>JAQQAC010003584.1:16456641-16552850 GCA_029783875.1 Phataginus tricuspis | reverse complement strand
TTGTGTTTTGGATGTTGGCCATCCTCACTGGTGTGAGGTGATATCTCATTGCGGTTTTAATCTGCATTTCTCTGATGATTAGCGATGTGGAGCATTTTTTCATGTGCCTGTTGGCCATCTGAATTTCTTCTTTAGAGAAGTGTCTATTCATGTCCTGTGCCCATTTCTTAATTGGGTTATTTTCTTTTTGTTTGTTAAGGTGCGTGAGTTCTTTATATATTTTGGATGTCAACCCCTTATCAGATACATCATTTATGAATATATTCTCCCATACTGTAGGATGTCTTTTTGTTCTATTGATGGTGTCCTTTGCTGTACAGAAGCTTTTCAGCTTGATATAGTCCCACTTGTTCATTTTTGCTTTTGTTCCCTTGCCCGGGGAGATATGTTCATGAAGAAGTCGCTAATGTTTATGTCCAAGAGATTTTTGCCTAAGTTCTTTTCTAAGAGTTTTATGGTTTCATGACTTACATTCAGGTCTTTGATTCACCTTCAGTTTACATGGGGCTAGACAGTAGTCCAGTTTCATTCTCTTACATGTAGCTGTCCAGTTTTGCCAACACCAGCTGCTGAAGAGGCTGTCATCTCCCCATTGTATATCCAAGGCTCCTTTATCTAATATTAATTGACTGTATATGTTTGGGTTAATGTTTGGATTTTCTATTCTGTTCCACTGGTCTGTGGGTCTGTTTGTGTGCCAATACCAAATTATCTTGATTACTGTGGCTTTGTATTAGAGCTTGAAGTCAGGGAGCGTAATTCCCCCTGTTTTATTCCTCCTTCTCAGGATTGCTTTGGCTATTCGGAGACTTTTGTGGTTCCATATGAATTTTAGAATTATTTGTTCGAGTTCATTGAAGAAAGCTGTTGGTAGTTTGATAGGGATTGCGTTGAATCTGTAGATTGCTTTAGGTAGTATAGCCATTTTGACAATATTTATTCTTCCTGGCCAAGAGCATGGGATGCATTTCCATTTTTTAGTGTTCTCTTTCATTTCTCTTAGGAGGGTCTTGTAGTTTTCAGAGTACAGGTCTTTTCACTTCCTTCGTTAGGTTTATTCCTAGATATTTTATTCTTTTTGATACAATTGTGAATGGAATTGTTTTTCTGACTTCTCTTTCTGTTAGTTCATCAGTAGTGTATAGGAAAGCAACAGATTTCTGTGTGTTAATTTTGTATCCTGCAACTTTGCTGAATTCAGATATTAGTTCTAGTAGTTTTGGAGTGGAGTCTTTAGGGTTTTTTATGTACAGTATCATGTCATCTGCAAATAGTGACAATTTGACTTCTTCTTTACCAATCTGGATGCCTTATATGTCTTGGGTTTGTCTGATTGCCGTGGCTAGGACCTCCAGTACTATGTTGAATAACAGTGGAGAGAGTGGGCATCCCTGTCTTGTTCCTGATCTTAGATGAAAAGCTTTCAGCTTCTCGCTGTTAAGTATGATGTTAGCTGTGGGGCCTTTGTGATGTTGAGGTACTTGCCCTCTATACCCATTTTGTTGAGAGTTTTAATCATGAATGGATGCTGAATTTTGTCAAATGCTTTTTAAGCATCTGTGGAGATGATCATGTGGTTTTTGTTCTTCTTTTTGTTGATATGGTGGATGATGTTGATGGGTTTTCGAATGTTGTACCATCCTTGCATCCCCGGCATGAATCCCACTTGATCATGGTGTAAGATCCTCTTGATGTTTTTTTTAATTCAGTTTGCTAATATTTTGTTGAGTATTTTTGCATCTACGTTCATCAGGGATATTGGTCTGTAATTTTCTTTTTTGGTGAGGTCTTTGCCCGGTTTTGGTATTAGAGTGATGCTGGCTTCATAGAATGAGTTTGGAAGTATTCCCTCCTCTTCTATTTTTTGGAAAACTTTAAGCAGAATGGGTGTTATTTCTTCTCTATATGTGGATTCAGAGGTGAATCCATCAGGTCCGGGGGTTTTGTTCTTGGGTAGTTTTTTGACTACTGATTCAATTTCGTTGCTGGTGATTGGTCTGTGTTTAGTTTTTCTGTTTCTTGCTTGGTCTTGGAAGGTTGTATTTTTCTAAGAAGTTATCCATTTCTTCTAGGTTTTCCAGCTTGTTAGCATATAGATTCTCACAATATTCTCTTATAATTCTTTGTGTTTCTGTGGGGTTGGTGTGATTTTTCCTTTCTCATTTGTGATTCTGTTTATGTGTGTAGATTCTCTTTTTCTCTTAATGAGTCTGGCTAGGGGTTTATCTATTTTGTTTATTTTTTCAAAGAACTAGCTCTTGGTTTCATTGATTGTTTTCTGTTGTTTTATTCTTTTCAATTTTATTTATTTCTTCTGTGATCTTTATTATGTCCCTCCTTCTGGTGACTTTGGGCCTCATTTGTTCTTCTTTTTCCAATTTCAGTAATTGTGTCTTTATACTATTCATTTGGGAATGTTCTTCCTTCTTTAAATAGGCCTGGATTGCAATATACTTTCCTCTTAGAACTGCCTTTGCTGTGTCCCACAGAACTTGGGGCTTTGTGTTGTTGTCATTAGTCTCCATATATTCTTTGATTCTTGTTTTGATTTGGTCATTAACCCATTGATTAATTAGGAGAATGTTTTTAAGTCTCTATGTATTTGTGAACCTTTTTGATTTCTTTCTAAAATTTATTTCTAGTTTAATACCTTTGTGGTCTGAGAAGTTGGTTGGTAGGATTTAAATATTTTTGAATTTACTGAGGTTCTTTTTGTGGCCTAGTATGTGGTCTATTCTGGAAAATGTTCCATGTGCCCTTGAGAAGATTGTGTATCCTGCTGCTTTTGGGTGCAGAGTTCTGTAGATGTGTGTTAGGTCCATCTGTTCTAGTATGTTGTTCAGTGCCTCTTGTCTTTACTTATTTTCTGTGTAGTTGATCTGTCCTTTGGAGTGATTGGTGTGTTGAAGTCTCCTAAATGAATGCATTGCTGTCTATTTCCTCCTTTAATTCTGTTAGTATTTGTTTCACATATGCTGCCGCTCCTGTGTTAGGTGCATATATATATATAATGGTTATATCTTCTTGTTGGACTGACCCATTTATCATTATGTAATGTCCTTCTTTATCTCTTGCTACTTTCTTCGTTTTGAAGTCTATTTTGTCTGATACAAGTACTGCAACACCTGCTTTTTTCTCCCTGTTGTTTGCATGGAATATCTTTTTCCATCCCTTCACTTTTAGTCTGTGTATATCTTTGGGTTTGAGGTGAGTCTCTTGTAAACAGCATACAGATGGGTCTTGCTTTTTTATCCATTCTATTACTGTGTGTCTTTTGATTGGTGCATTCAGTCCATTTACATTTAATGTGATTATCGAAATATATGTACTTATTGCCATTGCTGTCTTTAGATTCGTGGTTACCAAAGGTTCGAGGGTAGCTTCTTTACTATCTAAGAATCTAACTTAACTTTCTTGTTAAGTTATTGTAAACACAGTCTGATGTTTCTTTATTTCTGTCCCTTCTTATTCTTCCTCCTCCATTCTTTATATACTAGGTGTTTTATTCTTTGCCTTTAGTTAGTATTTGGATGGTCTGCTTTCTTTGCTATGATTTTATTTTCTCTGGTGACCTCTTTTTAGCCTTAGATGTGCTTCCATCTAGAGCAGTCCCTTTAAGATATCCTGTAGAGGTGGTTTATAGGAGGCCAATTCCCTCAGCTTTCGCTTGTCTCGAAATGGGTTAATCCCTTCCTCAAGTTTAAATGATAATCCTGCTGAATACAATATTCTTGGTTCGAGGCCCTTCTGTTTCATTTCATTAAATATATCATGCCATTCACTTCTGGCCTGTAACATTTCTGTTGAGAAGTCTGATGATAGTCTGATGAATTTTTCCTTTGTAGGTAATCTTTTTTCTCTCTCTAGTTGCCTTTAATACTCTGTCCTTATCTTTGATCTTTGCCATTTTAATTATTATGTGTTTTGGTGTTGTCTTCCTTGGGTCCCTTGTGTTAGGAGATCTGTCAGCTTCTGTGGTTTGAGAGACTATTTCCTTCCCTAGCTTGGGGAAGTTTTCAGCAATTATTTCTTCAAAGACACTTTCTATCCCCTTTTCTCTCTCTTCTTCCTCTGGTACACTTATAATGTGAATATTTTTCAGTTTGGATTGGTCACACAGTTCTCTTAATATTCTTTCATTCCTAGAGATCCTTTTATCTCTCTCTGCCTCATCTTCTCTATATTCCTGTTCTCTGATTTCTGTTCCATCAACAGTCTCTTGCATCTCATCCAGTCTGCTTCTAATCCTGTCAGTGGGTTGTCTCCTTTCTGCATTGTCTTTCCTCACTTCCCTAACTTCCTCCCTTAGCTCTTGCATATTTCTCTGTAGATCCATCAGTATGGTTATGACTTTTATTCTGAATTCTTTTTCAGGAAGATTGTACATGTCAATCCCATCAGGCTCCCTCTCTGGGGTTGTCTGGCTTATCTTAGTCTTTACCATATTCCTCTGTCTTTTCCTGGTGATAGAAGTGGTCACTGGTAGGCCCCATGTGTGTCAGGTGGGAGAACAAAGTCACTTCCTGCTTTTTGTTCTTCTTACCCTTCTCCCGGGCCTGAACTGTTTTCCTGGACACCAGGAGGCAGTCTCTCAGTCCCCTGAGCTGCCTGTGTACAGGGTCGCCCTCAACCTAGCCTATAGCACTGTGGGGGTTTTCAGTTACGCTGGGTGCGTTCTGGTCCCCTGGGTGCCTTCTGGACCTGGTTCTGGGGCTCTTCCCACTTAGCTGCATGCCCGCTGGGAGTAGATCCTGTGAGGTTGCTGTGGGCAGGGCCGCTCCCCTGCTGTTCCGCAGCAGTGGCGGCTCCGCTGGACCCTCTGCGCCACCGCCGGGGAGGGACCAAATGGCAGGGTGCTGATCTCTGTGGGAAGCCTCGGCGCAGCTGCTTTGTCCCACTGCCGGCCAATGGGTCCGAAATTCCCTAAGACTCCCAGCCTGCTAGGCTGAGCATGCTGGGACGATTTTGTTCCGCTGTTGGGCCCTTGTCTCTTTTTTTTTTTTTTCTATTAACATTTTTATTTTTATTTATTTTTTTTTTTTACAATTAATTTTGGTATCATTAACCTACAGTTACATGTGCAATATTATGGTGATTAAACTACCCCCTTCATCAGGTCCCCCCCACCAACCCCATTACAGTCACTGTCCATCAGCGTAGTGAGATGCTATAGAATCACTACTTGTCTTCTCTGAGTTGTTCAGCCCTCCCCGTGCCCCCGCTATCTTACGTCTGCTGGGCCCTTGTCTCTTTAAGACTTTTAAAAAAGCACGCACTTTTCTTTTGTCACAGGGATCCGGCTGAGGGGACCTGCTTGTCTCTGTCTAGGATCCTGCCCTTCTGCTTCTCTAATCTCTGATACACCACGCGGTGTGTGTCTGTGCTCCCAACGCAGATCACCAGGGCTGGTTATTTAGCGGGCCTGTTCTTCCACTTCCTCCCCCCTCTGAATCTTTTCCTCCCACCAGTGTGCTGGGGTGGGGGAGTGCTCGGGTCCCATTGGGTCTCGGCTTTGTATCTTACCCACTTCGTGAGCCACCGAGTTCTTGCAGGTGTAGCTGTAGCCTGGTTGTTGTCCTGTATCTTCTGGTCTCTCTTTTAGGATTAGTTGTATTTGTTGTATTTTCATAAATATATATGGTTTTGGGAGGAGATTTCCGCCGCCCTGCTCACACCACCATCTTCCCAGCAACTTTTGTCCTTTGATGGTGCATTCAGACTATTTACATTTACGGTGATTGTTGATAGGTACGTACTTATTGCCATTGCTGGCTTTAGATTCATGCTTAACAAAGGTTCAAGGGCAATTCCCTTACTATATGAGTCTAATTTAACTTACTTCGTATAGTGTTACAAACACATCCTAAAGGTTCTTTTTTTTTTTTTCCTTTTTCTTCCTCCTCCATTCTTTCTATGTTATGAATCATATTCTGTACTCTTTGTCTTCCCTTGGGTGACATCTTTTTAGCCTTACGAATCCTTCCATCTATAGGAGTCCCTTCAAAATGCGCTGTAGAGGTGGTTTGTGGGAGGTAAATTCTCTCAGCTTTTTCTTATCTGAAAATTGTTTAACCACTCCTTCAAATTTTAATGATAACTTTGCCAGGAAAAGTATTCTTGGTTCATGGCCCTTCTGCTTCATTGCATTAAATATATCATGCCACTCCCTTCTGGCCTGCAAGGTTTCTGTTGAGAAATCTGATGATAGCCTGATGAGTTTTCCTTTGTATGTGATGTTTTCTCTCTCTAGCTACTTTTAAAAGTCTGTCTTTATCCTTGATCTTTGCCATTTTAATTATTATATGTCTTGATGTTGTCTTCCTTGGGTCCCTTGTGTTGGGAGATCTGTGCACCTCCATGGCGTGAGAGACTATCTCCTTTCCCAGATTGGGGATGTTTTCAGCAATCACCTCCTCAATGACACTTTCTATCCCTTTTTCTCTCTCTTCTTCTTCTTCTGGAATATTGTTGCATTTGAATTGGTCACACAGTTCTCTCAATATTCTTTCATTCTTAGAGATCCTTTTTTCTTTCTGTGCCTCAGCTTCTTTCTATTCCTCTTCTCTAATTTCTATTTCGTTTACCATCTCTTCTACTACATCTAATCTGCTTTTAAATTCCTCCATTGTATGTTGCATTTCAGATATGGAATTTCTTAATGATTGAATCTCCAACTTAAATTCGATCCTGGGTTCTTGAATATTTTTCTGTACCTCCACAAGCATGTGTATAATTTTTATTTTGAACTCTCTTTCAGGAAGATTGGTGAGTTCAGTTTCATTTGGCCCTCTTTCTGGGGTTTGTGAGATATGGGTCTGATCCATGTTCTTTTGTAGTTTCATATTTCTGTGTGGTGCCCAATAGTGCACAGAAACTCCAGTCTCTGGAGCTCCTCAGCCCCTAGAGTGAAGTTGGGGGTCGTAAGGGAGTGGAGCTGGTTCCTGGGTAGAGGAAAGATCTGTTTCCTGATTCCCGTCTGTGGTGCCTGTCTCCAGTGTCATAGCCAGTGGGCCAAGCACACATGTGTAAACCTCTGTGCTTGGCCTCTCTAGCTGCTGTAGGCGGCGCCTCCCTCTGGCTGGCCTGACGACTGCGAGTTTGCGAGCAGGTGCCTGTAGGCCAGCAGGATGGCTTGGCAGACTGTGTTTCACAGTGGGGGGCCTCGGAGCTGAGTAGGCAGCTAGGGAGATGGAGCACCTAAAGTTCCCCAACGTTCCCAACCATCTGGGCAGAGTGTGCCCAGACAACCTTGTCCACCTCTCCCTTCTCCTGCATAGCAAGCTCCGTGCAAACCCCGCCCCTTGCCTGCCTTTCCTCTAACACAGAGGCTGGGTGTGGATTCCCTCCTTCACAATCAGCTGGAATGTCAATTTCTCAAGCACTTGGCCTGTCCGAGCTCCCCAATGTCCAGAGCACCACACACTATAGGATTCTGCTCACAAAGCAGATCTCCAGGGCTAGGTGTTCAGCAGTCCCAGTCTTCCACGCACTCCCCCACTCCGTTTCTCTTCCTCCCACTGGTGAGCTGGGGTGGGGGAAGGGCTTTGGTCCCGCCAGATTAAGGCTTTCCTATCTTACCCTGTTTCGTGAGGTCTGCTATGTTGGTGAGGTCTGTTTGCAGTCTGGTTCAGCCTTCTTTCTTGTTGCTCTTTTAAGGTTAGTTGTATTAATTAACCATATTTTTCTACAATTTGTGGTTTGGGGAGGAGCTCTCCGTCTCACCTCTCATGCTGCCATCTTGCAGGTCTCTGTTGAGAGTTTTTATCATGAATGGGTATTGAATTTTGTCAAATGCTTTTTCAGCATGTATGGAGATGATCATGTGGTTTTTGTTCTTCTTTTTGTTGATGTAGTGGATGATGTTGATGGATTTTCAAATGTGCCATCCTTGTATCCCTGGAATAAATCCTACTTGATCATGATAGATGATCTTTTTGATGTATTTTTGAATTTCATTTGCTAATATTTTGTTGAGTATTTTTGCATCTATGTTCATCAGGGATATTGGTCTGTAATTTTCTGTTTTTGTGGTGTCTTTGCCTGGTTTTGGTATTAGAATGATGCTGGCCTCATAGAATGAGTTTGGAAGTATTCCCTCTTCTTCTACTCTTTGGAAAACTTTAAGAAGGATGGGTATTAGATCATCACTAAATGTTTGATAAAATTCAGCAGTAAGGCCATCTGGTCTACACGCTTTGTTCTTAGGTAGTTTTTGATTACCAGTTCAATTTCGTTGCTGGTAATTGGTCTGTTCAGATTTTCTGTTTCTTTCTGGGTCAGCCTTGGAAAGTTGTGTTTTTCTAGGAAGTTGTGCTTTTCTTCTAGGTTATCCAGTTTGTTACCATATAATTTTTCATAGTATTCTCTAATAATTCTTTTTATTTCTGTGTGTCCGTAGTGATTTTTCCTTTCTCATTTCTGATTCTGTTTATGTGAGTAGACTCTCTTTTTTTCTTGATAACTCTGGCTAGTGGTTTATCTATTTTCTTTATTTTCTCAAAGAACCGGGTTTTGGTTTCATTGATTCTTTCTATCATTTTATTCTTCTCGATTTTATTTATTTATGCTCTAATCTTTATTATGTCCCTCTGTCTACTGACTTTGGGCCTCATTTGTTCTTTTCTAGTTTCATTAATTGTGAGTTTAGAGTGTTCATCTGGGATTGTTCTTTCCTGAGGTAGGCCTCTATTGCAATACACTTTCCTCTTAGCACAGCCTTCGCTGCGTCCAACAGATTTTGTGGTGTTCAATTATTGTTGTCATTTGTGTCCATATATTGCTTGGTCTCTGTTTTTATTTGGTCATTGATCTTTTGATTATTTAGGAGCATGTTGTGAAACCTCCATGTGTGTGTGGGATTTTTCATTTTTGTTGCGTAATTTATTTCTAGTTTCATACCTTTGTGGTCTGAGAAACTGGTTGGTACAATTTCAATCTTTGAATTTACTGAGGCTCTTTTTGTGGCCTAGTACATGATCTATTCTTGAAAATGTTCCATGTGCACCTAAGAAGAATGTGTATTCTGCTGCTTTTGGGTGTAGAGTTCTGTAGATGTCTGTTAGGTCCATCTATTCTAATGTGATTTTTAGTGCCTCTGTCTTCTTAATTATTTTCTGTCTGGTTGATCTGTCCTCCAGAGTGAGTGGAGTGTTGCAGTCTCCTAGAATGAATGCATTGCATTCTATTTCCCCTTTTAATTCTGTTGGTATTTGTTTCACATGTCAGTGCTCTTGTGTTGGGCACATAGATATTTATAATGGTTATATCTTCATGTTGGATTGATCCTTTTATCATTATGTAATGTCCTTCTTTGTCTCTTGTGACTTTCTTTGTTTTGAAGTCTAATTTGTCTGATAGAAGTAGTGCAACTGCTGCTTTTTTCTCCCTGTTAGTTGCATGAAATATCTTCTTCCATCCCTTTAGTTTCAGTCTGTGTATGTCTTTGGGTTTGAAGTGAGTCTCTTATAGGCAGCATATAGATGGGTCTTGTTTTTTTATCCATTCAGTGACTTTATATCTTTTGATTTGTGCATTCAGTCCATTTGCATTTAGTGTGATTATCGATACGTATGTACTTACTGCCATTGAATGCTTTAGATTCATGGTTACTGAATGTTCAAGGTAGGTAAGAGCTTTTTTAAATATAAAATAATTAGCTTAAAGTAGTGAAAGTGGTTGTTTTGGGGAAGGAAGATACTGAAGTGCAGGGTGCTGCTGTTTTAAAAACTATTCTTATAAAATCAATTTCTTATACTACGTATATAGAAAGTATAATTACAAATATTATTTTAAATAGGTATGGGTGTTATCTGCGAACAGGAGGAAAGTGAAACCAGGAGAATAGATAAACAGGCTGAGAAAGCGATGGAGGACAAAAGGAAAATATCAGAGATCAAATCGTAGAATATGCCCATCATCTCATCTATATTGACAGCTAATTGAGTAAACCAATACCAAAAATAAGGAAACATTTGTTTCAATTTGAAGTTCATGTTCATTATGAAGTATTGTTCCCTAATTTGGCTCTTGGTATATATGATGAAAACATAAAATATCTTTTAAGTATCTATTTTTTTTCTTATTGCAGAGAGTAAGAGCATTGATTCTAATAGTTTATGAATATAGTATTAATTTAATATGGTGGTAGAAATACTAATATTATTTAGTCAAAATCTTTAGCTATTCAGATTTTTGAAATCTGTAATGGGATTTGTTCTTACCCAGCGGTGAGGTTCTAAAGTTAATGCATAGGGAAATGCAAATCAAAACCACAATGAGGTATGAGGTATTACCTGACACCAGTCAGAATGGCTGCTATTCAAATAACAAGAAATTACAGTGTTGGCATGGATGTGACACAAAGGGAACCCTCCTACAATGTTAATTGGAATGTAAATTGGTCCAGCCATTGTGTAAAACAATATGGACGTTCCTCAAAAAACTAAAAAATAGAAATACCATAGAAACCAGGAATTCTACTTCTGGGAATTTACCTGAAGAAAACAAAATCACTTATTTGGAAAGATAAATGCTCACCTGTGTACAGTATGCATTATTTACAATAGCAAAGATTATGGAAGGAACCCAAATTCTCATTGATTGATGAATGGGTAAAGATGTGGTATAGATACACAATAGAATATTATTCAGCAATAAAAAAGAAGGAAATCTTGCCACTTGTTAACAACTTGGATAAACCTAGAGGGTAGGGTATCATGCTAAGTGAAGTAAGTCAGGCAAAAAAAGGCAAATACCATGATTTCACTTACATGTGAAATCTAAAACCCAAAACAAAGAACTAGTCCCATAAATATTGGCAATAGATTGTTGGTTACTGTTGTGCCCAAGTCGCGAGTCCCCGAGAGACCACCAAGGAGCCGATTCTGATGCAAACACAAAAGGGTCATTTATTTCAAGCTTGAGCTCGGACCCACAACCTTCACCGATGCAGTGGGTTAGGAATGTGAGCCCAGAGCCCAGGGCAGACAAAGCTTTTATGCAGTACAAGGTGCAGGAAGAAAGGAACTTGCACCTGGCCTCTGCTGATTGGATGATTTAAAGTAAGGGTGGCTTGTACATTCTTTATTGGTTGAGTCTGGCTGGTGCTAAGCTGCCAGCTGATGTAATATGTAAGGTATGTTATCTTTAAGGGACAGGAGAGCCTGGACTTTGAGTGTCTGGACCTTGAGGTTGTTGCTAGTGAATTATCTGGGGTGAGGGTCACTGGAACAACAGGTGGTTTTTCCAGTAACTGGAACAAAGTTTTCTTAGAACTAGGTCAGGGTTGAGGCTTTTTTCTTAAGATGGCCTTTTTAAAATGGAGTTTCTCTTGCCCTCACAGTTACCATAGGAGAGAGTTGGGTGGGTAGGCAAAATAGGTGAAGGGGATAAAAGAGAGGTACAAACTGCACACTATAAAATAAGTTCTTTATAGGAATGGAAGTACAATATATGGAATGCGACCAATAATATTTTAATATGTTGGTATGGTAACAGGGTAAGTACACTTAACTTGGCAACCATCTAATCATGTATATAATTACTGAGTCACTATGTTTTACATCTGAAACCAATATAATGTATGTAAATTTTCTTGCAATTAAAAAAAAGTAGTATTTTTAAAAAGTTGCCAGCTTAGTGAATCTGCTTATCTGAATGTTTCTGCAGAAATTTAGAGAAGTTGTCAATAGTAAGCCATGTTATAAGCCTTAAGACATTGAAGGTATTAGGTCCCTGAAAATGGCTACCAAAAAAAAAAATGTTAATGCATAAAGTGAAGCTCTAGTATAGTTATGGATAGGTTGGAACTAAGAGCAGTTGAGGAAACTTCAGGTTATGCCTCTTGTTTCATACCCTTTCCAAGACAAATGCTCATTGAATGGATATGTAAGCATAATCAGCTGTACTACTTAAAAGATTACTTTCATGTCTTAAATTTTTTTTGCTGAGTACTTGTAGTTGAATTTTCATAAGATAAATATACATATTATGCAAAGCCTTTGTATTTTGATATGTAACTGACTTCACTTTAGGATTGAATTATGTAATCCAAAAACTCATAAACTAGAGCAAATTTTTATTTGAATCAAATCCATATCCCAATCAGCCACCGATTTTATCCTGAAGTATTGATATACAATCTTATATTGGTTTCAAGTATACAACACAATGGTTCAATAGTTACCCATATTATTAAATCCTTACCCCTGTTAGTACAGTTACTGTCTGTCAACATAGTAAGATATTACAGAATCATTGACTATATTCTCCATGCTGTACCACTGATTTTATCTTGAATATAAGAATTTTCCAGGAGTGTTAATTATAACAGTGTAAACTCCTCAAAATTTGTTGTGTTTTATAGCCCCATAGTGTGGCTTTTCCTTTCTTTTCTTTTTCTTGGTCTTGCCCCAGAAAGGAATCCTGAAATAATAACTGCCCTTAATCTCTTCATAGATTGTCATTTCTCTTCCTTTTTTCTCACCTTTTCTAATACTGTGTATTTGTTACAGAAAAAGTTTTTCTTTGAAAATGGATAGGATGTCTTCAGAGGCTAATGAAGAAAAGTAAGTTCATGCAATGCAAGCTAAAAATGTTAAACTGTTTATCAGAGAAAGATACTGTTGCAACTAGTGAAACGTATTGATAACTTCTGAAATCTTTATCTATTCTGTTCCAGAGAAAAAAAGTGAATGTTACAAAGTCATAGCCCTCCTTGCCATGTCTTTGTATAAACACTAGAGTCAAAACTGAGAGGGACTTTAGAGACCACCCCCCATCTCTTCAATTTAAAGATAAGAAAATGGAGGCCCAAGGAAATGAAATGATCCCAAACTGGTGGCCCATTTACAGCCTATGGACATAACTTTTTTCCTAAACAGTGTTGTTTCTAAATTTTTGAATTAGTTGCCAAAATTTCAAAATCTCAGGATTTCATACAACAATTAGATTTTCAGTTTCTCTTGAGAAATCAAGTGTGGCAACACTGCGCTTATGTTCTTGCTTGGCAAAGATTACTGAGTGGAGTAATGGATGTGACCATTAGACCCAGCAGGAACTCTTTGTAGTTTCAACACCCCCTATTTTTCTTGCACCTACTAAATTATCTCTTTGGCCTAAGTAAACATTTGAATTTTCAAAACCTGGCCTAAACATCAAACAGTAGTCAAAGCAGAGCTAGAGTCTCTTGATTTAAAACCCATTTATATTATAATTGTATCTCTGTAAAATATGATAAATTATGTTGGACTGACTGTTTTTCAAGAGATAGTCTTCTAGTATACAATATGTATTTTAAAACACTGACTTCCTATATAATGAATTTAAAGTCTTGTAATACAAAATTTGCAAAGTGAAAGTGATGCCAAGTATTAAGTGAAAGAGATGGCCAATTTAAAAACATGTAAGGGATGCTATGATGATAGCTTTTGAAAATTGAGTTTTTACCAGTTTGTATATATTTTTTCTCTTTCAGTGACAATACAGAAAGACCTGTTAGAAGACGACATTCCTCAGTAAGAAACACTTATTTAAGTTAATAATTGTTGCCTATTATTGAATGATGACTATATACAACAGTAATTTTGACTGTGACATCACCACCCACCCCCACTGGCTCCTCTTACTCTCTGGATAACGACTCAAATATCTACCCTGGTAACATAATTCTATAAATATACTAAAATTCATGTTTTATTAATTTGATGGTAATACAAATTGTATACTGTGTAAATTATACTTCAATGAAGTTTAAAAATGTTTAAACAATACAGCAAGACAAAAAAAATCCAACTGAAACATTTGAGCACAAAATTTTTGGATTTTTTAAGTGAAATCCATTTGAGCACAAAATTTTTGGATTTTTTAGGAGTGACTTTAGTCACAACTTAACTGAGCAGGGTTTTCAACATTATCGCCAATACTAGGATTTCCTTTCTTTTTTTTTTACTCTGACTGCCTTCTCTGGGTAATCTCCATTATCAGACAGGTTCTTTCCCTATGGTTATTACAGTACATCTAGCTTCCCCAACTTCCAGGTTCAAGCTGCATATGAAAAATAGTGTCTGTTTCCTAAAGATAAAGAAGCAAAAGACTCAGGATTGAATCGTGTTGGCTCGATTATCTTGAAAGGGTCAAGTCCTCATTCCTGAACCAATCCCTATTAATGAGAGAATACATGTGCATATTCTAGACCAAGACTACATGTTGTACCCTAGAGTTATGGTGGATCTTCACCCAGACCACACAAAATGAGAGTAGGCAAAATAATTTGGGAAGGTTGGCAGGGAGAAGGGAATAGATGGCAATTATTTAAACCAGCTGTAAAATAATAGTATTGAGCTGTATGAATTTGAAGAGTTTGAGAGTTTTTTACAGGAATTCTAGCAGCTCTACCTTTCTATTCATGGTATAACTTGAGCTGATTATTAATAGATATGCCAGATTTTCCTGAATAATTCTAACTCTTCTAGATTTTGAAACCTCCAAGGAGTCCTCTTCAGGACCTCAGAGGTGGAAATGAAACAGTTCAGGTAAGTCTCTAGTGTAGATGCTTTATAGATGACTATTTTCAGTTATTTTTAATAGTCAGGAACCTTATTAGCTATATGAGGAGAGAGCATCATAAATGATTTTCAATAGAATGTACATAAGTAAGCATCCCATGGCCTTCAAGTTAAAATCCAAATACATGGGTAAGGAGGCACTCCTGATTTTTAACCCCTATTTACTCTTCGAGTCTTGTCTTTCTACTCTCTCACATGTTTCTTATCAGAATTGCGTACTAGCCCCCAAATACAATATGAAATCTCAAGCCTTAAAGAATTTACATATGATGTTCCCTCTCTTCAGATGTCTAGTTCCTTGTTCTTTTTTCTTCCAACATTTTATTAAAAATTTTTTCAAATATACTGAAAAGTAGAAAGAATGCAAATGCTCATGTAGTCATCTTTAGATTCTATAATTAATATTTTATCATAAATTTGTAGCCCTCTTTATTTGGCAATTCCTATTTGTCCTTCAACACTCAGCTTTGGTATCACTTCTCTAAGAAAATCATCCCTTAACACCTTCTATTATAATTGTTTATTAATGTCCATACTAAATTGAGAACTCTTCCTGAGGGCAGGAATTCACAGTATATAAAATGTGGAAACAACCCAGTATCCACTGACAGATGAGTGCATAACAAAAAATGTGATATCAATGTGGTAATCAATAATGGTAATATTATTCAGCCTTAAAAAAAGAAGGGAATTCTGACACATACAACATACATGACCCTGAGAACATTATGCTAAGTGAAATAAACCAGTAACAAAAAACAAATACTTTATGATCCTACTTATGAAGTGCCTAGAGTAGTCAAATTCAGAGACAAAGTAGAATGGTGGTTGCCTGAAGGTTGTTTTGGGAAGGAGAGTTGTTCAATGGGTATAGAGTTTCAGTTTTGCAAGATGGAAAGAATTCTGGAGCTGGGTTGCACAACAGTGTAGACGAACTTAACACTACTGAACTATACACTTAAAAATGGTTAGGATGCTGAGTACGTAATGCTAAGTGAATTAAGCTAATCACAAAGTGACAAACACTGAATCATTTCACTTACGTGTGGTATCAAAATAGTCAAACTCATAGAAGCAGAACAGAACAGTGGTTGCGAGGAACTGAGAGGAGGACAGAATGGGGAGATGCAAATCAACAGGTATGAAGTTTCAGTTATGTAAAGTGAATAAGTTCTAGAGATCTGCTGTACAACATTGTGCCTATATATCGTTAACAGTGTTGTACACTTAAAACTCTGTTAAGAGGGGAGATCTGTTGTTAAGTTTTCTTATCACAAAGAAGTTAATATTTAAATTAGAAAGTGGTTAAGAAGATAAACTCTATGTTATATGTATTTTGCCAAAATTAAAAAAAAAATTTTATCCCAAAACAGTATAGTATGGTTACTATAACAGGCCCCATATGCTTGCTCTGTGCTCTTTCTTCTTGATAGCAAAATAACCATTCATTTAAAAGGAGAAAGAAAAGGTAAGTGACAGTAATCACCTTCCTTAAATATATGTTCTTTGTGTCAGTATGATTATTATCACTCACATTGAAAATCATATTCATGTTTGTTAAGTACTTTTATATTGGGATATTTTGGAGAATCAAATTAAAAATATCAAAATTAATAATATCAGATTAATTCAGAATAAGATGTGGTCTCTGTAGTACTTTGGAGACCTAATTCACAGTGCTTTCATTAAGAATCACACCATATATTCTCTGCCCTTAGGAATCCAATGCTTTGAGAAATAGGAAAAGCTCTCGACGAGTCAGCTTTGCAGATACTATAAAGTAAGTTAAAAGGAGAAAAAGTAAAATGTTACAGGTAATGCTTTTTTGTCAAACCAAATATGTTGATACTAACTGACTTGGATGATCTATGTTTCATTTAGATAAGCATTGGGTAATTGTTATGTAAAAAGTTTTTATTGGGAAATTCAAGATGGCAGCGTGAGAGGTGAGACAAAAAATTCCTCCAAAAACCACATATAGTATGAAAATATAGTTAATACAACTAACACTAGAGCACCAACAGGAAGGAAGCTGCACCAGACTGCATACAGACCTCACGAACAGAGCAGACGTCATGAAACAGGGTAACATACGAAAGCCTTGATCCGGGGGGACCCAAGCCCTTCCCCCACCCCAGCTCACTGGCAGGAGGAAGAGAAATGGAGCGGGGAGGGGGTGGAAGCCTAAGACTGCTGAATAACCAGCCCTGGAGGTCTGCTTTGGAGCACAAACCTACATTGTGTGGTGCTCTGGAGGTTGGTGGGATTGGAGAGTGGGGATGGGTGGAGTGCCTGACAGACTGAGATTCCGACCATTTGTGGAGGACGGGCATCCACATCCAGCCACTCTGGGACAAAGGAAAGGCAGACAGTCTGACAAGCTCCTTAGCAGTGAGAGGGCTGCTAAAGGGGCAGGATTTGCACAGAGCTTACTTAGCGGGAGAAGGGATAGGTAGACAAGGTTGTCTGGGCACACTTTGCCCAACAAGTTGGGAACTTTGAGGAGATTCAGGTGCTCCACCCCATAGCTACCTACTCAGATCTGAGGCCCCACTATGACACACACGCTGCTGCGCCTTCTTCCTGGCCTGCCAGCACCTGCTTGCAAATGAGCAGTCACTCCACTGGCGTCAGGCCAGTCAGAGGGAGGCCCTGCCTACAAGAGCTAGAGACGCCAAGCACAGAGGCTTACACCTGTGTGCTCGGCCCACTTGCTCTGATACTGGAGACAGGCACCACAGAAGGGAATCAGCAACCACATCTTTCCTCCCCCAGGCACGAGCACCACTCCGTACAACCCCCAACCTCACTCTAGGGCTGAGCAGCTCCAGAGACTGGAGCTTCTGGGCATTAGAGGTCACCACATAGAATTATGAAAGTCAAAGGAACCTGGTTCAGACCAAAATCTCACAAACCCCAGAAAAAAGACGAAATGAAACTGAACTCACGAATCTTCCTGAAAGAGAATTTAAAATAAAACTCATAAATATACTCATGGAGGTACAGAAAAATATTCAAGAACTCAGGGACGAATTAAAAATGGAGATTCAATCATTAAGAAATTCCATATCTGAAGTGAAACATACAATGGAGCGATTTAAAAGATTAGATATAGTAGAAGAGACAGTAAATGGAATACAAATTAGAGAAGAGGAATAGAAAGAAGCTGAGGCAGAGAAAGAAAAAAGGATCTCTAAGAATGAAAGAATATTGAGAGAACTGTGTGACTAATCCAAACGGAACAATATTCGTATTATAGGGGTCCCAGAAGAAGAAGAGAGACAAAAAGGGATAGAAAGTGTTATTGAGGAGATAACTGCTGAAAAATTTCCCAATCCGGGGAAGGAGAGAGTCTCTCAAGCCATGTAGGTGAACAGATCTCCCAACACAAGGGACCCAAGGAAGACAACATCAAGACATATAATAATTAAAATGGCAAAGATCAAGGATAAAGACAGACTTTAAAACCAGCTAGAGAGAGAAAAAAGATTACATACAAAGGAAAACCCATCAGGCTATCATCAGATTTCTCAACAGAAACCTTACAGACCAGAAGGGAGTGGCCTGATATATTTAACGCAATAGAGCAGAACAGCCTCGAACCAAGAATACTCCACCCGGCAAGGTTATCATTTAAATTTGAAGGAGGGATTAAACAATTTTCAGATAAGCAAAAGCTGAGAGTATTTACCTCACACAAACCACCTCTACAGTGCATGTTAGAGGGACTGCTATAGGTGGAAGTATTACTAAGGCTAAATAGATGTCACCAAGGGAATAAAACCATAGTAAAGTAGAACAATTAATTTCTAAGCAGATGCAAAATCAAATCAACTACCCCCAAAGTCAATCAAGGAATAGACAGAGTACAAAATATGATACCTAACATATAAAGAATGGAGGTGGAAGAAAAAGGAGGGAGAAAAAGAACATTTAGGTTGTGTTTGTAATAGCATATGAAGTGCGTTAAATTACACTGTTAGATAGTAAGCGAATTACTCTTGAACCTTTGGTAACCACAAATCTAAAGGCTGAAATGGCAATAACTACATACCTATCTATAATCACCCTAAATGTAAATGGTCTGAATGCACCCATGAAAAGACATAGCGTTATTGAATGGATAAAAAAACAAGACCCATCTATATGTTGCCTATAAAAGACTCAATTCAAACCCAAAGACATACACAGACTGAAAGTAAAGGGATGGAAAAAGATATTTCATGCAACTAATAGAAAAAAGCAGGAGTTGCAGTACTTGTATCACACAAAATAGACTTCAAAACAAAGAAAGTCACAAGAGACAAAGAAGGACATTACATAATGATAAAAGGGTCACTCCGACAAGGCGATATAACTATTATAAATATCTATGCACCCAACACAGGATCACCTACATATGTGAAACAAATACTAACAGAATTAAAGGGGGATATAGGATGCAGCGCATTCATTTTAGGAGACTTCAACACACCACTCACTCCAAAGGACAGATCGATCAGACAGATAATAAGTAAAGAGACAAAGGCACTG
Organism: Phataginus tricuspis; assembly: GCA_029783875.1. NCBI lineage: Eukaryota > Metazoa > Chordata > Mammalia > Pholidota > Manidae > Phataginus > Phataginus tricuspis. Next base: position 16,533,753 of record JAQQAC010003584.1, on the reverse strand, counting down.
AACAAAGTATTACAGATGGACCTAACGGACATCTAAAGAACACTTCATCCAAAAGCAACAGGATACACATTCTTCTCAAGTGCCCATGGAACATTTTCAAGAATAGATCATATACTAGGTCACAAACCGCCTCAGTAAATTCAAAAAGATTGAAATTGTACCAACCAGCTTCTCAGATCACAAAGGTATGAAACTAGAAATAAACTACACAAAGAAAATGAAAAAGCCCACACCACATGGAGGCTTAATAACATGCTCCTAAATAATGGATCAATGAACAAATAAAAACAGAGATCAAGCAATATATGGAGACAAATGACAACAATAATTCAACACCACAAAATCTGGACGCAGCGAAGGCCGTGCTAAAGGGAAGTATATTGCAATAGGCCTACCTCAGGAAAGAAGAAAAATCCCAAGTGAACAGTCTAAACTCACAATTAATGGAACTAGAAAAGGAAGAACAAGTGCGACCCAAAGTCAGTAGAATGAGGGTACGTAATAAAAATTAGAGCATAAATAAATAAAATCAAGAAGAATAAAACAATACAAACCATTAATGAAAGCAGGAGCTGGTTCTTTGAGAAAATAAACAACGTAGATATACCCTTAGCCAGACTTATCAAGAAAAGAGAGTCTACACACATAAACAGAATCAGAAATGAGAAAGGAAAAGTCACGACAGACACCACAGAAATACAAAGAATTATTACAGATTACTATGAAAAATTATATGGTAACAAACCGGATAACCTAGAATAAATGGACAACGTTCTAGAAAAATACAACCTTCCAAGGCTGACCCAGGAAGAAACAGAAAATCTGAATAGACCAATTACCAGGAAGGAAATTGGTAATCAAAACACTAGTAAGAACAAAAAATCCCTAGACCAAATGTTTTCATGGCTGAATTTTATCAAACATTTAGTGAAGACATAATACCCATCTTCCTTAAAAGTATTCCAAAAAGTAGAAGAGGAGTGAATACTCCCAAACTCATTCTATGAGGCCAAAATCACTCTAATACGAAAACGAGGCAAAGACACCACAAAAAAAGAAAATTACAGACCAATATCCCTGATGAACATAGATGCAAAAATACTCAACAAAATATTAGCAGAACGAATTAAAAAATATATCAAAAAGATCATCCATCATGATCAAGTGGGATTCATCCCAGGGATACCAGGGTGGTACAACATTTGAAAATCCATCAACATCATCCACATCAACAAAAGAAAGAAAAAACACCACATGATTATACCCATAGGTGCTGAAAAAGCCTTCGACAAAATTCAACATCCATTTATGATAAAAACTCTCAACAAAATATGTATAGAGGGCAAGTACCTCAACATAATAAAGGCCATATATAACAAACCCACAACCAACATTATGCTTAACAGCGAGAAGCTAAAAGCTTTTCTGTTAAGATGGGGAACAAGGCAAGGATGCCCACTTTCCCCCACTTTTATTCAACATAGTTCTGGAGGTCCTTGCCTCAGCAATCAGACAACACAAAGAAATACAAGGCATCCAGATTGCTAAGGAAGAAGTCAAACTGTCCCTGTTTGCAGATGACATGATATTGTACATAAAAAAACCCTAGAGAATCCACTCCAAAACTACTAGATCTAATATTGGAATGCAGTGAAAATGCAGGATACAAAATTAATACACAGAAATCTATTACATTCCTACACACTAACGATGAACTAGCAGAAAGAGAAATCAGGAAAACAATTCCATTCACATTTGCATCAAAAAGAATAAAATACCTAGGAATAAACCTAACTATGGAAGTGAAAGACCTATACTCTGAAAAGTACAAGGCAGTCATGAGAGAAAGAAGATACCAATAGATGGAAACACATCCCATGCTCATGTATAGGAAGAATTAATATTGTTAAAATGGCCATCCTGTCTAAAGCAATGTACAGATGCAATGCAATTCCTATCAAAATACCAAGAACATTCTTCAATGAACTAGAGCAAATAGTTCTAAAATTCGTATGGAACCACAAAACACCCTGAATAGCGAAAGCAATCCTGAGAAGGAAGAATAAAGCGGAGGGAATTACACTCCCTGACTTCAACCTCTACTACAAAGCCATAGTTAACAAGACAATTTGATACTGTCACAAGAACAGACCCATAGACCAATGGAACAGACTAGAGAGCACAGATATGAAACCTAGCATATAGGGGCAATTAATATACGATAAAGGAGCCATGGATATACAATGGGGAAATGACAGCCTCTTCAACAGCTGGTGGTGGCAAAAGTGGACAGGTACACGTAAGAGAATGAAACTGGATTATTGTCTAACCCCACACACAAAATAAACTCAAAATGGATCAAAGACCTGAATGTAAGTCATGAAACCATAAAACTTAGAAAACAATATAGGCAAAAATCTCTTGCACATAAACAAGCAAATTCTTCATGAACATATCTCCCAAAGCAAGGAAACAAAAGCAAAAACGAACAAGTGGGACTGTACCAAGCTGAAAAGCTTCTGTACAGCAAAGGACACCATCAGTAGAACAAAAAGACATCCTACAGTATAGGAGAGTATATTCATAAATGACATATCGGATAAAGGGTTGACATCCAAGTTATATAAAGAGCTCATGCACCTCAACAAAGAAAAAGCGAATAATCCAATAAAAAAATAGGCAGAGGATCCAAACAAACACTTCTCAAAGAAGACATTCAGATGGCCAACAGGCACATGAAATGACGTTCCACATCGCTAATCATCAGAGAAATGCAAATTAAAACCACAATGCGTTATCACCTCACACCAGTTAGGATGGCCAACATCCAAAAGACAAACAACAACAAATGTTTGCGAGGATGTGGAGAAAGAGGAACCCTCCTACACTGCTGGTGGGAATGTAAATTAGTTCAACTATTGTGGAAAGCAGTATGGAGGTTCCTCAAAACAGAAATACCGTTTGACCCAGGAATTCCACTCCTAGGAATTTACCCTAAGAATGCAGGAGCCCAGTTTGAAAAAGACATATGCACCCCTATGTTTATCGCAGCACTATTTATACTAGCCAAGAAAGGGAAATAACCTACGTGTCCATCAGTAGATGAATGGATAGAGAAGGTGTGATACATTTACACAATGGAATATTATTTAGTCATAAGAGGAAAACAAATCCTACCATTTGCAACAACGTGGATGGAGCTAGAAGGTGTTATGCTCAGTGAAATAAGCCAGGCTGAGAAAGACAAGTATCAAATGATTTCACTCATCTGTGGAGTATAAGAACAAAGAAAAAACTGAAGGAACAAAACAGCAGCAGACTCACAGAACCCAAGAATGGACTAACAGTTACCAAAGGGAGAGGGATTGGGAAGGATGGCTGGGAAGGGAATTATAAGGAGGAAAAAGGGGCATACGATTAGCACATATAATGTGGGGAGCGGGCACGGGGAAGGCAGTATATATAACACAGAGAAGACAAGTAGTGATTCTATATCATCTTACTACTCTTGATGGACAGTGACTGTAATGGTGTATGTGGTGGGAACTTGATAATGGGGGGAGTCTAGTAATCATAATGTTGCTCATGTAATTGTACATTAATGATACAAAAAAAAAATGTTTGGCCTCCTTTCCACTCCTGTGTCCTATGTCTTCAGCTTTTGTCCCCTAAAATAGATTTTATTGTTTTAGAAAAATATTTTTACATACACAAGTCAAGACAAATTACATTCTTTTTTCTTTTGTGCATAAGTGGTAGCATGTTAACCACATTCTTAAGGAGTTTTTTTTTAACTTAAATGTGTAACTATATGTCTTAGAGATCTTTCTATATTAACACATAAAAACCTTTCCCCACTCTTTTTTTAAAAATTAGGAATGGGCCCCATTTTTAAAAATGGGTCAGGTCTATACCTCTATAAGGCATACTGTGTTCACTACCTTTTCAGTTTCTACTTGGTTTACTGTCTATTTTGGTTTTCTGCTTCTTCATCTAATTTTGATCACTTATATATTCCTAAAACTCATTGTTTTTTCCCAAATTCATAGATTTAAAGTTATACATGATATTTTCTTATAGTTTTTAAAAAATAGTCTCTATCTATAGTCTACTTTCTAACTCCTTTTTTACTGTTTACTATCTGTTCTGGTTTTCTGCTGCTTCTTCATCTAATTTTAATTATTGTCATTTTCCTTGCCAATCTTTGATTTTTTTATCATATGTATAGGTCTTTATGTAATGGATTCTCACAATTAAAAACAAATATTCTCCATCTTATAGTCTTCTTCCCTTCCTTGTGTTTATTTTCATCCTTATCTTTTTTTAAAAAGCATTGAATGAAGCTTTTTAGTTCATAATTAGGAACAAGAATTAACATAGGCCAAGACTCTTGAAAGAGAGTTCAAAGGTCTGGGTTATACACACATGTATACAGGAAGAGAAGGTATATAAAAAAAGGTCATTGGGAAGTAAACAAAACAAAACCTTATAATTTCCCTTTCTTTTTTTTTTTCTGTTTTATTATGGAGAATTTATAACATACTGAAAAGTAGAGAAAATAGGATCATGAAAACTCAGGTACCCATTTTGCAGCTACAGCAGTTGTCAACTGTGGCCACTTTTGTTTCACTACACCCCCACTTACTTCCCTTTCCCCTCCCACTGAATTATTTTCATGTGAATCCCAGATACATTTCATTAGTTATCTTTAAAAGATACAGAATTTTTTTTTAGAAGATTCTTAATACTATTTTCACATTTTTAAACACTGATAGTAAAACAGGGAATTACGCTCCCTGACTTCAGGCTCTACTACAAAGCCACAGTAATCAAGACAATTTGGTATTGGCACCAAAACAGACCCACAGATCAGTGGAAGAGAATAGAAAATCCAAACATTAACCCAAACATATACGGTCAATTAATATATGATAAAGGAGCCTTGGATATACAATGGGGAGATGACAGCCTCTTCAGCAGCTGGTGTTGGAAAAACTGGACACCTACATGTAACAGAATGAAACTGGATCATTGTCTCACACCATATACAAAAGTAAACTCAAAATGGATCAAAGACCTGAATGTAAGTCATGAAACCATAAAAGTTAGAAAACAACATAGGCAAAAATCTCTTGGACATAACCATGAGCGACTTCTTCATGAACATATCTCCCAAAGCAAGGGAAACAAATGCAAAAATGAACAAGTGGGACTATATCAAGCTGAAAAGCTTCTGTACAGCAAAGGACACCATCAGTAGAACAAAAAGACATCCTACAGTATGGGAGAATATATTCATAAATGATATATCCGATAAGGGGTTGCCATCCAAAATATATAAGGAGCTCACGCACCTTAACAATTAAAAAGCAAATAATCCAGTTAAGAAATGGGCAGAGGTAACAACATGGATGGAGCTAGAGGGTATTATGCTCAGTGAAATAAGCCAGGCCAAAAAAGACAAGTACCAAATGATCTCACTCATATGTGGAGTATAAGAACAAAGAAAAATAAATAAATAAATAAATAAATAAATAAATGAAGGAACAAAACAGCAGCAGACTCACAGAACCCACGAATGGACTAACAGTTACCAAAGGGAAAGGGACTGGGGGGGGGGGTGGGGGGGGGGACCTGGGGAAGGGGGAGGTTCAATCATCACGGTATTGCTCATGTAATTGTAGGTTAATGATACTAAAATAAAATAAATTATTATAAAAAAAAAGACACTCATATGTGGAGTATAAGAACAAAGAAAAAATAAAAAAAAATAAAAAAATGAAGGAACAAAACAGCAGCAGACTCACAGAACCCACGAATGGACTAATAGTTACCAAAGGGAAAGGGACTGGGGAGATGGATGGGAAGGGAGGGATAAGAGGGTAAAAGGGGCATTACGATTGGCAGACATAGGGTGGGGGGGCACGGGGGGTACTGTACAGCTCAGAGAAGACAAGTAGCGATTCTCATCTCACTACGCTGATGGACAGTGACTGTGGTGGGGTTGGTGGGGGGGACCTTGTGATGGGGGGAGTTCAATCATCACGGTATTGCCCATGTAATTGTAGGTTAATGATACTAAAATAAAATAAATTATTAAAAAAAAAAAAAAATGGGCAGAGGACATGAATAGACACTTCTCCAAAGAAGAAATTCAGATGGCCAACAGGCACATGAAAAGATCCACATCGCTAATCGTCAGAGAAATGCAAATTAAAACCACCATGAGATATCACCTCACACCAGTGAGGATGGCCAACATCCAAAACACAACAACAAATGTTTGCGAGGATGTGGAGAAAAGGGAACCCTCCTACACTGCTGGTGGAAATGCAAATTAGTTCAACCATTGTGAAAAGCAGTATGGAGGTTCCTCAAAAAACTCAAAATAGAAATACCATTTGACCCATGAATCCCACTCCTAGCAATTTACCCTAAGAATGCAGCAGCCCAGTTTCAAAAAGACAGATGCACCCCTATGTTTATCGCAGCACTGTTTACAATAGCCAAGAAATGGAAGCAACCTAAGTGTCCATCAGTAGATGAATGGATAAAGAAGATGTGGTACATATACAGAATGGAATATTATTCCGCCATAAGAAGAAAACAAATCCTACCATTTGCAACAACATGGATGGAGCTAGAGGGTATTATGCTCAGGGAAATAAGCCAAGCTGAAAAAGACAAGTATCAAATGATTTCACTCATATGAGGAGCATAAGAGCAAAGAAAAATACTGAAAGAATAAAACAGCATCAGACTCACAGAACTCAAGAATGGACTAACAGTTATGAAAGGGAAAGGGACTGGGGAGGATGGGTGGGAAAGGAAGGATAAGGGGGAAAAAGGAGCCTTACGATTAGCATACGTAATGTTGAGGGGGCATGGGGAGGGCTGTACAACTCAGAGAAGACAAGTAGTGACTCTATAGCATCTCACTACGCTGATTGACAGTGACTGTAATGGGGTAAGTGAGCGGAACCTGATGAAGTGGGGAGTTTAGTAACTATAACGTTGCATATGTAACTGTAGATTAATGATACCAAAACAAACAAACAAAACGGATAGTAATTCTGTAATACCGTCAAATATTGGATCCATGTTCACATTCCTCTAGTTGTCTCCATTTTTCCCCCCAAGTGATTGGTGTGACTCAGTATCCAAACAAGGTCAACACATTCCATTTGGTTACTATGTCTCATAAATCTCTTAATCTGTAGTCTGTCCCTCCCTTTTTCCTTCCTTATAATTTATTTTTAACTGGGTTATTTGTCCTTTGGAGTGTCCCACATTCCAGATTTTGCTGACTTTATCCCCATCGGGTATTATTAATACGTTCCTCTGCTCTATATATCCTGTCAATAGGTTGTCAAATCTGGAAGGCTTAATTTGACTTAAATTTGATGTTTTAGACAAGAATACTTCATAGGTAGTGACCTATGCTTCCATAAGATGGCATTTAATGTTTGTTTATCTTTTTGTGATGTTAACAGCCTTTGATGATCATCACCTAGATGCATTATTTCTTTAGAGTTTGTTAATTGATAAATATCCTCATTCTGTCTTTCCTTCTACATTCATTAAGAGCACGTCTATTGAGAAGCATTTTCACATGAGAAAAGCAGTTTAAATGCTTGGTTTTTTTTTCCTTTTTACTAGTTTTCAGTATACTGGTTGGTTTCCTAGTATCCTTCACAGTTGACTAATGCTGGTTTTTTTCCTACTATCTCTACCTAAATATCTAAATAATGCATTTAAATATATATTAATGTGTTCAGTATATTTTTATTAATATTCAAATTATTCTATCTTTGACCAGTGGAATCTCTTCCAATTGCTTTCTGAGCTCTTGATATAATGCCAATAATATTTGATAGCTTATAGCCTAATAAGATATTCATGTTTATTTTGTGTATTATCTGTCCCAATCCTGGAATCAGCCATTTTTCCAAGGAAAGAGCCCTATTTCTTTCAGTAGAAAATGGCATTTAGAGAACACAATCTGAATGTTATACCCTCTCCTTGCTATTGAATTAGTCATGGTTTCGAGGTTATTCTTCCTGAGGTAAAGAGTTTTATTTTTCTTTGGACTTGTTAAATTTCTTTATAAGAATATCAGCCCTTTCATTTGTATTGCAATTTTTTAAATCCATTTGAATTTTATTTATTGTGTATTTTCCTGCATAAAAATTTCAAATTTTTATATGGGCAAATCTGCCCATGGTTTTTTTCTTCATTTCTTTTTCTTTTCTTTTGCTGTTATTAATGTACAATTACACGAGCAACATTATGTTTACTAGACTCTCCCTATTATCAAGTCTCCACCACATACTCCATTACAGTCACTGTCAATCAGTGTAGTAGGATGCTATGGAATCCCTAGTTCTCTTTTCTGTGCTATACTGCCTTTCCCGTGTTGCCCCCCCTACATTATGTGTGCTAATGGTAATACCCCTTTCTCCCCCTTATCACTCCCTTCCCACCCATTCTCCCCAATCCCTTTCTCTTTCCTAACTGTTAGTCCATTGTTGAGTTCTGTGAGTCTGCTGTTTTTTTCTTTCAGTATTTTTCTTTGCTCTTATGCCCCTCATATCAGTAAAATCATTTGATACTTGTCTTTTTCCGCTTGTCTTATTTCACTGAGCATAATACCTTCCAACTCCATCCATGTTGTTGCACATGGTAGGATTTGTTTTCTTCTTATGGCTGAATAATATTCCATTGTGTATATGTACCACATCTTCTTTATCCATTCATCTACTGATGGACACTTAGGTTGTTTCCATTTCTTGGAAATTGTAAATAGTGCTGTGATAAACACACGGGTGCATATGTCTTTTTGAAACTGGGCTGCTACATTCTTAGGGTAAATTCCTAGGAGTGGAATTCCTGGGTCAAATGGTATTTCTATTTTGTGTGTTTTGAGGAACCTCCATGCTGCTTTCCACAATTGTTGAACTAATTTGCATTCCCACCAGCAGTGTAGAAGGGTTCCCTTTTCTCCACATCCTCGCCAACATTTGTTGTTGTTTGTGTTTTGGATGTTGGCCATCCTTACTGGTGTGAGGTGATATCTTATGGTGGTTTTAATTTGCATTTCTCTGATGATTAGCGATGTGGAGCATCTTTTCATGTGCCTGTTGGCCATCTGAATTTCTTCTTTAGATAAGTGTCTATTTATGTGCTCTGCCCATGTCTTAAGTGGATTATTTGTTTTTTGTTTGTTGAGGTGCGTGAGTTCTTTATATATTTTGGATGTCAACCCCTTATCTGATATGTCATTTATGAATATATTCTCCCATACTGTAGGATGCCTTTTTGTTCTACTGATGGTATCCTTTCCTGTACAGAAGCTTTTTATTTTGATATAGTCCCAGTTGTTCATTTTTGCTTTTGTTTCCCTTGCCAGAGGAGACATGTTCATGAAAAAGTTGCTCATGTTTATATTTAAGAGTTTTGTCTGTTTTCTTCTAAGAGTTTTATGGTTTCCTGACTTAAATTCATGTCTTAGATCCATTTCGAGTTTACTTTTGTGTATGGAGTTAGACCCTAATACAGTTTCATTTTGCTATTTGTAGCTGTTCAGTTTTTCTATTTATGTGTTTTAATTTAAAAAAGTGATTAAGGTGTTATGGATCACTTATGATTCCGTAGTTTAGGAGTTTTTTTTTTTAAGTAACTGACCAACTACTGATCCTGCTCATATTGAATAAAAAGGTTTGTATTGTTTTTTCTAAACCATTTGAGGAAAAGTTGTTTCAAAGACAGCTTCAAGCTCAGGTTTTCTAGTCAAACAGATTTGGATTTGGCACTTATCATTTAATATGACTTTGGGAGTTACTTAACCTTTATTGTCCTCAATATCTACATCTGTAAAATAATGTAATTGTTATAATCATTAAAGATGTAGGTAATAAACATAGCACAATGCTTGGCACACAGTATGCATGCAGATGTTTGCTGCTTTTTTGTATAGAAATGAAATTCTACTTCTAATTAAGAAGAGCTTCTATATAATGATGGTACTTAATATTAGCAAAATCAAAACGACTGGTCAGATTCTTCAAGGCAGGTATCAAATGCTACTTCTCCAATAAGTTTATTCTTAATTCAGTGAGAAGTGATCCCTTCCTATTGAGTCCATTCCACTTTATGTGAGCTGTTAATAACAAAGTAAGTGAAATGATGTCTGTAATCACTGTTCCAGTTCTCTACTTACAATGAAAGCTCCTTGAGGTGAAAGATCATGTGTCAGACTCTAGTCTATAGCACCAGGTATATAGTGTGTACTTAATAAATATTTGTTGAATAAAATGAATGTTTTCGGTTATTGAGGGATAAAATAATGATTCTATCAGATTTCATTAAAAAAGCATAACAGATTTAATGTGGTGAACTAATTTTGGCATTTGAAATATTAGTAGTAAACATAGCAAAGAGGAGGCTGAAATCAGAGTGTTATCTTTACATATCTCAAAACAGATTGTAAATTAATACAGTAGGTTTCTAATTGAAAATTGTAGATTTCCAGTAATCTTGATTTTTCTCTTCTAGGGTGTTCCAGACAGAGTCTCATATGAAAATAGTGAGAAAGTCAGAAATTTCAGGTAAATTTATTCCTTCAATCCCTGCTAAATCTGTTTTCTGTAAAATTTTACCATGGCTGTCTAATCAGGTAATTGATACAACTAGTTGTCTATTTTATTATTACTCAAGAAGTATAACTTAAGCCATAACGGGCAGAAACTAAGGTGTGTAGTTAGTAATTTTCTTAAAATTATTAATGACACGCTGATGGACAGTGAGTGTAATGGGGTATGTAGTGGGGTCTTCATAATAGGGGGAGTCTAGTAACCATAATGTTGCTCATGTAATTCTACATTAATAATACCAAAAAAAAATTATTGATGTCCTTGGAGAGGATTAAAGATGATGGCATGAGAGGTAACACAGAAACCTCCTCCCAAAACCACTTATAGCAAAATACAGCAAATACAACTAATCCTCAAAGAGTGACCAGAAAGATGACTGTGACAGTCTGCCTACATCTGGGGAAAGAGAAGACCTCATGGAATAGGGTAAAGTAGCAAAGTCACGATCTGGCAGGACCCATGCCCTCCTGCCACCCCAGCTCACTCCCTGGAGGAAGAGAAATGGAGTGGGAAGGGGCAAGAAACCTAGGACTTCTGAACACCCAGCCCTGGAGATATGCTCTTGGAGCACAAACCTATATTATTTGGTGCTCTGAAGGTAAGTGGGGTTGGAAAGCAAAGACAGGCATAATGCTCGGACAGGCTGAGATTCCAACTGTTTGTGGAGAATAGGTACCCACAACCGGCTGCTCTGGGACAACAGAAAGGCACTTTGAAAGACTTCATAACAGCGAGAGGGCTGCTAAACGGGCAAGGATTACACAGAGCTACCTGCTCAGGAGAAAAGACAGGTGGACAAAATCATCCCTACATACTCAGCCCAGCAGGTCAGGAACTTTAAGGAGCTTCAGGCACTCCATCCGCCAGCTAGAAATGCAGCGCCGACTCCCCCCTCTGCGATACACAGCCTGCTGATCCTTCCAGCCAACACTGGTTTGCAAACCTGCAGACCCTCCATCGTGCCACGCCTGCCAAAGGGCAGCCCCGCCTACAGCACCTACAGGGTCGTAATGCAGAAGCTGTTCCCTGCATGCTCAACCCACTGGTCCTGGCAGGGGAGGCAGGCACTGCAGCCAGGAAGCAGGAAAGAGCTCTTTCCTCCCTGCAGGCACCAGTGCTGCTTGCCTGTGACCCCCACAGTTGCTCCAGGTACTGGGCAGCTCCACAAAGTGGAACTTCGGGGCCTACACAAAGTTATTTCATATTATTTATTACAAATATGAAGCAGCAAAAGGAACTTGTGAAAACTAAAATCCTTTAAACACCAGAAAAGGCTTGGTGAAACTGAAATCACCAATCTTCTTGATAAAAATTTCAAAATAAAAATGATAAACATGCTCACTGACCTATAGAAAAATATTCAAGATCTCAGGGACGACTTCAAGAAAGAGAAAGTTTGAAAACGACAGTATCTGAAATGAAACATACAATGGAGAAATTTTAAAGGATATTAGAAGAGATAGAAGAGACAGTAAATGGAATAGAAATTAGAGAACAGGAATACAAAAAAGCTGAGGCCAAGAGAGAAAAAACAATCTCTAGGAATGAGAATAATAAGACAATTCTACAACCAAACCAAATGGAACAATATTCACATTATAGGGGTACCAGAAGAAGAAGAGAGAAAAGGGGGTAGAGAGTGTCTTTGAGGAAACAATTGCTGAAAACTTCTCCAATCTGGGGAAGCAAATAGTCTGTCAGGCCACAGAAGTGCACAGATCTCTCAACAAGAGGGACCCAACGAAGACAAAACGAAGACATATAATAATTAAAAGGCAAAGATCAAGGACAATGACAGGCTATTAAAAGCAGGTAGAGAGAGAAAGATCACATACAAAGGAAAACCCATCAGGCTATCACCAGACTTCTCAACAGAAACCTTACAGGACAGAAGGGAGTAGTGTGATATATTTAATGCAATGAAACAGAAGGGTCTCAAACCAAGAGTACTCTACCCAGCAAGATTATCATTTAAATTTGAAGGAGGGATTAAACAATTTCCAGATAAGCAAAAGTTGAGTGAATTTACCTCCGACAAACCATCGCTACAGTGTATTTTGGAGCAACTGCTATAGATGGAAGTGTTCCTAAGTCTAAATAGCTGTCACCAGAGAAAATAAAAATACAAAGGAAGTAGACCAATTAATTACTAAGCAAATGCAAAATTAAATAAACTACCCACAAAGTCATTCAAGGGATATGTAAAGAGTACAGAATATGACAACTAATATACAAAGACTGAAGGACTAAGAAAAAGAAGGGGGGGAAGACTGTGTTTGAAAAAGCGTACTAAGTTACTTAAGTTACACTGTTAGATAGTAAAGAAGCTACCCTTGAACCTTTGGTAACCACATATCTAAAGCCTGCAATGACAAGTACATACCTATCGATAATCACCCTAAATGTAAATGGCCTGAAGGCGTCAATCAAAAGACATAGGGTTACAGGAAGGATAAAAAAGACAAGACCCATCTATATGCTGCCTACAAGAGACTCACTTCAAACCCAAAGACATACACAGACTAAAAGTGAAGGGATGGAAAACGATATTTCATACAAATAATAGGGAGAAATAAGCAAGAGTTGCAGTACTTGTATCAGATAAAATGGACTTTAATACAAAGAAAGTAACGAGACAAGGACATTACATAATGATAAAGGGGTCAATCCAAGAAGAGGATATAACCATTATAAATATCTATGCACCCAACATAGGAGCACCTTAATATGTGAAACAAATATTAACAGTATTAAAGGGGGAAATAGAATGCAATGCATTCATTTTATGAGGCCAACACACCACTCACTTCAAAGGACAGATCAATCAGACCGAAAATAAGTAAGGAGAAAGAGGCACTGAACAACACATTACAGCAGATGGACCTAACAAGACGTCTACGGAACACTCCACCCAAAAGCAGCAGGATACTCATTCTTCTCAAGTGCACATGGAACATCTTCAAGAATAGACCACATATTAGGTCACAAAAAGAGCCTCAGTAAATTCAGAAGGATTGAAATTGTACCAACCAGCTTCTTAGACCTCAAAGGTATGAAACTAGAAATAAATTATGCCAAGAAAACTAAAAAGCCCGCAGATACATGGAGGCTTAACAACCAAATAAAAAGACATCAAGCAATATGTGGAAACAAATGAAAACAATAACTCAACATCACAAAATCTGTGGGTCGCAGCAAGGGCCGTGCTAGGACAAGTATATTGCAATACAGGCTTACCTCAAGAAAGAAGAACAATCCCAAATGAACAGTCTAAACTCACAACTAATGAAACTAGAAAAAGAAGAACGAATGAGGCCCTAAGTCCGTAGAGCAAGGGACATAATAAATATCAGAGCATAAATAAATAAAATTGAGAATAATAAAACAATAGAAAAAGTCAATGAAAGCAGGAGCTGGTTTTGCAAGAAAATAAAAAGTTAAAACCCTAGCCAAATGTAACAAGAAAAGAAGAGTCTGCACACATAAACAGGATCAGAAATGAGAAAGACAAAATCACTACAGACACCACAGAAAGAAAAGATTTATTAGATAATACTGTGAAAAATTACTTGTTAACAAATTGGATAACCTAGAAGAATTGGACAACTCTCTAGAAAAATACAACTTTCCAAGACTGAACCAGAAAGAAATAGAAAATCTGAACAGTCCAGTTATCAGCAATGAAATTGAATTGGTAATCCAAAAACTACCTAAAAACAGAACCCTGGACCAGATGGTTTCATGGCTGAATTTTAGCAAACATTTAGTGAAGATCTAATACCCATCCTCCTTAAAGTTTTCCAAAAAGTAGAGGAGGAGGGAATACTTCCAAACTCATTTTATGAGGCCAGCATCACTCTAATACCAAAACCAGGCAATGGCACCACAAAAAAGAAATTATAGACCAATATCCCTGATGAACATAGGTGCAAAAATACTCAACAAAATATTAGTAAACCGAATTCAAAAATACATCAAAAAGATCATACATCATGATCAAGTAGAATTTATTCCAGGGATTCAAGGATGGTACAATATTCGAATGTCCATCAATATCATCCACTACATCAACAAAAAAAAGGACAATAACGACATGATCATCTCCATAGAGGCTGAAAAAGCATTCAACAAAATTCAACATTCATTCATGATAAAAACTTTCAACAAAATGGGTAAAGAGGGCAAGTACCTCAACATAATAAAGCCCGTATATGACAAACCCATAGCCAACATCATACTTAACAGTGAAAGCTGAAAGTTTTCCTCTAAGATGGGGAACAAGGCAAGGATGCTCACTCTCTCCACTTTTATTCAACATAGTTCTGGAAGCCCTAGCCACGGTAATCAGACAAAACAAAGAAATAAAAGGCATCCAAATTGGTAAGGAAGAAATTAAACTGTCACTGTTTGAATATTGTATATAAAAATCCTTAAAGAATCTACTCCAAAACTACTAGAACTAATATCTGAATTCAGAAAAGTTGCAGAATACAAAATTAATACACAGAAATCTGTTGCTTTGCTTTCCTATATAGTAGTGAAGAACTAGCAGAATAAAATCAGGAAAACAATTCCATTCACAATTGTATCAAAAAGAATAAAATACCTAGGAATAAACCTAACCAAGGAAGTGAAAGACCTAAATCCTGAAAACTAGAAGACACTCTTAAGAGAAATTAAAGAAGACACTGATAAATTGAAATAAATCCCATGTTCATGGGTAAGAAGAATTAATATTGTCAAAATGGCCATCCTGCCTAAAGCAATCTACAGATTCAATGCAATCCCTATCAAAATACCTACAGCATTCTTCAATGAACTGAAACAAATAGTCCTAAAATTCATATGGAATCACAAAAGACCCTGAATAACAAAAACAATCCTTAGAAGGAAGAATAAAGTGGGGGGAATTATGCTCCCCGACTTCAAGCTCTACTACAAAGCCACAGTAATCAAGACAATTTCGTACTGGCAAAACAACACAGCCATAGATCAATGGAATAGAATAGAGAGCCCAGATATACCCACACATATATGGCCAATTAATATATGGTAAAGGAGCCATGGACATACAATGGGGAAATGATAGCCTCTTCAACAACTGGTGTTGGCAAACTGGACAGCTACATGTCATAGAATTAAACTGTATTACTATCTAACTCGACACACAAAAAAAAACTCGAAATGGATCAAAGATCTGAATTTAAGGCATGGAACCATAAAACTCTTAGAAGAAAACATAGGCAAAACTCTTGAATATAACATGAACAACTTTTTCATGAACATCTCATGCAAAGGAAACAGAAGCAAAAATGAACAAGTGGGACTACAAACTCAAAGGTTTCTGTACAGCAAAGGATACCATCAGTAGAACAAA
Source organism: Phataginus tricuspis (assembly GCA_029783875.1). Taxonomy (NCBI): domain Eukaryota; kingdom Metazoa; phylum Chordata; class Mammalia; order Pholidota; family Manidae; genus Phataginus; species Phataginus tricuspis. The sequence continues at coordinate 16,517,724 of JAQQAC010003584.1, read as the reverse complement.
AAGGCATTCTACAGTATGGGAGAATATATTCATAAATGACATATCCGATAAGCGGTTGACATCCAAAATATATAAAGAGCTCACACACCTCAACACCCAAAAAGTCAATAAACCAATTAAAAAATGGGCAGAGGATCTGAACAGACACTTCTCCAAAGAAGAAATTCAGATGGCCAACAGGCACATGAAAAGATGCTAATTATCAGGAAATGCAAATTAAAACCACAATCAGCTATCACCTCTTACCAGTTAGGATGGCTAACATCAAAAAGACTAAGAGCAACAAATGCTGGCGAGGATGTGGAGAAAGGGCAACCCTCCTACACTGCTGGTGGGAATGCAAATTAGTTCAACCATTGTGGAAAGCAATGTGGAGGTTCCTCAAAAAACTCAAAATAGAAATTCCATTTGACCCAGGAATTTCACTCCTAGGAATTTACCCTAAGAAAACAGGATCACAGATTCAAAAAGACACATGCACCCCTATGTTTATTGCAGCACTATTTACAATAGCCAAGATATGGAAGCAACCTAAATGACCGTCAGTAGATGAATGGATGAAGATGTGGTACATATGCACAATGCAATATTATTCAGCTATAAGAAAAAAACATCCTACCTTTTGCAACAACTTCGATGGAGCTGGAGGGTTATTATGCTCAGTGAAATATGCCAGGCGTAGAAAGACAAGTACCAAATGATTTCATTCATTTGTGGAGTATAACAACAAATCAGCAACTGAAGGAAAAAAACAGCAGCAGACTCACAGACTCCAAGAAGGGACTAGGGTTACCCAAGGGGAGGGACGGAGAAGAGGATTAAGGGGCTTTATGATGGCACACATGGGGTGTGTTGGGGTCATGGGGAAGACAGTGTAGCACAGAAAAGACAAGTAGTGACTGTGGCATCTTGCTACACTCATTGATAGTGACTGCGGTGTGGTGTGGTGGGTGACTCGATAATATGGGTGGATGTAGTAACCACAATGTTGGTATGTGAAACCTTTATAAGATTGTATATCAATGATACCTTTAAAAAAATTATTAATGTCCTTATGCAACTTTTCTAATGCTTTATCAGTGTATCTTTTTATGAATTTTATTTTTATTTTATTTTTGGAAACAGAAGCAGGAGAAAATGTTCTATTTATACAGTAAGTAAGAAAAATACTCAACTTCTACTTTAGAAGCTATTCATAATAAATGTTCTTTAAATTAATATTATTTTTTATTATTTATTTTTGTGTCCCTGTTGTGAAATATGTAGGATAAATTACTTGCAGAATTTGATATACTGCTATATCTAATAAGTGTGTATGTTGTACAGTTTATTGTTTTAACAGTGATGAAACACTCTACTTTCATATATAAATCCTTAAATACATCAGCTACTACAAACCAGTAAATATGAAGTCTTCCGATATTTTTTCATTCAATCAATTTTTCTTATAATATTAATACATAGAATAGTAGGTCTTGAACAAATGGAAAGATGCTTACTTCATCAGAAGAGAAATATAAACAAAATATTTGTGGTATAATTTTTTATCTAAGCAGTTAAGAATATAGGTAAAAAGTCAGCTATTGCTCGTGGGTATAAGTTATAGAAGGCAATTGGCAGTATCATTCAAATTTTAAATTCAGATTTTAAATGCACGTGCTCTTTGACTCAGCAATTTCATGTCTAGGAGTTTATCACAATATACTTGAACGTATTTTAAATGATGAATATATAAGATCATTTACTGCATCACTTATTGTAATAGAAAAAGATGCAAAAGATTCTAATCCACCAGTAGGGGACTGGTTAAGTAAATTAATAAATTTTACATGTTATTGACTACTATTGAGCTGGAAAAATGATTCCCTTTTTTATACTGATACAGAAAATTTCTAAGCCAGATTACTTTGGCTCCTCAGAGATAACAACTGTTGATAAATTTGGATGTCCTTGCAGAAATTTTATATGTAATCCAAGTGCATGTTTGTCTTTAACTTTTTTTTAACAAGACAAAAATGGGATCACTTATTAATTATATGTCTTGTAGCACTTTCCATGTTGTTACATACAGATCTACCTCAGTCTGTTAAAATATGATGTATGACTGTACTAACATTTAGTCAGCTCCCTAGTGATGAACATTTCAGTTGTTTCCTTTTACATACCTTTTTTTAAGGCTAACTTTTATAGGAAATGAGTTACTTTGTAGGTCATTGTTTTTGAAAAAATTAGGAAGTAGCATGTATTAAGCATATTTTTACAGTATCTTGAAATTAACAAACCATTAAGACCAATAAGAAAAGGGTCCTTTACCGTATCTTATAATTTTTTTCTGCTAGTATTAGATGAGTCTTTTTTAAAAGATAGCTTTGTGTTTTTCTGCCAGTCACCTATGAAAACCTTTCACCTTCTCTGCTCTTTCAACTGTTTTGATTCTTGGTAATTGTCTGAGATACAGATTTTGAAAATACTTTTTAATTTTTAGGAATAAGAATCCAGAAGATAACTACTGTGAAATAACTGGTGAGTATGACCAGAATACTTCTCCTTCCATACACCTTTCTCTTCATTTTGATTCCTTGAAAAGTAATATGTAAAAACTAGCAGGGGAAATGTGATCTCTTTTCTTTACATAAACTCTTCAATTTAAAATTTCATAGACATACTAGAATTTCTTAAACCTGCTGTTCCTCTTGTTTTCTCTGTCTTGGTTCCTAGTCACTCAAGTTAATTCACTGAAGTCAAGAATGGAGTCATTTTTTAACTTTTTGTTCATTTTTGTATCATTTGGCCCTACTCTCTATTCTGTCTCCTAAATATCTTGCAAATCTGTTACTTATTCTCTAGTCCTTCAACCACTGTTTCAAGTCCTCATTATTTTTACTTGGGCTTTTGTATTTAGTTTCTTTCTTTCTAATCCATTCTACGTATTTCTAAATCTAATCATATTACCTCTCCGCTTAAAATTATTCAATGACACATTTTTGTTTACAGGGTAAAATTCACAATTCCTAGCGTATACTTAGAAAGCTCTTAATAATTTGGCTTGTCTTCTCCAAACTTATATCTTACCCTTTATGGGCATCCTATGCTCTAGCTCATGAAGAACTATTTGCAGTTTCCAACGTGGACTTCTTTCTGCCTATATCCATTTGTAAACGCTATTTCATACTTAAAGTGTTCTTCCTACTCCAATTTGCCTAGTAGTCTTCTCATTTTTCAGTTAGCTTAATTTCAGTGCTATTCAGAGTCCAAAGTCCACAAACTGTTACAGTCCATGACAGAAAAGGAATTTGCACTAGAATACAAATCAACTATGGCAGTAAGCTTCTGTTTAGTTAGCTGCTGTTTTTTCCTTAGCAAAGCTTTCTTGATAAAGGAAATATTACATGATTTACATTGGGCTGAAAGTTGTTTATCCCATCATGAATGGGTAACAAACAGTTCACATACATTAAATAGTACTGACTTAAATGAAGCTTTCTCTGACAAAACCAAGGAGTTAGTCACTTTTGCCCTGTGCTCTCATTAACACCCCTTCAGTTTCTCAGTCACATTGTACTTTAGGTATTTACTTCTTGCTCTTCTTAAACTAGGAACTGTTTGAGTTCAGAAATGTTGTCTTGTTCTTTGTGCTTTAGTAGATAGTTGAGTTTGGGGCACATAATAAGTTCTGAATCAATACTTGTTGAAAAAAATGAATGGAGACTTGATATATAAATAAGGCTTTTAATAAAAAACCTATAATTCATCATATTCAGTCAAGGTTACCATAAACTCTTTAAAATGTTTTAATGATTTGCCTTAAATGTAAGTATTTTTAAATTTATTTCCTGTTTTATTGTAACATCTTTAATCCCTTCCTTTTTTCTGAAATCCAGATTGTTACCTATATTTTGTATTTCAATTCTAAAATGTCCCGAGTCTCATTTCTTATTTTCATTTCTATTGTCTCTTGTGCTAACATAAACTGTCGTCATTTTGTATCTAAACTATTACATTAATTTCTCATGGTTCATTTTCTCTTGAACCTACTTTCTTCTCTGGAATTATTTTTATAAAATGCACATCTCATCATGGGAATGTCTAGATCCTTAACACAGAATAAAAGTTGCTTCAAAATCTTACCCTAATGTTTCAGTCTCATCAGTTAGTACTCTTTACCATGTAACATCTACTTTCCAGGAAATAAAACTGGGGAAGTGAAGGGGAATAAAGTAGCCTAAACTTCCCACCCTTAAAATCTCTACCACATTCTAAAAAACATTTCAGTTGCACAGAGAATACAATAATCACTGATCTATCTCTAAAATGGAACAATTAAAAATCTTAATGAAATTTAATACTTAAGTCCTTATGAAGGGCTTAGTGACTGATAAAACTTCAGTAAATACTCATAACTGATGAAGAACATAAGAAAAAGAAAATCAGCCTCTTGATAATATGTATTTTTGTCACTGACTGTACTTGTTTCTTTTTGCTCTATAGGGATGAATACATTGCTTTGTGCTCCCATTCAGACCCAGATGCAACAGAAAGAGGTATGGGTTCTTGCAAATGTCTTCATATTTTAATCTCTCTTGACAGTCAAAACTTTAAAAACACAAAATATTTAATACTAATGGCATGATTTATAGATTACTTACCAAAATGGACCTGCATAGACTAGAAAAACTTACAAACTTTGCAGTTATTAAGGATAGTGATATCCCTGTCAATTTAAATAATAGGAAATAAATAAATTATATCAGGACTTTTCAGACCTTAATAGGCGTATAAGTCATCTCAGGATTTTGTTAAAATACAGATTCTTATCTGGTATACCTGGAGTAGTCCCTGAAATTCTATACTTAAAACACTCTCCTAGGTGATGCTAATACACTAGTCCACAGACCATACTTTTTGAGTAGGAGTTAGAGCATGTCCTAATCCACTGTATTAAGATTCAAAGAGAACCCAGCTCCCAAGAGGGCAGAGTATACTATAAATTAAACATCATCTATGTGTTCCTTTCCAAGCCTTTTTTATTTACAATGACAATAACCTTACACAGAATTTTCATTGTAGTTACATTTTTTTTCATTTTTTAGTCATTCTAGTGGGTGTATAATTAACATTGAACTTTTAATTTGTTCAAAAACACTGAAAGTATTCACAGACTTTAGAAAAGTTTTAATAACAGATTACATGTTACAAACCACACCACTGATTCAGACAAACCAATGTATCATGAAACCGTCACTGAGGATTATTTATATAGTAATCTATGTATAGTCTATGTAAAATACCTTTTTAAAAGTTTGCATTTTTATCTGATCTCCTGTATTTTGCTTTCATTATAGATTTCAATTATAGAACACAACTATCAAAGGAAGCATGCAAATGACCAGACAGTTGTCTTTTCAGATGAAAACCAGATGGACCTGACAACAAGTCACACTGTGATGATTACCAAAGGCCTTTTAGACTGTACCAAAAATGAAAAGTCCACCAAGATAGATACCACATCATTTCTTGCTAACTTAAAGCTCCATACTGAGAATTCAAGAATGAAAAAAGAATTAAATTTTTCTATGGATCAAAACACTTCTTCAGGAAAGAAAATAAATTTCAATGACTTTGTAAAAAGATTGAAAACAGGAAAATCTAATGCTTCTCCTTTTATAGGACCTGATAAAGAAAATTCTGAGATATCCATTCATTCCAAAGAATCACGTAGGACTTCTTCTATATGTCAAATGCACACATCTCTTAGTGTAGATGAAAATACCAGTAATGTAACTAGAATCTTCAGAGAACAAGATGATGGCATGAATTTCACCCAGTGTCATACAGCTAATATTCAGGCTTTGGTTCCCACATCCAGTGAGGCCAGCTTACGGGAATTTAAAAGTGATGATATTACAATTTATGGCAATGACTTTATGGACTTGACAATGAACCACACTACACAGATTTTACCCTCAGCAGATAATTTATCTGAAATAGAAAACCGAACTCAGAATGTCATGATGGATATTACAACAGGTTATGGAACTAAAGCTAAGGAAAAGAAGACAATCTTTAAGAATAAACAGAATGTTGCTTTTCAAGATCCTTCCTTAAACCCTAAGACTGAAATACTTAATACCAGAAGTCACATTATAGGGACAGAAACTCATACAGTCACACAGACATCTAACCAAGATGTCAGAACATTGGCCATGATCCCAAAATCTGTATGTTCCAGTACAACTATTCAAGATAAGACATGTTTATGTTCCAGTTTTAATGATGCCATGGAACTGACCAAATGTCTCTCAGGTATAAGAGAGGAGAAAAGTTTGCTAAAGCCCAACAGTAATTATTCTGAAATATATCCCAATCTAGATACCGTCTGTCTTCCCATAGAGAAAACTGTTTATTCAGGAGAGGATAGCATGGATATTACCAAGAGTCATACAGTTGCAATAGATAATCAAGTTTTTAAACAAGGTCAGACAAATGTACAAATAGCAGCTGCACCAATATCTGAAAAAGAAATGATGCTCCAAAATTACATAATCATGTCAGAGGATGGGGAAATGAATGTAAATAGTAGCTCAGTTCCTCATGTATCTAAGGAAAGATTACAGCAGAACCTGGCAAATCCTTTATCTGTTTCATTGAATGACAAGACTGAAATCTTCAGAGGTGAAGATATGGATTTGACTAAAAGTTACACAACTAACTTAATAAATCAAGCTCCTTTTGCATCTTACGCTGTAGCACCTGAGAATACCAGTAAATCTCACTCTCACAGCAAAAGCCCTTCAGATGAATGGAAAGAAATGACCAAAAGTCATGTTGAACCATCCCAACAACCAGACATAATGTGTAAAAACATCCCAACTAATACCTGGGGCAAAGAAAAAGATCAGGTTTTGAAAATTTCACCCTACCTTGATAAAGATTCTCCTCAGTCAGCTGATACTAACTATAATATAATATACTCTGGTGGAGATCTTGATAAACAAGAAGCACTGAGAAATAATAGAAATACCGTTTCATGTGAGCAACCTTTGTTTTCTACCACAAAGCCATTTTCATCAGAAGGACAGTCTGCTATGAAAAATCCTAATACTGCTGTTAATAGTCATATAGTGAAATCTGTACCAAGCCAGAATTCTAAACTGACTGAATCAGTTCGGAAAAGTTTAGGCAATCCCACACCTGACTGTTCTCATGGCAAGATAATTATTTGCTCAGAAGAGGAGCAAAATATGGATCTAACTAAGAGTCACACTATTATCATTGGATTTGGTCCTGAAGTACAAGAACTGGGTAAGAATGATTTAGAAGATACTAGCAGCCAGCTAACAACAGTAAACAGACAGATAGCTGTAGAAGCTGAAAAATGTAGTGAAAGTCCTATAAAAACCGGAGTATTTATTTCTACGGCTATCATGGATGTGTTGGAGGATGAAAGTGTACAGAAACCTGCATTTCTTAATGAAAAGCAAGATATCAAAACTTGTGGAAGGAAAAGTGTCGGGAGACTAAAAATTGACAAGACTGTTGTGTTTTCAGAGGGTGATGAGAATGATATGGATATCACCAAGAGTTATACAGTGGAAATAAATCATAGACCTTTAGTAGAGGAACATGATTCCTATTTGGTGCCTTTGACAGCAACTTCTAAAACTGTTTTGTATACATGTGGGCAGGATGACATGGAGGTCACTAGAAGTCACACAACTGCCATAGAATGTAAAACTGTCTCACCAGATGAAATAAATACTATACCTGTGGACAAAACTGAAATGTTTGTAGGTAATCATGATAAACTAGAAATGACAAAGTCCCACATTGTTTTCACTGACTACCAAGCAGTAGAGACAACTGTGCTTCCAGACAGACCTAATTTTGAACTATCCAACAAGAAAAGCCTAGAAAAACCAAAAGTGACGTCTGCCAAGGAGAATGTTTTCTTTCCAGAGAATGTTGAAAATGACCATTCTGCAGCAAAAGTCAGCCAGCTAACACTACCGGGAGAGTGGTCTAACAGTGGTCCTATAGAGAAAGCTGTAGCATTTATAGCTGATGATAATATGGAAGTATCAAAATCAACCATTTGGAAAAATGACAAAGAAGTACAAAATCCTATATTTCTGAATGAACTTCTATCAGGCAAAAGTCAGACAAGGAAAAGCCTGAGACTCAAAAATGACAAGACCATCGCATTTTCTAAGAATGATGAAAATGATAGGGATATCATCCAGAGTTGTTCAGTGGAAATAAATAACAAAAGTACCCTGGAAGATAGACAGGACTCCCATTTGATGCCTTTGGCAGGAACTTCTAAAACTGTTTTGTATACATGTGGACAGGATGACATGGAGGTCACTAGAAGTCACACAACTGCCTTAGAATGTAAAACTGTCTCACCAGATAAAATAGTCACTAGGCCTATGGCCCAAACTGTAATGTTTTTAGGTAATCAGAGTGATCTGGAAGTCACCAAGTCCCATACTGTTTTCATTGATTGTCAAGCCACGGAGAAAATACTTGAGGAATGCCCTGAATTTGGAATAAGGGAAGGAAAAACTCTGAGTGCTTCTTTTCCTAAAGATGGTAGTTCTGTTCAAGAAATCACTAAAAAGCAAACACTGGCTGTAGAACACAAAACTGTTCTTCACACCAAGCAAAAGCATCATGTGATACCATTTACTCCTACTAATACATTGCCTAAGGGTCAAGATGAAATAGAAATCAAATTCCACAGCACTGCTGTGGATGAAGAGGTTGTGGGAAAAGTTGTAGACCAGGCTTTTACATTAGAAAAAGCCAAAATTGAAAGTTGTCACTTAAATAATACAGATAGAATAAACGTGGGTTTTATGAACAGTCAAGAAACTGCTATTTGTGGATCCAGTGATAATTATTCCTGTTTTTCAAATGTTATTTCCTATAATTCAGAGGGTAACGTCATGTCCTTATGTGATAAAGATGAGAAAGCCAGTAATTGCCCAGTGCAAAATCATCTTGCTTGTGCAGATGATTTAGCCAGTGAGCATTACTTGAAATCTGAGGGACTGCCTCTCTCTCCTCCTTATTATGTGTTAGAGAAGGAAAAGGTTATTCAACCCAATGCCAAAGGACAATTAGATTGTATCATAACAGTGCTCAAAGATCAAGATCTTATTAAGGAACCCCAAAATCAATTAGCTAATCAAACTTTAGTATATGGTCAAGATCTGGGGGAGATGACTAAGCTTAATTCAAACCAAGTATCTCTTAAGCTTCCAAAGGATCAAATGGAGGCCTTTGTTGATAATGCAGAGCATAGTTTACAGAAGACCATTGTTAGTGATGTTTGTGTTGCTTCTCAGCCTCATCTCTCAACCCACCTATCTCTGTTACCTCAACAAGGACAGAGTATTGTCAATAAAGATGAAACAATATTGTCTAAAGCTGGAAATAATTTAAATATTGTTAGAGGAAATTCCTCTGAACCTACATGTGAAAATGAGTCCAAAATGCTCAATAATGAGAAACAGTTTACTATAGCCTGTAATAAAGAACTGAAGAAAAATATTCAAACAGCTAAGTGTAATACAGCTATAGATTTCCACAGTAACTCAGACTTGACTAAGCAAGTTATTCAAACTCATACCAATCCTAAAGAAACATCAGATCCTGTAATTATTTCTGATGCTGCAAGTTTTAGTAGTATCAAACCAAATCTGAATAATTTAAGGGGAAAAACTGAAAAATTTTTAGATTTCCAAACTGTTGATGTATCACCTTCTTCAGAACAATTACTGGAATTAGTAAATCAGGCACACAATCATATGAATATAGTACAAGCTACAGAAATACATAATAATATCACAGTGTCCAGCAATGTTAAAGGTGATAGAGATGAAGAAAACAAAACTTCTCATAATGAAGCTGAAACCAGTTCTGTACCATTAATGCCAGTTGTAAAAGAGAAAGGGAGGAGATGTTCTTTAGGAATATTTTTGCCCAGATTGCCAAACAAGAGAAATTGTAGTGTCACTGGTATAGACGACCTGCAGCATCTTCAAGGAGAGACAGCTGATTTAAATCACCTGGAGACTAAGGAAGTCTCCACTAAGGATTTAGGCATTGGATTTGTTGCAACTAAACTGAAGTTAAGTCCATCTCAATATATAAATGAGGAAAATCTTCCTGCATATCCTGGCGAGATTAATTCTTCAGACTCTGTTAGCGTAGAAACTGAAGAAAAGGCTTTGATTGAGACATACCAAAAAGAGATTCCACCATCTGAAAATAAAATGCAAGCAATCTGCAATAGCCAAAAAAGAACCTGGGTACAAGAAGATGATGATATTGAAAATGAGAAAAAAATCAGAAAAAGTGAGATTAGCTTTAATGATACTGCACAAGATCAGGAGGTGAGCTCTGTCTTCAGCTAAGGAATGTTCTTGATTTTTAAAAAATTATGAGTACTCGAACTTTAATTTTAGTATTAGGTAAGTAGGGATTCATTATTTGCAATTATAGGGCTGGAGAAATATTCCTATGTGGAATCATAGGTAGCTCATAGGATATGGCTATAACTTAGATACATCTGAGAAACAATTTGCTTATACAGTATAATGCAGTTATTTCTATATATTCTTAAATTACTTTGAACCTCAACGGTCTAATAATTTGCCTGTTACTTATTCTGATTCTTTACTAAGGTACTTCATATGAATTATAAATAAACTTTATGTCAGAAGTAGTATAGGTACACCTTGTTTTATTGTGCTTTGCTTTGCTTTATTGCTCTTCACAGATACTGTACTTTTTACAAAGTGAAGGTTTGTGTCAATCCTGCTTTGAGCAAGTCTGTTGGTACCATTTTCCCAACAGCATTTGCTCCTGTGTCTCTGTGTCACATTTTGGTAATTCTTGAAATGTTTCTAACTTTTTCCTCATAGTTATATTTGTTATGGTGATCTGTAATCAGTGATTACCACTCACTGAAAGCTTAGATGATGGTTAGTCACTGAAAGCTTAGATGATGGTTAGTATTTTTTAATTAAGGTATGTACATTTTTTTAGACATAATACTATTGAACATTTAATAGATGACAGTGTACTATAATCATATTTTCATATGTACTGGGAAACCAAAAAATTCATTTGACTTGCTTTATTGCAATATTCACTGTATTGTTGTGGTCTCGAACCAAAGCTGGAGTATCTCCAAGGTGTGCCTTTATTTCTGTTAGTGTTCAACAAACATTTAATCATTATAAGTATACAGTGTCATAACTCTATCCTTATGATGTCCCTTAACTGATAATTTCAGATTTTTAATCACCGTGCTGAAGAGGATGTTGATAAAAATGCTAACAGTGTATTGATAAAAAGCCTGAGCAGGACCCCATCTAGTTGCAGCAGTTCCCTGGATTCAATCAAGGCTGATGGGACCTCTCTGGATTTTAGCAGTAAGATCATGAAGTCTAAATAATAGAAGTCATTTGCTTACTTAACTAATAATAAATGTATTTCAATTCAGAGAATGCTTGAACTTTGTATAAGCTTTTTGAGAGTTACAGATAATTGATAAGTAAAATAATAGCTTATTTTAAATTCTTCATTATTTTAATAAATTGAGAAGTGATATACTGCAAAGGATAGAGTGATTTCCTTAAGAGGCTTATAATTTGTAGAGAAACAATGAATGTAGCCTTAAAACTGTAATATATTTTGTCCTACAGATGACTTTCTTCCCAGAAAGATCCTAGTGGATAGCTTCAGGAGAATAAACCACACATAAACCTGAACGATAACTAAAATTAAGTTTACAATTTAATTTTGACTTGTTCATCACCTCAGTTTGCTTTACTTGTAGCACACCGCGATAGTCAAATGGAATCACAGTTTCTGAGAGACACTATTTCTGAAGAGAACTTGAAGACGGTATGTTAAAATATTTCTCAAAACAACTGATTTCCTTTTTTTCTCTTTTTTTAATTTTAAAAAAATTATGAAATATTTCAAGTATACAGAAGACTAGTTTCTTTGTTAGAGACACAACATGGCAATCGATCATACAGGATAGAAATTATACTTAGAAGATCTATGTTTTTTTCCCAATTTTACTCCTACTGAATAAATTTAAGAAATAATATTAGATAAAATCTGTTCATGTATACCTTAGAAATATCTTAGTAATATTTACACAAGTATATGCAAAATACTTTAAGCTATTTAGAAATAAATGAAATGGTTATAGTCAAAATGAGCTCATCTTGAATGGTCATACAAATTTTTTTTCTCCCTCAGAAACTCAAAGATGGAAGAATAACAATAAAGGAGTTCTTTATACTTCTTCAGGTCCACATTTTGATACAGAAACCACGACAAAGCAATCTCCCAGCCAAAGTAGGTGCAATTTCTTGACAAATAGCAACGTTTTTTCTCTTAAATCTGTTTAGCATTTATAAAAATTAGTTGTGCCCTTGGCCACAAAGATAACATTAACAAATTGAAAAAAAGTGGCAATTTTCTGGGCAACATCATCTGATATTACCCCCATAAAGTTAGAACTAATGAAAGGACTAAAACATTCATAGCTTCTTGGAAATTAAAAAATACACTTCTTTGACATCCAAAATATATAAAGAACTCACGTACCTCAACAAACAAAAAGCAAATAATCCAATTAAGAAATGGGCAGAGGACATGAATAAACATTTTTCTAAAGAAGAAATTCAGATGGTCAACAGGCACATGGAAAGATGCTCCACATCGCTGGTCAGCAGAGAAATGAAGATTAAAACCACAATGAGATATCACCTCACACCAGTGAGGATGACCAACATCCAAAACACAAACAACAACAAATGTTGGCAAGGATGTGGAGAAAAGGGAACCCTCCTACATTCTTGGTGGGAATGTAAATTAGTTCAACCATTGTGGAAAGCAGAATGGAGGTTCCTCAAAAAACTGAAAATAGAAATACCATTTGACCCAGGAATCCCACTCCTAGGAATTTACCCCAAGAATGCAGCAGTCCAGTTTCAAAAGGACAGATGCACCCCTATGTTTATTGCAGCACTATTTACAATAGCCAAGAAATGGAAGCAACCTAAGTGTCCATCAGTAGATGAATGGATTAAGAAGATGTGGTACATATACACAATGGAATATTATTCAGCCATAAGAAGAAAACAAATCCTACCATTTGCAACAACATGGTTGGAGCTAGAGGGTATTATGCTCAGGGAAATAAGCCAAGCTGAAAAAGACAAGTATCAAATGATTTCACTCATATGTGGAGTATAAGAACAAAGGAAAAAACTGAAGGAACAAAACAGCAACAGACTCACAGAACCCAAGAACAGACTAATAGTTACCAAAGGGAAAGGGACTGGGGAAGATGGGTGGGAAGGGAGGGATAAGGGAAAAATTACGATTACTAGATGTAATGTTGGGGGGGCACAGGGAGGGCTGTACAACTCAGAGAAGACAAGTAGTGATTCTATAGCATCTCACTACGCTGATGGACAGTGACTGTAATGGGGTTGGTCGGGGGGACCTGATGAAGGGGGTAGTTTAATAACCATAATATTGCATATGTAATTGTAGATTAATGATAGCAAAATAAATTATAAGTCATATTGGAGCAGAAAAAAAAGAAACGCACATCTAGATAACTCTTAGATAAAAGAGAAAATCAAAACTATGCAGAAAGCAAAGTAAAAGAGAATACTTAATACCAATCTATGGGACATAGAGCAAAAATTATGCTTAACAGGTAATTAAAAGTCTTAGACACCATTGTTATAATAGAAGATAGTTTTAAAATAAGGAATTTTTAATATTTACTCTAAGAAATTGGAGAAGGAACAATAAAATAGCATACAAAAGAAGGCAGGAAGACAGAATTACTGCAAGAAAATGTTAAAGCTAATGAAATAGAAAGCAAAAATTAGTAGAAAGGATAAAAATCCAAAAACTGTTACTTTGAAGACAATAAAATTCTTAAAGAGCCTAATTTTAAAAAAGAAAGTGAAAGTACAGATGATTAAGAAAGAAGACATGTCCACAGATTAAGAAAAATTGAAATAATTTTTTTTTTGATCCATCAATTCTGACAACAAATTTTAAAACCTGGATGTTCTTTTTTTTGTATCATTAATGTACAATTACATGAGCAACATTATGGTTACTAGACTCCCCCCATTATCAAGTCCCCACCACATACCCCACTACAGTCACTGTCCATCAGCACAGTGAGATGCTATAGAATCACTACTTGTCTTCTCTGAGTTGTACTGCCTTCCCCGTGCACCCCCGCTACATTATGTGTGCTAATCGTAATGCTCCTTTTTCCCCCTTATCCCTCCCTTCCCACCCATCTTCCCCAGTCCCTTTCCCTTTGGTAACTGTTAGTCCATTCTTGGGTTCTGTGAGTCTGCTACTGTTTTGTTCCTTCAGTTTTTTCTTTGTTCTTATACTCCACAGATGAGTGAAATCATTTGATACTTGTCTTTGTCCACCTGGCTTATTTCACTGAGCATAATACCCTCTAAAAACCTGGATATTCTTAACAAAATATAAATTATCAAAATTAACCCAAGAACTGGAAAACTTTCATTAATTACCACTGAAATTTTTATTTTACAATTTACCATTAAAATTGTCACAAGGACCAGATGAGTCCTATCTAACTTTTAAATAACAGACCCATATACACATATGGGCATTTGGATTATTACAAAGATGACCCTGTAGAATAGTAGTCTTTTTATAAATGGTGTTTTATCAATTGGATATACACAGGGAAAAAAAGAACCTTACCTGTACTTCACACTATACATAAAGATCAATTCTGTACACCAAAAACACAAGTGACAAAGTTAAACTTGGACTTCATCAAATAAAAACGTTAGTGCTAAAATGGTATTATGAAGAAAGGAAAAAGACAACCAACAGAATGGCAGAAAACATTTACAAATCATATATCTTATAATACCTTTGTATTCAAAATATATAAAGAACTCTTGCAACTAAATAATAAAAGGACAACCCAATTTAAAAAGTCAAAAGGATCTGAATAAACATTTCTCCAAAGAATATATGCAAATTACCACAAGAAAGTATGTTCGGCATCATTAGTCATTGAGGAAATGAATATTAAAAACCACAAAGAAATATTTACATCCACTACAATGGCTGTAATCAAAAAGACAATAAAAAACAAGTGTTGACAAGTAAGTGGAGAAATTGGAATTTTCATACATTATTGGTGAGAATGTAAAATGGTGCAGCCACTTTGGAAAACAGTTTGGCAGTTCCTCAAAAAGTTAAACATGATCCATCAGTTCCACTTTTAGGTGTATACCCACAAGAATTCAATACATACATGCACACAAAACTTGTACATGAAAGTTATTCATAATAGCCAAAAAGTGAACTGATTAGTGGATACTTGGGACTGGGATGGGGATGGAGGGGAATGAAGGGTATTTCATCTTCTTTTAGTGGAGATGAAATGCACTAAACTTAGATTGTGGTCAGTGGTTTCACAGCCCTGAATACACTTTTAAGAAATCATTTAATTGTACACTTAAATCAATTAATTATATGATGTGTGAATTCAGTCTCAATAAAACTGTTTATAAAGAAATACATTCCAGGAGGATTGTATATCTAAATGTGAAAAGTAAGTCAAATATGGAAGCTGGGAAGATGTTGGGTCTCCCACCTCACTATTCTTATCACCATAGCTGTCCCTTCCCACTAGAATACTCTTGCCTCAGCTGTAGATGAGAAGTAGAAAGGAGTCTAGGTGTACACCCCGAGTCTACACCTTTTTCTTAGGAAAAGCAGAAAGAGTATCAGCGGACCAGGAGAAAGCAGAGAGCAGAAGGGAAGGATAGGAGCAGAGAGGATGCTGGCAGGGTGAAAGGAGGAGATGATATCTCAGGAGCTAACTGTTAAGGTTATGAATCTTCTTCCCATTTCCTCTCAGGGGAGGTCAGTGTTAGGGAAATAGATCTGGGAACAAACCCACCAAGATAGAAAGAGAATTCACGCTATCTCAGGAAAGAAAATTAAAAATCCTAAATTAGGGAAAGGTCTAAAGATGGAGTATATAGACATGGAGTATATATGGACCATGGAAAATGAGGTTCACAACTGTGGGCATCTGTTGCAGGACTTAGATGACTGTGAGTCCCTCTTAGGGTGGAACTGGGAGAGTGTTCTTGAGGCAGGTGAGGAGATGTGTGCTAGCCCTCAAAGACACTTGTACAGCACCCATGTACGTGTGTAGTCGTAGAAGCTCAGCAGTCAGCACTAGCAAAAGGTGCTACTGTGATGCTCCATGATGCCCTGCATGCCCATGAAGTGGCTCAGGCTGAAGTACTGTAACTTATACCCCTTCAGTGAGGTTGAGGAACCACTGCTGTGTTCTACCAGCCTGAAATACCCACGAGCTGATTGTGCATGAATTGGACACTTAATCAAAAGATAAGTCAAGTGAAGAGAGTGGCTTGTGTATGTGGTCCTGGGCTCTGGGTACAGCAAATTAACCTGCCTATTTCATACAGCATGGGTGCTTGCATCCAATGTATACCCCCAGTGCATGAGCCTAAATACCAAATACCCTTGCATTCCTGCATCTCAGAGAACATGGGTCCTGTGTTTCACTTTGTGTTTATGAAGGTTCAAGAAGAAACCTACCCTTTTAAAAAAAATCTTAATATAAAAATCTTCAAACATACGAAAATAGAGAATAGCTTACTGAACTCCTCATGTATCTATCACCAAACTTCAAAAATGACCAATTCTTATTTTAAGAACTCATCCAAATATCATAATCATACCTTAAAAAATAATTATTCAGTCAGTATTTATATTTCCCTAATTGCTTTATGTGTTGTTTTCCAGTTTGTTAAACTGAGGCCCAAAAGAGGTCCAAACATTATAATTGGTTTATATGTCACTCTTAATTGTCTTTTAACTATAAGGTCCCTTTCCATCTCTCTCTGTCTCTCTCCATTTTGTTTTAAATGAAGAAACCAGATTTTTCCTGTAGTACGGATTTTGCCAGTTGTGCATACCCAGATGTCCATTTTAATGTGTTCCTCTCTGCCCTGTGTAATTTCTGTAAAGTGGCAGAGGCTCTATCATATTCAAGGTGTTTTTTTTCAAGTTTAGAGTTGTACTTCCATCAGGAGATAGATAATGTCTATAATGTCTGGTGATGATGTGATGTGTAGGCAGCCATTAATGATCATTGTCTACATCTAGTAATTCATTAGGAATTGTAAAGTAGTAGTGGTTGTAAACTAATTCTATCATTCCTTTGTGATTTATTGTCCAAATACTTCTGTAAAGAGAAATACTCCTTCAGGTATATGGCTCCTATATGAAGGTAATTAGTCATTTTCTCAAGGAGGCCTGATTTCTTTGAGTGAGAAAACAGTGTTTAGGAGATATGATTTGGGTTCTAGTGTTGCCATTTCTTTTTGAGCCAGTACATACATAACATTTTGATTTTTATTAATAAATCTAGCCTTAAAAATACTTTTAATAAATTAGTCAAGTTCAATTATAATTGCTTTTAGCACTTTTTTTGTACTTTCTTAGTACATCTGCTAGAAGATGTACAGGGGGAGAAGAAGGAAGTTAAAATTTCATTCAGTTACTTCCTTTTAATTATCAACTAAGAGGGGAGAATGAGATGATGGTAACATTTGTTAGATTACTTTAGCAGACCATGGGCCTGGGTATCTTTTTAAAGAAATTTTTACTATAATCTTAAGACACTGGTCAATATTATGCCTGTTTTATAGATGAGGAGACCAAATCTGAGAGTGGCAAAATGACTTACTCTGTGCCATACTGCCTATGAAAAGTGGACAGTTGTGAGGTTTGGTTTGTTTTGGTTTTTATATTTTTATATGTAGTGTGGTGTAAGGAACTGACTTGGCTTTTTCAATATTGTATTGAGGACAGCAAAAGTCATTGGATTAGAGCTGTAAGACATTCTTTAAAAAACCAAAATTTTTCTGCTTTATCTTACCAATGCTGGAAAAGTTTGAGTTCAACCTGGGATATAAGTAAGGATTAGGGCTAGAGAATGGAAATAGAAAATGATAATATATGAAACTGACATCTCTTTTCTTTCTTTTAGTGAAGGGCTTCCTGGTAAGTTGGAGTTTTTAGATACTGATTTTCTTAAGATAATGCATAGCCATTTTTTTTTTCAGCTTTATTGAGGTATAATTGACAAATAATGCATAGCCATTTTCAAACCACTTTCAATTTCATACTAGTGGAACATCCACAATTCCACTAAACATCTGTGTGAAATATACACTTTGCTGTCAGAAACTTGAATTCAAATTCCAACTACTACCTTACCAGGTGTATGAATTTAATATTCAAATTTTTCTTTGTAGAACTTTTTAAAATAAGCTCTCTGAAAATTGAAACAATTCTTGAATATGGTTTTGTCCTTAAAATACCAGTTTTGAGGTACTGACTTTTTTTTTTCAGTTTACTGTAAACACATCACCTACTCCAGAAGACCTGATGTTAAGTCAATATGTTTACCGACCCAAGATACAGATTTATAGAGAAGATTGTGGGGTTCTTCGCCAAAAGATTGAAGAGTATGAAAGTTTTCATTTTTTGTGTGTATTTTATTGGATGGATGCATAATCTGTGTGGTAAGGTTTTGATTAGAATAACACTGGTATAGGAAAAAGTTGATTGCATTAATTGGTGCTGTGATTTGGTATGTAGGAGTTTCGGCTTTGTAGTGAAACAGATTAAAAATCAGTCCTGGCTGCAACACTATATTTGGTATGTGGGAGTTTCACCTTTGTAGTGAAACAGATTAAAAATCAGTCCTGGCTACAACACTATATATTTTATTTAACCTTTGTTTCCAAATCCATACTTAAGAGGTAATAATAATAAATAGGAGGTAAAGTAGAAATGAGCAGTAAAAATAGTGTATATAAAATGTTTTTATACCATTTTTAGCAAACAGTAGGTCCTCCATATACATTATTAGATTATGATATCATAAAGTCATTGCAAAAGAACATTTTCAAAAGAAGATAGTACACTTTAGAGATTTACATATAGTGCCTAAATTCAAGATTGCCTTTGGATTTATAATTTTATCATATTTGTCCTTGATTTGCATGTATAAAAGAACATGGTTTTACCCATACTATAGCTCAGTGCTTTAGTATATGTAGATTGTGCAGACCAATTTCCAAATTAGGTATACTGGATACCTGTGGTGAATCTGGGCTTGCAACCCAAAATAATGTTTATATCATACTTATCTAGAACTACCCAACTAAATTGGAACCAATCCAACAAACAGAAATGATGTTTTAAGAATTATGTAGTTCTAAAACTAGAAATTTAAGATGTTGTTAAATCTGCTGTACTGCAGATTTGTCTGATTGTAGTTTGTTCATTCAACAAATACATATTCAGCATCTACTTTGTGCCAGGCACTATATTAAGTACCGGGATTCATCACTGAACGAGACTGACAAGTTTTTATCTTCATGTTGTTTAAAAGAGTTGGGTGTCCTACTATTTGATTTTACAGCTGTGGGCCTTTATATAGTATCTTCTAACTCTTGATAGAAATGTATTTCTTTTTGCTTGTTAACAGGAGACTAATATATAACTTTGCTACTGTTATAAATTCTATTCTGTAAGGTGAGATAAGACTTAACTGAATGGGAACATTTACTTAAAATTACAGCTACAACTTCACAACAATTATGCATTGATAGGCCTTTAGGATTCTTTGTAAGCAACATGTTTTCATGTTGGAACGAGTTGATACATTGAGATGAGATACAAAATTCTGTTTGTGAGGGAAGTTTTTTTGATTCATAACATTCTTGAACTGTTCTATTGAGGAATCAGGCTGGCTGCTATACTTGAGTGAATTCTCTCTTTATGTTGAAAAATTAGGTAGAAATAAATTAATTATGCCTATATATCTGAGTTAGCTGACTTCTGAACCCTGTGCTAATTAACTTCTCTGTATTTCAGATTAAAGCTTTCTGCATTGAACCAAGATAAACTGTTGACTGATGTAAACAGGAATCTGTGGGAAAAAATGAGACACTGCTCTGATGAGGAGGTACTCTTGTCTCATTTTCTGAATGGGAATCAGTGTAGACATTTTGAACAATGTTTATTGTGAAATAGTAACTGTTAATTGGTAATTAGCAATAAGTTCTATAACTTCTCAGGTGTTATATGTTTCTAGAGTTTTATTTAATTATAACAAATAATTATTAATATGTAATCTTTTCAAACCTGAAATGATCAATTCAATATTAAAATATATTAGAAGTTTATTTAGAGTTCCCTCCTTGTTTGCCTTTCACTTTGATTTAGATGAGGAAAAGATTTACCTTAACTGATAAACAATTAACTCATTTTATATGTGCTCTAATGTGCTAAAAGGGAGTTTTATTAATGAGAGGGTATCATTTTCTAATTTATAATGTGGATATGTGAATTAAAATCAGGAGTCAAAATTGAAATCTTTGGTTCTGATCTCAAACTAGTAAATGAAATTAAATATGCAAATGAGAAGTGCCGTGCCATCAGTCTAGGATGGGCAAGCTTAGCACATAGCAGCTGAACCAGCCTTATCAGAACATTTGCTTTTCTAACTCATTTGTTTTAGTGCAGTGTTGCCTTTAACTATTCTTTACAGCTGAAGGCCTTTGGAATTTACCTGAACAAAACAAAATCGCATTTTACCAAGATGACTAAAGTCTTCACTCACCAAGGAAAAGTGGCTCTTTACAGCAAGCTGGTGCAATCAGCTCAGGTAATTTGAGACAGTTAACAGCATAGAAAGAAAGATCTATTAAAATTATAGTGGTTGTTGAATATGAAAAATGTCCCTTAGGAGACATATGAGTTAGAATTGGACAAAAACTAAATTCTTCATAAGAGGTGGAGTTCAATTTATCAAAAGTGGCAAATCCTGGAATACTGAATAATTCTAGAATATAATTACTAATACAGGCCTGTATCTCATCTCATATTTGTTATCCATTATGCATATTGAAATAAGACAATGTAGAATTCTGATCTCCTATTGCTAAGGACTATGCTGTAGAGGTATCTTCCTCATAGTCTATACTCAGTAGTGTATATGTGTATATGTGTTTAAAGTAGCATTTTCCAAAATGATCCTTCTTTCAGAAAGGCTTTGCATTAAAAAGCTGTCTATTGGCATAAGTTAGGGATATGTTACATGTAGTATCCCCTTTTTGGAGATATATAGTAGCGTAGTCTAAAGCCAAACTTTTTTTTAAGTCTAAAAAGAAAAAAATTCTCTTAATTCTATTTGACCAGTGCTCCCTGTGTTTATTTGACCATAGAACATCTTTTAAGCAATATATATTAACATCTTATATTACATGGAAATGCTAGAATAAAAGAAAGTACAAAGAATGAATTTATATTAATCTGTTGTGTATGTATTTTAAAAAACTTTATGTCCAGACTTGAAGCTGTGATTTTTTTTCAAGATTTATGTGTTCATAATTTAGACATAGCAGTTAAATCAGCAGTTTGAACCACTCATAATGTTGTAATGTTTTGTTTGGGGGTTTCAACTTGACCATCTACAATATTTTGTGTTTAGAATGAGAGAGAAAAACTTCAGATAAGGATAGATGAGATGGACAACATACTTAAGAAGATTGATAACTGTCTAAGTGAGGTGGAAATAGGTACGTATTTTAAACACTTTTCCAAAAGAAAATTTAATTTTATCTAAATGCTTCCCTACAATACAGATGTTGGTATGACTGTGTTTGAAGCCTTGATCAGCAACTTGAGACATTAAATTAGAGCATATTAAAGCCCTTTTAGTGTGGTCATCCATAACACTATAAACAAGGGATGCCCAAGATACTTAGTTTCTCTGGAAAGCTCTTCATAACCTAAACCATAATCCTGATGAACTTATCTCCATTTGAAAATTATCTATCCTCTCAGTTTAACCTCATAATACCAACTTGTTAGTATTGTCATAAAACTACTTTCTCAAAGATCACTAAATTCCACATAATCATCAAATTTGGTAGCTCTCAGTCCTTCCCCATCTTGACCTCTTTCAGCATTTGATACTTTTGATTATTCTTTTCTTCCTGAAACTTTGATCTCTCTGAACTTCTGTGATATTGTGCTATTCTGACCCTATTCTGTTTTCTCCTGGCTTTTCATTTTAGTTCCTGTGTTGGCCTCTATTAAACACCTTATGTAGGCATTTAGATTTTATCATCTACTCACTTCTGTATTCTTCTCTCTAATACTTTCATCTGCCTTAACAATTGTGTTTATATGAATGATTCCCAAATTTGGTTAAATTCATTTCTTGATTACCTACTGCATGCTGGACACTGTGCTTAGCGCCAGAAAAAACAGATACTGTATACACAGATTTTGCCCTTAAGTAGCTTATATTCATTTTGGGTGAGGACATCTTTAGCCTCTCTTTTTTTTTATTGAAATATCATTGATATACATTTTATATTGGTTTAAATACACAACACAGTGGTCCAACAGTTACTCATATTATTAAATCCTCATCCCCTCTAGTGTGGTTACCATAGGTAAATTCCTAGGAGTGGAATTACTAAGTCAAATGGTATTTCTATTTTTAGTTTTTTGAGGAACCTCCATACTTCTTTCCACAGTGGTTCCATCAAGTTGCAGTCCCACCAGCAGTGCAGGAGGGTTCCTATTTCTCCACATCCTCACCAGCATTTGTTGTATCGTGTCTTTTGGATAGTGGCTATTCTAACTGGTGTGAGGTGGTATCTCGTTGTGGTTTTGATTTTAATTTCCCTGATGATGAGCAATATGGAGCATCTTCTCGTGTGCCTTTTGGCCATCTGTATTTCTTTGTAGAAGTGTCTGTTCAGGTCATCTACACATTTTTTAATCAGGCTATTTGTTTTTTGGGTTTTGAGGCATGAGTTCCTTATGTATTTTGGATGTTAACCCCTTATGAGCTGAGTCATTTACGAATATATTCTCCCATATTGTAGGGTAGCTTTTTGTTCTACTGATGGTGTCCTTTGCTGTATAGAAGCTTTTTAGTTGGATGTAGTCCCACTTGTTTTTTATTTTGTTTCCTTTGCCCAAGGAGATGTGTCCAGGAAAGAATTGCTCATGTTTATAGTCAAGAGATTTTTGCCTGTGTTTTCTTCTAAGTGTTTTATGGTTTCATGACTTACATTCAGGTCTTTGATTCATTTCAGGTTTACTTTTGTATATGGAGTTAAGGTTAGACAGTAATCCAATTTCATTCTCTTATGTGTAGCTGTCCAGTTTTGCCAACACCATTTGTTGAAGAGGCTGTCATTTCCCCATTGTATATCCATGGCTCTTTATCATATATTAATTGGCCATATACACGTGGGTTTATATCTGGGCTCTCTATTCTGTTCCATTGATCTATATGGGTCTGTTCTTGTGCCAGTACCAAATTGTTTTGATTACTGTAGATTTGTAGTAGAGCTTAAAGTCAGGGAGTGTAATCCCCCCAGCTTTGTTCTTCTTTCTCAGGATTGCTTTGGATATTCAGTCTTCTGTGGTTCCATATGAATTTTAGAGCTATTTGTTCTAGTTCATTGAGGAATGCTGTTGATATTTTAATATGGATTGCATTGAATCTGTAAATTGCTTTGGGCACGATGTCCATGTTGACCATATTAATTCTTCCTATCCTTGAGCGCAGGATGTATTTCCATTTATTGGTGTCTTCTTTAGGTTCTCTCTTGAGTGTCTTGTAGTTTTCAGAGTAAAGGTCTTTCACTTCCTTGGTTAGGTTTATTCCTAGGTATTTTATTCTTTTTGATGTAATTATAAAAGGAATTGTTTTCCTGATTTCTCTTTCTGCTAGTTTGTTGTTAGTATATAGGAATGCAACAGATTTCTATGTATTAATTTTGTATCCTGGAACTTTGTTGAATTCAGTTATTAGTTCTAGTAGTTTTTTGGTGGATTTTTTTAGGCTTTTCTATGTATAGTATCATGTCATCTGCAAATAGAGTTTAACTTCTTCCTTATCAATCTGGATGCCTTTTATCTCTTTGTGTTGTCTGATTGCCATGGCTAGACCTCTACCACTATGTTGAATGAAAGTGGTGAGAGTGGCCATTGCCTTTCCATTTATTATAATATAAAGTCCAAAATTCTGAGCTTGACATTTAACATTCTCTACAATCATTTTCAGATTTTCCTTTCTTACATGATTTCCTATTACTCCCTTATACACCCTAGATCCCAACCAAATCTTGTCATTTCTGTGCAGTCCTGCCACTTTGTCTTTGTTAATTCTCCTCCTATTTTCTACCAAAGGAAGTAGTCTCTATCTCCCTTGAGCTCTCATGGCTGTTTTGTTAATTACATCTACTTGTAGTTATAGTTACTTTTGTATAGGTTATCTTAACTAACTGTGGGGGCAAAAATCTGCTTTTATTTTTCTCCATATGCTTCAAAGTTCTTCACACATGCTTTGCACAGAATGAGTGTCTTATACACATTTCCTGCCCTGAGTTGACAGTGAATACATAAATTCCATATTCTCAAGTTGCCCTACTCTTTTGTTCATTACCTTACTTTCTACTGCACACAAAATAAATAGAAGCCATTTAGGCCAGAACTTCTAAACTTCCTGCTGCCAAACAAACCAAACTTTCATACAGCTATATGCATTCTTCTTTTCCCTAAAACCAATCTTTCTACCTAAATCTTGAATTCTGTTCCCTTTTGTCTCCTCAGGAATCTTACATCACTGATTTTCCCTTATCTCTTGTATATTCAGCCTTTCTGGCTCCTCAACTGGATGTATTCACTTCTCTCATCTTTAGAACACCAATACCACACTTCCTTTCTAGGTAGTATTGACTGGCTCCCTGTTTCTTTTCTTGTCCCTTCATTATTACTTGAGCAGGTATACTGAGTGCCTACTATATACCACGTACAGTGCTGGGCACTAAGAATACTATGGTGGTTCAAAACAAAAGATGGAGGAGGTTCCTTATAGTAAGTGCCAAGGAAGAGAGGTTACATGATGCTATAGGTTCCTGAAACAGAAATTTGACCTAATCAGGTCAGGAGAGGCTTCCTTCTGAGGAGGTGACATTTAAGCTAAGAACTGAAGAACGAGTAGGAATTAAAATGAGAAGAGAACAAACTATTCAATATGAATAACTCATGCAAAAGCCCTCTGTAGGAAAGAATATACCAAGTACAAGTGTCTGAAATAAGGCCAGTATGGCTGGAATAGAGAGAGAGCAAAAGGGAACATGCTCTGAGAAAAAGTTAAGAGATGTAAGCTGTAGGATGTCTCCGTTAGGCCAGGCCAAGGAGAGCCTCTTAAGGAATTTTGACCTTTTCTAAGAACAGTGAGCAACCATTTAAAAGGTGATAAGCACTGGCTGCAGTGTAGAGATTGGATTTGGATAGGTCAGTAGTAAATGTAAGAAGTATTACTGGACTGGTATGCTTAAGCAAGGACATCAGCTCACATTAAGGGAAGTTGGTGATAGTGAATCAAAAAAGTAAGATCAAAAAAATATTTTTAAGGTAAAAGTCTAAACTTTGTTTTGATGTGGGGAGGGAGAGGAGTTTTAAGGATGGCTCCAATGTTAAAAAAACAAATAAAAAAGTTTAAATGTGTGTACATGTGTTTGTACATGTGTATCTGTTCCTACTTAGTCTGGGGGTTGCCTAACAAATAACTTTGATATATGCAAATTATATACAAACAATTTCTATATTAAAGTGGCCCTGAGAAACTGCTATTAGAGATCATTGCCATGTGGCTCAGACTTTGCTTACCTGCCACTGGAAGCAAGTATTTGTGTGAAGTTATACTTATAGCTCAGTGCTTTATTGGCAAGGAAATGTGGGGGAAAGATAAGAAATTGTGAAATACTCTTAATGTTTCATTTTGGAACTGTCTATTCTATTCATCTCTGATTGTTTATTTTTGACTGACTTATTCTAATGCACATTGCCTACTTAGAAATTAAGAATTTAGAGGATGAAGAGAAAGACAATCCCATGGAAGAATGGCATTCTGAAATGAGAGATGCAGAGAAAGGTAACTGAATTAAGTAAGGGGATAAATGGTGAAAAATAACCTTTCTGTTCTGAGTTTATTAGGTGAGATTGAGATAGAATTTTCAATAAAACAGATTATTTCTATAGCAATGTTTTAATGTGTTCATGATGATCGATTTGTTTTTCTTTTTCTTTTCAAAGAATTGGAACAGCTGAAAATTGAAGAAGGAGAGCTTCAAAGGTCAGCCTTCAGTATGAGTGTTAGAAAATATACTAGGTTTCACAAGGCTAAAAGATTCCCACATCCAGAAACGAATACGACTGGGAACATGAGTATTAACTAAGGCTCACTCAGGGCCTGTACTCCACTTTGAATTTGACCCATCTTAGTTGACAATATTTCCTAAGTAGTTATTGTTTACAGGACATTAATCCAAGGCAGTATTTCTCAAGTTTGAATAATACCAGGATCCCTTCAAAGAAAACAAAACTAGCATTAAACTTTTTGTATTATATTTTCATATTATACTTAACAATAAATAAATATAAAGTGAGATTTATATTTTGGATCTTTTTTAACTATAAGAAATCAAATACAAGTAATGACAAAACCAATAAAATTCCTTGACAACATTAATTTGATAGATGATAATCTGGTTGGAATTAAATTGATGTTAGCAAAATGGCTTACAAAAGCATAAGTTCTATTTAGCTCTAACAAACTAAACAAAACCAAATGCAGGCACCAAAATTATGGCATGCCTCAGTTTTAAGGTAGGCATTCTTATGATCTATATCATGCTGATATTTTTTATATACATTACAAAACACCATGATAAGTGTAGTCACCATCTGTCACTTACAAAGTTATTACAGTATTATTGTATTATTGATTATATTCCCTGTGCTGTACTTTTCATCCCCATGACTTATTTATTTTATAATCGGAAATTTGTACCTATTTACCCCCTTCACCTATTTCATTATGCTTTATTTTTATTATCAAATTGAAAATGTAAGTATTAATAATAATCTTAGTGAGCATGTGAACCCCCGAGGATATTTTCATGGATCCTAATTTGAGAACCATTGATTTAGGTCTTTCCTAAAATAGACCCAAACTGCTAGATTAATGCTTAAGAAAAAACAAAACAACTAAGAATGCAAAAATGGATGCTATTCACCTCACTAGAGAGCCATCTAGCATGTGACTTCTTGTCATGAATCTTATTTTAATAGTGTCTGAATTCTCTAACAATAGCCTTATCTTTCTGCTGTGAATTGCAGAAATCTCTTAGAACTGGAGGTACAGAAAGAGCAAACCCTTGCTCAAATAGACTTTGTACAAAAACAAACAAGTAGAACTGAAGAGCTACTGGATCAACTGAGGTAAGGAAAGGCAGGTGTCATTAGTTTGTGTTTTATCTTGTGCCTTTGTAGTTGTCTAAACCTTCCAGAGCAGTTGACATGTGTTTGCAATGTGTATCACTGTTTTTAACTACAGTGCAGCCCAAAAAAAAGTCAATGTACTCAACACTAAGCTCAAAGTATACAAGGTGGGAGAGCTATGGAATTATAATTCAAAATATTTAACATTTTCTATTGCCTTGACTTGGTTTCTCTCTGATATACAACTCAAGATTGAGTTAATACTTCTTTCTTTCAAAAGTGTAAGTTTGTACGTTAAAATATTGTCTCCCAAGCCATTAGAAAAACTCCAGCAGCTGCCAAAAACTCTTTAGGTGGTATGAGAACTTACCTCTCTTCCTTTATCTCAAAAAAAATTTTTTTTGTCTTGTTTACGTCTCTCCAGCTTGTCTGAGTGGGATGTCATTGAGTGGAGTGATGATCAAGCTATATTCACCTTTCTTTATGACACAATAGAACTCACCATCACCTTTGGAGAGCCAGTGGGTGAGTAGTAAAAGTAAGACAGTTCCTCTGCAGAAAAATGTATGGCTAAACTCACAGATTCAAACCTTTATTTTAATACAATAACAACTGGTGACATAATGAAAGCACTACTGAAAATCTTAGAAGAGGCAATCATGTTAAAAGTTCCTTTTGTTAAAAGAATACCATCAACTTCTACCCAGGTCCAACATTAAAACTTAGGAATCGGTGTAAATCTTTCTCCCTCACCAGACATATCTAAATCATCAGTAAGACTTACTGATTTTTTTCTTAATATTCATCTTCATTTCTTCATCTTCTATCAGTAGTCATCTCAAACCTAGATGACTACACTAACATTCCAACTGGTCTTTCTGAATTGTTTCCATATCCTCTCCAATTCATCTCAAATCATCTCCATTTCTCTCCAGTAATTACTGTAGCTATAGTAATTATTGGAAGACGTAACATGCACCTACTACTCTTAGGCTAATGATCAAAATAATATACTGGTAAATCTCTGCATGAATTGAATTTTTCCTCCCTTTTCTGCCTCATTTTATACAATTCTCTGCATATCAGCTACAACAGATTTCTTTGATTTCCTTAAAAAGATCATGGTCTTTCATACTCAGTCGTATTCCATCCTACCTCAGGACTTTTATACTGATGTTTCTTTCTTTCTTTCTCTCTCTTTCTCTCTTTCTATTTCTCTCTTTCCTCCTCTCTTTCTTTCTTTCTTTCTTTCTTTTCTTTCTCTCTCTCTCTTTCTTTCCTTCTTTTTTTTTTGTATTCAAATATAATTGATATATACTGATGTTTCTTATGCCTGGAAGCTCTTTCACATGTCTTGGTCTTTTCAGGGTGCTATAATAAAAATACCATAAACTGGGTAGGTTATAAACACTGGACATTTAGTTCTCATAGTTCTAGAAGTTGGTAGTCTAAAATCAGGGTGCCAGCATGGTCAGGTGAGGGCCCTCTTCTAGGTTTCGGACTTCTCATTGTATCCTTAAATGGCAGAAGGCCAAACTAGGTCTCCAGGATCTCTTTTAAAGAGCATTAATCTTATTCCCAAAAGCTCCACCTTCTTTACCTAAGCACTTTGCAAAGGTCCCACCTCCTAAAATCACATTGGACATTAAGATTTCAACATAGGAATTGGCAGAGGAGGGTGGGGGGCAGCAACAGCTGTGCACAAACACGCACACCATAGCACTCATTCTTCTCTAAATAAAATTCTACTAATAATCCTTAAGAACTCAGTTCAGTCATCACTTTCTCAGGGAAGTTTTCCTGACTCCTTTTACCTACCCTCTCTGCTACTTGCCTTCCTGTTATATTGTCCTCTTGCTTTCTGCAGTTTTCCTTAATAGTGCTTATCACAGTTTATAGGTCTTACTGTGTTTACTAGTATAGTCATCTGTGTGTCCCTCTGAGCTGTAAGCTTCTTAAGAGCATAGATTGATCATGTCTGGTTGTCTCATTATTGTATCCACAGTGCCTAACACATAGAAAACATTCACCAAAGTGAAAAGAAGCAGAATTTGAGAGACAGGAGATAACTCTAGAGTCTGGAGGGGCAAGCAGCTTTCCTGGCTACCTAAAACTTATTACTGTAATGCTACAAGCATAAATCACTTTACTGTATTTATACAAAGATAGTAGGTATTGGGGAGGTCTTAGCCATTTTCCTTAAATGGTTCCTGAAAATAATACTTCTTTGTGTAGAAGCTAGGGGTCAAGGGAAAAGATCTTGACAGATTTATTATAAATGTACTACACCTGAAATTGCCCTCAAAAGCCTGCCAATCAATGTATTCAGCAGTCTCAGGGGAGCCCTTTCTCATATACAAAGAGAATAGTATGATTGAAGGATAAACCTAGTAGGATTGAAGGGTGAAAAAACCCTGCTACCCAAAAAGAGTAGGATTCTCTCTTTAAGTATGTGGCTTAAAATCAGATAATAAAAAGAAATACTATCCTTATTCTGGTTCTTTCTAGCTGGTCTCCCTTTCCTGGACAAGGCTTACAGGAAGATTTTTGACCTGAATTTTCAATCTCTGTTAGATGGTAAGTTCAAGACTTGTAATCCACTAAAAGTTTATTGCAAATTTACAATTGTAAATGGCTCCTTGGGAACTCTTTCACATACTAAGTTGAATATAAACAATAATAATAATAAAAATGATAATAATTTGTCCTTAGAAATGTGTTAGACATAAAAATGCTTGGGTAATATTGGGTGGGTTTTGAAAGAATTTTCTTTTAATTATTACTAGATCGTAAGCAAAGATTAATAAATTAATAATTTTTAAATTGTCATTATGAGTACTTATTTTGTATCAGTCATGTGTATTACTTAACATCAACACTATGAGATAATGTTATTCCTCATTTCACAAATTACGGAACTACAACTCAAAAGAAGTAAGTGTTGTGGAAAGCAGTATGGAGGTTCCGCAAAAAACTAAAAATAGAAATACCATTTGACCCAGGAATTTCACTCATAGGAATTTACCCTAAGAATATAGCAGCCCAGTTTGGAAAAGACAGAAGCACCCCTATGTTTATCGCGGCACTATTTACAATAGCCAAGAAATGGAAGCAACCTAAGTGTCCATCAGTTGATGAATGGATAAAGAAGATGTAGTACATGTACACAAGGGAATATTATTCAGCCATAAGAAGAAAACAAATCCTACCATTTGCAACAACATAGATGGAGCTAGAGGGTATTATGCTCAGTGAAATAATCCAGGTGGAGAAAGACAGGTGTCAAATGATTTCACTCATCTGTGGAGTATAAGAACAAAGAAAAAGCTCAAGGAATAAAACAGCAGCAGACTCACAGAACCCAAGAATGGACTAACAGTTACCAAAGGGAAAGGGATTGGGGAGGATGGGTGGGAAGGGAGGGATAAGGGGGAAAAAGGGGCATTACAATTAGCATGTATAATGAAGGGGGGGTGACACGGGGAAGGCAGTATAACACAGAGAAGACAAGTAGTGATTCTATAGCATCTTACTATGCTGATGGACAGTGACCGTAATGGGATATGTGGTGGGGACTTGATAATAGGAGAAGTCTAGTAACCATAATGTAGTT
Organism: Phataginus tricuspis; assembly: GCA_029783875.1. Lineage (NCBI taxonomy): Eukaryota > Metazoa > Chordata > Mammalia > Pholidota > Manidae > Phataginus > Phataginus tricuspis. The sequence goes on along the minus strand of JAQQAC010003584.1, from coordinate 16,486,622 downwards.
CATGTAATTGTACATAAATGATAGCAAAATTAAAAATTAAAAAAAAAATTTCATCCCATCCCAAGGTTTCTTAGAACTCAATATGAACATTACCAATAAAAGAGTTTCATGCCAAAAAAAATAAATAAATAAGTGTTGTGCTTTCAATCACCCAGGTAGTAAGGCAAGCCAGGATTTAGATTCAGGTTTATGTTACATTTAAGGACATGCTTTTAACCAAGTTTTATTCTGTATGTGATAAAGGGTTGAGTTTTTATAATGTTTACTATATATGTTGTTTTAGTGTTAGAAAATAAAATGTAGAGAATACTTAGACACCTAGTAATTGGAAAGTTATTTCTAATTTATATTTTTGCTTACATATATAAAATATATGAATAATAAGTAATATCCTGCTTTTGATTTTTTTTTCCTTCCTCAGAGGATAAAGCTCCTCCTTCCTCTCTCTTAGTTCATAAGCTTATTTTCCAGTACATTGAGGAACAAGAATCCTGGAAGAAGAAATGTACAACACAGCATCAAGTCCCCAAGGTAAATTTTGATTGAAGTATTTAAAGGAACATATGTTATCTGTCCCAAAAAGCAGAACTGAAATTTTATATATATAATAACAAGTCATGAAATGATAAATATATTAAATTGTTAAACTTTCGGGCATTCTTTGTAAAAGAGTCACTAAGCATTAAAATGTTTTCATACTTTCATCTTTTTTTTTTTCTCCTATTTTTCCCAGATGCTTCAAGAAGTCTCACTGGTAGTAAGCCACTGCAGACTCCTTGGAGAAGAGATTGAATTTTTAAAGAGATGGGGACCAAATTATAATCTAATGAGCATAGATGTGAATAATACTGAGTAAGTATATTGGTTCCTTTAGAGCTGCCATAAAGTGGGTGGCTTAAACGACAGAAATTTATTGTCTCATAGTTCTGGAGACTAGACGTCTGAGATCAAAGTGTCAGCAGAGTTGGTTCCGTCTGAAGGCTGTGAAAGAAAATCTGTTCCAGGACTCTCTCCTAACTTCTGGTGATTTGCTGCAGTCTTTGGCATTCTTTGCCTTGTAAATATATAACCCTAATATCTGCTTCCATCTTCACATGATGTTCTTCCAGTGTGCACGTGTCCATATAGACATACATACAAATGTGTCAAAGATAGTAGTCATTTTGGATTAGGAGCCCACCCTACTTCAGCAGGACCTCATCTTAACTAAATAAATTTGCAATGACCCTATTTCCAAACAAGGTCACATTCTGAGTTACTAGGGATTAGGGCTACAACATATGAATTTGAGGACAGGAACACAGTTCAACCTATAAGTAAGTTATTAGCCAAAAGTTTATTAAAATAACTAATGTGTTAATGAATTTCCTGATTAACAATGCAAAAATAACCATAATACTTTGTTCCTGATGTATTACCCTCTGTCCATTTGATAAGGGTAAGAAATAATGTAAACCTATGTTTCACATCCTAGTGTAAAAGGAAAATGTATTTGTGCTTCATTCTGTTTTTGTTTGTAACTTTAACTCAGGATCCTGTCTTTTACAGATTGAGGCTTTTATTCTCCAGTTCTGCAGCTTTTGCAAAGTTTGAGATAATTTTGTCTCTCTCAGCCTGTTATCCATCTGTACCATTACCTTTCTCCATTCAAAATCACCTTGGAAACATTGGGTAAGTAAAGAGCCAGAATGATTGAGCTCCCAACTACTTTTTACCTTTGTTATCATTTGAAAGGTCTTTCAAAGTGGTCAGGAAATACATAGGCCATAATGAGAGCTAAATGTTGCTTCTCGCTGACTTCGTTTTCAAAAATTTGTTCTTTTAGTTGTTGACCTTCATTGCTGTCTCCAGTGGATGCTGGAGACCATCGGTCTGTCCTTTTATACTTGCTCCACTTTTTGAATACTACCTAAAACATGAATTCCAGAAGAAAAAATTCTGCATAAGCTTAGCCCAGATATATATGAACAACTTTTATAAACTTAAAAATAGAATAATCACTTAAAAAGCTATGCAGTCATAATACTTTTCTCAATTAGTCTGTGGAAACAACTTAAAAGTATTTTATTCCTACTATATATTTGTGACTTTTTAGACACCCTGACAACAGATTGCAAGATAACAGTTAGCATGCACCCATTTCAAATCCATCAACAAACAATAGTGTAGCTTTTTGTAGCCAGAGAAAGCAGCAAATAAGACAGGATACCTCACAATTGCATACAGAATTAGCTCTTAGACCTTGCTTCTTGGAATTTCAATTCAAACTGGACAATCTAGTTATTTCTAGAAATGCTTATTTGTGCTTCCTAGGAGACTCAGAATACCCTCAAAACATGAATTCTGCTGAAATAGAAGTATAAGGTTCAGAAAAATTAATTAATCTTTTGTTCTTTCCAGCCAAAATGAAATCATTGCCATTTTATCTAAAATACCACTGGAGGACAACTACCTAAAGAATGTAGTCAAGCAAATTTACCAAGATCTGCTGCAGGACTCCCATTTCTACCTCTAGATCCATGGACCACAACCAAACACAGTGCATTTAATAATGATATTACATCAGAGTCTCCATTGCTATTTAATCTTTATCTTTAGGTCATAGAAAGAAGCCTAGTAAATTCCTTCTGGTGAAGTTATGGTTAATTTGTATGGTTAGTTTTTAAATCTCAGCAGTCAGGAATGATGAAAGGCCTCAAATAGCATATTATCAACTTCTCATCTTTCTACCAAAGGTTTAAGTAGTAGACCACTTAAGGAGAATTTCTTCTAACTAAAGTAGTACTCTCTCTCTCTGCCTCAGTATAAGCCCTAAGGAGTAACTTTTAAGTATAGGAGGAGATGTCATTACTGAGAAAAAGATTAGCCATTTCCCCATTTATATGAGCTTTTTAGGTTGCCTAGCTTCTGTCTAGTCCATATTTCTGAAGTAGACACATTTCTGTCTACAAAGTACTCACTGTCCTTTTTTTCCATCCCAGAAATGTTATTAATAGAAAGCAGTAGCACTCAGCTATTAGAATGGTTGCCATTTTTCTTGAAGGCCTTGCCTTCTTTTATTATCTGGTATTTATTAGTGTTTTCTTAATAAGTATAATTTCTTAGGGAAGGTTAATTCATTTTGTCCCAATACATGTATGTAAATAATATATATTAATATTGCTTTTGTGTTTGTGATGTAGTAAGAAGATAGATATAGAAATACAGAGATATATAGCGAGATACCCTTCTGCCTATGCAGTTTATATCTTTGTGAGAATGCCTTACAGCAAGATTCTCAGTCTCCTTTTATTAAATAATTATACTTCAAACAACATTACATCGAAAACACCATTTTGTCAAGTTCTGGCATCGCTAATGAACTTAATGTGAGTATTGGTTTCTGAAGCCACACCCTTCTTGTACACAAAGTGTCCATTGATACTGAATGATCAGTATTATCTGTGAGATAGACAAATGTGAAAAAACTTTTACCCATTCTTTAGTCAAATCCTAATTATGATAATTTTTATTTCTTTTATATTTAATTCCAAACTAAAATGTATTTACATTTTTAAACTAATTAATCTTAAGACATTGGCTTATACTTTAGGATCAGGTTAAAGTTCTGTAGGTCCCATGAATGTTGTTATCCTTCTTAATTGGCTTTTATTTCTGAGCTATTAGTCAAGAGATCACATGGTCTTATAAGCTTCAACAGTCGACAACAAAACTCATTTGCTATAAAAATCAAGATACAGATGTTCCCTATTTCCAATAACTCCTTTAAACTTTTAAAATCACTCATATAGTCTGATTCCCTTACAACTTAAATTAGTTTCTTACTGGAGTTGTTTTGTTTTCTGTAAGCCTAAAATGTACTTTTGTTTTATGCATTATAGTGACCAGGAATGACCAGGTCCAAGAATGATGTGGCTTGTAACAGTAGTCTCTGCTTTCTGGGGATTAGAGTACATAAAATAAATTGTAATACTTACCTAGTTATTTGTATTTGTATTTGTCCAAAGTATTGGCTATTTTTAGAAATGTTTGGAAGGTTTTCCTTCACTGATTAGAAATAGATTTTTTTGAACTCTTAAAATAAGTTTATTATATGAAATGTTTTTTTAAGCAGTGTCTCTTTATGAAATGTTTTACCAATAGACCTTTGAAGAAATTCCAAAGAAAGTTCCCCTTAGATACATACACTTACATGAAAACTGGGATAAGATTAAAATATGGCAGGACCTGAGAGTAAAAACCAGGTACAAACCATAGCTATCTCTATGTCTTTGAAGTTTCTCAGGAGGTATCATTTCTGTGAGCTAACAGTGGTTCTCAAAGTATATCCCTAGACTAGCAGCAACTTCACCCCAGTCCTGAATTTGAAATACTAGGAGTGAAGACCAGCAATCTGTTATTTGTGGGTTTTTTGAGCTTTTCTTAAAAACAACTTTATTGAAGTATAATTCACATGTCATATTCACATTTTAAAATGCACAACTGAATGGTTTTTAGTATATTCACAGATAGGTGCAACCATCACTACAATCAATTTTAGAACTTCTTCATCACCTCAAAAAGAAAAACCCACTTTTCAACACATAGTACTGGGAAAATCCACAAACAAATAATGAAGTTGGACCCTTACCTTATACAAAAACAGACCTAAATGTAAGCTTCAACTATAAAACTCTTAGAATAAAACTTAGAGGAAAGCTTCATGATATTAGACTTGGCAATGAATTCTTAGATATGACATCAAACTCAGGGAACGAAAGTAAAAGTAAATTGGACTATATCAAAATTTAAAACTTTAGTGTGCCAGAGGACATAATCAGAATAAAAAGGCACTGAATAGAACGGGAGAAATATTTGCAAATAATGTATCTAATAAAGGTTTAATATACAGAATACACAGCAGAGACACAGAAAAAAAAAGAATCTCTAAGAATGAAAGAATATTGAGAGAACTGTGTGACCAATCCAAACGGAACAATATTTGCATAATAGGGGTACCACAAGAAAAAGAGAGAAAAAGGGATAGAAAGTGTCATTGAGGTCATTGCTGAAAACTTCCCCAATCTGGGAGAGGAGATAGTCTCTCAACACATGGAGGTGCACAGATCTCCCAACACAAGGGACCCAAGGAAGACAACATCAAGACATATAATAATTAAAATGGCAAAGATCAGTGATAAAGACAGACTTTTAAAAGCAGTTAGAGAGAGAAAAAAAAACACATACAAAGGAAAACCCATCAGGCTTTCATCAGATTTCTCAGCAGAAACCTTGCAGGCCAGAAGGGAGTGGCATGATATATTTAATGCAATGAAGCAGAAGGGCGTTGAACCAAGAATACTCTACCAGGCAAGGTTATCATTTAAATTTAAAGGAAGGATTAAACAATTTTCACATAAGCAAAAGTTGAGAGAATTTACCTCCCATAAACAACCTCTACAGTGCATTTTGGAGGGACTCCTATATTAGAAGTATTCCTAAGGCTAAACAGATGTCACCCAAGGGATAGACAAAGAGTACAGAATATGATTCATAACATACAAAGAATGGAGGAGAAAGAAAAAGAAAAAGGAGGAAAAAAAAAACCTTTAGGTTGTGTTTCTAATAGCATACGAAGTGACTTAAATTTGACAGTTACACAGTAAGGGGATTACCCTTGAACCTTTAGTAACCACGAATGTAAAGCCTGCAGTGTCAATAAGTACATACCTATCGATAATCACCCTAAATGTAAATGGTCTGAATGCACCAATCAAAAGACACAGAGTCACTGAGTGGATAAAAAAACAAGACCCATCTATATGCTGCCTAAAAGAGACTCACTTCAAACCCAAAGACATACACACACTGAAAGTAAAGGGATGGAAAAAGATATTTCATGCAACTAATAGAAAAAAGCAGTAGTTGCAGTACTTGTATCACACAAAATAGACTTCAAAACAAAGAAAATCACAAGAGACAAAGAAGGACATTACATAATGATAAAACGGTCAGTCCAACAAGAGGATATAACTATTATAAATATCTATGCACCCAATACAGGATCACCTACATATGTGAAACAAATACTAACAGAATTAAAGGGGAAAATAGAATGCAATGCATTCATTTTAGGAGACTACAACACACCACTCACTACAAAGGACAGATCAACAAGACAGAAAATAATCAAAGAAACAGAGGCACTCAACAGCGTATTAGAACAGATGGACCTAAAAGACATCTACAGCACATTCCATCCAAAAGCAACAGGATACACATTCTTCTCAAGTGCACATGGAACATTTTCAAGAATAGATCATTTACTAGGGCTCAAAAAGAACCTCAGTAAATTAAAAAAGATTGAAATTGCACCAACCAACTTCTCAGATCACAAAGGTATGAAACTAGAAATAAATAATACAAACAAAATGAAGAAGCCCACAAACACATGGAGGGTTAATAACATGCTGCTAAATAATCAATAGATCAATGACCAAATAAAAACAGAGATCAAGCAATATATGGAGACAAACGACAACAATAATTCAACACCACAAAATCGGTAGGATGTAATGAAGGCCGTACTAAGAGGGAAATATATTGCAATACAGGCCTACCTCAGGAAAGAAGAACAATCCCAAATAAACAGTTTAACTCACAATTAACGAAACTTGAAAAGGAAGAACAAATGAGGCACAAAGTCAGTAGAAGATGGGACATTATAAAGATTAAAGCAGAAATAAATAAAATTGAGAAGAACAAAACAATAGAAAGAATCAATGAAAGCAGGAGCTGGTTCTTTGAGAAAATAAATAAAATAGATAAACCCCTAGCCAGACTTATCAAGAAAAAAGAGAGTCTACACGCATAAACAGAATCAGAAATGAGAGAGGAAAAATCACTATGGACACCACAGAAATACCAAGAATTATGAGAGAATACTATGAAAAATTATATGCTGACAAACTGGATAACCTGGAAGAAATGGACAACTTTCTCGAAAAATACAACCTTCCAATGCGGACCCAGGAAGAAACAGAAAATCTGAATAGACCAATTACCAGCAAAGAGATTTTGTGTTTTACTTTCATTAATCTACAGTTACATGTGCAACATTATGGTTACTAAACTCCCCACTTCATCAGGTCCCCCCAACTTACGCCATTACAATCACTGTCCATCAGCATAGTGAGATGCTATAGAATCACTACTTATCTTCTCTGAGTTATACAGCCCTCCCCGTGCCCCCCCAACATTACATCTACTAATCGTAATGCCCCTTTTTCCCTCTTATCCCTCCCTTTGAACCCATCCTCCCCAGTCCCTTTCCCTTTGGTAACTATTAGTCCATTCTTGGGTTCTGTGAGTCTGCTGCTGTTTTGTTCCTTCAGTTTTTTCCTTTGTTCTTATACTCTACATAGGAGTGAAATCATTTCATACTTGTCTTTTGCACTTCGCTTATTTCACTGAGCATAATACCCTCTAGCTCCGTCCATGTTGTTTCAAATGGTAGGATTTGTTTTCTTCTTATGGCTGAATAATATTCCATTGTGTATATGTACCACATCTTCTTTATCCATTCATCTACTGATGGACACTTGGGTTGCTTCCATTTCTTGCCTCTTGTGAATAGTGCTGTGATAAACATAGGGGTGTATCTGTCTTTTTGAAACTGGGCTGCTGCATTCGTAGGGTAAATTCTTAGGCGTGGGATTCCTGGGTCAAATGGTATTTCTATTGTGTTTTTTGAGGAACCTCCGTACTGCTTTCCACAATGGTTGAACTAATTTGCATTCCAACCAGCAGTGTAGGAGGGTTCCCCTTTCTCCACATCTCGCCAACATTTGTTGTTTGTGTTTTGGATTTTGGCCATCCTTACTGTTTTGAGGTGATATCTCATTGTCGTTTAATTTGCATTTCTCTGATGATTAGTGATGCGGAGCATCTTTTCATGTGCCTGTTGGCCATCTGAATTTCTTCTTTAGAGAAGTGTCTATTCATGTCCTCTGCCCATTTCTTAATTAGATTATTTGTTTTTTGTTTGTTGATGTGTGTGAGTTCTTTATATATTTTGGATGTCAACCCCTTATCGGGTATATCATTTCTGAATATATTCTCCCATACTGTAGGATGACTTTTTGTTCTACTGATGGTGTCCTTCAGCAAAGAGATTTTATTGGTAATCAAAAACTACCTAAGAACAAAACACCTGGACCAGATAGTTTCACTGCTGAATTTTATCAAACATTTAGTGAAGACATGATACCCATCTTCCTTAAAGTTTTCCAAAAAGTAGAAGAGGAGGCAGTACTCCCAAACTCATTCTACGAGGCCAATATCACACTAGTACCAAAACCAGGCAAAGACACCACAAAAAACTAAATTACAGTCCACTATCCCTGATGAACATAGATGCAAAAATACTCAACAGAATTTTAGCAAAACTAATTCAAAAATCCGTCAAAAAGATCACTCATCATGATCAAGTGGGATTCATCCCAGGGATGCAAGGATGTTACAACATTCAAGAATCCATCAATATCATCCACTAGGTCAACAAAAAGAAGGGAAAAAACCACATGATCCTTTCCATAGATGCTGAAAAAGCATTCGACAAAATTCAACATCCGTTCATGATAAAAACTCTAAACAAAATTGGTATAGAGGGCAATTACCTCAACATAATAAAGGCCATATATGAACACATAGCCAACATTATACTTAACAGCAAGAAGCTGAAAGCTTTTCCTTTAAGATCGGGAACAAGACAAAGATGCCCACTCTCCCCCCATTTATTCAACATAGTTCTAGAGGTCCTAGCCATGGCAATCAGACAACACAAAGAAACAAAAGGCATCCAGATTGATAAGGAAGAACGTAAACTGTCCCTGTTTGCAGAAGACATGATATTGTAAATAAAAAACCCTAAGAATCCACTCCAAAACTATTAGATCTAATATCTGAATTCAGTAAAGTTGCGGGATACAAAATTAATACACATATCTGTTGCATTTCTATACACTAAGGTTGAAGTAGCAGAAAGAAATCAGGAAAACAATTCCATTCACAATTGCATCCAAAAGAATGAAATACCTAGGAATAAACCTAACCAAGGAAGTGAAAGGCTTATACTCTGAAAAGTACAAGACCTCATGAGAGAAATTAAAGAAGATACCAATAAATGGAAACACATCCCGTGTTCATGGATAGGAAGAATTAATATTGTCAAAATAGCTATCCTGCCTAAAGCAATCTACAGATTCAATGCAATCCCTATCAAAATACGAACAGCATGCTTCAAGGAACTAGAGCAAATAGTTCGAAAATACACATGGAACTACCAAAGACCCTGAATAGCCAAAGCAATCCTGAGAAGGAAGAATGAAGTGGTGGGAATTAAGGTCCCCGACTTCAAGGTCTACTACAAAGCAACAGTAATCAAGACAATCTGGTACTGGCACGAGAACCGACCCATAGACCAACGGAACAGACTAGAGAGGCCAGGTATAAACAAAAGCATATACGGTAAATTAATATATGATTACAGAGGCATGAATATACAATGGGGAAATGATGGCCTCTTCAACAGCTGGTACTAGCAAAACTGGACAGCTACATGCAAGGGAATGAAACTGGATTATTGTCTAACCCCATACACAAAAGTAAACTCAAAATGCATCAAGACCTGAATGTAAGTCATGAAACCATAAAACTCTTCGAAAATAACATAGGCAAAAATCTCTTGGACATAAACATGAGCAACTTCTTCATGAACATATCTTTCTGGAAAGGGATACAAAAGCAAAAATGAACAACTATGACTATATCGAACTTAAAAGCTTCTAAAGAGCAAAGGACACCATCAATAGATCAAAAAGACATCCTAGAATATGGGAGAATATATTCATAAATGACTTATCCAATAAGGGGTTGACATACAAATTATATAAAGAGCTCATGCACCTCAACAACAACAAAAAAAAGCAAATAAGTCTATTAAAAAATGAGCAGAGGAGCAGAACAGAAACTTCTCCAAGGAAGAAATTCAGATGGCCATGAGGCACATGAAAATGTGCTCCACATTGCTAATCATCAGAGAAATGCAAATTAAAACCACAATGAGATATCACCTCACACCAGTTAGGGTGGCCGCCATCCGAAAGACAAACAACAACAACTGTTGGCGAGGATGTGGAGATAGGGGAACCTGCCTACACTGCTGGTGGGAATGTAAATTAGTTCAACCATTGTGGAAAGCAGTATGGAGGTTCATCAAAAAACTCAAAATAGAAATACCCAGGAATTCCACTCCTAGGAATTTACCCTAAGAATGAAGGAGCCCAGTTTGAGAAAGACATATGCACCTCTATGTTTATCACAGCACTATTTACAATAGCCAAGAAATGGAAGCAACCTAAGTGGCCATCAGTAGATGAATGGATTAAGAAGATGTGGTACATATACACAATGGAATATTATTCAGCCATAAGAAGAAAACAAATCCTACCATTTGCAACAACATGTGTGGAGCTAGAGGGTATTATGCTCAGTGAAATAAGCCAGGTGGACAAAGACAAGTATCAAATGGTTTCACTCATCTGTGCAGTATAAGAACAAAGAAAAAACTGAAGGAACAAAACAGCAGCAGACTCACAGAACCCAAGAATGGACTAACAGTTACCAAAGGGAAAGGAACTGGTGAAGATGGGTGGGAAGGGAAGAATAAGGGAGAAAAGGGGGTATTACAATTAGCACAAATAATGTAGCTGGGGGGGGCCTACGAGGAAGGCAGTATAACACAGAGAAGACAAGTAGTGATTCTATAGCATCTTACTACACTGATGGACAGTGACGGTAATGGGGTATACTTGACTTGATAATAGAGGGAGTCTAGTAACCATAATATTGCTTGTGTAATTATACATTAATAATAGCAAAATAAATATGTTCAGGTACTTGCCCTCTATACCCATTTTGTTGAAAATTTTTGTCATGAATGGATGTTGAATGTTGTCGAATGCTTTTTCAGTATCTATGGAGATGATCGTGCAGTTTTTGTACTTGTTTTTGTTGATGTGGTGGATGATGTTGATGGATTTTCGAATGTGGTACATTCCTTGCATCCCTGGGATGAATCCCACTTGATCATGGTGTATGATCTTCTTGATGTATTTTTGAATTCGTTTTACTAATATTTTGTTGAGTGTTTTTTCATCTATGTTCATCAGGGATATTGTTCTGTCATTTTCTTTTTTGGTGGGGTCTTTGCCTGTTTTTGGTATTAGAGTGATGTTGGCCCCATAGAATGAGTTTGGGAGTATTCCCTTCCCTTCTACTTTTTGGAAAACTTTAAAGTGGATCAGTATTAAGTCTTCACTGAATCCTTGATAAAATTCAGCGTTGAATCTATCTGGTCCGGGAGCTTTGTTCTTAGGTAGTTTTTTAATTGCTGATTCAATTTCATTGCTGGTAATTGGCCTGTTTAGATATTCTGTTTGATTCCTGGGTCAGTCTTGGAAGGCTTTATTTTCCTAGAAAGTTGTCCATTTCTCCTAGGTTATCCAATTTTTTTTTTTTTTTTTACAATTTATTTTGGTATAATTAACCTACAATTACATGAGCGGTTATCCAATTTTTAGCATACAGTTTTTCATCGTATTCTCTAATAATTCTTTGTATTTCTGTGGTGTCTGTCATGATTTTTCCTTTCTCATTTCTGATTCTGTTTATGTGTGTTGATTCTATTTTCCTTTTAGTAAGTCTGGCTAGGGGTTCATCTATTTTGTTTATTTTCTCAAAGAATCATCTCTTGGTTTCATTAATTTTTTCTAATGTTTTATTCTTCTAAATTTTAATTGTTTCTTCTCTAATCTTTATTGTGTCCCTCCTTCTGCTGACTTTGGTCCTCATTTGTTCTTCTTTTTCCAGTTTCAATAATTGTGAATTTTGACTATTCATTTGGGATTTTTCTTCCTTCTTTAAATAGGCCTGGATTGCTATATACTTCCCTCTTAGAACTGCCTTCGTGGCATCCCACAGAAGTTGGGGTGTATTGCTGTTGTTTTCATTTGTCTCCATATATTGTTTGATCTCTGTTTTAATTTGCTCATTGATCCATTGATTATTAAGGAGCATGTCGTTAAGCCTCCTTGTGTTTGTGAGCCCTTTTGTTTTCTTTGTACAATTTATTTCTAGTTTTCTAGCTTTGTGATCTGAAAAATTGGTTGATACAATTTCAATCTTTTTAAATTTACTGAGGCTCTTTTTGTGGCCTAGTATGTGGTCTATTCTGGAACATGTTCCATGTGCACTTCTGAAGAATGTGTATCCTACTGCTTTTGGCTGTAGAGTTCTGTGGATGTCTGTTAGGTCCATCTGTCCTAAAATGTTGTTCAGTGCCTCTGTGTCTTTACTTATTTTCTGACTGGCTGATCTCCCTTTGGAATGAGTGGTGTGTTGAAGTCTCCTAAAATGAATGCATTGCATTCTATTTCTTCCTTTAATTCTGTTAGTGTTTGTTTCACATATGTAAGTGCTCCTGTGTTGGGTGCATGTATATTTATAATGGTTATATCCTCTTATTGGACTGATCCCTTTATATAATGATAAAAGGGGTCTTTTCTCTTGTTACTTTCTTTTGAAGTCTATTTTGTCTGATAGAAGTACTGCAACACACTTAACAAACAAAAAGCAAATAATCCAATTAAGAAATGGGCAGAGGGCATGAACAGACACTTCTCTAAAGAAGAAATTCAGATGCCCGACAGGCACATCGCTAATCATCAGAGAAATGCAGATTAAAACCACAATGAGATATCACCTCACATCAGTGAGGATGGCCAACATCCAAAACACAAACAACAAATGTTGGCGAGGATGTGGAAAAAAGAGAACCCTCCTACACTGCTGGTGGAACTGCAAATTAGTTCAACCACTGTGGAAAGCAGTATGGAGGTTCCTCAAAAAACTCAAAATAGAAATACCATTTGACCCAGGAATTCCACTCCTAGGAATTTACCCTAAGAATGCAGCAGCCCTATTTGAAAAAGGCATATGCACCCCTATGTTTATTGCAGCACTATTTACAATAGTCAAGAAATGGAAGCAACCTAAGTGTCCATCAGTAGATGACTGGATAAAGAAGAGATGGTACATATACACAATGGAATATTATTCAGCCATAAGAAGAAAACAAATCCTACCTTTTGCAACAACATGGATGGAGCTAGAGGGTATTATGCTCAGTGAAATTAGCCAAACCGAAAAAGACAGGTAGGAAATGATTTCACTCATATGTGGAGTATAAGAACAAAGAAAAAAACTGAAGGGACAAAACAGCAGCAGACTCATAGAACCCAAGAAAGGACTAATAGTTACCAAAGGGAAAGGGACTGGGGAAGATGGGCGGGAAGGTAGAGATAAGAGGGAAAAAGGGGCATTATGATTAGCAGACATAATGTTGAAGGGGCACGGGGAGGGCTGTACAACTCAGAGAAGACAAGTAGTGATTCTATAGCATCTCACTACGCTGATGGACAGTGACTGTAATGGGGTTGGTGGGGGGGACCTGATGAAGGGGTAGTTTAATAACCATAATATTGCACATGTAAATGTAGATTAATGAACCAAAATAAATTATATTTAAAAAAAAAGTACTGCAACACCTGCTTTTTTCTCCCTATTGTTTGCATGAAATATCTTTTTCCATCCCTTCACTTTTAGTCTGTGTATGTCTTTGGGGTGAAATGAGTCTCTTGTTGGCAGCATAAAGACGGTTCTTTATCCATTCAGTGACTCTGTGTCTTTTGATTGGTGCATTCAGTCCATTTACATTTAGGGTGATTATCAATAGATATGTACTTATTGCCATTGCAGGGTTTGGATTAATGGTTAGCAAAGTTTCAGGGGCAGCTTCTTTACTATCTAACTGTCTTACTTAACTCACTTTTAATGGTATAAACACAGTATGATCGTTCTTTATTTCTCTCCTTTCTTTTTGTTCCTCCTCCATTCTATATGTTAGGTGTTTTATTCTATACCCATTGTGTTCCCTTGACTGATTTTGTGGATAGCTGATTTTATTTTTCCTTTAGTTAGTATTTGGTTGGTCTCCTTTCTTTGCTGTGGTTTTATTTTCTCTGGTGACATGTATTTAGCCTTAGGCATACTTACAGCTAGAGCAGTCCCTTTAAAATACATTGTAGAGATTGTTTGTGTGGGGTAAATTCCCTCAACTTTTGCTTATCTGGGAATTGTTTAAACCCTCCTTCAAATTTAAAAGATAATTTTCCTGGATGCAGTATTCTTGGTTCAAGGCCCTTCTGTTTGAGTGCATTGAATATATCATGCCATTCCATTCTGGCCTGTAAAGTTTCTGCTGAGAAGTCTGATGATAGCCTGTGGCTTTTCCTTTGTAGGTGGTCTTTTTTCTCTCTCTGGCTGCTTTTAATACTCTGTCCTTGTCTTTGATCTTTGCCATCTTAATTATTGTATGTCTTGGTGGTGTCCTCCTTGGGTCCCTTGTGTTGGGAGATCTGTGGACTTTCATGGTCTGAGAAACTATCTCCTTCCCTAGCTTGGGGAAGTTTCTTCTGGTACCCCTATAATGTGAATATTGTTCCGTTTGGATTGGTCATACAGTTCTCTCAATATTCTTTCATTCTCAGAAATCCTTTTATCTCTCTTTGCCTCAGCTTCTTTGTATTCCTCTTCTCTAGTTTCTATTTCATTTATCGTCTCCTCCACCATATGCAGTCTGTTTTTAATACCCTCCATTGTGCTCTTCAACGATTGGATCTCCAACCGGAATTCATTCCTGAGTTCTTGAATATCTTTCTGTACCTCCATGAGTATGTTAATGATTTTTATTTTGAACTGCCTTTCAGGAAGAGTCATGAGGTCGATGTCATTTAAATCATTCTCAGGAGTGGTATTAATAATTTTACTCTGAACCAGATTCCTTTTGTGTTTCGTATTTGTATATGGTGCCCTCTAGTGCCCAGAAGTTCTACTCCCTGGAGCTTTTTGGCTCCTTAAGCAATGTTGGGGGTTGCAGGGGAGTGGTATTGGTGCCTGGGGGGAGGAAAGAGCTGTTCCCTGCTACTGGCTGCTATGCCTGTCTCCACTGCCTGAACCAGTGGGCTGAGAACACAGGTATAATCCTCTATACTTTGTGTTTGTAGTTGCTGTAGACAGATCTTCCTTCTGGCTGGCTTAACGCCATGGTAGGGTCTTCCAGTTTGCGAGCCAGGTGGGGTTGGCTGGAAGAAAGGCGCAGTAGGCTGTGTATCACGGAGGGGTACTTGGAGCTGTGTTGCCAGCCAGGGAGCTGGAGCACCTGAATATCGTCTGAGGAGGAAGATTTCTTTTTCCTCCTTAAATATGAGAGTCTATATGGCAAAGTTCCCAAGCTGCTGGGCAGTGTGCACCTGGACAACTTTGTCTCCCTGTCCTCTCTCCTGAGCAGTAAGCTCTGTGCAATCCTTTCCCCTTTAACAGCCCTCTTGCTAAGGGCTTCCTTGTTAGGAAGTCTCTTGGACTCCCCACCTTTCTTTTGTCCCAGAGCAGCCGGATACAGATCCCTGCTTTCCACAAGCGGGTGGAATCTCCGTCTGTTCGGGAATTCTGCCTGTCTTAGCTTTCCAACCCCGTAATCACGAGAGTATCATGCAAGCACCATGAATTGTAGGTTTGTGCTCCCAGAGCAGATCTTCAGAGTTAGGTATTCAGTAGTCCCATGCCTCCATTCCCTCCCCTCCTAGGGCATTGGCGGGGGTTGCAGGCGAGCAGCGCATGTTCTGCTGTGAGAACAAAGTCCCTTCATGCTTCCCAGACTCTGCTCCCGTCTCCGCTGACTGTGCCAGTCAACCACACACAGGGGGCACCCTCTGCATCTGGGCCAGTTAGCCACGTGGTTGGTTGTGTTAATCTTTATGGTTGCTGTAGGTGGGGCTGCTCCCCGGCTCTTCTGCAGCAATGGCAGTTCAGCCCTTTTTCTTGCAGTGCCACTGGGTGGAAGGAACGGCAGGCTGCTTATCGCCGTGAGGGGCTTCAGAGCTGCGTTGCCACCCAGTGTTTAGGGCACCTGAAGTTCCTTAAAGTTTCCAGCCTGCTGGGCTGTGTATGCCAGGATGATTTTGTCCATCTGTTAAACCCTTGTCCCTTTAAGACTTTTAAAGCGCCTGCTTTTCTTTTTTGTCCCCGGGCACCTGGTTGCAGGAACCTGTTCACAGTCTTAGTCTCAGACTTTGCTTTTCCTCTCCTCTAATATCCAGAGCAGCATACAATGTGGGTCTGTGCTTCCGGGGCACACCACCAAGGCTGGTTATTTAGCAGTCGTGTGCTTCCACTCCCCCCTCATTCTGATTCTTTTCCTCCCACCAGTGAGCTGAGGTGGGAGGAGTGCTCGGGTTCCAACGGGTCACGGCTTTGTATCTTACTCTTTTCCATGAAATGTTGGGTTCTTGCAGATGTAGCCTGGCTTGTGTACTGTATCTTCTGGTCACTTTTTTAGGAATAGTTGTATTTGCTGTGGTTTCAAAATATATATGGTTTTGGGAGGAGATTTCTGCCACCCTACTCACGCCGCCATCTTGAGAATCTCTGGGATTGCTTTTTCAATTACATTAACTATTTTAGGGGGGAGATTTTTTAGTATTTTATTATGGCACACAGGATAGAGAATGGTACAATGTTCTTGAAATCTCAAACCAATCAGCTGTTTCCATTTGGCTAAAGTTACTTTTTTTTGCCTGTAATTTGCATCTATCTGATATTTACCATGTGCAGCATCCCACGTCTAATGAACATAAATGTGAAACGCCTGGTTTCTGAGGTGACTCCTAGTCTATTCGGGAGCTGATAAACTAAGAATCTTCATAGTTCAAACCGATAGCAGGATGGTAGATAAAGAAACATTTTACTCATTTGCATGGTGACATATAATCTAACTAGAAATAGGTAGTGTTAAGAACTTGATAACTTTAAATGGAGACCACTTTGCTTTTAGGTTAAAATTGTCTAAAGAAGAAATATTGAATGACATTCGCTGACCTAGCAATTGTTTAAAAAGAGAAGCAGAACAGCAGATAATCAATAATTACTTCTACATTCCATGACAAATACACATGCAAGAGCTTTCATAACCTTACAGTGGACAGGATGGGAGGGGTGTGTATTTGATGCAATGTCTAACCAGTTAGAGCTATCACTGAAATCCCAGTATTTCCCGATAAAGACATACAAAGCAATAGCAATGCAACCTACAAGTGTATGATCTCCCCCCTTTAGTGACTGATAACAATTTCATTACCTCTATCTGTAGTTTTTAAGAAGTTTAAAATGAGTGGCATTAAGTGTCATTTACTTGAGGCAACAGAATTAAGCTAACACACTGAATCATGAGCTCAGGTTTGCAGGCAACATGTTTGCAATGGCAAATGACCTTTGATACTCTCTCTCTCCATCCACAATTATACATTGATAAAAAATTACTCCTAATTATATCATTTGCTCAGATTTCAACTTCTGCCCATGGCATTTAGGCTATATTTTTAAAATGTGGTTATAGTGACAGATGGGTGGGATTCACATTGTAGCCATATTGCATTTACTATTATACACTAGTAGTAAAGTTACCTCTTTACCATAAAGGGTATATTTATCACAAAATTTCCAGATTGCCTCCTAGAAAGCCATTTCCCAACATTAGATAGTACATTTTAGGGGGCAAAGTATATTTCTATTGTAAAGGAAAAAGAACCCCAGGGAGTCTCATTTACTCAAGTTTATGATCAGTAATATTTTGGAGGGGAAAGAGTTCATCAATAGTCATGACAACTGTAGCCCTCAGAATCACCAATTAAGGAGAAAAATGCATTGTAATTGTTAAAATTTTGACTAAAGAAATTTGGAGATCAAATTTCTATATGGCTCATATTGGTGCCTTCTTTAAGGTATTTTAATTAAAGTCAACAAGCACAGCAGGAAATGTCATTCAGTGTAACTTTATTCACTATTTATTGCACATAATTCGAGGTTTTTAATTTCTAGCCACCAAAGGTTCAAAGGACTATTTTTTCCATGAAGTTGAACATTAACATTAGTGAATTCATTTATTCATGATTTTTTAAAATTGTAAACATCTGAATAATTCACATAGCCATAAATCCTTAACTCATAAGCGTGGACTATGCACAGGCTGGCAGCAAGCCAGGAAGCCACACTGCAAGCAAACAGATACTCTGCATAAGGAGAAAAGTCATAGCACAACATTTAATGTCCAACCTAATTCATCTCAGAATTATACATATATTGACTTTTTAATTCATATAGTATGTGAACTGGTTGGTTGGTGATAGGGTTGACCTGATCTTGGGAGAATTATTCCTGGAGTTTTTAAGGAAAGGGGGTGGCTCAATCTTTTCTTCTTAGTTGGTTGCTGCTCCCCAGCACCTTCTTCTTTTTTCTCGTCCTCCTCAGCTTCTTTGGTTTCTTCTCCTTCTTTGCCTTTCCCTCCTTCTTCTTCCTCCTTTGCTTCCTCTGATTTTTCTTTGGCAGCTTCTTCTTCTTCAGCTCCCTCCTCTTCCTCCTATATTAATTATTAGCACTTAATAAAGGTCTGATCTTTTTATATTTTGTAATTAGTTACACTAATGGACTCTCTTTTTGTCCCTTATTCAGATAAAAAATTATATCTGTCTTTTCCAACACTTACATCTTCAGTTATTTCTTCTTTTATTATTATACTTCATGGCACTTCCTAAACAATAGTAAATAATAGTGGCAATAGGGAATTTTGTTGGTGATTTTAATGAAAGTATTTATAATGTTTCACCAGGAAGCACATGATGCCAGCTTCTTTGGGATATCTATATTTTTTCTTGATTATGTTAAAGAAACATCTGATTCCTTTTTACCTTTTTTCCCCTTAATTAGGAATTTATGTTGAATTTTATTGAATGCTTTTCCAAAATGATAAAATTAACCATATGTCTTTTCTCCTTGACCTCTTAATATGGTAAATTATAATAGACTTTCTAATACTGAATATCACTGCACTATTAAAATGGATCACTTCCACATGACGGTGCATTTCCCTTTCTATTTTACAGGCTATTCTGATCAGATTATTTTTCTCTAGACAAAAGATTAATTTACTGCTGATTAAGTTTTTGTCTTAGTAGAGATTGCCTCCTTGAAATTTCAGATAGGTCACTTAAATTGTAATTTAGAGTATACCCAAAAGTTTTCAATTACATATTTATAAATATTCTCATAGATTGCTAATTTAACTGTTAGAGTGAAATCTAGTTTTGTTAGGCAAGGAAATAGATATGAGCAGGGTGGAAAGATAAAAAGGCCAGGAAAGTCCACTAAAAGGACCCAAAGTTAATCAATTAAAGCTCAAAATCCAGAAGCAATTTGGCCTGGAATGTTTGAATATTCCCCAGATAAAGGAGGGTACTGCAGCAAAGCCCATCTCTTTATTGTGTTAATCATGCAGACCCAGCTTATTTTTACCTATATAGTGTTTTTTTTTTCTCCTTCCACCCTAATCAAGTAGTTTGCAACCTAGGCAACTAATTTAGCATGCAGGCCCAGCGTAAACAACATAGTAAAATGCAGGAAGGATTCCATCTTAAAAATAAGATTGCATTTTAATACCCAGCAAGTTAAGAAGTAAGATTCTTAACTTACTCTTTAGCAAACAGACAATAACTCAGCCCACCTTGGGGGCTGGGCAGGCAGCCTTGTTTGATATGCTCCCAAGACGCCGGTATCCCGGGGAGAAATCAGAGCAGGAAGTTCCTTGTGTTAAGTTAATTCTAAGTTTTCAAAGACCACTTAACAAGTCTGCACCCCTAGCCCTTAGTCACATTCCTGAAGAATCCTTAAAAAGGGGAACCCCCAACCTTTCGGGGCACTCCTCGCTCTGAGGTCACCCGCAGTTTCTAAGTGCGTAATCTTTTGACTTTAAACTCTCTTTTCAACCTTTCAAGGTGCTGCTCTCTCTCACTGAGGTCGCCTGCTCTTTTTCTGTAAGTAACTTTAAATAAAACTTCTCTGCTTCACCACTGTGTTTCTGCCCTTCAATTCTTTGTTGCGGCGGGAACAAGGACCCAGGAAAATACACAACGCTCCCTCAACAATTTGTCTTATTTCCAAGTTCTTAGTAGATTGTCTTGGAAGAAAAGTACAGAAAACTACTCACATTGGTTTGAGCATAATATATGGAAGGGAGATTTACTGAACTGTTTCGGTATCTCATACACCTTAAGAGCAGTTAAGTGCTAGTGGGCCCCTGAAAACTTGGAAAGGATGTCTGGAAAGCAATCAGAACTCCAAACTGTTTCTTCTTGTCTCAGACTCTCTTCTGCCTTCTTAATCTCTCAATTTTTTAAATCTTTCTGCAGTTGGGGATTCTCTAGTTTGGGGATTCTCTAGTTTGACATCCACACGACCGCAGGAATTGCATTTTAATGAAAGGCCAAGTCATGTGACTTCACTCAGTCAAGAGGGGCTGTGTATTTGCAGATGCTTTAAGGAGGGTGTGTGAAGAATGGGAGGTTGTAACGCGGTGTTTGTGTGTGGGAAATCCCAGAGTAAAGTAACTTTGAAACCAAAATCAGTCAAAGGGAAAAATAAAGTGGGAGAAATCCATCTATTTCTTACAAGCAGTCGGCCAGCACAGCTGCAGAAGAGCCCAACCTCTCCGATCCAGATAAGCATGGATAGTGTAACTACCTATTGGTATGGAGGTAACTACTTCTCTCCACTCCTTGGAAACACCTATTGATATGGAAATGCACTAAGGCCATACCAGAGATTCTGGAAATACTGCATTTTTACCCACAGAAGTAAAGGTGGGTATCTTTGTATGGAAGGCAGTTCACTATTAACCTCAGTATTACCTTAAAAATAGAACTGTCAGTTTTTTTTTTTACCAACAAAATGGGTTTATTGGGAAACGGAATTGCAATTCCAGACAACCAAACTGGTGAAACCACAGCATATTGGAACACAATGAAGGGGAGGCCCTTTTATATAAAAAAGGGAGGACGACTTGGGGGACTGTTTTAAGCAAAAAGTCCATTGGTGGAAACTGGCCATCTGTCATGGCTGCTCATAGGCTGGGTTAATTGTTCATTGTGACAGCCTCTCATTGGCTGGGCTGTTGCCAGGGGAGGCAGAAACTCTTCCCTACCCAGGTGCTAAAGTAGCCAAAATAGAACGAGTTGTAAGGTGTCTGTCTCTTCTTAACTGTGGTGGGTCTGACACTGACCAGAGTAGTGGGCGTGAGAGCTCCCCTTGCAGGCCTCCCAACTCCATGCCAGTGAGGCTTCCCTTTATCAATTTTCACAGCAGGGACTATGATCACTAAGTCTCGTTGATTCTATCTCCAGAATCTTCCTGAATCTGTTCATTGTTCTCTCTCTAACTCAAGCCTCCATCTTTTGCCTGAAATACTATTTATTGCAAGAGCTTTATAACAGTTTTTGCTCTCTTTACTCTCATTCTCCTGAAATCTGTCTTACAATGCCACAAGATAATAGTGATGATTAAATAAAAGCTTTATAAACTTTAAAGCACTCCGCAAATATAAAGTAGTGGTGGGGAAGAAGGAAATAGCTCAAACTATATGACTTACCTGCATAAAAACTTTCTATGATTGTTTTATTACCTGAAGAATAAAGACCAAAGTTCCACACATGGTCTTAAGCATCTTTATAGCCTAAACCAAACATAACCTTGCAGTCTCAGCACCTCTTAATGACACTTCTCTTTGCTCATCAGACAATACTGTTCCTTGACCATGTCATTAATTTCCATACTACTTACTCCATCTGCTTATAACGTCTCCATCTCTTCTTTGTCCCGGAAGCCCTATTCACCTTTTAAACCTGGATCACAGGCCAAACTTTCTAGCAAACCATAAAGTTTACCTTCTCAAAATCAATGCCTCCCTCCTTTGGGATCCTATAAATCTCCACTTAAGTACCACAGTTTGATTAAAATTCCAGCCACTAGCTGGAATTTCTTTCTTCCATCCACTAGCTCTATTCCCAGTTTCATCCATCCATCATTGCTTCTTTAACTCCAGTACCTCCAGGGACCTGGAAAGGGCCTGCCACCGGAACTTTGACTGGAAGGCTCAGAGCGACCTGAAATGCCTAGTCCACTTTACATAGCTCAGGAACAAATCAAGCACAGCCCTTGGTTCCAGGCTATTTCCCAGCGCGCTGAGGGGCTAAAGCCTGGGCGAGTGCCGGCGAGGCATACTGGGATATGTAGTCTCCACCCGGCCCCACTACCTCTTGGGAGGTGTAGTCCTCGATTTGGTAAAAGAGAAGAAGGCGGCAACTCCCAAGCTTTGAATTAGTTCTTAGGAGGAAAAGGAAGAGGGCGACTCAGAATATAACGTGAGGTGAATTTCCTTGGGCCCATCTCTCCTGCTCTCGAGCAGAGGCCGGAACAACTAGAGGGCGCGTCCGAGGAGGGCGGGGAGACCTTACGTTGACGTGGGCGTGACCCTGCCCGAGAGTTTGGCGGGATTTCCGAAAGCCGCCTTGGGGGAAGAGGCGGCCTGAGACCGAGGCCTGAGGAGAGCCGAGACGCGTCCCGGGGCGTGTAGTTGGGCGCTGGAACTTGCCTGGGCTTGTTTGCGGAAGGCTGGAGAAGGGAGTAGATTAGTGGGGTGCAAGCGAGGGAGTCTGGAGTCCGTCCGGGGTGGGCTCGCGTCGGGCCGGAGGACGGAAGTCGGAGAGCGCTGCCCGCCCGAGCGAGTAGCGCTGCAGGCCGAGGTGAGTGTCAAAGGCGTATACCAGGCCCCTTTCCATCGCCGGCTTCGTCCCGCGTAGCGGAGCCGGGCCGGGCCGGTGCTCCCGCATCCGGCTACTGCGGCCCCGCGGTGCTAGCCGAGAAACCCCGAGATGGCCGACCGAGGTGGGGCAGGCCCGGCCCAACCGACTCTCGGAGCTCTTTGTGGAGAAAACAAGCGGACCCCAGTCTTTCGAGCAGGGAGGAACCTTAGAGGCCTTCATTTCCAACACCCATTTAACGGGCGTTTCACGGAAGCCGACATCCAGAGAGGTTGTTTAGTCAGGGCCAGGGTTTCCGGATTCCTGGTCAGACCTCTTTCCATTGCACCAGGCTTTGCTTACAAAGTACCAACCTCTAGTTGCCAAAAAGATGTTTTCATTGTGTAACGCGGAAAACCGTTCCCATGATACCTAGGGAATGATACGTAGTGAGGTTTTTTGTTTGTTTCTTCTAAAGTGAAGTGTTAGTACCGATGGAAAAATGCGTAGATCAAAAGTGTATACAGAACAAAACAAATAGGCTTACAAACCCAGAGGACAGGGTGGTTGCCGTAGGAGAAGGCGATGGAGAGATGGGTGACATAGGTGAAGGGGGAAGGAAAATTAATGAGAATGTTGATGTCTTGATATGGGTGATAGTTACAAACACGTCAAAATTCATCGAATGGTAAACTAAGATGTGTGCATTTTATTGTATGTACCTCAAAAAAATAAAAATAATTTTCAGTAGGAAAAAAGAGTGTATACTCTGTGAATTATAACAAAAGGAATATACCTGTGTAACCACCACTTGGGCTTAGGAATGGAGTGCTGTCCGTACCCTAGAAGCCTCTTTCCGGCCGCCACTTCTAATACTCTTCCCTCTTCTCCCCAGACGTGACCACTGTATTGACCTCTAACACCATTGACTAATACTGCCTGATTTTGAATTTTTAAATATGTAATGCTAATAGAATTTGTATTTTTGTGTCTGGCTTTGCTCAACGTTCTGTAGATTCAGACATCTTTTCATACAGCGGTAATTCATTCTTGTTGATATATTGTATTCCTTACTCATTCTACCTGTGATAGACATTTGGGTTGTTTCTTGTTTTTGGCTTTTATGAGAGAGGCTGCTGAGAACCTACACTTTGGTGCACACTTGAATGCTTTTCAGTTGTTGACTTCACATTTAAAGCCAGTTTTTTAGAGTTATACCAGTTTACACTCAAACCAGCAGTGTATGAGTGTTTAGCTCCACATGCTTGCCAACAGTTTATGTTGTCAGTCTTTTTAATTCTAACTATTCTGGTGAAAATATTGTAATATCTAGTGATTTTAATTTAAGATTTCCTGATTATTAATGAGGTTCAGCATTTGTTTACATGTTTATTGGCCATTTGATTATCTTGTGAAATACTTCTTCAAATTTTTTACCTATTTTTCTGTTGGGCTGTCTGTCTTTCTTGCTGATTTGAACAAGTTCTTAATATATTCTGGTTATCAGCCCTTGGTTGTATATGTGGTAAATATTTTCTCCCCTCATCATAGTCTGACTTCTCATTCTCCTAATGATGTCTTTGAATGGATGGAAGTTTTAGGTTTAAATGTACATAGTCCAGTTTCCCCGTCTTTTCCTTTTTGGTTATTGCTTATGTATCCAGTTCAAGAAATCTTTCTCTTTCCCAAAGTTGTGAAGACATTCACCTATACGGTAAAAGTTTTAACTTCTATTTAGAGCTGTGATCTAAATTGGAAGTTGATACATTTTTCTGTAAACCCCTGCCCCACATGCACGTCCCCACAACCTACCCAAACACCCCACCCCTCACCGCCGAATATTCGCTAAGGCTCTGCAGTCAACCCAGCTCTATTTATTGAAAAGACCGTCCTTTCCTTATTACTCTGCATTACCATCTTTCTCATAAATTGTGGAGGGAGATGTTTACATTTAAATTGCATTCAAGTGGTAACAATATTTGGAAGTGTTGCAAACTCACATTATGCTAAGTCCGCCATCTTGAGAGATCTGCACCTGAACCGATCAAGAGCAAATGGTCATCTTCTGTCAAGTCTTTAAAAATGGACATTCCATATCTTATTATTTTTTGTTGTTAAATTTATCTTGATTGATAAATTGTTGAGATTATTTTGATGTGGTTTAAGTCCATTCTCGTGGACATTAAGGCTTATTTGCTTTTACTAATACTTGAATAAAAATTTTTTTGTTCTGTTTTTCTTTTCAACCTGAGCAATCTTTGCTCTATGTTAATAACCTACTTTAGGTTTAGGCCTTAAGCTTGTGTGGAAGATTCAGGCTGAGCAGGGTACTTGCATCTTATTTATTCATTTGTGCATTCACTGAATACTGGAATTGATTTAAATGGCTATCTTTATATCTTATATGTTCCTTTTAGAAGCAAAATGTATGACTACAAGCTATAATCCTTGCCTGAGATGGAAAGTACTTCTGATTCCAGTTCACTGTTCCTCTGTCGGGAGGCTTGCAGGCAATCATTTGTACTTTCATTTCACCCCTGCTGACCACCCCCGACCAGTTACTGGAAGGGAACAATGGAACTGAAGCAGTTTAACCTTTTATCAAACTTTTTTTTAAGTGGAGTCCTGGAAAGTCTGCATTCATTTACCAAATATTTACCAAACACCTAACATTTACAATGTGTCATGCTATACATAAATAAATAAGACTCGTCCCCTATCCAATAAATATGAAGCAGAGGAACAAAGGGACATAGTTGGTGTAGTTAATTCGTGCATCTTTAAGAAGCAGAGTAGTCTGGCTCTTCCTAAAATTACTCTGATGCAACTAGCTATGTAGAAGGGAAAGCTGGTAAAAGATTTGTGCTTTTTTCGGCCCTGGGTAGGCCAATGATTAGATCAAAAGCCTGACAGGTAATTCTTCAGAGATTTGTTGTAAAAATAAGTATTTTTCCTGATGGCCACCTGTATTTTTCAGTATTGAACACTGAGTAATGGCTATGCAAATGCAGCTTGAAGCAAATGCAGATACTTCAGTGGAAGAAGAGAGCTTTGGCCCTCAACCTATTTCACGATTAGAGGTATGTGCTTAGTTTCTAATTTTGGAATTATAATGCTAGACTAAATTCTGATATCTATTGGGAGAAATCACAATTTTTACATTAAATCATTGGTTTTAATACCTAGGGTCAGGACTCAGAGTTTTCAGGAAAGTTGTCAAGAATCTGTGGAAAGGCTTAAGGTAGTTGCTAAACAGGTCTGGCCAGATCTCTTGGCAAGTTTTCCTCCTACTTTATCATTTTTCTTAGGGCTGGATTGTCAGAAACTAAGAAGCCCTAAGATTTCATGGTGGAGTCTCTGCTGTTTGTACTAAGGATGAATTACAGTGGCTGAGGCCAGCTGTGCAGGAGGAGAGACGGGCAGTGTCTCTACATTGACCCAGATCTGTGCTGAAATTATTAGCAAGACAGCTGTCATGGTTTAGGGAGAAGGGCTTGTGGTTGTTAAGGTGTAAGAACTAATATATAATTCAAGATTCTGCCCAAGAACATCAGTCACCACAGATGAGGCCTTGGGCTATTTCTCCCCTTTGTACAGAGGGTCCAGTGTGAATACGGCTGGTATGAGCTGAAAGAAGTAGGAGGGAAGGCAGAGAAGGCCTTCATTCATTCTTCTCTCTCTCCTCTTAACACATATTCTTCCCATCCCTAGCTAATACTTCAAGACTCCAGAAGTTACTTAAACAGGTTTGTGACAAATATTAGAGTTCAGAGTCATAACTTTTGTTATTAGCATCCTTTTACATACACATACAAATTACTTATTGCTTAAATATTAATAGCGGACATGGTTTCTATGGGCCGATACTATTTTTCCCTCTTCCAAACCTTCCCTGACCCCCACATACATAAACATCCCCCAACTAGCTCATGCTGTTCCAGAAGTCATGGTTTCGGTGGCTAATGAAACCAAAGCTGAAGCTGACTTTGTCTGTAGGGAGGAAGAGGTACCTTTGGGTGGTTAATTTTGAGAAGACACTAGGTAAGTCCTCATTTTCAATGTCAGTTGTTAATTTGGAAGTTTCTAGTCTTTGTGCTACACAAAGGGTATTGAGATACTAAAACAGTGCTCCCTTCAGCTCTGGGGCAGTGTACCTGTTTACCTCAGCTTAGTGTGAAATTATTTTTTATGTGTGCTCAATGTGGAAAACACTGGGAAGCACTGATTTAAAGTGGACTTTTAGGGCCTAAAGTCTCAAACTTCATTTACAGTCCCAGTCATAAAAGGTTGAGAGTTATAGGTGTTAACTCCAGGGGTGGGGGGCAATATGTTCCCAGGCCAGGGCAAATTACCTTTGAAACCAAAATCAGTCAAAAGGAGAAATAAAGTGGGAGAAACCCATTTATTGCTTATAAGTAGTCATCCAGTTCTGCTCACCCGTGTGAGACCCTCAGCTGCAAAAAGGGACCCCACCCAGCCTCTCTGGTCCAGATATGCCCTGCTTCCCGTTGATATAGAGATGGCCTACTTCTTTCTACCCCTTGGAAACACCTATTGATATGGAGATGTACTAAGGCCAGGTGAGAATTTCTGGAAATAATACAATTGTACCCACACAGGTTTATTCTCAGTGTTTGGGAATAACTGGTATAATCCCAATTCATAACAATACCTGGGATAGTGCTAGTTTATAACTACTGGTTTTAATAATGAAAAGGTTGATAATTTGTTACTAAAACCCATATGCAGGGCACACTTTTCAAAGTTTTTTCATATAATATCACAGTTCTACAAAACAGCTCTGAAGTAGGTAGAACAAATATCTCCATTACACATATGAGAGAACTGAAGCTTAAATTTGTTCATGGAATTCTTCCCATGCAGCAATGTGGCATAAATGCCAATGATGTGAAGAAATTAGAAGAAGCTGGATTCCATACTGTGGAGGCTGTTGCCTATGCACCAAAGAAGGAGCTAATAAATATTAAGGGGATTAGTGAAGCCAAAGCTGATAAAATTCTGGTAAGTACTACTTATGTGACCTAAGGAAGAATTAGTAGGAATACTACAAAAGGGCATACAGTGAAAGGTAGTGATCTTCCTACTTCCATCCCTTGTTATGTCATCCCGTTCCCCTTTCCAGAAGTGACTGTATTACCAGTTAATATGCCTTCTTGAATAAATTGGAATTTTTTTCTGGGAAATTGTAGTATAATGGGTTATGGCATAAATACTGCCAAATTTAATACCAGTTTGCCCTGCACCAGCAGTGAGTGATATGTACTTTATATTCCTAGATATTATGAACTCATACCTTTGAAATGTATTCATTAGTATGCAACCACTAAAAACAGTTTAGAAGAATATTCATTGACATAGGAGATTTCTCTTGATATAAGAAAGCACATTAATAAAACATTTACATGCTTGATTTTTGGTTTTTTTTAAGTGTATGTATGTATAGCACATACACCGGGAATAAATACACTGAAATATTAATGTTATTTCTGAATGGTAAAAATTAAGCAATTAAAATTTTTTGCCTCAACTTTCTGAAGTTTCTACATTTTCTATAATAAATATGCTTTGCTTTTAAATAGAAAAGCTATTTTTATTGCTTGACTATTAAAGTCTATTACTTAGGCTCTCAGTGTGTATATGTTAGTCAACTAATCACAGGCAAGATTCTTTAATAATAACAAGAGGCTGATTTCAAATCATGATGTAAGAGTGATTTTTCTGGCTTAACCAAAATGAGATTAACTAATAATCCCTGATATTATATAGCATGTAATTCTGAAATGCCATCCCTTTCATATATATTTTCCTTTGGCCTTCATAATGATACTGAGAAACATAAGTAAGTCTAGTGTTATTTTTCTTTTATAAATCAGTAAACTTAGACACAGTGGTCCAGTGATTTGTAGTCATGCAGATGATGGCAGAACTAAGATTAGACTCCAGTTGTTTTCATCCAATTATACTGTGATCCTTTTCATATCCCTCCATTATCTTCAGTGATTTTGCTTCATATATTTCTTTAGCACGCAATTCCCCATGATTACATTTTATTTTATGCACTTATCCTTTGGCATTTATAGAGTTATATATACAGTTTCAGCTTTACCCTTGAAGTTTTATACAGTGTAAAACAAATATTTGTACAATTATATTTTCATGTTTTATGTTGGTAGCTTGTAGTTTCACTGAAATTTTCTCTGAAAAATCTTCAAAGCTAAAGAATCTTCAAAAAGAATGAATCCTTTATTATGTATCTTCAGGTACTAATAGTTTTGAGTTTTAAGAACTGGCAAGGATATTACTCCATTTACGTAGTACCACTCTATAATAGTAATTTAGTCAGGGCTCAAATATCATAAATAATCCTTAATTTAAGGTCATAGTGGAATGATGTTGCCACCCATGGAAATAAGAAGTTACCATTTATTGGATTACTCAAGTAAATGTTTGTTGAAATGGTGACTTAATTGGAAATAAGAGTCCTGAGTCCCTAACACCTCATTGAAAAGGTGTTTGTGAAATTGACTAAGCCAGTAGGTGTCCCTAAAATCTATTTGTTGTTTCTTTCTAGGCATTAGTTTTTATGACTGAGGAAATCCTGACAAGATCTTTGCTTATATCTTGTCAGACCTTAGTTCTAGAAATTAAATCAGTGTTTTGCTTCTGTGAAAAAAATAGATCTGTAACAAGTGAAATAAGATGTGCAAATACTTTTTCTTTTTTTTATCTTTCTGTGCTCTTTGATTTCAGACAGTTTATATTGTGAGTTTCTGGCACGTAAAATTGATTGTGCTATTGGCTTTTAAAGATTAAAGGAGATTTGCTTAATCAACTGTAGCTATTCTCTCCCATTCTCCCAAAATCTTTGGAATTGAGACTTTCAGCAAGAAATGTCCATTGTCACAGTGGAGAAAGGAAACTATCTAAAGAAAGAAAACCCATTTTCACAATGTAAATCAAAATGGTTGAGAAAAATACTCCGAATGAAATTCATCCAGAAGGTACCAGACTCTTCTGTGGCCTTTCCCACATTTTTAAAGTTTAATGTAATTTTAACTGGCTTTTGTTGAGCTATGGTCTGTTGGTGCACCATGATAATAGCATTGACAGATTCAGCGTGGGTATTTTTCGTAATTTTCCTTTTTTTTTTTTTTTTTTTTTACAATTTATTTTATTTTA
>JAQQAC010003584.1:16440244-16451162 GCA_029783875.1 Phataginus tricuspis | reverse complement strand
AGTGATGCTGGCTTCATAGAAAGAGTTTGGAAGTATTCCCTCCTCTTCTATTTTTTGGAAAACTTTAAGGAGAATGGGTGTTATTTCTTCTCTATATGTCTGGTAGAATTCAGAGGTGAATCCATCAGGTCCAGGGCTTTTGTTCTTTGGCAGTTTTTTGATTACCGATTCAATTTCGTTGCTGGTGATTGGTCTGTTTAGTTTTTCTGTTTCCTGCTTGGTGAGTCTTGGAAGGCTGTATTTTTCTAAGAAGTTGTCCATTTCTTCTAGGTTTTGGAGCTTGTTAGCATATAGATGCTCGTAATATTCTCTTATAATTCTTTGTATTTCTGTGGGGTCCGTCGTTATTTTTCCTTTCTCATTTGTGATTCTGTTTATGTGTGTAGATTCTCTTTTTCTCTTAATGAGTCTGGCTAGGGGTTTATCTATTTTGTTTATTTTTTCAAAGAACCAGCTCTTGGTTTCATTGATTTTTTCTATTGTTTTATTCTTCTCAATTTTATTTATTTCTTCTCTGATCTTTATTATGTCTCTCCTTCTGGTGACTTTGGGCCTCATTTGTTCTTCTTTTTCCAATTTCAATAATTGTGTCTTTAGACTGTTCATTTGGGAATGTTCTTCCTTCTTTAAATGGGCCTGGATTGCAATGTACTTTCCTCTTAAGACTGCCTTCGCTGCGTCCCACAGAAGTTATGGCTTTGTGTTGTTGTTGTCATTAGTCTCCATATATTCTTTGATTTCTGTTTTGATTTGGTCGTTAACCCATTGATTCATTAGGAGAATGTTGTTAAGTCTCCATGTATTTTTGAGCCTTTTTGATTTCTTTCTGAAATTTATTTCTAGTTTTATCCCTTTGTGATCTGAGAAGTTGGTTGGTAGGATTTCAATATTTTTGAATTTACTGAGGTTCTTTTTGTGGCCTAGAATGTGGTCTATTCTGGAAAATATTCCATGTGCACTTAAGAAGAATGTGTATCCTGCTGCTTTTGGGTGCAGAGTTCTGTAGATGTCTGTTAGGTCCATCTGTTCTAGTGTGTTGTTCAGTGCCTCTGTGTCTTTACTTATCCTCTGCCTGGTTGATCTATCCTTTGGAGTGAGTGGCGTGTTAAAGTCTCCTAGAATAATTGCATTGCTCTCTATTTCCTCCTTCACTTCTGTTAGTATTTGTTTCACATATGCTGATGCTCCTGTGTTGGGTGCATATATATTTATAATGGTTATATCTTCTTGTTAGACTGACCCCTTTATCATTATGTAATGTCCGTCTTTATCTCTTGCTACTTTCTTCGTTTTGAAGTCTATTTTATCTGATACAAGTACTGCAACACCTGCTTTTTTCTCTTTGTTGTTTGCTTGAAATATTTTTTTCCATCCCTTCACTTTTAGTCTATGTATATCTTTGGGTTTGAGGTGAGTCTCTTGTAAAATATAGATGGGTCTTGCTTTTTTATCCACTCTGTTACTCTGTGTCTTTTGATTGGTGCATTCAGTCCATTTACATTTAGGGTGATTATTGATAGATATGTAGTTATTGCCATTGCAGGCTTTAGATTCGTGGTTACCAAAGGTTCAAGGGTTGCTTCTTTACTATCTGAAAATCTAACTTAACTTTCTTGTTAAGTTATTGTGAACGCCGTCTGATGTTTCTTTATCTCTCCCTTCCTATTCTTCCACCTCCTTTCTTTATATATTAGGTGTTTTATTCTTTGCCTTTAGTTAGTATTTGGATGGTCTGCTTTCTTTGCTATGATTTTATTTTCTTTAGTGACATCTTTTTAGCCTTAGGGGTATTTCCCTCTAGAGCAGTCCGTTTAAGATATCCTGTAGTGGTGGTTTATGAGAGGCAAACTCTCTCAACTTTCGTCTTGAAATTGTTTAATCCCTCCGTCATATTTAAATGATAATCGTGCTGGATACAATATTCTTGGTTCGAGGCCCTTGTGTTTCATTACGTTAAATATATCATGCCATTCTCTTCTGGCCTATAAGGTTTCTGTTGAGAAGTCTGATGACAGTCTGATGGGTTTTCCTTTGTAGGTGATCTTTTTTCTCTCTCTAGCTGCCTTTAATACTCTGTCCTTGTCTTTAATCTTTGTCGTCTTGATTATTATGTGTCTTGGTGTTGTCTTCCTTGGGTCTCTTGTGTTGGGAGATCTGTGGGCTTCCGTGAACTGTGAGACTATTTCCTTCCACAGCGTGGGGAAGTTTTCAGCAATTATTTCTTCAAAGACACTTTCTATCCCTTTTTCTCTCTCTTCTTCCTCTGGTACTCCTATTATGCGAATATTGTTCCGTTTGGATTGGTCACATAGTTCTCTTAATATTCTTTCATTCTTAGAGATCCTTTTATCTCTCTCTGCCTCAGCTTCTTTGTATTCCTGGTCCGTGTCTTGCAATTCCTTGATCGTGTCTTGAACCTGATTCAATCTGCTGTTGAGTCTGTCGATGGCTTGTCTCATTTCTGCATTGTCTTTCCTCACTTCCCTCACTTCCTCTCTCAGCTCTTGCACATTTTTCTGTAGATCCGTCAGCATGGCTATGACTTTTATTCTGAATTCTTTTTCTGGAAGACTATGCATGTCGATTCCTTCAGATTCTTTCTCTGGTGTGGTGTTTGTCTGAAGCTTTGTCTGTATCATATTCTTTTGTCTTCTCATGACAATAGAATTAGTTGTTGGTAGTTGTCATGTATGTCCGCTGAGCTCTTTATGACTTTAAAAAGGAAAGACGAGAGGAGAGAAAAGAAAAAAGGAAAACAAAGAGAAGAAGAAAAAAAATACTTCTACTAATAAAAAAAGTAAAAAGAGAGAGGGAAAAAGGAAAAGAAAGAAAAAGAAAAAGCAGCAACACGTAAAAGAAAAAAAAAAACGAAAAAACGCCCACCGGGGGTGGTTTCTGTGTGAATGCTGTTGGTGGTGCTATTGCTCCACTATTCCAGAGCCATGGCCACGTCGCTCCACACGGCCCTTTAAAGCTGTGGCCGGGGTGAGAGTGAATGGGAGGCTGTTGAAAGAGAGGGGAAAAAAAAAAAAGGAAAAGAAAGGGGAGAAAAAAACAATAACGAAAAAGAAAAAAGGGAAAAAGAAAAAAAAAGCCCCTGGGAGTGGGTTCTGTGTGAATGCTGTAGGTGGCCCTGTTGCTCCACTATTCCAAAGCCATGGCCGCCCTGCTCCTCAAGGCCCCCTATAGCTCTGGCTGGGTTGGGAACGAATGAGAAGCTGTTGATCTCTGTGGGGGTCTTCATAGCAGTCACCCTTTCCCAGTCGCCAGCTGAGGGGTCCAAAGCTCCCCAGGACTCCCAGCATGCTGGGCTCATCTTGCAGGACTATCTGGCCCCTCTACTGAGCTCCTGTCTCTTTACGACGGCTGAGAAAGAGCGCGCGCTTTTCTTCCCTTTTTTTTTCCCCTTCTCTTTCCTTCCCGGAGCCTGCCGCGGGCAACTTGCACGTTCAGGGCTGGGACCCTGTGCCCTCTGTCTCTCCAATCTCCGCTACACCGCCAGCTGTGTGTCGGTGCTCCCGGCGCAGACTTCCACTCCCTCCCGGCTCTGAATCCTCTCCTCCCGCTGGAGCGCTGGGGGAGAGGAGCGCTCGGTCCCTCCGGGGTCGCGGCTCCGTACCTTACCCGCCTTGCCGGGATTCCCGCCGGAGTGCTGGGGTGGAGGAGCGCTCTGGTCTCGCTGGGTCGCAGTTCTGTCCCGCCTCGCTGGGTGCCGAGTCCTCTCTCCGGAGTGTCTGACCGCCGGAGTTCTGGGGGGGAGGAGCGCTCGGTCCGCCGGGGTCGTGGCTCCGTACCTTACCCGCCTTGCCGGGACTCCCGCCGGAGTGCTGGGGTGGAGAAGTGCTCTGGTCTCGCCGTGTGCCGAGTCCTCTCTCCGGAGTGGCTGACCGCCGGAGCTCCGTACGCTGTGCACTTTCCTGTGTATTCTGGTCTCTCTTTTAGGGATAGTTGTATTTGCTGTATTTTCATGAATAAATATAATGTTGGGAGGAATTTTTCTGCCGGTCTGCTTACGTCGCCATCTTCCCGGAAGTCCGTAATTTTCCTTTTAATTGGCGTTTTATGTCTTATTTCCAAGGGTTTGGTAGTTCTTGGTTATTGAAAACTCCTACAGATTTAAAACTACCGAGCACAGATTAAAGTGAGCTTATTGTGCAAGTGTAGAATAGACATAAATTTCTCCCAGATTAAGCAGTTCATTGGCTTTTACTTCAAATTTCACTTTGATTATAATATTCTGTTCCTCTAAGAGCTCACAGACTAGAAAATATAGGGGTTAAATTGACAAGCAGGGAAAACATTTCCTTTTTTTTTTTTTGCTATTATTAATGTACAATTACATGAGCAACATTACGCTTACTAGAGTCCCCCCATTACCAAGTCCCCACCACATACTCCATTACAGTCACTGCCCATCAGCGTAGTAAGATGCTATAGAATTACTACTTGTCTTCTCTGTGTTATACTGCCTCCCCCATATCCCCAACCCCCCCAAATTATGTGTGCTAATTGTAATACCCTCTTTTCCCCCTTATCCCTCCCTTCCCACACATCTTCCCAGTCCCTTTCCCTTTGGTAACTGTTAGTCCATTCTTGGGATCTGTGAGTCTGCTGCTGTTTTGTTCCTTCAGTTTTTTCTTTGTTCTTATACTCCACAGATGAGTGAAATCATTTTTTTTTAACAATTTATTTTGGTATCATTAACCTACAATTACATGAGCAATATTATGGTGATTAAACTACTCCCTTCCTCAGGTCCCCCCCACCAACCCTATTACAGTCACTGTCCATCAGCGTAGTGAGATGAGAATCACTACTTGTCTTCTCTGAGTTGTACAGTCCTCTCCGTGCCCCCCCACCTTATGTCTGCTAATCGTAATGCCCCTTTTACCCTCTTATCCCTCCCTTCCCGCCCTTCTTCCCCAGTCCCTTTCCCTTTGGTAACTATTAGTCCGTTCTTCGGTTCTGTGAGTTTGCTGCTGTTTTGTCCCTTCAGTTTTTTTCTTTGTTCTTATACTCCACATATGAGTGAAATCATTTGATACTTGTCTTTTTCGGCTTGGCTTATTTCACTGAGCATAATACCTTCTAACTCCATCCATGTTGTTGCAAATGGTAGGATTTGTTTTCTTCTTATGACTGAATAATATTCCATTGTGTACATGTATCACACCTTCTTTATCCATTCATCTACTGATGGACACTTAGGTTGCTTCCATTTCTTGGCTATTGTAAATAGTGCTGCAATAAACATAGGGGTGCATATATGTTTTTCAAAACTGGGCTGCTGCATTCTTAGGCTAAATTCCTAGGAGTGGGATTCCTGGGTCAAATGGTATTTCTATTGTGAGCTTTTTGAGGAACCTCCGTACTGCTTTCCACAATGGTTGAACTAATTTACATTCCCACCAGTGGTATAGGAGGGTTCCCCTTTCTCCACATCCTCGCCAGCATTTGTTGTTGTCTTTTGGATAGTGGCCATCCTTACTTGTGTGAGGTGATATCTCATTGTGGTTTTAATTTGCATTTCTCTGATGATTAGGGATGTGGAGCATCTTTTCATGTGCCTGTTGGCCATCTGAATTTCTTCTTTTGAGCAGTGTCTGTTCAGCTCCTCTGCCCATTTTTTAATTGGCTTATTTGCTTTTTGTTTGTTGAGGTGCGTGAGTTCTTTGTATATTTTGGATGTCAACCCCTTATCAGATACATCATTTATGAATATATTCTCCCATACTGTAGGATGTCTTTTTGTTCTATTGATGGTGTCCTTTGCTGTACAGAAGCTTTTTAGATTGATATAGTCCCACTTGTTCATTTTTGCTTTTGTTTCCTTTGCCCGGGGAGATATGTTCATGAAGAAGTGGCTCATGTTTATGTCCAAGAGATTTTTGCCTATGTATTTTGTAAGAGTTTTATGGTTTCATGACTTAACATTCAGGTCTTGATCCATTTTGAGTTTACTTTTGTGTATGGTGTTAGACAGTAATCCAGTTTCATCCTCTTACATGTAGCTGTCCAGTTTTACCAACACCAGCTGTTGAAAAGACTGTCATTTCCCCATTGTATATCCATGACTGCCTTGTTGTATATTAATTGACCATATATGGTTGCGTTTATATCTGGGCTCTGTAGTCTGTTTCATTGGTCTATGGGTCTTTTCTTGTGCCAGTACCAATTTTTCTTCATTACTGTGGCTTTGTAGTAGACCTTGAAGTCAGGGAGCGTAAGACCTCCCGCTTTATTCTTCCTTCTCAGGATTGCTTTGGCTATTCAGGGTCTTTTGTGGTTCCATATGAATTTTAGAAGTATTTGCTCTAGTTCATTGAAGAATGCTGTAGGTATTTTGATAGGGATTGCATTGAATCTGTAGATTGCTTTAGGCAGGATGGCCATTTTGACAATATTAATTATTCCTATCCATGACCACGGGATGTGTTTCCATTTATTCATGTCTTCCTTAATTTCTCTCATGAGTGTCTTGTAGTTTTCAGAGTGTAAGTCTTTCACTTCCTTGGTTAGGTTTATTCCTAGGTGTTTCATTCTTTTGGATGCAATTGTGAATGGAAGTGTTTTTCTGATTTCTCTTTCTGCTTAGTTTACCGTTAGTGTATAGGAATGCAACAGATTTCTGTGTATTAATTTTGTATCCCGCAACTTTACTGAATTCATATATTAGATCCAGTAGTTTTGGAG
The DNA here is from genome assembly GCA_029783875.1 of Phataginus tricuspis. NCBI lineage: Eukaryota > Metazoa > Chordata > Mammalia > Pholidota > Manidae > Phataginus > Phataginus tricuspis. Next base: position 16,444,469 of record JAQQAC010003584.1, on the reverse strand, counting down.
TGGATTCTTTAGGGTATTTTATGTACAGTATCATGTCATCTGCAAACAGGGACAGTTTGACTTCTTCCTTACTAATCTGGATGCCTTTTGTTTCTTTGTGTTGTCTGATTGCCGTGGCTAGGACCTCTAGAACTATGTTGAATAAAAGTGGGTAGAGTGGGCATCCTTGTCTTGTTCCCTATCATAAAGGAAAAACTTTCAGCTTCTCGCTGTTAAGTGTAATGTTGGCTGTGGGTTTGTTATATATGGCCTTTATTATGTTGAGGTACTTGCTCTCTATACTCATTTTGTTGAGAGTTTTTATCATAAATGGATGTTAAATGTTGTCGAATGCCTTTTCAGTATCTATAGAGATGATCATGTGGTTTTTGTCCTTCTTGTTGATGTGGTGGATGATGTTGATGGATTTTCGAATGTTGTGCCATCCTTGCCTCCCTGGGATGAATCCCACTTTATCATGATGAATGATCTTTTTGATGTATTTTTTTTAATTTGGTTTGCTAATATTTTGTTGAGTATTTTTCTGTGTTCATCAGGGATATTGGTCTGTAATTTTCTTTTTTTGTAGTGTCTCCTACTGGTTTTGGTATTAGAGTGATGTTGGCCTTGTAGAATGAGTTTGGGAGTATTCCCTCTTCTTCTAGTTTTTGGAAAACTTTAAGGAGGATGGGCATTAGGTCTTCACTAAATGTTTGATAAAATTCAGTAGTGAAACCATCTGGTCCAGGGATTTTGTTGTTAGGTAGTTTTTTTTGATTACCAATTCAATTTCTTTGCTGATAATTGATCTATTCTGATTTTCTGTTTCTTCCTGGGTCAGCCTTGGAAGGTTGTATTTTTTTCTAGAAAGTTGTCCATTTCTTCTAGGTTATCCAGTTTGTTAGTATATAATTTTTCATAATATTCACTCATAATTCTTTGTATTTCCGTGGTGTTCCTTTCTTATTTCTTATTCTGTTTATGTGTGTAATAAATAAATTTCTAGTCTAGCTAGGGGTTTATATATTTTGTTTATTTTCTCAAAGAACCAGCTCCTGCTTTCATTGATTTTTATTATTTTATTCTTCTTAATTTTATTTATTTATGCTTTATTCTTTATCATGTCCCTCCTTCTACTGACTTTGGGCCTCATTTGTTCTTCCTTTTCTAGTTTCATTAATTGTGAGTTTAGGCTGTTCATTTGGGATTGTTCTTCTTTCCTGAGGTAGGCCTGTATTGCAATATATTTCCCTCTTAGCACAGCCTTCGCTGCATCCCATGGTTTTGTGGTGTTGAATTATTGTTGTCATTTGTCTCCATATATTGCTTGATCTCTGTTTTTATTTGGTCATTGATCCATTGATTATTTAGGAGCATGTTATTAAGCCTCCATGTGTTTGTGGGTTTTCTCATTTTCTTTGAATAATTTCTAGTTTCATACCTTTGTGATCTGAGGAGCTGATTGGTACAATTTCAATCTTTTTTATTTACTGAGGCTGTTTTGTGGCCTAGTATATGATTTATTCTTGAAAATGTTCCATGTGCACTTGAGAAGAATGTGTGTCCTGTTGCTTTTGGATGGAGTGTTCTGTAGATGTCCGTTAGCCCCATCTGTTCTAATATGTTGTTCAGTGCCTCTGTCTCTTTGTTTATTTTCTGTCTGATTGTTCTGTCCTTTGGAGTGAGTGGTGTGTTGAAGTCTCCCAAAATGAATGCATTGCATTCTATTTCCCCCTTTAATTCTGTTAGGATTTGTTTCAAATATGTAGGTGATCCTGTATTGGGTGCATAGATATTTATAATAGTTATATCCTCTTGCTGGACTGACCCCTTTTTCATTATATAATGTCCTTTTTTGTCTCTTGTGACTTTCTTTGTTTTGAAGTCTATTTTGTCTGATACAAGTACTGCAACTCCTGTTTTTTCTCCTATTAGTTGCATGAAATATCTTTTTCCATCCCTTTACTTCAGTCTGTGTATGTCTTTGGGTTTCAAGTGAATCTCTTGTAGGCAGCATATAGATGGGTCTTGTTTTTTTATCCATTCAGTGACTCTACGTCTTTTGATTGGTGCATTCAGACCATTTACATTTAGGGTGATTATTGATAGGTATATACTTATTGCCATTGCAGGCTTTAGATTTGTGGCTACCAAAGGTTCAAGGGCAATTCCCTTACTATCTAACAGTCTAATTTAACTCCCTTCGTATGGTATTACAAACACAACCTAAAGATTCTTTTTTTTTTCCTCCTTTTTCTTCCTTCTCCATTCTTTTTATGTTCTGTACTATCATATTCTGTACTCTTTGTCTATCCCTTGGGTGACATCTATTTAGTCTTAGGAATACTTCCATCTATAGGAGTCCCTCCAAAATTCACTGTAGAGGTGGTTTGTGGGAGGTAAATTCTGTCAGTTTTTGCTTATCTAAAAATTGTTTAATCCCTCCCTCAAATTTAAATAACCCTGCTGGGTAGAGTATTCTTGGTTCAAGGCCCTTCTGCTTCATTGCATTAAATATATCATGCCCACTCCCTTCTGGCCTGTAAGGTTTCTGTTGAGAAATCTGATGATAGCCTGGTAACATCTCCTTTGAGTGTTGTTGTTTTTTTTTCTCAATGTTTTGTTATTAAAATTTTTGAACCTTCTACCAAGCTGAAAGAATTTTAGAGTGAATACTCATATGCACCACCTAGATTCTACCATTAACATTTCAATATATTTCTTTATCACCTATATATTCATCTCTTCATCCAGCCTTCTTGGATTTTTTTTATTCTTTTCAAAGAATCTTGTCACTACATTTCCCCCTAAATATTTTAGCTTATATTAACTAGAGTTCAATATGGTTTATTGTTTCTTCTGTTCTCTCTTTGGTATTTTGTTTTCTAATTTTCATTAATCTTCATTCATCCTGGAAATTAGTAGAAGAAACAGAGAGATCACAGAAAAGGAAGAAATTTCTTAAAGAAATCGTAGAAGAATATTTCCCAGAACTAAAGGGAAGCAGAAGTCGTACATCAGACCCCACAGAGTATCAGAGACCTATACTGAGACACATCAATGTAGAATTTCAATATATCATCATGAAAAGAAGATTCTGAAAGATTTCAGGGGGAAAAAAAGTAGGTTACTGTGAAAGGAATAAGAATCATAAAGATAGCATTTTCTTATCAGAAATCCGGATCATTTCTGATGATAGCTCGTAGAGCATTTCCTTTGAGGTTCTGAGGGAAAGTAATTTTTAACTTAGATTTCTGTTTATAGCAATATTTATTAATCAGGTATTAGCACAGAATACAACATTTTCAGAAATATAAGCTCTCAGAACATATTTCTTTCATCCACTTTTTCTTAGGAAGTTACTTGAGGTTATACTTCAACAGAGTGAGGATGGAAAACATAGGCTCTAGGTTAAAGTAGCTCCAACTCAGTGAAGGGAAGCCCAGGACAATAACTAACTGGGAGAGCAGATAGCCCAGTTTAGAGAAGAAAAGTAGAGCTTCAGAGAAAGGGATTTAGTAGAATACATAGTAAGGTTGAGAGGTTGGAAAATTTGAAAAATGATAGAGTACTAGTGGAAGAGATGACTGAGATACAAAAGCAGAGTAAAATGGAACATGATCTTGAAACTTGTAGCCTATAAAAAAGAATTCATTTGAACTTGACAGTAGGAACTCGAGAGATACAGGTTTGTTAACATTGGAATCTTAATTGAAAGAATTGCATTTCTAGCACACCATTTGGTTCAGCCATGAATTTACAAAACTATATAAACATTGTAATTAATTTTCAAATGAAATATTAGAGAAGTTAAGAGACTCAGCTGTTCATTGATTCTGGTTCTGGTGTGTGTGAAAAAGTTTTTAAGTTAAAAGTTTTATCTCTTGCTATAGATTTATTCGGATTTTCCTCTTGATTATAGTCAGACTCACAATTAATTTTACTGAATCAACTACTCATTCAGTGCCTTAACTTGGATTCTTTTTCTACTTGAGTAATTTTTTTTTTTTTTACAATTTATTTTATTTTAGTATCATTAACCTACAATTACATGAGCAATATTGTGATGATTAAACTACCCCCTTCATCAGGTCCCCCCCACCAACCCTATTACAGTCACTGTCCATCAGCGTAGTGAGATGAGAATCACTACTTGTCTTCTCTGAGCTGTACAGTCCCCCCGTGCCCCCCCACCCTATGTCTGCCAATCGTAATGCCCCTTTTACCCTCTTATCCCTCCCTTCCC
>JAQQAC010003584.1:16418938-16439070 GCA_029783875.1 Phataginus tricuspis | reverse complement strand
GTTATTTTGGAGTATGGTGTTGAATTTCCACATATTTGTGAATGCATTTATTTTTAAATTTTGGAATCAACCAATAGACTGATGATTGAAGACTTATCGGTGACTATAAAATAGGATATGAATGTTCTCAGACTTGACAGTATAAAAGAAAAGGTAAAGCTGACAGAGATGGGGAAGTAGAAATGGCAGGAGAAGAGATTGAAAGACAGATGTCCTCATTTAGTAAAGTAGAAAATTAAGAGATACAGTCTCTGTGGTTGATGGAACAAGGAAACAAAGGTTTAAATTTGTTCTTTGACTTTGTACTGTATTATCACATTTGTCGTGAGTCAGGTGAAGTACACGTGTGGTTCTGTAATAGTTTTTTTAACTACATGAATGTATTACTTGAATTAGGAATAAAAAATTAATCTTCATGGAGTCTCTGAATTAATTTATCCTTTAGTCTGTTCTCTAAATTAGTTTATCTTTTGCCAGAGAGAGAAAATAATCCTAAAACTAGTTCGTGTTTTGTTACTATTTTAATGACTTAAAAAAATCATTCTGGAAATTTTGTTAGATGTTGTCCCTTCCCACATTATATGCCTGGTTCTTACCAAACATATTTTACTGATTTGATGAATCTTATTTTTCCCCAGACTGAGGCAGCTAAATTGGTTCCGATGGGTTTCACCACTGCAACTGAGTTTCACCAAAGGCGATCAGAGATCATACAGATTACTACTGGCTCCAAAGAGCTTGACAAACTACTTCAAGGTGTAGTAATCCCTTATCCTATATTGTGAACTCTAGTCAGCAAAGCATCCAGGTCATAGAACAAAACTAAAGTGTTAGGGTAGGATTTATTTGTTAGATATGATTAAGAGCTAAGAGAACTATCCACATTGAAGAAGGAAGTTAAGACTGCTGTAGGGTGGGACCTGACTTATAAAACACTAAAATTATCTGCCAATTAAATAATTTAATCTTCATTTAATATTACATTCTGAGAGTAAGCTCCCTCTTCCTAAAGGAATAATTATAATTATAACCCATTCTAACATAAGTTTGAAAACCTGATGATGGTTAAAACTCTCCATCTTTAAATACTACATTGTACTATTAATACATTGTAGTTCACACTAATCTTCAGGAGTTTATGGAAAGCTGTAAAGTTTTAGAACAAATAAAAAGCATTGCTATCTTAAATTATTGCAAAGTTAGATTTTGTTCTTGTTGCTTCCCCACATATTTATCATTCAAGGTTTTCTTTAGGTATAAAATAGCATGGATTCAGGAATTACACTCAGACTTGAGTGTTAGCTCTCTTTTCTGTATCCCTTCCCAGTATTTACTGGCTATATTAAATAGTGCAAATTAAATAATATCTCTGCCTGTTTTCTTACTTTTATAACAAGTATAAAAAAACTGCCTACCTTATAGGTTATTGGAATTAAATGAAATGGTACATGTAAAGACATAGCACAATGCCAGGTACAAATTAAGTATGAATGTTGGACAAATTAAATAAATATTAGATGATACTATTTATAATTTATTTTTTTTAATGACTGCTTATTGACTTGTGATGGTGTAGTTCTGCATCTTGATTGTAATGACAGTCACATGAAGCTACAGATGTGATAAAGTTGCACAGAACTACACACACAGATAACAATGATTGCATGTGTATCCTGAGAAATCTGAGCAAATTCCAGATTGTATCAATGTCAGTTTTCTGATATTGATACTATACTACAGTTATATAAAATGTTAACATTTGGGGGGGCTGGGTGAGGAATTCATGGGACCTCCCTGTATATTTCTTTGCTATTTTCTATAAATCTAGAATTATTTCAAAATAAAAAGTATTTAAAAATTACTTAAACATCTTTCTGATGAACTCTAAGGACATTTCTATCATTATTGTCTAAACAATACTTTGTATGTGCTAAAAGGTGTTTCTTACTGCTTTTATAGGAGGAATTGAGACTGGATCCATCACAGAGATGTTTGGAGAATTCCGAACTGGGAAGACCCAGATCTGTCATACATTGGCTGTAACATGCCAGGTGAGCTTTTGAGGCTATAACTAAATCAGAAGAATGAATTGATTCCCACTATTGGAAGGATCTGTTGGGACGGACATAAACGGCACTTCCTTTGTCCTCAAGAATCCTGTAGCAAGTTAGAAAATAGATTCCTACTGCAAAATTCTTCCACATCATAGAAGCTTCCAGAGTATTGATTTCATACCATTCACTTTCTTGCCATCCAGTAGGTCATCCACTGCCCTCTTTGCTAGTCTAAATTTTTTTTAATAAAATTTATTTAATAAAATTTTATTTAATATTATAATTTTATTTAATATTATCATAAAATATCCTCAGAATTTATATCACCCACCCGAAGAGGTGCCAGTTTTAGATGAACCCTGTCTGTCTTCTCAGTGCCTATTCCCAAATAGCTAGCTGATCACCCTAGAGAAAAATCATACCATAATGCTGATTGGCTTCACTTTAAATTCAAGATGACAAACTTTAGATTAACATTCAAAACTGCATGGCAAATCTACTGAATTTCTCCGTTTAGCTGTACTTTTTCCCACTCAGTAGATAGCTGTCTCATACTTTGTCCTTTCTCCTCAAACCATCATGCTCCTCTTCAGTCCTCACTCTCAGCCACTGACCTAAGCTGTTCTTCACATCAAATCTATAAATCCACCAACTTTTATACCCACATTTTCTTATCTTCAGTTACAGTGGAGAAAGTATCTCTTTTCCTTTCAAAGGCCCCATCATAGCAGTGAGATTTGGCTTTCATCTCCTGCCACCTTCTCAAGGGCTCTGCTTCTGTTATCTGCCCTACCTCTGTATTAATACTGTCCTCATTAGTATACAGACATGCCTAGTATCGCCTCCATTAGGGAAAAAAACCTTCCCTGAACTCCTTCAGTTTCTTCTTCCTTTGCTTATGCTACAGTTCATGTGCAGATTTGGAAAAAGACACATTGAGTTAAATAATTGCCTGAAATCATAACACATTTAAGTAGTAGATACAGGAATCAAACCAGACTTCATAGTCCATGCTGTTAAAAACCTTCATAAGAGTAGAACCTATAAACTGGTTTGTTCTGTGCTGTTTTGTATTATCATCTAAGTTAGTGCTTGGCACCCAGAACGTATATATGTGGAGGAAATAAGAGAATTGATGTCCGAAGACGTACCTGATATATTATAAAATAAATGATCTAGAGGAAGTGACATAATTGTTTAAGGAAGACAGAGGGATTACTTCACCCTAGAGTAATCAATCACATTAATACTTTATGGAGAAAAGAGAGTGGACCAGACTCCTGAAAATGTTAAATTTGAGCAGGTAAATAAATTAAAAAACATTTAACTGTGGAATGGTATGAATAGAAGTACAGAGGGCAGGGAGGCATAATGTATTGAGAAAATAATTAATAAACCCATTTACTTAGCTCAGAAGTTTTATTTGGAAAAGTTGAAGATAAACCTTAAAAGGACCCAGTAAGACCATATTTTAGAAGGTCTTGAATGCAGTGTAAGAAGTTTAGACTTGATTTTGTAAAGAGTAGGGAATATTCAGTGTTTTTCAACTGAAGAATAATGAGCAAAATTTTAGAAATATTCTGGTAGCAACTTATTGAATGAACTGAAAGGAGAGGTGAGAGGATATTTGAAGTGTGATTATTACAAGCATTAGCTGATCAGGATGAAACTCAAGTAAGTGACATTGAAGGGATATAGGCAGAAGATATAAATGGCAGCACTTAATGACTAACAAAAATACTCCTCAGCCCAATAGTGTAATAACTTGGTAAACTCTATAAAGGATTTGGGAGAGAGGTTTTATGGTAAGATAAGTTGAAGTTTAGAGATGGTGGGTTAGAGGTGATGAGACAACCAAGTGAACATTTCTAGCAGTATTTAGAGATATGGAACTGAGTCCTATATAAAGAAGTAACATTGGAATCTCTGACAGTGAATCTATGAGAGAGGAGATAGAAAGTGAGCAAACTTTTCATTGTTTTGCAACTTCACACAGTGTTGTGAGGAGCTTTTTTTCCTATTTGGGTGGGGTCCTAACATTCTGTGACTTGATGAGAATACTGCCTTGAGTGGTTGGCTCATGAAGTACCCTGGGACCTTCCCGATTCTCATGGGCCAACTCTTCTGTTATAATCCTTGGAAGCTGTATTACAGTTCTAGGTATTCAGAAGAAAATGGTATTATTTTAATCTAGATAAATTATACTCATTTCTTTCATAGACATAACTTATTGATGGAGTTCAAGAACAACTGAAACTCAGTATGATAGAGGAAGTTTCCTAATACCTTTCCATCATAGTATGAGTTCTTATTCTCTCAATAAAAATAACAATAGTTCCTGGAACTCATTTATAAATTTAGGCATCAAATATAAATCACACTGCTATAGTAATTTTAAAATTCTGAGAAGAAAATCTAACATAAGTTCCAGTTTTAAATGCACCTGCACTTTGACAGAAAATCTGTCTTACAGAACTTTTCTCATATGGTCAAGGATAAATGTACAAAGAACTTACATCACAGCATTATAAAATGGTGAAAGTTCAAAACAACCTGCATCACTATAAAACAGAAAAAAATGTTGAGTTATGGTACTAAGCAATTACTAGCAGTTGCTAACTTGGTGGTGTCCCAGTCCAGTAACACAAGGTAGCACTGGGAGGGCAAGTTGGAAACAAAATGGGCTGGAGTGCAGAACATGTAGTCCATCCCCTTGAGAGTGGCCCAGTAATACACTGTGATCTTGTCTGCTCCTCTGCTGTCAGTCTGCTTACCTGTCCCCAGCACCTAGGACCTCCCTTCTTCCCAAGGAGGTCTACCTAACTGTAAAAGAAACCCCTCTCATGTTAGCACTAAAGATACCAGAAAGTGAGAGAAGGGGCAACGTTATTAATTTTAATTCCTGGGTACTTAGCCTGCTGAGTCTCAAGATTTTTTCCTCCCCAAAAAACTGAGGCAACTTCTGCTTTCTGTTCTCCTGGCCAGTGATTTTAAACTTTCCCTCTGTCAAGACCCTTTTTGTTGTATATGTATCCTTTGTTCCTTCCATGGCTTCCTATGATGTGAAAGATTTTATCTGTCAACCTACCAAATGATAACATAATCATTTTTCCCTTTGCAAATTAACAAAGTCTTCAGTACTGAATATATGCTAAAATCAATGCCCTAGAAGTGGAGGATATGATTAAGTCTTCAGTGTGCTTTCTTTAGTCAGGTACTGTGGTAAACACTTTATATGAATTATTTAATCTTCAGAACAATCATGTAGATGGGTTTTATCTACATTTTGCAGAAAAAGAAACAGAATTACTATCCCCAGGGTCATATTGTAAGTGGCAGAACCACATATATAAAAAGTGTTTATATAAAAATGCTTAGAAAAAAAAATCTGAATGATTACTTCTGGGAGATGGGAGTGAGTGATGAAGATCTTCTGATTTTCACTCTACTTCTTTCTATATTTGAATTTTTAGTGCAAGTGCACAGTACTTTTGTGATTTGAAAATTTTGTTTTTCTCAGAAATAGGAGAAGAAAGAAAATTTGGTGCTACCAGCCCTTAATGTAAAATGTCCCAAGGGAGTTTCCTCAGAATTTAAAAGTGCATATGGCTCCAAAGTAGATTGCTGCTAGGGTGGAAACTACCCTTTAGCATCACTCACTTAAAAATTTGTAGAACTCAAAGGTGTTATGGGATGGGTAACCTAAAGCAAATATTTCCCTAAGTAGCTTGTCAGATAGTTTTCATGGCATTCTTCCCTTTTCTTTTTTTTTTTTTGTAACTCTTCTATTTATTTTTCCTTTCTCTTCTTTTGTTCATTTTTAACATCTGTATTTACTATTGGAGCAAACACTTTTTTCTTTCTTGCTCATAGTAATCTTGTTAGGGATGCCTCTGGAGCATTGTAATCTTTAGTAACCTGCAAGAATTAACTCTCAATAAAGTGAAGTGTAAATGTGGTCTGGATTTGCTAAAATTAATTGAGTTTTGAATCAGGGTCTCTAACCTGTTAAGCTAACACTAAATGATCTTCCACATGTTTGTGCTCTTGAGAGAATTGATCTGTCTTGTGTTCGTATGCAGTCAAAATTTTATCAACTACTTTGAACTATATTTCCAAACAACCCAACTCTCACAAGATGCTAGCCTCACGTGTTACAGGATACAACGAGCTTCATACCTACTACTAGCTGTATTTCAGTTAGAAGGGAATGCCACCTCCTTAACTCTTTCACTTTAAAGTGTTTTTCCTTTTGACTGAAGTTTGGGAGTAGGTTATAGACCCATCATGGGGAAGTCAGTTATATCAGAAGTAAAGTGTTCATTTCCACTGTTCTTTTTGTTCTCTCTAGCTTCCCATTGACCGAGGTGGAGGTGAAGGAAAGGCCATGTACATTGACACTGAGGGTACCTTTAGGCCAGAACGACTGCTAGCAGTGGCTGAGAGGTAGGTTACTGGATTAGATGAGGGAAATATGGCCACACCTGTTAACTGTAGTGATTGCCAGTTGGTCTGGCTGAAGAGTGTCTCCTCTTCTCTTATTGCTCCCTATCCAAAGTTTTATGTGTGATTCAAAAGAATGATCTTCCTTTGTAGAGAAAAACATTCTTCTTTAGTCAAAAATCTATGAGTTGGTGTTAGATGGAATAAAAAACAAGATCGAACTATATTCTGTCTTCCAGAGAAACACTTTAGATTCAAAGACACAAAATAGTTTGAAAGTAAAAGGATGGGAAAAGATACTGCATACAGACAGTAACCATAAGAAAGCTGGACTGGCTATATTAATATCAGATGAAGTAGACTTTAGGACAAAAAATATTACTACAGGCAAAGAGGAACATCTTATAATTAAAAGTTCAGTTCCTTGGGAAGGTATAACAATTATAAACGTGCACATCTAATAGTAGAGCCCTAAAATATGAGAAACAAAAACTGACATAATTGAAGGGTGAAATAGACAATTCAACTATGATAGGTGGAGACAATATCTCTCATTAATGGATAGAACATTTATCAGATGCCTTGATCAAGGGCCTCTGCAAAAAACCTAAAGCTATCATTATACTTAATGGTGAAATTTTGAATGCCGTCCCCTTAAGACTGGAAACAAGGCAAGTGTGTCCAGTCTCATCACTCATATTCTACATTGCACTGAAGGTCCTAGCCAGTACAGTCAGGCAAGAAAGTGAAATAAAAGACATCCAGATTGGAATGGAAGATGTAAAATCATCTTTAAATTAATTCAGCAAGGTTGTAGGATATAATTTCAAGGTGCAAAAATCCATTGTATTTTTATATGCTAGCAGTGTTCACTTCAAAAATTAAAATCCCATTCACAGTGGCATCTAAAAGAATGAAATAGTAACTAAGTTTAAATGTTGGAATGCAAGACTTGTTCAGTGTTGAGAGAAATTGAAGATCTATATAATTAGAGAAACATTACACATTCATGGATTAGAAGACGCAATATTATTAAAATGATAATTCTCAAATTGATCTATATATTAAACACAGTATTAAACTAAAATTCCACAAGCTTTTTGCAGAAATAGACAAGCTGATTATAAAATTTATATGGAAATGTCAAGGACCCAGAGTAGCCAAGACATTCTTGGAGAGAAAAAACAAAATTGGAGGTCTTTTAAGTCTTCCCAATTTTAAAATTTACTATTAAACATCAGTAATCAAGTGTGGTTTGTGCCTAAGGATAAACATGCATCAATGGAACAGAAATGAAAATTCAGAAATCAGCCATGTGTGTTTATATTCACTTGATTTTTGACAAAGGTGCCGAGCAATTAAATAGAGGAAATAAGTCTTTTCAATAAATGGTGGTAATGTAGTTGGATATCTACATGCTAAAAGATAAATTTAGACCTTTAACTTTATACCATACATAAAAATTAACTAAAAATGGATAAGTCTGGTGATTCCTCAAAAAATTAAACAGAGAATTATAATATGATTCAGCAATTCCACTTCAGGGTATATACTCAAAGAATTAAAAGCAAGGACTCAGGTGCTTGCATACCAATGTTCATAGCAGAATTATTCACAATAGCCTAAAGGTGAAAACAGCCCAGTATCCATCAACAGATGAATAGATTTAAAAAATGTTAGATATACATATAATGGAATATTATTCATTCTTAAAAAGGAAGGAAATTCTTATATGTAGTACATCATGGATGAGCCTTGAAAACATTCTAAGTGAAATAAGACACTTGTAAAGGACAAATACTGTATGATTTCTCTTATATGAGGAACTTAAGAGTTGTCTGATTCATGAAGACAGAAAGTAGAATAGTGGTTGCCAGGGACTTGGGGTGAGGAGACTGGGGAATTATTATTTAATGAGTACAGAATTTCAGTTTGGGATGATGAAAAAGTTCTGGAGATGGATGGTGGTGATGATTGCCCAACGTGGGAATACACTTGTTGCCACTTGATTGTACACTTTAAAAAAGGTTGAAATGTAAGTTTTATGTATATTGACTATAATTTTCTTAAAACCATCATAGTCCTAACTGTAAGAGCTAAAACTATATAACTTTTAGGAAAAAAACAGGAGGAAATTTTTGTGACCTTGAGGTAAGCAAAGATTTCTTAGATATAATATGAAAAAGTGCACTGCATGAAAGAAAAAATTGATAATGCTTTTAAACTTTTCTGCCTCAAAGAACATTATCAAGAAAGTGAAAAGACAACCCAAAGTATGTAAGAAAATATTTGTAAGTCATATATCTGATAAGGGTCTAGTACCCAGAATATATAAAGAACTCTACAAATTCAATGATAAAAGAACCCAATTGAAAATTGTGTGAAGGATTTGTACAGACATTTCTCCAAAGATATACAAATAGGACCAGTAAGCACATGAAAAAATGTTGTATTCTTGTCCAGAGGAAATGCAAATTCAAACCACAGAGACCACTAGGATGGTTGTAATAAAAAAGATAGTAACGAATGTTGGGGATTATGTGGGGAAACTGGAACCCTAGTATATTGCTGGTGAGAATGTAGAATGGTGCATCACTTTGGAAAACTGGAAATTAAACATAAATTTACCTTATGACCCAGCAATTTCACTCTGGTTATGTACCCCAGAGATAAGAAAACATGTCCACAAAGATGTTTTATGTAAATGTTTGTAGTATTGTTATAATAGCCAAAGATAGGAAACAACCCATTTGTCCATCAACTAGTGAATGAATAAACAAAATTTAGTTATCTATTCAGTGGAATATTATTCAACAATAAAAAGGAATTAATCATTCATACATGTTACAATATGAATGAAAACCTCAAAACAAGCTAAATGACAAACACTAAACCAAAAAAACCTGCCTATATGTGATTCTATTTATGTGAAATTTTCAGAAGGGGAGAATCTATAGAGAGAGTAGATGAGTAGTTGCCTGGAGCTGTGAGTAGGAACGGGAAGTAACTGCAAATAAACTTGAGAGGTCTTTTTGGGGTGATGGAAATGTTCCAAACTTTCATTGTGATGATGATGGCTGTACAACTTTGTAGATACTGAAAGTAAAACAGATCGATTTTATGGTATATAAATTAAAGGTAGATAAAGATAAAAGTTTCTATATCCTTAATATAGCTTTCAAATAAACTCCCAGAGTTGTTTTACTTATTTTCCCTTGCCTGGGGTCAAATGTGACAATTTAGTCATTTTACTGAAACCTAGTAATACTAATTAAATACAATTTAATTGCTTGTTGAGATGTCAGACTTGGGCTGGAACCTGCCTAGCTAAGTTGGGAATTTTCTTCTCTACTTTTGTAATTATAACCAAATTCTCTTTCCCAGTTTATAAATAAGGAACCCAAGCCATTGAATATATACCATTAAAACAAAAAATTAGATTGGAATAAAAATTGCAGCTCTCTTTGCCTCTGCTTGCAAAATCCCTGTCAAGAAAGAATTAACTCCTTTGCAACCTGATCTTAGTTTTCAAAAGATGAGTATACTAAGCCATATGCATATCTTCCATCTGAAAGTTGTTTTTGGTGTTCCTGTACAGAAGTTACACTTTTAAGTACACTATTTTAATAGTTGAAGAGCTCTCTTGGATAAAATCATTAAGATTTTGTCTAGTATAATAAAAATGAGTGTTCAGGTAAGATAGATGGGAAAGTATAGAATGTTGGCTGTGAGGACAGGAACAGATGATTTGGATGCTTGCTGAAGTTTGATAACTATGGCCACAATTGCTAGCTACAGTGTCAACCACTTTTTTTTTTTTAAGTTTTTTTTAAGTACTGTGAAAGAGAAAATGATAGAACCTTCTTGAGGCAACACAGCTGAATTTTTCAAACTTGCATGTTAAGAATCATCTGAGGTATTTGTTAAATATAGAAATTACCATGCCTCTTCTCTGAAAACTGCCATTCATTATGTGTGAGTTAGACCCAGGAATTAATTTTTTTACAGGTGTTCAGGTTACTCTTTAAGGGAGTTCTGGAAACACTGTAAGAAAGAATGTTTATTTTCAACCAAAATTTTCCAAGCTGTGAGAACTGAAAATTCCATATGCTGCTTCAGGAATATAAGAAGAGATCCCCATAGTCATCTTTCTGAACACTGCTGAGATTAAAAATCAGCATAACTGTTTTTTTCTGGTAAACTATCCATGTCTGATAGCAAAAGATAATACCCCGTCCTTAGAGATTATATCAATGTTTCTTGAGGTAAGACTGGAAGACTTATTTAGGTCTCTTGAATTTTTTTTTTTCTATCTTACAGCCATGATCTAAATAAGGAAAATTTCCATCTCTTTATTCCCATTCTGTTTGATCAGGATTCCAAGGCAAAACAATATCCTCACTCCATCTTACCTTTCTGCCCAGACTTAACTGTCATTATCAGTCCACTCAATGCAAGAGTTAAGCTTCAATTTGTATTGATAATGGTGAAGAATAGCAGGTGAAATGTCCGGGAAAGTACAAGACTGTGTCTAATATGAAGAATCCATTATATGATGTAGAAAATTGAATTGGGTAGAGTGGGATTTCCTGATATTGAGGTTCAGCATACTGCAGTGTTATTTTAAGTGCTAGAATATTCTTTTTGGGAGGAAAAATTAGAGGAAAACTATTTGCTAAACCAAGGTCTCAGAAAAATAGGTTTGATGTAATGTATGCTTTTATAATGATTAGTCTCCACATAGACCACTTTAAAAGACTGGCAAAATCAGAAGTAGGATTCAAGATGGCAGCATGAGAGGTGAGACAGAGAATTCCTCCCAAAACCACATACAGTGTGAAAATATAGTTAATACAATTAGCCCTAAAACAGCAACAGGAAAGAAGGATGCACCAGACTTCGAGCAGACCTCATGAAATGGCAACATACAAAAGCCTTGATCTGGCGGGACCAAGGCCCTTCACCCACCCCAGCTCACCAGCGGGAGGAAGAGAACCTGAGCAGGGAGGGGATGGAAGCCCCGAGCTGCTGAACACCCAGCCATGGAGGTCTGCTTTGGACCACAGACCTACATTGTGTGGTGCTCTGGAGGTTGCTGGGGTTAGGTAGCTGGGACAGGTGGAGTGTTGAAAGACTGCGATTCCGGGCATTTGTGGAGGATGGAGATCCACATCCAGCCAC
Source organism: Phataginus tricuspis (assembly GCA_029783875.1). NCBI lineage: Eukaryota > Metazoa > Chordata > Mammalia > Pholidota > Manidae > Phataginus > Phataginus tricuspis. The sequence goes on along the minus strand of JAQQAC010003584.1, from coordinate 16,427,392 downwards.
TCTGGAACAAAGGAAACGCAGGTGGTCTGAGGATTCCTTGCAGTGAGAGGGCTAATGAAGGGGTGGGGTTTGCAGGAAACTTGCTACAGGGGAGAAGGGCTAGGCGGACAAAGTTGTCTGGGTGCACTCTGACCAGCGGGATGGGAACTTTGAGGAGCTTCAGGCATCCCATCCCCCTGGCTGCTTACTCAACTCTGAGGCCCCGACTGACACGCAGCCAGCTGCACCTTCTGCCTGGCCTGCCAGTACCTGCTCACAAACTGTCAGTCACTGAGCTGGCATCATGCCAGATGAAGGCCCCAACTACAATAGCTAGAGACGCCAAGCACAGAGGCTTAACACCTGTGCACTCAACCCACTGACTGATACTGGAGATAGGCACTGCAGCCAGGAATCAGGAAACAGTTCTTTCCTCTGCCAAGGCACCAGCACCGCTCCACTACGACCCCAACCTCACACTACGAGCTGAACAGCTCCAGAGACTAGAGCTTCTGGGCACTAGAGGGCACCACATAGAATTATAAAACGTCAAAGGAACCTGGTTCAGAGCAAAATATCACAAACCCCAGAAAAAGGGCAAAATGAAACTGAACTCACCAATCTTCCTGAAATAGAGTTTAAAATAAAAATCATAAACATGCTCATGGAGGTACAGAAAAATATTCAAGAACTCAGGGACAAATTTAAGGTGGAGATTCAATCATTAAGAAATTCCATATCTGAAATGAAATATACAATGGAGGGATTTAAAAGCAGATTAGATGTAGTAGAAGAGATGGTAAATGGAATGGAAGTTAGAGAAGAGGAATATAAAGAAGCTGAGGGACAGAGAGAAAAAAGGATCCCTAAGAATGAAGGAATATTGAGAGAACAGTATGACCAATCTGAACGGAACAATATTCACATAATAGGGGTACCAGAAGAAGAAGAAGAGAGAAAAACGGATAGAAAGTGTCATTGACGAGGTCATTCCTGAAAACTTTCCCAATCTGGGGAAGGAGATAGTCTCTCAAGCCATGGAGGTGCACAGATCTCCCAATACAAAGGAAAACCCACAGCTATCATAAGATTTCTCAACAGAAACCCTACAGGCCAGAAGGGAGTGGCATGATATATTTAATGAGATAAAGCAGAGGGGTGTCAAACCAAGAATACTCTACCCGGCAAGGTTATCATTTAAATTTAAAAGATGGATCGAACAATTTTCAGCTAAGCAGAAACTGAGAGAAATTACCTGCTACAAACCACCTCTACAGTGTATTTTGGAGGGACTGCTATAGATGGAAGTATTCCTAAGGCTAAATAGATGTCACCAGGGGAAATAAAACCAGAGCAAAGTAGAAAAATTAATTACTAAGCAGATGCAAAATCAAATCAACTACCCCCAAAGTCAATCAGGGGCTAGACAAAGAGTACAGAATATGATACCTAACATACAAAGAATGGAGGAGGAAGAAAAAGGAGGAAAAAAAAAGAATCTTTACGTTGTGTTTGTAATAGCATATGAAGTGAGTTAAATTAGACTGTTAGATAGTAAAAGAATTACCCTTCAACCTTTGGTAATCACAAATCTAAAGCCTGCAATGCCAATAAGTACATACCTATCGATAATCACCCTAAATGTAAATGGACTAAATGCACCAATCAAAAGTCATAGAGTCACTAAATGGATAAAAAAAACAGGACTCATCTACATGCTGCCTACAAGAGACTCATATCAAATCCAAAGACATAAACAGATTGAAAGTGAAGGGATGGAAAAAGATATTTCATGCAACTAACAGGGAGAAAAAAAGGAGTTGCAGGACTTATATCAGACAAAATAGACTTCAAAACAAAGAAGGACATTACATAATGATAAAACGGTCAGTCCAACAAGAGGATATAACTATTATAAATATCTATGCACCCAACAGAGAATCACCTACATGTATGAAACAAATACTAACATAATTAAAGGGGGAAATAGAATACGATGCATTCATTTTAGGAGACTTCAACACACCACTCACTCCAAAGGACAGATCAACCAGACAGAAAATAAGCAAAGAAGACAGAGGCACTCAACAACGTATTAGAACAGATGGACCAAACGGACATCTACAGAACACATCTTCCAAAAACAACAGGATACACATTTTTCTCAAGTGCACATGGAACATTTTCAAGAATAGATCATATACTAGGCCACAAAAAGAGCCTCAGTAAATACAAGAAGATTGAAACTGTACGAACCAGATTCCCAGATCATAAAGGTACGAAATTAGGAACAAGTTACACAAAGAAAACGAAAAAGCCCACAAACACATGGAGGCTTAATGACGTGCTCCTCAATATTCAGTGGATCAATGACCAAATAAGAACGGATCAAACAATATTTGGAGACAAATGACGACAATAATACGACACTGCAAAATCTGTGGGACACAGACACCTGGAAGGCAGTATAACAGAAAGAAGACAGGTAGTGACTATAGCATCTTAATACGTTGATGGACAGTGACTGTAATGGGGTATGTGGTGGGGACTTGATAATAGGGGGAGTCTAATAACCATAATGTAGTTCATGTGATAGTACATTAATGAGAGCAAAATAAGAAATAAATAAATGACTGATAGAATCATAAACATAGAAACTTCTGGTTCTCAAAGAATTACAGCACAGTGATTTTGTTTAAACAGATTCTCTTGAACTATTATGTAAAGGAGGCAGTATTATGCTTTTGAACATGATGATTTTCGGTGACATGAAAATATTATGGGTTAAAGTGATGGTATATTTTTCTCTTTTTGCTCGGGTTGTGGACAAAATTTTATTCAGCATATATTCATAGTTTACTAGGTATAAAAAAATATACTAGGTAGAGATGGTTAGCCTTTTCTCCTCAAGGAATTTGTGGTCTAGTAGAAGAAGGGGAGGACAACTCACAAGTGCCATAAAAAGGACTAGAGTATAGGCATTTAGTTGAGTCTTTGTAAATGGATAAATCAAATTGCCTTTGAAGAAATGGAGCCCCATAATGGTACATTTAATGAGAATGAAAATTGTCTTACTTGAACCACCTTGACAATTCATGTTTTAGATAGCAGTTACAAAGGCAAGAAAATACCAATTATTCAAAGAAAATAGATCTTTTACTTGCCTTTTTTTTTTTTTAATAATTTATTTTATTTTAGTATCATTAACCTACAATTACATGAGCAATACCGTGATGATTGAACTCCCCCCTTCACCAGGTCCCCCCCACCAACCCCACCACAGTCACTGTCCATCAGCGTTTTACTTGCCTTTTTAAATGAAAGGAAGGAAAACATTTTTCTTTCAGTGGACAGATGAATTATGGTGTGAAATGAATTAAGGTACTATTCGTAATGATACTACATGTAATTGATTGTGTCTTAACTGTAGTGTGTTACTAGCATGAAAAAAGGGGAGAATAGTGAAATGAAATATACCTGTTTCTCTTAAACTTACAGTTTTGAGTCCTTGCTTAGAAGGTTTTATTCCTGTATAACATTAGTTTTATATGAGTTTGTAGAATTTATTTTTGAGTGGTTCATTATTTTTGTTTAGTTCCAACTGTCCTGTGGCCCTTTGTTTTTCCAGAAGAATATTGTTTTCTTATATTTGGTAATTTCTTGTTCTAGTTTGGGAATCCTCAAAGAATAGTTGTTCTTTATCCTGAAGACCTGCTAGGTAGATCTACCCCAGAAGTTGCTATCATCTCTTTCTCCATAGTTTACCTGGACTTCCTAATAGAACATAAATTAATATTGTTTAGTTCTAGCAGAACTTTTTATGTACCCATCCCAGTAATTTCTTTCTTTTTTATTATTAGAGTATCACTGATAAACAATTTTGATGGCTGCAAGTACACAACACAGTGATTCAACATTCACTCATTGAGTCCTCACCCCCTCCATTGCAGTCACTACTATCAAAATAGTAAGATGTTATAGAGTCATTAATTGTATGCTCTGTGCTATACCACCGTCCCCATGACCTATATTGTGATAGCACATTATTGTGCCCCTTAATCCCCTTCTCCCTCCCCCCCAACCACTCCCCTTTGGTATCCACTAGTCCCTTCTCAATGTCTGTGAGTGTACTACTATTTTCTTCCTTCTGTTTTGCTTTGTTTTTGTACTCCACAACTTAGTGAAGTCATTTGGTACTTGTCTTTCTTCCTCTTGCTTGTTTCACTGAGCATAATACCTCTAGATCCATCCATGTTTTGCAAATGGCAGGAATTCTATTCTTTTAGTGCCTGAATAATTCCCAGTGTGTATATGTATCACATCTTTATCCATTCATCTATTGATGCACATTTAGGTTGCTTCCATATCTTGGCTATTGTAAATAGTACAGCAGTAAACATAGGGGTGCATGTGTCTTTTCGAATGAGGGATTTTGTTTTCTTTGGGTAAATTCCTAGGAGTGGAATTACTGGGTCAAATGATATTCTTTTTTTTTCTTATTAAGGTATTGATATACAGTCTTATGCTCAGGTTTCACATGAGCAACATTGTGGTTACTACATTACCCCCCTATTATCAAGTCCCCACCACATACCCCACAACAGTCACTGTCCATCAGCATAGTAAGGTGCTGTAGAGTCACTACTTGTCTTTTCTGTGCTATACTGCCTTCCCATGACCCCCCCTCCCATATTATGTGTGCTAATCATAATACCCCTTAATCCCCTTATCCCACCCTCCCCAACCCCTTTCCCTTTGGTAACCACTAGTTCATTCTTGGCTTCTGTGAGTCTTCTGCTGTTTTGTTCCTTCGGTTTTTGCTTTGTTGTTATACTCCACAGATGAGTGAAATCATTTGGAACTTGTCTTTCTCTGCCTAGCTTATTTCACTGAGTATAATACCCTCTAGCTCCCTCCATGTTGTTGTAAATGGTAGGATTTGTTTTCTTCTTATGGCTGAATAATATTACATTGTGTATATGTAGCACACGTTTATCCATTCATCTACTGATGGACACTTAGGTTGCTTCCACGTCTTAGCTATTGTAAATAGTGCTATGATAAACATAGGGGTTGAATATATCTTTTTGAATCTGATCTTGTTTTCTTTGGGTAAATTCCTAAGAGTGGAATTCCTGGGTCAAATGGTATTTCTCTTCTTAGTTTTTGAGGAACCTCCATATTGCTTTCCACAGTGGTTACACCAGTTTACATTCCCACCAATAGTATAGGAGTATTCCCCTTTCTCTGCATCCTTCCTAGCATTTGTTGTTTCCTTTCTTTTGGATAGTGGCCTACCTAACTATAGTGAGGTTATATCTCATTATAGTTTTAATTTGGATTTCCCTGATGATTAGCGATTTGGAGCATTTTTTCATGTACCTGTTGGCTGTCTGTATTTCTTTGCAAAAGTGTCTTTTCAGGTGTTTCCCCCCTTTTTTAATCAGGTTATTTGTTTTTTGGGTGTTGAGGCATATGAGTTCTTTATATATTTTGGATGTTAACCCCTTATCAGATGAGTTGTTTACAAATATATTCTCCCATACTGTAGGATGCCCTTTTGTTCTGCTGATGCCGTCCTTTACTGTACAGACGCTTTTTAGTTTGATATAGTCCCACTTGTTCATTTTTATTTTGTTTCCCTTTCTTTTTTTTCATATTAAGGTATTATTGATATACACTCTTATGAAGGTTTCACATGAAAAAACAATGTGCTTACTACATTTACCCATATTATCAAGTGCCCACCCATACCCCATGCAGTCACTGTCCATCAGTGTAGTAAGAAGCCAAAGATTCAGTTTGCCTTCCCCGTGCTCCACTGTTTTCCCCATGACTCCCCACACCATGTGTACTAATTTGTTTCCCTTTGTTGAGGAGATACATTCAGGAAAAAGTTGCTCATGTTTATATTCAAGAGATTTTTGCCTATGTTTTCTTCTACGAGTTTTATGGTTTCATGACTTATATTCAGGTCTTCAATGCATTTGAGTTTGCTTTTGTGTCTTTGATCCATTTTGAGTTTACTTTTGTGTATGGGGTTAGACAGTAATCCAGTTTCATCCTCTTGCATGTAGCTGTCCAGTTTTGCCAACACCAGCTGTTGAAGAGGCTGTCATTTCCGCATTGTATATCCGTGGCTCCTTTATCATATATTAATTGACCATATATGCTTGGGTTTATATCTGGCCTCTCTAGTCTGTTCCATCGGTCTATGGGTCTGTTCTTGTGCCAGTACCAAATAGTATTGATTACTGTGGCTTTGTAGTAGAGCTTGAAGTCAGGGAGTGTAATTCCCCCTCTTTTTTTTCTCCTCAGGATTGCTTTGGCTCTTCGGGGTCTTTTGTGGTTCCATATGAATTTTAGAAGTATTTGCTCTAGTTCATTGAAGAATGCTGTAGGTATTTTGATAGGGATTGCATTGAATCTGTAGATTGCTTTAGGCAGGATGGCCATTTTGACAATATTAATTCTTCCTATCCATGAGTACGGGATGTGTTTCCATTTATTGGTATCTTCTTTAATTTCTCTCATGAGTGTTTTGTAATTTTCAGAGTAAAGGTCTTCCACCTCCTTGGTTAGGTTTATTCCTAGGTGTTTTATTCTTTTTGATGCAATTGTAAATGGAGTTGTTTTCCTGATTTCTCTGTCTGCTAATTCATTGTTAGTATATAGGAATGCAACAGATATCTGTGTATGAATTTTGTATCCTGCAACTTTGCTTAATTGAGTTTTTCTAGTACTTTTTTGGGTGGATTCTTTAGGCTTTTCTAAGTATAATATGTCATCTGCAATTAGTAACAGTTTTAACTTCTTCCTCATCAATTTGGATGCCTGTTATCTCTTTGTGTTATCTGATTGCCATGTCTAGGACCTCCTGTACTATGTTGAATTAGAAGTGTTGAGAATGGGCATGCTTGTCTTGTTCCCGATCTTAAAGGAAAGGCTTTCGGCTTCTCGCTGTTAAGTATAATGTTGGCTGTGGGTTTGTCACAAATGGCCTTTATTATGTAATGGTACGTACCCTCAAAACCCATTTTGTTAAGAGTTTTTTAAATCATGATTGGATGTTGAATTTTGTCAAATGCTTCTTCAGCATCTGTTGATATGGTCATGTGATTTTTGTCCGTATTGTTTGTGTGATGTATGATATTGATTTAAGAATATTGTACTATGCTTGCATCACTGGAATAAATCCCACTTGGTCATGATGGATAATCTTTTCGATGTATTTTTGGATTCGGTTTGCTAATATTTTGTTGAGGATTTTTGCATCTATGTTCATCAGGGATATTGGTCTGTTTTTTTTTTATGGTGTCTTTGTCTGGTTTTGGTATTAGAGTGATGCTGGCCTCATAGAGTGAGTTTGAAAGTATTCCCTCCTCTTCTACTTTTTGGAATACTTTAAGGGGGATGGGTAATAGCTCCTCTTTAAATGTTTGATAAAATTCAGCCATGAAGTCATCTCGATCAGGGTTTTTCTGTTTAGGTAGTTTTTTGATTACGAGTTCAATTTCATTGCTGGTAATAAGCCTGTTCAGATTCGCTGTTTCTTCTTGGATCAGTCTTGGTCAGTTGTATTTTTCTAGAAAGTTGTTCATTGCCTCTAGGTTGTCCAGTTAGTTGGCATATAATTTTTCATAGTATTCTCTAATAATTCTTTGTATTTCTATGGTGTCCATTGTGATTATTCCTTTTTCGTTTCTGATTTTGTTTTTGTGTGTTCTCTCTCTTTTTTTCTTGATAAGTCTGGCTAGGGGTTTATCTATTTCGTTTATTTTCTCCAAGAACCAGTTCCTGTTTTCATTGATTTTTTTTTCTATTGTTTTACTCTTCTCAATTTTATTTATCTCTGCTCTTATCTTTATTATGTCTTACCTTTTACTGACTTTGGGCTTCAATTGTTCTTCTTTTTCTATTTTGTTTAATTGTCAGATTAGACTGTTTATTTGGGATTGTTCTTGTTTCTCCTGGTAAGCCTGGATTCCTATGTACTTTCCTCTTATAACTGCCTTTGCTGCATTCCATAGGGTTTGGGCTATTGAGTTGTTTTAATTTGCCTCCATATAATACTTAATCTGTTTTAATTTGGTCACTGATCCATTGGTTATTTAGAAGCATATTGTTTTGCTTCCATGTGTTTGAAGGCTTTTTTTTTCTTTACATAATTTATTTCTAGTTTCATACCATTGTGGTCTGAGAAGCTACTTGATACAATTTCAATCTCTTTGAATTATAGAGGCTCTTTTTGGGGCCTAGTATGTGATCTATTCTGGAAAATATTCCATGTACACTTGAGAATGTATATCTTCCTGCTTTTGGGTGGAATCTTCTGTAGATGTCTGTTAGGTCCATCTCTTCCAATATATTGTTCAGTACCTCTGTTTCCTTACTTATTTTCTGTCTGCTTGATCTATTTGTGTGAGCGGTATTAAAATCTCCTAAAATGAATGTGTTGCAGTCTGTTTACCCCTT
>JAQQAC010003584.1:16321539-16418928 GCA_029783875.1 Phataginus tricuspis | reverse complement strand
TATATCCTCTTGTTGGACTAACCCCTTTCCATTATGTAATGTCTTTCTTTGTCTCTTGTTACTTTGTTTTGAAATCTATTTTGTCTGATATAAGTCCCAGTACTCCTGCTTTTTTCTATTATTTGCATGAACTATCTTTTTCCATCCCTTCACTTTTTTTTTTTTTTTTTGGTATCATTAATCTACAATTACATGTGCAACATTATGGTTACTAAACTCCCCACTTCATCAGGTCCCCCCCACCTACCCCATTACAGTCACTGTCCATCAGCCTAGTGAGATGCTATAGAATCACTAGTTGTCTTCTCTGAGTTGTACAGCCCTCCCCGTGCCCCCCCAACATTATGTCTGCTAATCATAATGCCCCTTTTTCCCCGTTGTCCCACCCATCCTCCCCAGTCCCTTTCCCTTTGGTAACTGTTAGTCCGTTCTTGGGTTCTGTAAATCTGCTGCTGTTTTGTTCCTTCAGTTTTTTTCTTTGTTCTTATGCTCCACATATGAGTGAAATCATTTGGTACTTGTCTTTCTCTGCCTGGCTTATTTCACTGAGCATAATACCCTCTAGCTCCATCCATGTTGGTGCAAATGGTAGTATTTGTTTTCTTCTTATGGCTGGATAATATTCCATTGTGTATATGTACCACATCTTCTTTATCCATTCATCTACTGATGGACACTTAGGTTGCTTCCATTTCTTGGCTATTGTAAATAGTGCTGTGATAAACATGGGGTGCATATGTCTTTTTCAAACCAGTATCTGCCACTCTTAGGGTAAATTCCTAGGAGTGGGATTCCTGGGTCAAATGGTATTTCTATTGTGAGTTTTTGAGGAACCTCCATACTGCTTTCCACAATGATTGAACTAATTTACATTCCCACCAGCAGTGTAGGAGGGTTCCCTTTTCTCCACATGCTCGCCAACATTTGTTGTTGTTTGTGTTTTGGATGTTGGCCATCCTAACTGGTGTGAGGTGATATCTCATTGTGGTTTTAATTTGCATTTCTCTGATGATTAGCGATGTGGAGCATCATCCCTTCACTTTTAGTCTGTGTATGTCCTTGGGTCAGAGATGATCTTGTAGGCAGCATATAGATGGGTGTTCTTTTTTATCCATTCTGCCTCTCTGTATCTTTTGATTGGTGCATTCAGTCCATTTACATTTAAGGTAATTACTGATAGATATGTATTTATTACCATTGTAGGCTTTATATTTGTGGTTACCAAAGGTTCAAGGATAGCTTCCTTACTATCTAACAGTCTACCTTATAATTATTCTATTTCAAACACAATCTAGAGATACTTCTCTTTTTTCCCCTCTTCTTCTTCCTCCTCCCACTATATATTAGGTGTCATATTCTCCACTTTTTTGTATCCCTTGACTGATTTTGTGAGTAGTTGATGTAATTTTTGTACTTGCTTGGTATTTAATTGGTCTACTGCTTTACTGTGGGTTTATTTTCACTGTTGACAGCTACTTAGCCTTAGGAGCATTTCCATCTAGAGCAATCCCTTTAACATATCTTTTAGGGCTGCCTTAGTGGTGGTTAATTCCCTCAACTTCTGTTAATCTGAAAATTGTTTAATCTCTGCTTCTCAATCTTGCAGGGTAGAGAGAGTATTCTTGGCTGGAGGTCCTTCTGTTACATTAAATATATCATGCCACTCCCTTCTGGCCTGTAAAGTTTCTGCTGAGAAGTCTGCTGATAGGGTGATGGGAGTTTCCTTTATAAGTAATCTTTTTTTTCTCTCTAGCTGCTTTCAATACTCTCTCCTTGTCCTTGATCTTTGCCATTTTAATTATATGTCTTGGCATTGTCTTCCTAGGGTTCCTTTGTTAGGGGATCTCTGTGCTTCCATGACCTGAGTGTCTATTTCCTTCCCCAGTTTGGGGGAAACAATTATTTCCTCAAAGAGGCTTTCTATCCCTTTGTCTCCCTCTTCCCCTATTATGTGAATATTGTTCTGTTTGGATTGGTCACACAGCTCTTCTGTTTTTCTTTCATTCCTAGAGATCCTTTTTTTGTTTTTTAGCTTCATTGTTTTCTTGCTCCCTAATTTCCAACTCATTTACAACTTCTTCAAACTGTGAAAGTCTGCTATTAAATCCCACCATTGTATTTTTTATTTCGGATACTGTATTCTTCAGCTCTGAGTGACTCTTTTGCAGGTCATCTGTCTTTTTGTTGAGTTCCTCCCAGAGATCTTGAATATTTTTCTGTAGGTTTGTGAGCATGTTTATGACTTACTTTGAAGTCCTTATCAAGAAGCTTGGTGATTTCAGTTTCATTCAGCCCTTTTTCTGGTGTTTTGTCCTAGTTTTGTTTGGACCATATTCCTCTGCCTCTTTATTTTTTCAGTGTTTCCTATGGAATAATGGGTTATGGAGGAGGCACCCTCTAGTGCCCAGAAGCTCAACACACTTCCCTTTCCAGCACAGGAGCCCCAGCTATTGGCATGCAGTGGGCAGGACACTGTTTTGTCTGGCTTGTAGTGATCTGATTTCAGGCAGCCTGTGTGGACCATCAGATGGCCACACATGCATCGAGAAAACTTGGGGCTGTGCTGCTAGAGTTTCTGTGGGCAGAGCCACCCTCCGCCTAGCCTGCATTAAAGGCGGGGGTCACAGGCGAGTGGGACCAGCGCCTGCTAGGAGGAAGTAGCTCCTCGGGCTCACTCCTGTGGCTAATTCCCCAGCTGGCCCAAAATAGAGAAATCTGGGAGGGTCTCCCTCTGCCTACCTGGCTGTAAAGTCTGACTCACTGCTGGCCAGCCACAGGGAGGAGTCTTGGATCTGCATTGCCAGCAAGGGGGATGGAGTGTCTGGTGCTCCCGAGAGTTCCCAGCCTGTTGGGGCAAGGCGGGCTGGAGTAGTATTGTCTACCTGCCCTTTCTCCTGAGCAGAGAGCTCTGTGTAACCCTTGCCCCTCTGGTGCCCCTCCTGCTGCTGGGAAGTCTTTCAAACTGTCCGCTTTGCTTTTGTCTTTGGGGGGGCAGTGTTAGAGTGTGTCTGTTCTCCACAAGCAGCTGGAATCTCAGCCTCCCTAAATGTTCCTCCTGTCTCTAGCCCACTACACCAGAGCACCATGTAATGTGGGTTTGTGTTCCTGGCGCAGATCTTCAGGGCCAGGTGTTCACTGGTCCTGGGCTCCTCCCTCCCTGCTTGGTACCTTTTTCTCCCATCTGTTGGCTGGGGTTGGGGGAGGGCTTGGGTCCAGATGGATCTTGGCTTTGCCACTTTACCCTTTTCTCTTCTTCCCCAGATGTAGGTAGTCAGTTCTGCAGTCTAGAGGTCATTTTCAGGTTTAGCTGTATTTGCTGTATTTTCGTGTTCTATGTGATTTGGTGAGGAGGTTTCTGCCTTGCCTCTTTTTGGGGGGGGGTATCATTAATATACAATTACGAGCAAGATTGTGGTTACTAGATTCCCCCCATTCTCAAGTCCCCACCACATACTCTGTTACAGTCACTGTCCATCATCACTCTGGCATCTTTTTCTCAGAATCTCATCCAGGTAATTTCTTAGAGATGGATTTCTCATCTGCCTGAGCTCTGTGTATAGCCTATAAAAGAGGTCTGTCCTCTCTTCTAGATATGGCCTCTCTGGCAGTGATGTCCTGGATAATGTAGCATATGCTCGAGGATTCAACACAGATCACCAGACCCAGCTCCTTTACCAAGCATCAGCCATGATGGTGGAGTCTAGGTATGTGCTCAGTAAAAGACACTGAATGTGCTCTCAGGGCCCTTACCCTGAATCTTATATAGGCAGTTTGTCCAAATTGATAGTAAGTTGAGTTAGGAATGGGGAGATTTAAGTTTTAGTTCCTATTTTGACACTTTTGCTTTTTGGTTTTGGTCAAGTCACTTTTTAAAAATGAAGCCATAATTCACCGAAACTTGTTGGAAATTTTACCTTGTTATATGATGCCTTGGATATGAATGCTATATAAATATCTAATAAAGCATTTCTATATATAAGTTTAACTATGAATAGGACATTTTAATGTAGTGAGGAAGGGAGCAGAATCTGATGTATGCTAGAAACAGGCTTCAGAGAATCCTTGTTCCCTATAGGTATGCTCTGCTAATTGTAGACAGTGCCACTGCCCTCTACAGAACGGACTATTCAGGTCGAGGTGAGCTTTCAGCCAGGCAGATGCATTTGGCCAGGTTTCTGCGGATGCTTCTGCGACTTGCTGATGAGGTAAGTTGAGGGGTAGGGACAGAGAATGTCTACTTTTGGGAGCCATGAATTCTAGAAACCTTGCTGGGAGGCCAGGACATCAGGGTCTTGTATCATCAAGATATCAGATATGCATTCATTGCTTTTTTGGGGAAAAGAGTGGCAGCAGTAAGGTCCTTGGAATGTCTGAGGCCACAAAAAATGACATTTATTCTTTCCCCATCAGTTTGGTGTAGCAGTGGTAATCACCAACCAGGTGGTAGCCCAAGTGGATGGAGCAGCCATGTTTGCTGCAGATCCTAAAAAACCTATTGGAGGAAATATTATTGCTCATGCCTCAACAACCAGGTAAAGCGATGGGGTAGATGGCTTCATCTTAGAATGTCATATTAAGTATGAAGTAGTCATGAAGATATAACATTTCCATTTAAACCCTGTTAATAAAGCTTTTATTGTGTTATAAGAGCCCTTGCTAAATCTAATTGTCATGAACTGATTAGTACAGGTGTTTGCTTTTAGTTTATAAATTATAAGCCCTCAAATGTGGAAGACTGAATATGAAGAATTAATATACCTCTCCCTCATTATTTATAGAAAAAAAAGTTTCAATATGGAAAATCTACTAAGGGGGAGTAGGGCAGAAATTGATTTCTCTATTTTAAGTGCCCTAAGGAATACTGGAAGATCCTTGAAGTCTTTCTTATGAAATACAATTGTCTAAAAATTTTTAGATCTGCCATAAGTGGGAATATAATTTTTAAATTATAATAACTTTGGTGCTTTGATCCGTCTTTGGGTCAGACTCTACCTGAGGAAAGGAAGAGGAGAAACTAGAATCTGCAAAATCTACGACTCTCCCTGTCTTCCTGAAGCTGAAGCTATGTTTGCCATCAATGCGGATGGAGTAGGAGATGCCAAAGACTGAATCATTGGTTTTTTCCTGTGATAAACCTTACATGCTGCACCTAATGGAGAGGACTGCTCCCTGGGGTTCTTCACAGGCCGCTTCCTGTTGTGACTGCCAGAAACAGGCTTCCGGAAAAAATAGCTGTTGTATCAGCTTTTCTGATGGTGTAAACAGGAGATAGGTCAGTAGTTACAAACTGACCTGAAATGTTTGTTCCTTCTAGAGTGGATTAATCTCTGAATTCTTTGGTTTTTATTGGGAGGTATGGAATACCTTTGACATAGCACCTTGGGATTGACTCAGGACTAGCAGCTGTCTATTGGGCAATGTTATGTCTGCAAGAGAGCTAAAGCTGGGGAGATTGACTCTATATGAATAATGTTTAAAAAATGAGCTATGTGGCAAATGGAATGGGTTTCTTCACAGGTTCTTTTTCTCTGGCAGGAGCATGTTTTTAAGTTTGTATGTCTGAATTATATAAGAATTTATTTTTAGTTAAGGAGTACTAAGCCAGACTTATTGGGCTGCCAGCCCTTCACTGTCTATTTGCTTGGTTTTTTACTGCTAAGAGCAATACAAGATAGTTCTGGAATCTTAAGCATTTCAGAGGCTCTTTAATAGATTCAGTGTGAGGCTGCTGATAATATTATTTGTAGCGAATGTGGAATTTACAGGAGTTATTCTGGTACAAGCTGAATATTTCAAGTTAGGGCTTTCATGGTATCTTTTTGGCACTGGGTAGGTTTAATGGATTTCTATTGCTTTAAAACTGAAATTTTAAAAGGAAAGTCCTACATTCAGATGATTGAATTTATTATCCTTTAACCTAACAGACTATTACGAGATAACTAGACCATGGCTTTCCTGTGGCCTTTGTTTTTATTCAGTAAGTGTCAGTTTGTAGAGGTCTGATACTTGCCCAGATTATTCTACTTCAGGGGTTTGAGATACTCTTCTTCCCCTTCAAACTTCTGCTCAGAATGGGGTTTACCCAGCTCTTCTAATACAGGCTGAGCGTCCCTTTGAAATTGCAGGGAGAGGTAGTGAAAATCTCTGCTGTTGCCTGTGTTGAACCTGCTATATGTAGGGAGATAGGAACACAGCTTTGTTTTAAAAGCAGTTCTGTTCCCTGACTTTAAAGAATGGAGTACTTCTCAGGCTTTCTCTTTTGTTTCTACACCACAAATCAAACCTGGCAAGGTATAATATAGCCATAGTGACAGATACCGAACAGAGGCTTGGGTCTCATATAAAAGCATCTCAATCTTTTAGTCCTATAATATATTTAAGTGATTTTGACCTAGAAACTTGTCTCAACTTTCTTTATGTGGGATTAGGCTTTGTGCTATTAGCCCTGACAAGAGTGAACATTTGAGGGTCAGGGAATACCTGCTTAGTTGGAATAGGCCTTGTTATGCTAAAAATAAGCTCCCTGCTTATATTTCACAGGAAACTAAAATTTCACTAGAAATTAACATTAGCCAAAGAGTTCATTCTGAAGTATTTGGTGCTGCATATCTATTTGTCTGCAATTGATTGTTAGTAGGAAACAATTACGGAAGTATCAAGAATAAGGAGCTAACAAGAAGGGGAATATAATCACTTTCAGTCAAATTTGGTTTATTTCAAGGTTGTGCCAAAATATATTCCAGCCAGCTCCTCAGATCATTTCACAGTCTCATATGTCTTTATGCATTGCTGTCATTCCACAAGCTGTCAGGACTCAGGAAGTCAAATGGTCCAGCCCCTTGGGCCCAGGAATACAGTTAGAATCCATATGAGGTGAGATGAGGGCAATTTCCATGGGCTGCCCTGACCTTTCCTTTTACCCTGGTAGGTAGAAGGTGGTTTTAGTCCTGTATACTTTGGTATATTCATCAGTGAACGAGATTAGACAGTACAAGTTCTGTGTTTTGTTCCTATGGCTCTTTTAAGTTCATCCACCTCACCCGGGGGCAAGGCAGCCTCATTACACTACCTGCACTCAACCCTAGGGCAGGTGCTATACTTTTCTTGATTTCGTAAGAATTTGCTTATGGAAGAGAATAGAAACTCAGGCCTCAAGTGCTTCCCCAGTTTCAGATTAAGTAAGGGATTAGAATAAATTAACCAGTGGACAATAGGTATTAAATTGGGGAATAGTGGGTACTGGTCAGGACCCTCTCTTAACCAGTGTTGCTCAGTTTCCTGATCTCAGCAGGGCTTAAGGGAAAAAAATGCTTGATTTTTTTCCCCTTAAGTCACGAAGGCCAGTGAAAGGTGATTATTCTCCTAAAATTACTTGCAATTCTTCCAGGTCCTTCTGGAAAGCCAAATCCTAGGGAGACAAGAAAATAAGAATAGGACTCAAAGTCTAAGCCAACAATTTACAAACCACTGGTACCCGGGAAGAAGGGCTCTTCGCTTTGTTTCTGAGCTGTTACAGTCCTTTTTCCTACCTTTCTAGGATAGCCTAGAGCCTTATGAAACCTGCCTTCTCCCTTAGGTCAGATATACACAAGTGTAGACTACTCTCTCTTCTAAGGAACTAAGACTTCAAGGGAAGATGTTCTTTTCTGGAAAGGTCACATTCAGCAAGCGCACCCAGCCTTAGAAAAGCTCTTTGAAGTATTACCTCATTAGTGACATCTGGCAGGTCTAGGGCCAACTTCATCCATTGTCTAGCTTCAGAGTTTTTTCCTAGTTCTCTGTAACACTGAGATGAGACAACAGTGAAAACCTGGGAGAAACAGTACCAGAGACTAGAAGGGGATGAATATGTATGCTTTCAGGAGTTCCCTGAAGTATCAACATCCCTGTTTTCATCATGTAGAAATAGGCAGGTAGTTTACCTTGGAAATATATACTCGTCCTGCTTTGGAAAATCCTGGCTGCAGTTCTTCAGCCTGGAGAAGGAAGGAAGGCATTTCAATAAGGGGTTCCCAAATTCAAGTCAAACTGAAGTTTATATTAGAGATTTCTAGTCTCTAAATTAGAGACTGATCCCATGGGTCTGGGAATTTTTTATAAGCTCTCTAGGTGGTTCTGCTTTTCCCATAGAACAGGCAAACATAAAACTGCCCCCTACCAGAAATCTTCCCAATAATGTCCTTAGGTAAAACAAGATCACTCTGGCATCTCTGGCTGCTGCCCACCCCTCCCTTCCTTCCTTACCTTAAGGAAGCTCTGGAGGGCATCCTCCACAGTGGCACTGAGAGGGCTTTCAAATAAGGCTGTAGCAGTTTTTTTTTCCAGCCAGCTCAGGTGACAGACCTGCCACAAAAAGATCAAAGTATGAATAAAAAGGTTTTAAGAAATTTTTAGGAACACTGAATATACTGTATGGAAAACAGAGTCAAATATGGCTGGGTCCAATCACTAGTAACAGGGCTGTTAGAGGAAATGGCACTTGAGCCATATCAGGCTGAGGATCCTTCTCCTAAGGTTTCACTGCAAGGAGATCAGTGTCATAGGAAACTTAGGGCCCTTAAGTTAGGCCTTGAAATCTGCTCACCTGGTAGCACCACCTGCCAAGGAGAAAGTGAGCCATGGGGTTTTCTGGCTGGAGAACAATGGCTTTGTCCACATGCTCCTGAGGAGAAAATGTAAATATGACCTAACATCAGACACCAGAATTGCTAAAGGAAGAGCGGCAAGTTATAGAGGCTGCAGGAACATCCTTTGCAAGGAGCTAGAATGGAGCACAGAATCTAGACTAGACCAGCACAAAGGAAGGAAAAGAAGCCTTTCCTCACCTTGAAGCTAAAGCCACTCTGGATGCGCCTCTGGATGCCCTCATGCTCAGCCAGCTGACCACAAAGCACTGCATACCTAAGGGAGAAAGCAGCAGCAAGCTCAGGGACAGGGAATGGGCTTCCCACCATAACCTGATTGTACTGCTCTGGCCCCTCAACTACAGCTGAATATATCATTTCCATCTGTGTATAAATTCCTCTTTTCACAGACCTGTGGTCCCAATTCACATTCTTTAGCAAATCCAGTGGTAGGCTCACCATTCTCCAAAGAATATGAGGTATAGAAAAGCTGAATCCTCCCTGATAAATCTGGTAATAATTAGGCAAGTCTCAGTCCAAATTTCCCCTCATAATGAGTAGTCATAGATGTCATAAAACTTAAAAGGCGTATCTCTGATAAATCAGTATCTATGTCTAAGAGACCTGAATACATTGCTTTTTGTCTCCTGAGCAGACACTAAAAGAAGGTAACATTAGCCTTGGAAAGGATACAGGTATATCATTGGGAAGCCCTATTCTCAGACAAGGAGATACCCTAGGAATTTCAGGTGTTAACTTGGGAACCAACAGAAACAGAGGAAGAGATGTGTCATAACACACACACTTTCTAGAAGCACAGTTGACATTAAATGAGTGTCTAAAGGCCCAAGTTGCTTTGTCATATATTCACTGAATATCTTGGGATATTTCTATCAGATATTTCAGAGGGTCAGTTCCCCATTTAGTTCAAACAGCTGTTCTCCAAGTATAGCTAAGAAAGTATGAGGCCAGTTCCCACTCTTGGGAGCATGGGAGCTCCAAGGAAGCCCACAGGAAAGCAGCACCTGTGACACCCAAGAAACAGAGACCTTGCCTCTAAGAAGAGCCTTTGCAGAGAGAAAGTTCCAACAACCAATGGAGAAATAGCCTTTCCCACCTCTGAAGGCAGAGATATGGAAAGGAGTTTCACAAAAATTAGCGATGCTGGAACCAGGCCCTAGGACACAAGTGACCCTGATTTATTCAAATTGGCAGAACTTTGCCTCACAGGAAACTATAAATAGGGCTGATGTTTTTGTAAGTTAATAAATTGCCTACTGAACTTCTTGAGGGGTGAGCTCATATCATCTTTTCCTCATGCGAGTCAAGCAAAGAGCCAAAGCCCACCACCAGCCAAGGACTGTAGGTAGGGCAAAGAAGAGCTTGTACAGGAGAGTGGAGCTGTGAATTGTCTCAGCCTCCTGAAAAGCCAAGAACCCACAAGTTTTGGAGCTAGGATGCCTTACAGAGCTACTCATTTCTCCAAGTCCCAACAGAAAAAAGCTTCACCCACCAAGGCACCTCCCCAGGAAAACTTCCCTGGGTCCCTGGCTGGTGACAGGGCGGCTAAATGGAAGTAAGGGCCCAGAGTACCCTCTCCTGGTTCCTCTGGCACATGCTTTTGTGGCCAAGGCAGAGAAAAGACAGGCTCTCTCCTGTCCTCTAAGCCATGCTGGCTGTTCCCCAGACCCTACTGGGTTATTACCACTGGTGACATTCCGCGTTCTCATCCCCCTTCTCCAGGGCGGCCTCTGCTTCTTCTTTTCCTAAAGGGCAAAGTTATGCACAGTTGACAAGGGCTCCCATGCACACTTCCCCAGGAAGGGCTGTGGGAAGAACGACTGCTTTGTTACCAGTCCCTTCGGAAATAGTTGTGAACTTGAGCAGAATGACAAACTAAATAGCTCCTCAGGGATGACTTCTGCTTCACCTCATTCTCCCATCACCTGCCCCAGCTACCTTGTTTTAACAATACCAACCTGATGTGCTCAAAGCATTTCAAATATAAAAAGACCCAGTGGCAATCAGAAACTGTCTCCAACAGACTTTGCTTTGGAGGGGTTTTGGTTTGGGGGTCTGAACAGGCTTCAGGGTATCCTAAATCCCTCTGAAATTGTATACAACTTTAGGTATATGTGCATTTTATGGAGGAAAGGGTCCACAGGCTTGACCAAATTCTCAAAAGGATCTATGACCCAAAAACATTACTCACAGCTCTAGGCTGAAACTCCTCACCAGACCCACATGGACTGAGGCCTGACCACGGATGACTTTTGCTTAGTCTTACCCAAGTTTTCTAGGCACCAAGACTAAGAAATCAAGGCCTTAACACATGTCAAGGAGCCTGGAGCCTTCCAGATGAGAACCATCATGCTTACACACTGAAGAAAACACTGCAAAGTGGGACTTCTCCTTTGATCAAAATGGAGGTAGCTTGGAATGGAATGTGGAGAAAAATGGAACAAAAGTAATGTGTTGAGGTGGTAGGCTGACTAATCTGAAATGTTTCCTCATGCTTAAGTGATAATAATTATGGTATAATGTATGTACAACAAATACATTTTTAAGACCTTGGAAGAGAACCCTGTATCTCCTCTTCCAAACAAAGACCATATTGCCCCGCCAGTGAGGGACACTGTCCCTTAGTGCTTTAAAGGTAGCTGAGAGAAACCCCCTACCTCACCAGGAAAATAGTGAAGAATGGAGTAACTAGTTCCTACCAAGCTAGGTGGGGTGAACAGATATTGCCTGAGATCCCACAAAATGGCTGCCTCCTGGTGGTCCAAATTCTAGAGGTAGAACAAAACGAATTTTAAACCCAGCAAGGATGGTCCTAAAAATCTAGACTTTCAGCAGGGCCCTCAAAGACACTACACAATCATCTGCCCTCCAGCAGGAACAAACTTGTCCAGGGGTGCTAAGCTCTAGAAGCAAGACCAGTGCTAGCTGTGGCTGTTCTCCAGCCACCACCCCATGTCCCCCTTCAGGCTTCATGCTGGCTACTAGTACTAATAAGAGAAAATCAATGATTGAAAGGAAAGGTTCTTACCGATACCAAGAGTCTAAAAATCAGCTCAAAAGCTGATCAGATCCTCACCTGAAATTTCGGAGGTAAAGCAGAAACTGTTTTAAAAAGCTAGAAGCAAACAGTAATTAGGTACCTTTTGTTAAAACTTCCAGGGATTCTTTGGTATATATCAATGTCAATAAACATTCAACTTAATTGACCTGTTCTTTCTATATCAACATAACGCTATAAATGTTTAAAACAATGACCTTGAGGTATTGTCATATTCTACATTATCAAAGATTCAATATTTACTAGGCTCTACTTATAAATGTGGGAAAGTAAAACAAATCTAGTTAAGTAACTTTAGATAACTAACTTAACTACAAGACCAGGGGATCCAGATAATGCCTGATTTGGGGGTATAAGGGACCTAGCCAGGATACATCATTTTCCCCACAAACCCAGTTGCTTTTAAAGTCCCAGGATTCTCAGTGACCTTATGACAAACAGGGAGGAACGCTTAGCTGGCATTCAGATGCATTCTCCCCTCCAGGGTACAAACTTGGGCAACAAGAGTTGCTAAGCACATCCCAGGGACTCCTGAGCTAGCAGTATTCTCCCAAATGGCTCCTTAGCAGTGCTCTCCAAACATACTCCACTCATATTCTCAGAACACCTGCCTCACAGGCTCCGTAACTAAAACCAATCTAGTTAAGTAACCTTTTCAGATCAAGAAAGAAGACTTTGCCCTCTCTTTGTGGTTCGGAATGAGAACAAAGAATTATGTTAATATGATATAACTACTACTAAAAACATGACCTGTATTACTTAATCACCAAGATATTCAGAGAAGCAGACTGCTCTTGTCTCAAGGAGGAAGCAGGGGTCCCAGTCCCTGGAAGCCAGTTTGTCCCTAGTGAGTAACTGAGCCACAACTGCCTGACAGCCTGTGTCTTGCTGGTTCCCCTGGGCCCCAAGCAGATGGGCCAGCTACACCCCTAGAATCAGTCACCTTCCCACCAGGAACCTATCAGCACTTACCATTTAGAGCATATGACTTCTTCTTGTTCACCTCCTCAGTGAGCTCACACATGTCACTATATGCCCGGGCCAGGCGCCAGAGAAAGTCCTGCCGGCTTCCATACTGCAGACCAAACAGAGGGGTGGATGAGGCCCCTCCTTCCTCAGCCACTGAGAACTGGGCCCCAGCCTTCTCCCCACACTCTAGGTTTGAGTTTCAAAGCTTGTGTTAACAAACACTGACATCAGGCCAGCCTATACACAAGCCTTCTCCCGCACCCCCACCCATGATATTCCATGTGCAGGTAGTTTAACTGGTGACACATGACCTGTAGCCAGTAGGTTGCACAACGTGCAGAGAGGGCATTCTGGCCTAATACTATAAGAAGGAGAGGTAACTCAAAAGATGAAACATGGCACAGCAAAAGAAATCTTGCTGACAAAAACATGCAAATACCCCAAAAAAGAAAATTCTAACTGGGGGCATTTACACCTGGGTGGGCATAAATTCTGGCAGTGAGCCCCCAAGGAAAAGGGAACTGCAGTTGAGTGACCTGTACATTTGTCACTTGTGATGGAAACTTAAGTGGGGCAGGCAGCTTGGGCTCAAACTCAAGGGAAATAAAAGGGGAAAAAAACATTCCAGTTCTTCCCCCATTTCCCTCTACTGTGAGGTAGAGCTAGAGCTCTTGCAGCTCTACAGGAGGCAGAGAGCTGCCCCTGAAAGGAAGCTCTTGGGGAGGCAGTACACCTAGGCCCCTGGGGGCATCACTTGGCCTCCTTGGTATAAGACGTGCAACCCTGGGAGACAAGCAGAACCAGCCACCTCACCCTCATTTCCCTTCCTGTGTCACCTTACAGGGTCAGTAGCCACAGCAGCCTGCTTTCATTCTCAGGGGGTCAGCGTGGGTTGAGGGACAGAGGGAGGGCACACAGGCAGCTGGAGCCTCACCGCCAGCTTGTTGTTCAGCAGCAGCTGGAAGCCCTCTCGCTTGCCCTGCTCACTGCCCTGGTGCAGCTCATCCGCCTGCCGCAGGAGGGGCAGCACATCCTCCAGACCAGGGGAGCCTCCAGCCTCCAGGGCTCCAGGCACCAGGCCCGAAGCCACATCCACCTCCAGGTCCAGAGAATCCTTTCTGCTCAGCTTCACAGTCTCACAGCTCATTTCATCTTCCCCATCGTCACTCTCCCGGTCAGAGTCCCGCTCATAGTCAGACTCGGCATTGGCTGTGGTGTAACTGGCAGAGAAGTGTAAGTGACTGGGTAAAGGAAGGGGTCACTCGGCCTCAGAGCCCTCAGGTCTATCCCCCAACCCCCAAAGAGGGACCCCATGGCACTGTGGTCCAGAGCACTAAGTACACCATTCCCACCACTTAGGGACAGAAATCATTCCTCAAGATAAAGCCTCCCAAGGGAACTACAGGCTAGGAAAATGACCTGGGAGAAGGCCAACTGGAGGCACCGTGACAGTCAGGGCCAGTGTGAGAACCCCTGCTTAGCTACCAAGTCTGCCAGAAAACATAAAAAGAAAAAGGCTAGAAAGAAGGAACCTAGAAAGGTTATGTACCAAAGTGCTGCCAGTAGATCTCAGGATAGAAGAATTAAAGATAATATGTTTTCTATCTTTTAATATGATTATTCTCTTTAAAGTATTGATATACAATCTTATGTTGGTTTCAGATATACAACACAGTGGTTCAGCAGTTATCCATATTATTAACTCACCCCCTCTAGTGTGGTTACTATCTATCAGTGTAGTCAGGTGTTACAGAATCATTGAGTATATTCTCCAGAGCATACAGTTTTATAAGTAAAAAGGACATAAATATTTATGATAAAAGCCTTAAGGTAGGTGGAGCTGATCTCCTGAGCTAGATGGCTCCACCAGGCTAAGGGTTTGTCAGTCATTTTTGCTTTATCAGCCAAAGGCACCTGCCAGAACCAACATGGGTGGGTGCCAGCCTCTGAGGCCACGGGCAGCCAACAAATAAGCACATTTTCTCTCTCAATTCAGCACGTACCGCTGTTCCAAGTCAGGAACCAAATCTGAACTACAACAGGAGTAGCCCTTGGAAAACTTGGGACGGTGCTGTGGGTAGGGATGTGGTGACAGTCGGGTATCTAAAGAAAATACAAGGACAATCTTGGACCGCCAGCCCAGCCCTTGGTAGGGAGGGGCTGGCCATTCTGCAGCTGGAAGAGGAGGCAGATGCAAAGCCCCCTGGGAAGGTATCTGGGACTGCTGTAAGCCAGGTGTCTCCTAGGGAGCCCTAACCTTGAGACATCCACTTGATCCAAATTTCTCTTGGGCCTCAGCCTCCACCAGAAGCTGATTAGGGTATTTTTTCTAATTGCCAACTGAATCACACAAAAACTTAGCAGGGGAGAAGGTAAGACTTCCAGGGGGAGGAACCAGACTCCAGAGGGCTCTCCAGAGTGAGTGAAGGAGAAGCAGATTCTGTCACAGCCAGAAAGTTCTGGAGCATACAAGATCTTAGGGATTTAGGGATGAGCCTTCCTGCATCCTGAAATGCCAGGTAGGGGTAAGATCCCCATGGCTGGAGCGAAACAGAAGCAGAGATGAGAGAGAGCCAAATAAAGTCAATACAAGACAGCCTCAAGTCAGGGGCAGAGTGCTGTGGGCCAGAATGCCGAGGCGACAGGAGGCAGGCTCCTTCCAGAAGGTAGCAAGTGAGCAACCAGACCTGGTGCCCAGTCCATGCTGGTTATAGAGGAGCTCCCAAACTCATCTAACAAAGGGGCCCCGAGAACATCTACAGGAACTTGTAAGGTATTTAAAGTCTTCCTAACCTCACCTTGTTTTTTAAGAGGTTACCCAGGTATCTTTCCCCTCTAGCAATTAGCTGCTCTTCAAGGAGCTCTGCCTCGCAGGTCTGCTGCCTGACATGCAGTGGGCAAACACTTGAGTGACCACAGACATCAGTCCTGTGGGATTCCAGGGCTTGAGAAGAAGTTAATCATATGCCAGAGCTGCACAGGCTGCCATCTCTACATTCACTCGATGCTCTCACACCTCTTGGACCGCCAGCCCAGCCCTTGGAGAAATCCGCCAGAGACGGGGCATGTTAACAGTAGTTACTGCTTGCATCTGCTATTCTCATCTGAGTAGGTTTGGTTTTTACACAGTGTATTTTTCATTTTTGTTTTCCTGTAACATTAGTTGGGCATTTCCTTGTGTTATTCCAGGACTTTGAAAGCATTGTTTTATGACCTTATTCCCTTCACCGAGTGGCTTGGCCAGGTTTACAGAGCTCTCTAGGCACTAAGTGTGCTCCTGCAACATGCCCTGGGGCTTTTGAGATCAGCCAGGGGTTGGCAGGGGCCTTTGAAAGGCCCTTTGGATCTGTGTGCTCCAGCAGAACACATTGCTCCCAAGTGGGTCAAGGATCCAGGGAACAGGGAAGCCAAAGCTACCCTACTCTACTCCTTGGGGAAGGCCCACAATTGAGTCACTCAGTTATACACATATCCCCTTCTTCTGGCACTTGTTTCCTTCAACTCCTCATAAGCCACATTATGCGGGTTGAGCGGAAACAGAGGCAACCAGGTGGGCCCTGACCATGAGACTCAGTGGTGTGAAAGATAAGACCAACCTAAATGAGGTGATAAATGCCCAAGGAGTGACAGTGCTGTTGCAAGCAATCCCTCTTAGCTGGGGTGCCTGGGGAGGCTTGCCAGAGGGCAAGCTGGGTTTTGACAGGGAGAGAACTGAAGCTGGGCTGAGTGTGATGCTTCGGGGACAAGCTCACAGACCCATAGGATGATGTGCTTCTGCCATTCATTTGATCCCCCGGGAGCTCAAAGTTGCTCTTTACTTGGAAAAGAGAATACAGCTTCTGTATGGGAGTAGCCCATCAAATAGTCATCCTTTGATCCCTCAAAGCATTGCTTCCCCCAGGCCCACATGATTAAAACCATTCCAGGGTTTGTGGTCTCCTCCCAGAAATCCCCCTTGACCTCTACTGCACTGACCATGAGAAAAAGAATCATTCAGCCTGGCTGCGGCCCCAGATAGCAGCAGCTAAAGACTTGCACCATGCACCACCATTGGCTTCCATGTGCCACAGGGTCAGCCATGGGGCTGAGCCCACTGGAACTATAACTAAGAAAGCCACACTTCCTGTCATTCCATCATAGGTGGCTGGTAGGCCTGTCCTGCCCCTTAGGACCTCGGGAGCCCCAGTGTACACACCAAGCTTCCCTGGTTAAAACTCACTGACCCCAGAAGTTTTTATAGCTTCTTTTAAGAGCCTTGAGTTCTCCATCCTGATCTCAGGCAGAGCTGTGACATCTGTCGTCTTTCAAAGTTCAAATGGCAATTCCCCACCCAAGTGACCTGCCTCTTGTTGCAGAGAGTTGCTTCTTAAGTCTCAGGAACCACCACCATCAACGACTCCATCCTTTCTTTTCAGTCCAGGTGTTAGATATATATTTCACTTTTGCCCCCTCCTCTAACAGGCCTCTGGAAGCATCTCTCAGCCCAAATATATTTGGTAAATTGAATAGAAAAGGGCCGCTTCTGCTAGCCTTTGAGAATACAGATAACAGAGATCAGACAATGCAGGTAGCAGAAATCACAAATGGAGGACTGAACTCTTTACCAAGACTTCACTTGTTTCAAGAGGCACCTGAGCAATAATCAAATCAGCACTGATGCCCAATAGCCATGACGTGGGAAAACAGTAATACCGAGGAGAGGCAGGAGAACATGATGGCCCAAGAAAACAAGGCTGAAATGTCTTGAGTAAGATGTACTGAACAAACTGTACTGCTATGGGCAGTGAGCTGTGGCAACTCTTAGTCAATGGGAAAAACACCCAAGGGCTGCATGTGACATGTCTTCCTATGAAAGCCCTTCTGAGCTCCGAGGACCAAGCCATGCCTCAGACCAGAGTCCCCCACACCCCTGGAGATGGGCCTGGCTAAGCCTGCACTTCGTAGTGTGGCCCTGGGCAAGGCGTCAAGCATCACTAAGGTTCAGGTCTCCTGAGAAACAGAAGAGCAGCAACTAATGCATAGGATCCTTGTGAGGATTCAGTGAGGAAGTACCTCTAAAGTACTTAGAAGAGTGTCACATAGGAATGAACAGTAGTTAATATTATAACGTGTGTATAGCTATGGGCTAAATCATTGTGACCTGACAGAAGGCTTGGCTGTTCTCTGCACCAGTCTTTGCCTTAAGGAAGGTCTGCACAGGCCACCAAGGAGAGATCAGCCTCCAGACCTCACAGGCCACCTGGATGACTGCAGCCAGCAACAAACAAGGGCAGATGTTGCCACTAATGGCATAAAGCACTATAGCAAAGATGTTCGCTCAGACTACCATTCCTTGGGACCAAAATTTCAAAATGGCACTAGTGTAAAGGAGCCTGACCAAGTTTGGAGGTTGTCCACCAGGCTGCTGCCTGCTGCCCCATCTCCCAGTTGGGCTACGGTTAGACCTGCTGGGCCACCGATTACGTGGGACAGTTACATGCCACCTGTGATGATGGCAAGTGAGCAGAGCAAGCCTCCCTGGGGGAAGACAGGAACCCTCAGGGCGGGGGAGCACACTTAGTGCCTGGAGAGCTCTGTAAACCTGGCCAAGCCACTCGGTGAAGGGAATAAGGTCATAAAACAATGCTTTCAAAGTCCTGGAATAACACAAGGAAATGCCCAACTAATGTTACAGGAAAACAAAAATGAAGAATACACTGTGTAAAAACCAAACCTACTCAGATGAGAATAGCAGATGTAAACAATAACTACTGTTAACATTTCCATTTGTCTGGATGACATAAGGTGGATGGTTTTTCTTTCAACTGTTCTGTATTTTATTTATATATGTAAATAAATTTAGTTATATATATAACTATATATATATATAGTTACCATGTCCCAAAAATTATTGACAGCAGCTTGATGTGAATTCTCCATTGATAAACATTACTTTGACAAAATGTAACCTGGCTGAAGCGACAACTGCCTCCAGGAGAGATGACTCACCCTCCTTCACTCTCAGCATCTGTGAACGTGGCTCCTGAGGTGGCCGTGAAGTAGACAGAGCTGGAGCCAGTGGAGTCACTCCTCTCTCGGGCAAACAGGAACCTTCGCCTCCGAGCCACTCTCTGGTTCTCTTCCATGTGGGACCTGAAAAGCAGGCCCCTTTCTAGAGGATGCCACCAGGCCCCTTCCAGCTTGTCCTTCCCCTCACCATGAGAGAGCCTCTTACTACCAGTCCTCACTAAAGGCCAAGAACATAGAAAATCCTAGGTCTCTGCCCTTGGGAGAGCAAGAAGGGCAGCTCCCTTGAACCAGCCTGCCTGGGCAGAGCTGGTTAGTCAGAACAAAACTTTTCAGCTGCTACAACAGACCGCAGTAAAGAACTTGTGTGAGGTATGGTACCAAGTGTATGACTTCCTTGCTAATTAGGTCAGAAGCTATAAAACTGGCTTCTTGGAGACAGACAGCAAAGGCCAGAACACAGCGCAGCTGTAGGGGCAAGGAACTTGGGGTGGGGGACAAGGCAGGAGAGACAGCTCTATTACTCACCGGACCTCCCCAACAATCTGCCCAGCAAGCCCCTGCAGGCTGCTCCTCAGCTCCTCTACCTCCCGCCGCAGTGCCGCCAGACTGGTCAGCACAAAGTCCAGGCGATCCAGCACCTCCTGCTGCCCACCTCGTGGAAGACTGGGCAGCACCACAGCATCCCCAGCCTCACCTGGGACGGCCCGCAATGGCCTCACTGAAGGAAGGAGAACAGTAGGTGGTGACGCCCATAGGACATGATGAAGAAATATCTTGAACATAGAATTCAAGAACACTTGTGCTTCTCACTAAAGTTCACTTTACATAGACCTCTGAGGCTTAGATAGCCTATGTTCACAGCGAAATCCTGGTAACAAGTCCCAAGTAATTATCCAGAAAAAAAGTCAAGGTCCCAGCTAGAGCCCTCTGTTCCAAGAGCCTTCTACACCTGCGCCTTCAGGAGCACGGCACACAACAGATAATGTAATGTGCTTGCTAGAGGGCAGGACAGCTGCCCGGCTAGAGAAACAGCAAAACCTTTCCCTGACTGTATGGTACCCAAGTACCAGGCAGGCAGAATCCACCACACAGCAAAACTAAAACTGAGCTCAAATTCTGATCTCCCACTCCACAAAGAATACCAAAGAAGACTCTGAGCTCCTCTCAAGAGCTTCATTCAGTATCATCAGAGAGGGACACAAAGGGGTGGTTACTGAGCAAAAAGTACACTGGAAAAAGCCCATCCAAACCCCATTGGAAAGACCCCATTACCAAGCCCAGAACTGAGCTCTAGGTAAATCCCAACTGTATTCTTGTGACACCTTCATAAGAGTGTATATCAATGATACCTTAATAAAAAAAAATTCCAATTGTAAATGTCAGTAAACTGATAGCTACTGAAGGCAACTGGACTGGAAAATGTAAAAACAGGAAAGCCAGGAAGGCACGACATACTATCCAGGCAAGCATAAATCTGTTTAAAGGAAATCTAGTAGCAGTCTAGACGAGGTTACAATACACATCCAACAGTGTTAAAAGGAATATCCCTGGGAACGTGGCCACTTTCTCCAAACCTCAGCAGACGGAACATTACTGCTAAGAATTTACACACACACACAAGGAAAAGAAAGGAAAGATAAGCACATGTGCAATACTAGGTTACCACCCGTTTATAAAATGCTGACAAACAGCTGCAACCTAAGGTGATGACTCTGAAGACTCTTCTAAAACTAACTTTTCTAAACCACCTGGCATTTGGTCATCAGAGAAAACACTCCCAATTAACATGAGGTGACATCTGAATGTTCCTCCATTACACAAACACTAAGGGGAGTGATTTGAACCAGCCTTAGATACTTTGCTCAAATGAGTTAACATGAAAGTTGCAAAACTGAAAGCACTACCCAACTCAGCTGTGGCTGGCTTCCAGCTCTCTTCAGCTCTAATTACAGTAAGAGCACTCCCAGCCCCGTGCTGTGGAAAGTCCACAGAACCAGGTGAGCAGGCCCAGTCCTGCCACCTACTTGCTCTGTGACAACCTCATAAAGTTACATGATCTTTTTGAGTCTCGATTCTCTCATAAGGATAAAAAACTTGGACTTGATAGTCTTCAAGGTACCTTCAATAATGCATAATTTAATATACAAGCCTCAAGACTTATAATTCCTACAAGATTAGATTTTTACCATGCCTTGTTTTGGGCTCTTTACTTACTAAACACCTCACCCAACACTAATCAAGTATCTTTAACACATATGTAGCACTACTGTGGGGCCAGAACTAAAACTGAAAGCTCAAAAGCGTTTTCACAATGTACTTGCCTGATATTACAGAGGAAAGAGTATAGAAGAGGAAGACTGCTTTCCTTTTCAATAAGCATTCCAAAAAGGTGACATATCAGACACTCCGCTCCGTTGTCTTGTACAACGGGCTCTGCTACCGGCAGCCCAGACCCCAGGCCCATCAGTTCGGCGTGACTACGGCCTCAGGGGCCCGGTTCCTACCCTGGCATCCAGGCGCTGAAGTCTGCGTGTAGTCCAGAGAGTTGGTCGGTTTCTGGCTCTGGACAGAGCGCTGGGCCCATTTCCACCGCTGGCTGTATAGGGCACACAGGAATCCAAGGCCCGCGGCGGTGCCCAGCAACAGTCCCAGCCCGGCGCGAGCGCCGCCCAAAGGCCCCAGGCTAGACATGTTGCACCTGCAGCCCGCGAGAGCCCCCGGGAGCAAGCGGGCGGAACGGGGCGAGGCGAGAGAGATTCGTGAGCCTGAGCCACTCAACCCAAGGCTGAACTGGGATACCTCCTTGCCCAGACCCTAAGCTCCCGACTGCCCTCGCCCCAATCCAGACCCTAGAATTTCCGCCAACCTTCTGGCCAGACTCCCGCGCCTCTCACCCAACCTGGTAGCAGCATCTCCTCCAACACGCCCCCTAGCCCTATCCCAGAGTTAGGT
This sequence comes from Phataginus tricuspis, assembly GCA_029783875.1. Classification (NCBI taxonomy): domain Eukaryota; kingdom Metazoa; phylum Chordata; class Mammalia; order Pholidota; family Manidae; genus Phataginus; species Phataginus tricuspis. Next base: position 16,397,295 of record JAQQAC010003584.1, on the reverse strand, counting down.
TTCTGGGCCTCCAACCCCCTCTTCTCAGCCTTCCGACTCTGCAGAAAGCAAACGCCCCTCCCTGGCTGCAAATTCCTGGCCTTCCCCGCGCCCTCTGAAGGCGCCCTGGCGTGGCAGGAAATCAACCCAGACCCTTTCCCGGCAGCTCACCAAAGAAACAGCCCCCTGGGCGGCCGCCACACGCTGTCAATGACTGTAACGTCATTAAACAGCGACACCAGCCCCGCGCGCCTTGGGAAGACGCGGGGAGATGACCACCCCAGGCTCCACGTCCCGCCGTGGTTTGTTTCCAGAGGGCGGGGCCAGCAGGCAGCGGCAAAGGGCAATGGAGAATCGGGCAGAGAAGAGGGAAAAAGGGGAGACCTGGGAGACCTCTTACGCCCAATGCCCGAGCAGTAATCCCCAAGGGCCGGACAGCTGAGGGACCGTTTCTTTCGTCACACCAGATTACTGCTGTTCCCGGAGTGCCTTTCTACCTTCGCATTTACTGTTGCATCTGCCTAGAATGACCCATTACCTGGAAAAAGCCTCTCTGCCCCCAGCTTTCCTTAACATTCTTTCATAACTCAGATTTCGATTTTTGCTGAATTCGTTTGTACATTGTTACTCAAACCATTTACTAAGCACTAGACAGTAGCGCCTCTGGCAGTTCAAATTCAGAACAAATTTTTGGTTATCCACAAGACGTCCCAAGGGCCAGCTGTTGCCAGTTGACAGAAACTCACATTATATACACACCTTGGTACTAAAAAAAATCTTAGACCTTACATTGTCGTTATTGCATTAACCAGGGACAGGGTTATAAACTGTTATTCCACTTCCAGAATGTAAATGAAATTCATTCTTCTAATGATAACATTTTTAAATTTTAGGGTGAGACTGAAAATTTTGAGGTGATCGCTGGTTGCTTAAATTTGGTCCAGATGCCTTTTCAGGTTTTGGGTTTTTTTTTAATCTGTATTCATTAGTTTTCCTGTGCCCACTCATGCCCATAGATTCTTTTTTTTTTAATGATATACACTCTTATGAAGGTTTCACATGAAAAAACAATGTTGTTACTACATTTACCCATATTATCAAGTCCCCACCTATACCCCAATGCAGTCACTGTCCATCAGTGTAGTAAGATGCCACAGATTCACTATTTGCCTTCTCTGTGCTACACTGTTTTCCCCGTGATCCCCCAAACCATGTATACTAAACATAATACCCCACAATCCCCTCTCCCACCCTCCCCACCCGCCCTCCCACACCCCTCCCCTATGGTAACCACTAGTTCCTTCTCGGAGTCTCTGAGTCTGCTGCTATTTTGTTCCTTCAGTTTTGCTTTTTTGTTATATTGAATAAATGAGGGAAATCATTGTCACTTGTCTTTCTCTCTCTGGCTTATTTCACTGAGCATAATATCCTCCAGCTCTGACTTCCGGGAAGATGGTGGCATGAACAGGGTGGCAGAAATCTCCTCCGAAAACTATATATATCTATGAAAATACAGCAAATAAAATGATTCCTAAAAGAGAGACCACAATACACAGGAAAGAGCACAGTGTGCAGCTACACCTGAGAGGACTTGGCACCCCGCAAGGCAGAGCTATAAAGGGCCCTACGGAGCAGCGCGGCCACCGCTACAGAATAGTGGAGCAACAGCACCACCTACAGCATCCCCACAGAATCTACTCCCAGTGGGCGTTTTTTTTTTCTTGTTTTGTTTTTTTCTTTTTTCTTCTCTTTCTTCTTTCTTTTCTTTTCTTTCTTTCTTTTTTTTTCTTTTTAAAGTCTTAAAGAGCCCAGCTGACATATGTGGCAACTACCAGCAACCAATTCTATAGCCATGAAAAGACAGAGGAATATGGTCCAGACTAAGATCAACCAGACAACCCCAGAGAGGGAGCCTGAAGGGATGGAAATGCACAGTCTTCCTGAAAAAGAATTCAGAATAAAAGTCATAACCATGCTGATGGATCTACAGAGAAATGTGCAAGAGCTGAGGGAGGAAGTGAGGGAAGTGAGGAAAGAAAATGCAGAAATCAGACAAGCGATCTACGGGCTTAACAGCAGACTGAATGAGACGCAAGAGACTGTTAATGCAATAGAAATCAGAGAACAGGAATACAGAGAAGCTGAGGCAGAGAGAGATAAAAGGATCTCTAGGAATGAAAGAATATTAAGAGAACTGTGTGACCAATCCAAACGGAACAATATTCGCATTATAGGAGTACCAGAGGAAGAAGAGAGAGAAAACGGGATAGAAAGTGTCTTTGAAGAAATAATTGCTGAAAACTTCCCCACGCTGGGGAAGGAAATAGTCTCGCAGTCCACGGAAGTCCACAGATCTCCCAACACAAGGGACCCAAGGAATACAACACCAAACACCAAGACACATAATAATTAAAATGGTAAAGATCAAAGATAAGGTCAGAGTATTAAAGGCAGCTAGAGAGAGAAAGAAGATCACCTACAAAGGAAAACCCATCAGACTATCATCACCCTTCTCAACAGAAACATTACAGGCCAGAAGAGAATGGCATGATATATTTAATGTAATGAAACAGAAGGGACTCGAACCAAGAATATTGTATCCAGCATGATTATCATTTAAATATGATGGAGGGATTAAACAATTTCCAAAAAAATGAAAGTTGAGAGAGTGCCTCTCATAAACCACCACTACAGGATACCTTAAACGGACTGCTCTAGAGGGAAGCACTCCTAAGGCGGAAAAGATGTCACCAGAGAAAATAAAATCATAGCAAAGAAAGCAGACCATCCAAATACTAACTAAAGGCAAAGAATAAAACACCTAGTATATAAAGAATGGAGGAGGAAGAATAAGAAGGGAGAGAAATAAAGAAACATCAGACGGTTTTTACAATAACTTAAAAAGAAAGTTAAGTTAGACTGTCAGATAGTAAAGAAGCAACCCTTGAACCTTTGGTAACCACAAATCTAAAGCCAGCAATGGCAATAAGTACATATCTATCACCCTAAATGTAAATGGACTGAATGCACGAATCAAAAGACACAGAGTAACAGAATGGATAAAAAAGCAAGCCCCATCTATATGCTGCCTACAAGAGACTCACCTCTAACCCAAAGTTATACACAGACTAAAAGTGAAGGGATGGAAAAAGATATTTCTGGCAAACAACAAAGAGAAAAAAGCCCGGCATTGCAGTACTTGTATCAAAATAGACTTCAAAATGAAGAAAGTAGCAAGAGATAAAGAAGGACATTAAATAATGATAAAGGGGTCAGTCCAACAAGTAGATATAACCATTATAAATATATATGCACCCAACACAGGAGCACCAGCATATGTGAAACAAATACTAACAGAATTAAAGGAGGAAATAGACAGCAATGCATTCATTTTACAAGACTTCAACACACCACTCACTCCAAAGGATAGATCAACCAGACAGAGGATAAGTAAAGACACAGAGGCACTGAACAACACACTAGAACAGATGGACCTAACAGAGATCTACAGAACTCTGCACCCAAAAGCAGCAGATTACACATTCTTCTTAAGTGCACATGGAACATTTTCCAGAATAGACCACATACTAGGCCACAAAAAGAACCTCAGTAAATTCAAAAATATTGAAATCCTACCAACCAACTTCTCAGATCACAAAGGGATAAAACTAGAAATAAATTTCAGAAAGCAATCAAAAAGGCTCACAAATACATGGAGACTTAACAACATTCTCCTAACGAATCAATGGGTTAACGACCAAATCAAAACAGAAATCAAAGAATATATAGAGACTAATGACAACAACAACACAAAGCCACAAATTGTGTGGGACGCTGCAAAGGCAGTTCTAAGAGGAAAGTATATTGCAATCCAGGCCTATTTAAAGAAGGAAGAACATTCCCAAATGAATAATCTGAAGACACAATGACTGAAATTGGAAAAAGAAGAACAAAGGAGGCCCAAAGTCACCAGAAGGAGGGACATAATAAAGATCAGAGAAGAAATAAATAAAATTGAGAAGAATAAAACAATAGAAAAAATCAATGAAACCAAGAGCTGCTTCTTTAAAAAAATAAACAAAATAGATAACCCCCTAGCCAGAGTTATTAAGAGAAAAAGGGAATCTACACACATAAACAGAATCAGAAATGAGAAAGGAAAAATCAAGATGGACCCCACAGAAATACAAAGAATTATTAGAGAATACTATGAAAATCTATATGCTACCAAGCTGGAAAACCTAGAAGAAATGGACAACTTCTTAGAAAAATACAACCTTCCAAAACTGACCAAACAAGAAACAGAAACACTAAACAGACCAATCACCAGCAACGAAATTGAAGCAGTAATCAAAAAACTACCCCAGAACAAAACACTGGACCAGATGGATTCACCTCTGAATTCTACCAGACATATAGAGAAGAAATAACACCCATTCTCCTTAAAGTTTTCCAAAAAATAGAAGAGAAGGGAATACTTCCAAACTCTTTCTATGAAGCCAGCATCACTCTAATACCAAAACCGGCCAAAGACCTCACCAAAAAAGAAAATTACAGACCTATATCCCTGATGAACGTAGATGCAAAAATACTCAACAAAATATTAGCAAACCGAATTCAAAAATACATCAAGAGGATCATACACCATGATCAAGTGGGATTCATCCCAGGGATGTAAGGATGGTACAACATTCGAAAATCCATCAACATCATCCACCACATTAACAAAAAGAAAAACCAAAACCACATGATCATCTCCATAGATGCTGAAAAAGCATGTGACAAAATTCAGCATCTATTCATGATTAAAACTCTCAACAAAATGGGTATAGAGGGCAAGTACCTCAACATTATAAAGGCCATATATGATAAACCCACAGCTAACATCATACTTAATAGCGAGAAGCTGAAAGCTTTTTATCTAAGATCAGGAACAAGACAGGGATGCCCACTCTCTCCACTATTATTCAACATAGTACTGGAGGTCCTAGCCACGACAATCAGACAAAACAAAGACATACAAGGCATCCAGATTGGTAAAGAAGAAGTCAAATTGTCACTATTTGCAGACGACATGATATTGTACATAAACCCTAAAGACTCCACTCCAAAACTACTAGAACTAATATCTGAATTCAGCAAAGTTGCAGGATATAAAATTAACACACAGAAATCTGTTGCTTTCCTCTACACTAACAATAAACTAACAGAAAGAGAAATCAGAAAAACAATTCCATTCACAATTGTATCAAAAAGAATAAAATACCTAGGAATAAACCTAACGAAGGAAGTGAAAGACCTGTACTCTGAAAACTACAAGACACTCCTAGGAGAAATTAAAGAGGACACTAACAAATGGAAATGCATCCCATGCTCTTGGCTAGGAAGAATAAATATTGTCAAAATGGCTATACTACCTAAAGCAATCTACAGATTCAACGCAATCCCTATCAAACTATCAACAGATTTCTTCAATGAACTGGAACAAATAATTCTAAAATTCATATGGAACCACAAAAGACACTGAATAGGCAAAGCAATCCTGAGAAGGAATAATAAAACCGGGGGAATAACGCTCCCTGACTTCAAGCTCTACTACAAAGCCACAGTAATCAAGACAATTTGGTATTGGCACAAAAACAGACCCACAGACCAGTGGAACAGAATAGAAAATCCAAACATTAACCCAAACACCTACAGTCAATTAATATTTGATAAAGGAGCCTTGGATATACAATGGGGAGATGACAGCCTCTTCAGCAGCTGGTGTTGGAAAAACTGGACAGGTACATGTAAGAGAATGAAACTGGACTACTGTCTATACATACACAAATGTAAACTCAAGGTGGATCAAAGACCTGAATGTAAGTCATGAAACCATAAAACTCTTAGAAAAAAACATAGGCAAAAATCTCTTGGACATAAACATGAGCGACTTCTTCATGAACATATCTCCCCGGGCAAGGGAAACAAAAGCAAAAATGAACAAGTGGGACTACATCAAGCTGAAAAGCTTCTGTACAGCAAAGGACACCATCAGTAGAACAAAAAGAAATCCTACAGTATGGGAAAATATATTCATAAATGACATATCTGATAAGAGGTTGACATCCAAAATATATAAAGAACTCACACACCTTAACAAACAAAAAGCCAATAATCCAATTAAAAAATGGGCCGAGGACATGAATAGACACTTCTCTAAAGAAGAAATTCAGATGGCCAACAGGCACATGAAAAGATGCTCCACATCGCTAATCGTCAGAGAAATGCAGATTAAAACCACAATGAGATATCACCTCACACCACTGAGGATGGCCAACATCCAAAACACAAACAACAACAAATGTTGGCGAGGATGTGGAGAAAAGGGTACCCTCCTACACTGCTGGTGGGAATGCAAATTAGTTCAACCATTGTGGAAAGCAGTATGGAAGTTCCTCAAAAAACTCAAAATAGAAATACCATTTGACCCAGGAATTCCACTCCTAGGAATTTACTCTAAGAATACAGCAGCTCAGTTTGAAAAAGACAGATGCACCCCTATGTTTATCGCAGCACTATTTACAATAGCCAAGAAATGGAAGCAACCTAAGTGTCCATCAGTAGATGAATGGATTAAGAAGAGGTGGTACATATACACAATGGAATATTATTCAGCCATAAGAAGAAAATAAATCCTACCATTTGCAACAACATGGATGGAGCTAGAGGGTATTATGCTCAGTGAAATAAGCCAAGCTGAAAAAGACAACTATGAAATGATTTCACTCATATGTGGAGTATAAGAACAAAGAAAAAACTGAAGGAACAAAACAGCAGCAGACTCACAGAACCCAAGAACGGACTAATAGTTACCAAAGGGAAAGGGACTGGGGAAGATGGGAGGGAAGGGAGGGATAAGAGGGAAAAGGGGGCATTACGATTAGCAGACGTAATGTTGGGGGTCATGGGGAGGGCTGTACAACTCAGAGAAGACAAGTAGTGATTCTATAGCATCTCACTACCCTGATGGACAGTGACTGTAATGGGGTTGGTGAGGGGGACCTGATGAAGGGGGTAGTTTAATAGCCATAATATTGCACATGTAATTGTAGATTAATGATGCCAAAATAAATTATGAAAAAAAATATATATATCCTCCAGCTCCATCCATGCTGTGGCAAATGGTAGGATTTGTTTTCTCCTTATGGCTGAATAGTATTCCATTGTGTATATGTACCACCTCTTCTTTATCCATTCATCTACTGATGGACGCTTAGGTTGCTTCCATATCTTGGCTATTGTAAAAAGTGCTGTGAAAAACATAGGGGTGCATATGTCTTTTTGAATCTGAGAAGTTGTATTCTTTGGGTAAATTCCTATGAGTGGGATTCCTGGGTCAAATGGTATTTCTATTTTGAGTTTTTTGAGGAACCTCTATACTGCTTTCCACAATGGTTGAACTAATTTGCATTCCTACCAGCAGTATAGGAGGGTTCCCCCTTCTCCGCATCCTCGCCAGCATTTGTTGTTCTTAGTCTTTTCGATGTTGGCCATCCTTACTGGTGTGAGGTGATATCTCATTGTGGTTTTAATTTCATTTCCCTGATGATTAGTGATGTGGAGAATCTTTTCATGTGTCTGTTGGACAACTGAATTTCTTCTTTGGAAAACTGTCTCTTCATATCCTCTGCCCAGTTTTAAATCGGGTTATTTGCTTTTTGGGTGTTGAGGTGTGTAAGTTCTTTATATATTTTGGATGTTAACCCCTTGTTGGATATGTCATTTACAAATATATTCTCTGATACTGTAGGATGCCTTTTTGTTCTGTGGACGGTGTCCTTTGTCGTACAGAAACTTTTTAGTTTGATGCAGTCCCATTAGTTCATTTTTGGTTTTGTTTCCCTTGCTCGAGGAGATGCGTTCAGGAAGAAGTTGCTCATGCTTATATTCAGGAGACTTTTGCCTATGTTGTCTTCTAAGAGTTTTATGGTTTCATGACTTACATTCAGGTCCTTGATCCATTTCGAGTTTACTTTTGTGTATGGGATTAAACAATTATCCAGTTTCATTCTCTTGCATGTAGCTGCCCAGTTTTGCCAACACCAGCTGTTGAAGAGGCTGTCATTTCCCCATTGTATGTCCATGGCTCCTTTATCGTATGTTAATTGACCATATATGGTTAGGTTTATATCAGGGCTCTCTAGTCTGTTCCATTGGTCTATGGGTCTGTTCTTGGGCCAGTACCAAATTGTTGAAGTTGGGGAGCATAATTCCCCCAGCTTTATTCTTCCTTCTCAGGATTGCTTTGGCTCTTCGGGGTCTTTTATGGTTCCATATGAATTTTAGAATGATTTTCTCTAGTTCGTTGAAGAATGCTGTTAGTATTTTGATAGGAATTGCATTGGATCTGTAGATTGCTTTAGGCAAGGTGGCCATTTTGTCCATATTAATTCTTCCTATCCATGAGCAATGGATGTGTTTCCATTTATTAGTATCTTCTTTAATTTCTCTCATGAGTGTCTTGTAGTTTTCAGAGTATAGGTCTTTCACTTCCTTGGTTAGGTTTATTCCTAGGTATTTTATTCTTCTGGATGCAACTGTGAATGGAATTGTTTTCCTCATTTCTCTCTCTGCTATTTCATTGTTAGTGTATAGGAATGCCACAGATTTCTGCGTATTAATTTTGTATCCTGCAGCTTTGCTGAATTCCGATATTAGATCTAGTCGTTTTGGAGTGGATTCTTTAGAGTTTTTTATGTACAATATAATGTCATCTGCAAACAGGGACAGTGTAACTTCTTCCTTGCCAAACTGGATGCCTTTTATTTCTTTGTGTTGTCTGATTGCCATGGCCAGGACCTCCAGTACTATGTTGCATAGAAGTGGGGAGAGTGGGCATCCTTATATTGTTCCTGATCTTAAAGGAAAAGCTTTCAGCTTCTCACTGTTAAGTATAATGTTGGCTGTGGGTTTGTCATATATGGCCTTTATTATGTTGAGGTACTTGCCCTATATACCCAGTTTGTTGAGATTTTTTATCATGAATGGTTGTTGAATTTTGTCTAATGTTTTTCAGCATCTATGGAGATGATCATGTGATTTTTGTCCTTTTTGTTGATGTGATGGATGATGTTGATCTATTTTAAAATGTTGTACCATCCTTGCATCCCTGGGATGAATCCCATTTGATCATGGTGTATTATCCTCGTGATATATTTTTGAATTCGGTTTGCTAATATTTTGTTGAGTATTTTTGCATCTATGTTCACCAGGGATATTGGTCTGTAATGTTGTTTTTTCTGGTGTTTTTGCCTGGTTTTGGTATTAGAGTGATGCTGGCTTCACAGAATGAGTTTGGAAGTATTCCCTGTTCTTCTACTCTTTGGAAAACTTTAAGGAGGATGGGTATTAGGTCTTCATTAAGTGTTTGATAAAATTCTGTGGTGAAGCCATCGACTCCAGCAGTTTTGTTCTTAGATAGGTTTTTGATAACCAGTTTAATTTCATTGCTGGTAATTGGTCTGTTCGGATTTTCTGTTTCTTTCTGGGTCAGCCTTGGAATGTTGTATTTTTCTACAAAGCTGTCCATTTCTTCTAGGTTATCCAGTTTGTTACCATATAATTTTTCATAGTATTGTCTAATAATTCTTTGTATTTCTGTGGTATCCGTAGTGATTTTTCCTTTCTCGTTTCTGATTCTGTTTATGTGAGTAGATACTCTTGTTTTTTGATGTCTGGCTAGGGTTTTATCCATTTTGCTTATATTCTCAAAGAACCACCTCTTGCTTTCATTGATTCTTTATATTGTTTTATTCTTCTCGATTTTATTTATTTATGCTCTAATCTTTATTATGTCCCGCCTTCTACTGACTTTGGGCCTCATTTGTTATTCTTTTTTGAGTTTTGTTAATTGTGAGTCTAGACTGCTCATATGGGATTGTTCTTCATTCCTGAGGTAGGCCTGTATTGCAATACTTTCCTCTCAGTATGGCCTTCGCTGCGTCCCACAGATTTTGCGGTGTTGAATTATTGTTGTCATTTGTCTCCATATATTGCTTGATCTCTGTTTTTATTTGGTCATTGACCCATTGGTTATTTAGAAGCATGTTGTAAAGCCTCCGTGTGTTTGTGGGATTTTTCATTTTCTTTGTGTAATTTATTTCTTGTTTCTTACCTTTGTGGTCTGAGAATCTGGTTGGTACAATTTCAATCTTTTTTAATTTATTGAGGCTCTTTTTGTGGCCTAGGATATTATCTATTCTTGAAAATGTTCCATGTGCACTTGAGAAGAATGTGTATTCTGCTGCTTTTGGGTGTAGAGTTCTGTAGATGTCTGTTAGATACATCTGTTCTATTGTGTTGTTCAGTGCCTCTGTCTCTTTACTTATTTTCTGTCTGTTTGATCTGTCCTTCAGAGTGAGTGGAGTGTTGAATTCTCCTAGAATGAATGCATTGCATTCTATTTCTCCTTTAATTCTGTTAGGATTTGTTCACATATGTGGGTACTCCTGTGTTGGGCGCATAGATATTTATATGTTCCTGTTGGATTGACCCTTTTATCATTATGTAATGTCCTTCTTTGTCTCTTGTGACTTTCTTTGTTTTGAAGTCTATTTTGTGTGGTACAAGTACTGCAACTCCTGCTTTTTTCTCCCTATTAGTTGCATGAAATATCTTTTTCCATCCGTTCACTTTTAGTCTGTGTATGTCTTTGGGTTTAAAGTGAGTCTCTTATAGGCAGCATATAGATGGGTCTTGTTTTTTTATCCATTCAGTGACTCTATGTCTTTTGATTGGTGCATTCAGTCCATTTACATTTAGGGTGATTATCGATAGGTATATACTTATTGGCATGGCCGGCTTTAGATTCGTGGTTGCCAAAGGTTCAAGGTTAACTTCCTTACTATCTAACAGTGTAACTTAACTCACTTAATATGCTATTACAAACACAATGTAAAGGTTGTTTTTTTTCTTCCTCCTCCATTCTTTATATATTAGGTATCATATTCGGTACTCTTTGTCTATCCCTTGATTGACTTTGGGAATATTTAATTTAATTTTCCATTTGCTTTATAATTCACTGTTCTACTTTCTTTACTGTGGTTTTATTACCTCTGGGACAGCTATTAAACCTTAGGAATACTTCCATCTATAGCAGTCCCTCCAAAATACACTGTAGAGATGGTTTGTGGCAGGTAAATTCTCTCAGCTTTTTCTTATCTGGAAATTATTTAATCCCTCCTTCAAATATCAATGATAATCTTGCTGGATAAAGTATTCTTGGTTCAAGGCCCTTCTGCTTAGTTGCATTAAATACATCATGCCACTCCCTTCTGGCCTGTAAGGTTTCTGTTGAGAAGTCTGATGATAGCCTGATAGGCTTTCCTTTGTATGTGATCTTATTTCTCTTTCTCTGGCTGCTTTTAATAGTCTGACCTTATCCTTGATCTTTGCCATTTTAATTACTATATGTCTTGGTGTTGTCTTCCTTGGGTCCCTTGTGTTGGGAGATCTGTGCATCCCCATGGCCTGAGAGACTATCTCCTTCCTCAGATTGGGGAAGTTTTCAGCAATTACCTCCTCAAAGACAGTTTCTATCCGTTTTTCTCTCTCTTCTTCTTCTGGTACCCCTATAATGTGAATATTGTTCCGTTTGGATTGGTCACACAGTTCCCTCAATATTCTTTCATTCTTAGAGATCCTTTTTTCTCTCTGTGCCTCAGCTTCTTTGTATTCCTCCTCTCCATGTTCTACTTCATTTATCACCTCCTCCACTGTATCCAATCTCCTTGTAATACTGTCCATTGTGCTCTTCAACGATTGGATCTCCGACTGGAATTCATTCCTGAGTTCTTGAATATCTTTCCATATCTCCATGAGCATGTTAATGATTTTTATTTTGAACTCCCTTTCAGGAAGAGTCATGAGGTGGATGTCATTTAAATCTTTCCCAGGAGTTGTATTAATAATTTTACTCTGAACCAGGTGTCTTTGATGTTTCATATTTGTATATGGCGCCCTCTAGTGCCCAGAAGCTCTACTCTCTGGAGCTGCTCAGCCCCTGAAGAAATGTGGGGGGTTGCAGGGGAGTGGTATTGGTGCCTGGGGGGAGGAAAGAGCTGTTTCCTGCTTCCCAGCTGCTATTCCTGTCTCCACTGCCTGAACCAGTGGTCTGAGCACACAGGTATAAGCCTCTATGCTTTGCGTTTGTAGTTGCTGTAGACAGATCTTCCCTCTTGCTGGGCTAATATCAGGGTAGGGTTTGCCAGTTTGTGAGCCAGGTGGGGCTGGCCTGGACAAAGGCGCAGTAGGCTGCATATCATGGAGGAGTCCTTGGACCTGTGTAGCCAGCCACAGAGCTGGAGCACCTGAAGATTGTCTAAGGAGGAAGATTTCTTTTTCCTCCTTAAATATGAGAGTCTATATGGCAAAGCTCCCATCCTGGTGGGCAGAGTGCACCTGGACAATTTCATCTACCTGTCCTCTCTCCTGAGCAGTAGGCTCTGTGCAGTCCTTTCCCCTTAACAGCTCTCTTGCTAAGGGCTTCCTTGTTAGGAAGTCTCTCAGACTGCCCACCTCTCTTTTGTCCCAGAACAGCTGGATATGGATCCCTGCTTTCCACAAGTGGCTGGAATCTCAGTCTGTCCAGGAATTCTGCCTGTCTTAGCTTTCCAACCCTCTACTCACGAGAGTATCATGGAAGCACCATGAAACGTAGGTTTGTGCTTCCAGAGCAGATCTCTGGAGTTAGGTGTTCGGCAGTCTCAGGCCTCCAGTCTCTCCCTGTTCCATTTCTCTTCCTCCTGCAGGTGAGGTGGGGTGGGGGAAGGGCTTGGGTCCAGCTCAGCCACAGCTTTGTTACGTTACCTTGTTTTGTGATATCTGCTCTTTTCTCCAGGTATATGCAGTCTGGCACAGTACTCTTTCCTGTTGGTCTTTCAGGGTTAGTTGTAGTAATTATATTTTTGTATTATATGCGGTTTTAGGAGGAAGCCTGTTTCTAACCTCTCAAGCCACCATCTTTAATCCCGGCCCATAAATTCTTTTATAATTCCATTTTACTCTTGTGATTTTATGCAACATTTTGTAATTTTGGAAACTAAAATACAGAATTTTATGGACTGTGATTCCAGTTTTATCAGCATTTTGTTAGAATTAAAATTAAGTTTAGTGGCAACTGAAATATCTAGCCTTAGTCCTCCCTAAACCCTCAGCTATATATTACATTTATTTACCTTTAATTGTGAGATATTTTATACATAAGAGTACATTTACTGGATATGTACACTGTAAAGAATAATTTAAAAGAAATGGTACCCATCCCACAGTTTAAGGACTAGAACTTAACCTCCTACTCATAAGGATTCAATTCAGTTAGTACCTCTCAAGATACACTAAGGGATTACCTATAAATGTCTTAGTGATGAGAAAAAATATTATAAATATAATTTTTCTGTGTTTTTTCCCATTTTTCTGAAATAAGTATGTGTTTCTTTTGTAATAAGAAAAAATATTAACTTTATTTTGGAGAAAATGAAAATTCATTTTCTCTGTGAAACCTCCCAGACCACCCCCTTGGTGGAGTTCATCTTTTTGTCTTCCTTTGCTCCTGATGCTTGGTTACCTCTATTATACTTGGTTCTGTGATTATTTACTTTCTTGTCCTTCTCCCCCACTAGACTGCTCACTTTTCCAGGATGGGGTTCAGGCCTGATTCATCTCCATGTCCCCTGTACCTGGCACAGACAGCTCTAGTGCATCCGCCAAGCTGAATGGAGGGAGAAAGGAAATTAGGAATGACCAATATCCGGGCCCTGCCACTTTGACGATGATTTCATGATGGAAAGCAAGACTGTGGAAGAACAATTTCTCCTCTTGTTTTATAGGGGAGGAAGATCTTCCAGATAAAGTGATTGTGGCAAGAGGCAAGGCCAGATGGGCAGACCAAGCAGGGAAATTCATTTCCCCTCTGGATATTAAAGATGTGTATCTGGTGGGTGTTTGACTGCAGGGCGATTAGCAGTGGGGTGGGTGATTCTGGATGGAGCTTTCTATCTTGTGCTGCATCTGTTGAACAGTTTTGCAAATGTAATAAAGCCTGACAGCCTGAGGTACGTAATGCCCTCCCATCTCCTCCCTGCCCCTTCGCAGCCCAGCCTGAGACAGAAGAGCAGAGCAGATCACAAATTCCTGTTGTGCTATCTGCCCAGAGCATGACAGCTTCATCTACCTGGCTCTTCCAAGAGTGGCGACATAGTTGAGTGCCTTGGGATGGTGACCTTACCCCTTGAGCCTAAGACACTTAACATACATAATGGCTACAAAAGAATATTTATAATACTGTGTAAATATTGCATACATACTACAACCCTCTATACCCATGTCCTAGAAAGAGAATGTCACTTTGCCTTTTAGGACCCCTGAATATCTGTCCCTATCCCATCCCTTCTCTTCTCTCAGAGGTAGCCACGACCCTGAATATTACATTGATCATTCCCTTACTTTTATTTATACTTTGACCACCACTGTGTTTATCCCCAAACAACATATTGTTTAGTTTTGCAAGTTTGTGAGCTTCATGTAATTAGAATTATTCTATTTTACCAAGATTATCTTTTTTCACTCAACATTTTCTTTTTTTAAAAACTTTTTATGAAGGTATTTTTCATATACACTCATGAAGGTTTCACGAGAAAAAACAATGTGGTGACTACTTTTACCCATATTGTCAAGTCCACACCCATACCCCATGCAGTTACTGTCCATAAGTGTACTAATATGCCACAGATTCACTAATTACCTTCTCTGTGCTACACTGTTTTCCCCGTGACCGCCCACACCATGTGAACTAACCATAATACCCCTCAATCCCCTTCTCCCACCCTCCCCGCCTGCCTTCCCACACCCCACCCCTTTGGTAACCACTAGTCCCTTCTTGGAGTCTCTGAGTCTGCTGCTATTATGTTCCTTCAATTTTGCTGCGTTGTTATACTCCACAAATAAGGGAAATCATTTGGCACTTGTCTTTCTCCGCCTGGCTTATTTCACTGAGCATAATATCCTCCAGCTCCATCCATGTTGTTGCAAATGGTAGGATTTGTTTCTTCCTTATGGCTGAATAGTATTCCATTGTGTATATGTACCACATCTTCTTTATCCATTCATCTACTGATGGACGCTTAGGTTGCTTCCATATCTTGGCTATTGTAAAAAGTGCTGCAATAAACATAGGGGTGCATATGTCTTTTTGAATCTGAGAAGTTGTATTCTTTGGATAAATTCCTAGGAGTGGGATTCCCGGGTCAAATGGTATTTCTGTTTTTAGTTTTTTGAGAAACCTCCATATGGTTTCCACAATGGTTGAATTAATTTACATTCCCACCAGCAGTGTAGGAGGGATCCCCTTTCTCCACATCCTTGCCAGCATTTGTTGTTCTTAGTCTTTTGGATAGTAGCCATCCTTACTGGGATGAGGTGACATCTCATTGTGGTTTTAATTTGCATTTCCCTGATGATTAGTGATATGGAGCATCTTTTCAGGTGTCTGTTGGCCATCCAAATTTTTTCTTTGGAGATTTGTCTCTTCATATCCTCTGCCCATTTTTTAGTCAGGTTATTTGCTTTTGGGGTGTTGAGGTGTGTGAGCTCTTTATACATTTTGGATGTTAACCCCTTGTCGGATATGTCATTTACAAATATATTCTATACTGTAGGATGCCTTTTTGTTCTGTTGATGGTGTCCTTTGCTGTACAGAAGCTTCTTAGTTTGATGGAGTACCATGTGTTCACTTTGGCTTTTGTTTCCCTTGCTTGAGGAGATGTGTTCAGGAAGAAGTTACTACTGCTTATATTCAGGAGATTTTTGCCTATGTTGTCCTTTAAGAGTTTTATGATTTCATGACTTACATTCAGGTCTTTGATCCATTTCAAGTTTACTTTTGTGTATGGGCTTAAACAATAATCCAGTTTCATTCTCTTGCATGTAGCTGTCCAGTTTTGCCAACACCGGTTGTTGAAGAGGCTGTCATTTCCCCATTGTATGTCCATGGCTCCTTTATCATATATTAATTGACCATATATGGTTCAGTTTATAAGAGGGCTCTCTAGTCTGTTCCACTGGTCTATGGGTCTGTTCTTGTGCCAGTACCAAATTGTCTTGATTAGTGTGGCTTTGTACTAGAGCTTGAAGTTGGGGAGTGTAATATCCCCAGATTTATTCTTCATTCTCAGGATTGCTTTGGCTATTTGGGAACTTTTGTGGTTCCATATGAATTTTAAAACTATTTGCTCTAGTTCACTGAAGAATGCTCTTGGTATTTTGACAGGGATTGCATTAAATCTGTAGATTGCTTTAGGTAGGATGGCCATTTTGACAATATTAAATCTTCCTATCCACGAGCACGGGATGTGTCCATTTATTGGTATCGTCTTTAATTTCTCACATGAGTGTCTTGTAGTTTTCAGAGTATAGGTCTTTCATTTTCTTGGTTAGGATTATTCCTATGTATGTTATTCTTTTTTTATGTTTACATATATATTTTTATTTTGCTGTTATTAATGTACAGTTACAGGAGCAACATTATGGTCACCAGACTTCCCCTATTATCAAGTCCCCACCACATACCGCATTGCAGTCACTGTTCATCAACGTAGTAAGATGTTATAGGATCACTACTTGTCTTCTCCATGTTATACTGTCTTCCCGTATTCCCCCACCCTCATCCCCGCTGCATTATGTGTGCTAATTCTAATACCCCTTTTTCCCCCTAATCCCTCCCTTCCCATCCATCTTCCCCAGTCCCTTTCACTTTGGTAACTGTTAGTCCATTCTTGGGTTCTATGAGTCTGCTGCTGTTTTTTTTCCTTCAGTTTTTGCTTTGTTCTTGTACTCCACATATAAGGGAAATCATTTGATACTTGTCTTTCTCTGCCTGGCTTATTTCACTGAGGATAATACCCTCTAGCTCCATCCATGTTGTTGCAAATGGTAGGATTTTTTTCTTATGTCTGAATAATATTCCATTGTGTATATATACCACATCTTCTTTATCTATTCATCTACTGATGGACACTTAGGTTGCTTCCATTTTTTGGCTATTGTAAATAGTGCTGCAATAAACATAGGGGTGCATATGTCTTTTTCAAACTGGGCTCCTGCATTCTTAGGCTAAATTCCTAGGAGTAGAATTCCTGGGTCAAATGGTATTTCTATTTTGAGTTTTTTGAGGAACCTCCGTACTGCTTTCCAAAATGGTTGAACTAATTTACATTCCCACCAGCAGTGTAGGAGGGTTCCCCTTTCTCCACATCCTCGCCAGCATTTGTTGCTGTTTGTCTTTTGGATGGTGGCCATCCTCACTGGTGTGAGGTGATATCTCATTGTGGTATAAATTTGCATTTCTCTGATGACTAGCAATGTGGAACATTTTTTCATGTGCCTGTTGGCCATCTGAATTTCTTCTTTGGAGAACTGTCTGTTCAGCTCCTCTGCCCATTTTTTAATTGGCTTATTTGCTTTTTGTTTGTTGAGCTGCATGAGCTCTTTATATAATTTGGATGTCATCCCCTTTTCGGATATGTCATTTGTGAATATATTCTCCCATACTGTAGAATGTCTTTTTGTTCTACTGATGATATCCTTTGCTGCACAGAAGTTTTTAGTTTGATATAGTCCCATCTGTTCATTTTTGCTTTCGTTTCCCTTGCCCAGGGAGATACGTTCATGAAGAAGTTGCTCATGTTTATGTCCAAAGATTTTTGCGTATGCTTTTTTCTAAGAGTTTTATGGTTTCATGACTTACATTCAGGTGTATGATCCACTTTGAGTTTACTTTTGTGTATGGGGTTAGACAGTAATCCAGTTTTATTCCCTTACATGTAGCTGTCCAGTTTTGCCAACACTAGTTGTTGAGGAGGCTGTCATTTCCTCATTGTATATCCATGGCTCCTTTATCATATATTAATTGACCATATAGCTTCGGTTTATATCTAGGGTCTCTATTCTGTTCCACTGGTCTATGGGTCTGTTCTTGTGCCAGTACCAAATTGTCTTGATTACTGTGGCTTTGTAGTAGAGCTTAAAGTCAGGGAGCGTAATCCCCCCTGCTTTATTCTTCGTTCTCAGGATTGCTTTGGCTATTCGGGGTCTTTTGTGGTTCCATGTGAATTTTAGAACTATTTGCTCTAGTTCATTGAAGAATTCTGTAGGTATTTTGATAGGGATTGCATTGAATCTGTAGATTGCTTTAGGCAGGATGGCCATTTTGACCATATTAATTCTTCCTTGTCAAGAGCATGGGATGAATTTCCATTTATTAGTGTCCCTTTAATTTCTGTTAAAAGTGTCTTGTAGTTGTCAGGGTATAGGTCTTTCACTTCCTTGTTTATGTTTATTCCTAGGTATTTTATTCTTTTTGATGCAATTGTGAATGTAATTGTTTTCCTGATTTCTCTTTCTGCTGGTTCATCATTAATGTATAGGAATGCAACAGACTTCTGTGTATTAATTTGGTGTCCCGCAACTTTGCTGAATTCAGATATTAGATCTAGTACTTTTGGAATGGAGTCTTTAGGGTTTTTTATGTACAATATCATGTCATCTGCAAACAGGGACTGTTTGACTTCTTCCTTGACAATTTAGATGCCTTTTATTTCTTTGTGTTGTCTGATTGCCATGGCTAGGACCTCCAGTACTATGTTGAATAGAAGTGGGGAGAGTGGGCATCCTTGTCTTGTTCCCGATCTTAAAGGAAAAACTTTAAACTTCTCACTGTTAAGTATAATGTTGGCTGTGGGTTTGTCATATATGGCCTTTATTATGTTGAGGTATTTGCCCTCTATACCCATTTTGTTGAGAGTTTTATCATGAATGAATGTTGAATTTTGTCAAATGCTTTTTTAGCATGTATGTACATGATCATGTGATTTTTGTCCCTCTTTTTGTTGATGTGGTGGATGATGTTGATGGATTTTCGAATGCTGTACCATCCATGCATCCCTGCAATAAATCCTACTTGATCATGGTGGATGAACTTTTGATGTATTTTTTAATTCAGTTAGATAATATTTTGTTGAGTATTTTTGCATCTGTGTTCATCAGGGATATTGGTCTGTAATTTTCTTTTTTGTGGTGTCTTTTCCTGGTTTTGGTATTAGAGTTATGCTGGCCTCATAGAATGAGTTTGGAAGTATTCCCTCTTCTTCTACTCTTTGGAAAACTTTGAGGATGGGTATTAGGTCTTCACTAAATGTTTGATAAAATTCAGCGGTAAAGCCATCTGGTTCAGGCATTTTGTTCTTAGGTAGGTTTTTGATTACTAATTTAATTTTGTTGCTGGTAATTGGTCTTTTCAGATTTTCTGTTTCTTTCTGGGTCATCCTTGGAAGGTTGTATTTTTCTAGAAAGTTGTCCATTTCTCCTAGGTTATCCAGTTTGTTACCATATAATTTTTCATAGTATTCTCTCATAATTATTTGTATTTCTGTGGTATCTATAGTGATTTCTCCTTTGTCATTTCTGATTCTGTTTATGTGAGTAGACTCTCTTTTTTTCTTGATAAGTTTGACTAAGGGTTTATCTATTTTGTTTATTTTCTCCAAGAGCCAACTCCTGCTTTCATTGATTCTTTCTATTGTTTTATTCTTCTGGATTTTATTTATTTTTGCTTTAATCTTTATTATGTCCCTCCTTCTAATGACTTTGGGCCTCACTTGTTCTTCTTTTTCTAGTTTAGTTAATTGTGAGTTTAGAGTGTTCATACAGTATTGTTCTTCTTTCCTGAGGTGGGTCTGTATTGCAATATACTTTCTGCTTACCATGGTCTTCGCTACATCCCATAGCTTTTGTGGTGTTTAATTATTGTCATCATTTGTCTCCATATATTGCTTGATCTCTGGTTCTATGTGGTCATTGATCCATTGGTTATTTAGGAGCATGTCGTGAAGCCTCCATGTTTTTGTTGTATTTTTCATTTTACTTGTTTAATTTATTCCTTGTTTCATTCCTTTGTGATGTGAGAAGTTGGTTGGTACAATTTCAATCTTTTTTAATTTACTGAGGTTCTTTTTGAGGCCTATTATATGATCTATTCTTGAAAATGATCCATGTGCACTTGAGAAGAATGTGTATCCTGTTGCTTTTGAATGGAGTTTTCTGTAGATGTCCGTTAGGTCCATCTGTTCTAATGTGTTTTTCAGTGCTTCTGTCCCCTTACTTATTTTCTGTCTGGTTGATCTGTCCTTTGGAGTGAGTGGAGTATTGAAGTCTCCTAGAATGAATGCATTGCATTCTATTTCCCCTTTTAATTTTGTTAGTATTTGTTTCAAATATGTAGGTGCTCCTGTGTTCACTGCATAGATATTTATAATGGTTATATCTACTTGTTGGATTGACCCTTTTATCATTATGTAATGTGCTTCTTTGTCTCTTGTGACATTCTTTGTTTTGAAGTCTATTTTGTCTGATACAAGTACTGCAATTCCTGCTTTTTTCTCCCTATTAGTTGCATGAAATATCTTTTTCCATCCCTTCACTTTTAGTCTGTGTATGTCTTTGGGTTTAAAGTGAGTCTCTTGTAGGCAGCAGATAGATGGGTCTTGTTTTTTTATCCATTCAGCGACTCCATGTCTTTTGGTTGGTGCATTCAGACCACTTACATTTAGGGTGATTATCGATGGTCTGTACTTATTGGCATTGCCGGCTTTAGATTCGTGGTGAGCAAAGGTTCAAGGTCAACTTCCTTACTATCTAAGAGTCTAACTTAACTCACTTAATATGCTATTGTAAACATAATCTAAAGGTACTTTTTTTCTCCTCCTTTTTCTTCCTCCTCTATTCTTTATATATTAGGTATCATATTCTGTATTCTTTGTCTATCCCTTGATTCCCTTTGGGGATAGTTGATTTAATTTCGCATTTGTTTAGTAGTTGACTGTTCTACCTTCTTTACTGTGGTTTTATTACCTCTGGTGACAGCTATTAAACCTTAGGAACACTTCCATCTATAGCAGTCCCTCCAAAATAGACTCTAGAGATGGTTTGTGGCAGGTAAATTCTCTCAGTTTTTCTTACCTGGAAATTGTTTAATCCCTCCTTCAAGTTTAAATGATAATCTTGCCAGATAAAGTATTCTTGGTTCGAGGCCCTTCTGCTTCATTGCATTAAATACATCATGCCACTCCCTTCTGGCCTTTAACGTTTCTGCTGAGAAGTCTGGTGATAGCCTGATGGGCTTTCCTTTGTATGTGATCTTATTTCTCTCTCTGGCTTCTTTTAATCATCTGTCCTTATCCTTGATCTTTGCTATTTTAATTACTGTATGTGTTGGTGTTGTCTTCCTTGGTCCCTTGTGTTGGCAGATCTGTGCATCTCCTTGGCCTGAGAGACTATCTCCTTCCCCAGATTGGGGAGGTTGTCAGCAATTACCTCCTCAAAGTCACTTTCTATCCCTTTTTTCTCTTTTCCTTTGCTGCCCCTATAATGCGAATATTGTTCCGTTTGGATTGGTCACACAGTTCTCTCAATATTCTTTCATTCTTAGAGATCCTTTTTTCTCTCTGTGCCTCAGCTTATTTGTATTCCTCTTCTCTAATTTCTGTTTCATTTATTGTCTCCTCCACCATATCTAATCTGCTTTTAAAACTTTCCATTGTATGTTTCATTTCTGATACTGTTTTCCATAATGATTGGATCTCAGACTGGAATTCATCCCTGAGTTCTTGAATATTTTTCTGTACCTCCATGTGCATGTGAATGATTTTTATTTTGAAATCCCTCTCAGGCAGATTCATGAGGTCGATTTCATTTGAATTTTTCTCAGGGGTTTTATTGATAATTTTCCTTTGAACCAGGTTCCTTTGGTGTTTCATATTTGTATATGGCGCCCTCTAGTGCCCAGAAGCTCTACTCTCTGGAGCTGCTCAGCCCCTGAAGAAATGTCGGGGGTTGCTGGGGAGCTGTATTGGTGCCTGGGGGGGAGGAAAGAGCTGTTTCCTGCTTCCCGGCTTCTATGCCTGTCTTCACTGCCAGAACCAGTGGCCCGAGCACACAGGTATAAACCTCTGTGCTTTGCATTTGTAGTTGTTGTAGATAGGGATTCCCTCTGGCTAACGCCAGAGTAGGGTTTGCCGGTTAGTGAGCCAGGTGGGGCTGCCTGGGAGAAAGGCTCAGTAGGCTGCGTATCACGGAGGGGTCCTTGGAGCTCTGTAGCCAGCCAGGGAGCTGGAGCTCCTGAAGATCATGAAAGTTCCCAACCTGCTGGGCAGAGTACACCTGGACAATTTGTCTACCTGTCCTTTCTCCTGAGCAGTAAGCTCTGTGCAATTCTTTCCCCTTTAGCAGCCCTCTTGCTGTTAGGAAGTCTCTCAGACTGCCCACCTTTCTTTTGTCCCAGAGCAGCCTGATATGGATCCCTGTTTTCCACAAGCAGCTGGAATCTCAGTCTCTCCAGGTATTCTGCCTGTATTAGCTTTCCAACCCCCTAGTCACGAGAGTGCCATGAAAACTTCATGAAATGTAGATTTGTGCTCCTAGATCAGATCTCCAGAGTTAGGTATTCAGCCGTCCCAGGCCTCCACTCCCTTCCCGCTCTGCTTCTCTTACTCCTGCAGTGAACTGGGCTGGGGAAGGGCTTGGGTCCTGCCAGGCATGGCTTTGGTACGTTACCCTGTTCTGTGAGGTTTATTCTTTTCTCCAGGTGTGTGCAGTTTGGCACAGTCCTCTTTCCTGTTGCTCTTTCAGGATTAGTTGTATTAATTATATTTTCGTATTATATGCGGTTTTAGGAGTAAGCCTGTGTCTCACCTCTCACATCACCATCTTTAATCTCTCAGCATTTTCATTGTTATACAGTTTCCATTGTATGGATCAGCCAAAAACTTACTCTACTTTTGATAAACATAGAACTCATTCCAGTTTCTTGCTAACTACAGACAATGCTGTTACAAATTCTATTGTACATGTATCCTGTTGCATGTTGGTAAGTTTTCCTGACATTTATCCAGGAGAGGTTTGGCTGGGTCCCAGGGAATGCACATCTTCAGCTTTACTAGACAGTACCAAATTGTTTCCCAAGGTGACTGGATCAGCCATAACAATTTGCAATCCCAAAAGTAATGTTTCAGTTAATCTTCACCAATACTTGATGTAAACAGATTATTATTATTACTTTGCAAATCATTAAAGCATTATCTCACTGTGGTATAAAATGCAGTCAGATTTGCACTTCTGGGATTTCTAATGGCGATTCAACATCATATTATGTTTATTGGCCATTTCCGTTCCCTCTTATTTTTGTTGTTGGCTCTTTGTTACTTTATGACCAAAGAAAAAAGCTTACATTTGAATACTTGCAGGGAAAATGTGGGGTGCTTTTAATTCATTAACAAATGGATATTTTCTAATCTTGAAAAAGAAGGGGCAGGAGTTTGCAATAATCAGAAAACGTATCAGCCTTGTCTGAAGAGAAGGATGGCTAGCATGCAGTCTCACATTAGCTCTGGCTATCTTGCAAGGGACTTTATATTTAGTGAGCATTGTTCCTGTTGCCAGGCGATCCAATCTGGGGCGATCTCCCTGTACACTAGGTGAGACCTCAACCTGAGAAAGAGATCTTGACTCTGATGGTGAAAGAATTCACAATCAGGTCTAGCAGGTGCAAGCAAAGAGTAGTTTAATAAAGCAAAAGTACACACTCAAGGAGGGAGTGTGAGCATGCGCCAGAGATGAGCAGCCCCTTTCTCTCTTTTGAAAAGTGCCCATTTGGGTCATTTGCCCTTGTT
Organism: Phataginus tricuspis; assembly: GCA_029783875.1. Lineage (NCBI taxonomy): Eukaryota > Metazoa > Chordata > Mammalia > Pholidota > Manidae > Phataginus > Phataginus tricuspis. The sequence goes on along the minus strand of JAQQAC010003584.1, from coordinate 16,373,553 downwards.
CTTGATTTATGTTATCTTTTCCTCATTGATTTGTAGTTGTGTGTCCTGGCCATTAATCCTTTGTCAGTTTAACAAATCCTTTGTTAAGTACAAATACGTCTTTCTTATCTCTCGAGCTAAACTGTCAGTCCTAGAGGTAGAAAATAGGTATAGAGAGCCCAGAATAAATTAGGATTGCAACTTCCTATTTCCCTTATCGCTCTCGCCACACCTGTCAGTGGTGGAGGCACAGAGCATGTGAAGCAACTGTACTTCAGTGACATGAAGATTTTTCCCAGGGCCTGGGAGGGAAGGTTACAGGCAGTTTTTGTTTTACTTTTTTTTTTAGAGAACCAGTTGTTACCAAATCCAAGCTCGTGCCACTCTCCACACTCATGGCAGTAAATTGGGAGACCAAGTGTTGGGGCAAGGAAAGTGACTTTATTCAGAAGGCCAGCAGATCAAGAAGATGGTGGACTCATGTCCTAAAGCACCATCTTAACCCAGGCTTGATTGCAAGCTTCTTTTATGTTAGGGAAGGGGGAGTATGAGTGGGTCGGCGGCAGGTTTAGGAGTTACTGACAGCTGCAAACGTCTGGCACCAGTGAGGGTCCCAGGAGAGCTGAGAAGCTCCCTGTCCTTGGTTAGTTAGCTGCCTCTCACCCACCGAGGTCTGGTCATGGTGTTCCTAAGATTCTTTGACAAACAGTCATTATTTTCACACTTATTTCCTTTTTCCTGGAGGAGGCAAGCTTCGGGCAAGGAGTTATTTGCAGAAATCTCAAATTGTCTGCAAAATTAATGTTGATTAAGAAGCCTGGGTGCAGGGCTCCAGAGCTGGGCAGAAGCCCCTTTCCTTTGTTTCCCTTTTGGCCCAAAGGTTAAGGTAGCAAAGGAGACAAATACAGTATGGAGGAAGAGAGGCCACTTTTTCACTCGGTTGCACAGTCACAACAAGGCAGTTAGACTGCTGAGTTGTCAGACTGTGATGCATCGGATGTAGGCAGGGCGCTTCAAGGTGAACTCACTGCCCTCTCATTGGTGGCTGGTGCGGGATGTTTGGCCCAGGCGTGGCCTTGGGCTCTCCTGCGCATGCGCGGCGCCTCTCCAGCTTCGCGGAGCGCCCTCCCGGCTGAGGACTCGATTCTGTTGATTTAAGTCTCTCCAGCCCTGACGCCGCGCCAAGCGCCTAGTTCCTTTAGTTTTACCGAAAGGGCCACAGAAGTGCAAGGTCCTACCGCTGCACTACGAATTACAGTCGGGGAGGCAGGAATGCGCGGTGCACCGCGGTGGGATTTTGGCTGAAACCACAAGCCTCCTACCCCTGTCCCTCGCGTGCTGAAGGCGTCTCTGGATGACGTGCCTTAAGGATAGGAAGTGGGAATCCGTAAAAGCTTTAGAAGAGTCCCTGGATGGGGTGGGCTAGAGCTTGGGAAGCTTCAGCGGGTCGCCGTTTACTCCCCGCTCTGCTTCACCGGGACGGGGGCGGGACCAGCAGGACTTTGGAACCTGTTACTGGAGGTGTTGCAGAAAGTGCGCAAGGTCCACCTGCGCGCACGGCGCCACGGCGCCACGGCCCCAACCGCCGCCGGCAGCGCAGGCCGCAGCACCCCCCACCCGGCCTCCAGGCTGCAGGTGCGGAGCCGCCCCGCCAGCACGCCCCGCTCCTTGCCGCTGGCCGCGCGTGGAAGCCACGGGTCGCACGCAGGTCCCAGCGCGTCCCTGGAGGGCAGGGGGCGGGCTCCGAATCGCCGACTGCGCGCGTCACGGGCGCCCGCTCCTCATTGGCCGTCCGCGCGGTCACGGGCCCGGACACCGGGATTGGCACCGCCCGCGGGCAGAGCCAGAGTAACGGGACTCCGGGCTGCGGGTCACAGCCCAGGCGCCCGAGGGGCTGGCGTCGGCGCCGAGCCCAGAGCCCAGGGTGGGAGCCTGGCCGGGACGCGCGCACCATGCCCTACCTGCTCATCAGCACCCAGATCCGCATGGTGAGTACCCGCCGCCGGCGAGCGGGAGCTGGGGCCCCGCGGGGTGCGCGGCCGCACTCGGCGCCTCCTCCCCGGGCAGCGCCCGGCGGTGGCTGGACGAGGTAGGCTCCAGGGAAACGCCCCCTCGGCGCTCGGGGAGGGAGAGTAGGGTCGGACTCAGCAAGGATCCCGGGACTCGGGGAGCTGCGGCCCGCCGGGCTCCCCAGGGCCGCAGAGACCGCGCGAGCTCCGGGCGCTTGCAGCTCCTGTCCTACCTGTCCGCGGGAGGCCCAGACTCTGGGAGGAACCCAGGAAGCCCTGGCCTCACATGTGCAGCACCCGCTGCCCTGCAAAGAGGCGCCCCGTAGGAAAAAAAAAGAAGTGGAAAATCCCGAGGGAAAGAGGTTTGTAGGAGAAAAGGAGGTGCTAAGACCTATGCCCAGTGCCTGGCCCAACCGCAGCCACTAGCTGCACCCTTGGCCACTTGCAGGAAGAGTTCTGCCTGAGGCCTTGGGAAGAGAAGAGAAGGAAGAACTTGCTGTGCAAGGGGCCAGGCCGCGGTGTTAGTGGTGGGACGCCTTCCGCAATCAGAGCCATTCTTCTTCCTCTGGGCAGTTTCCACGTCTCAGGGGATGCTGGTCTCCCGTTTAGCTTCTGAGGGACCGAGTGATGCGACTGGATCCCCGGCTGGGTGCGCCTCTTCCCCTTCCCACTCCCCGCTGCCTTGGGGTGGGGAGAACGCAGGCTCACCTCGTGGCAGGGGCAGCCTTGGCAGTGCCGGGCTGTGGTTTGAGAACCAGGCAGCTGTGCAGTTGGTGTGCATTCCTGGGCCCCTTCCCAGACTCCCCAAACCCTTAAGCGTGGGGCTTGGGAGCTCAGCGCTCTTCAGGTGGTTCTTTCTCTTAAAATAGCAGCTCTATTGATACAGACCACATATACCACAGAATTCACCAATTCAAAGTGTAGGAATCAATGGATTTCTTTTTTTTTTTTAGTATACTCAAGAGTGTGCCACCATCACCATAAACAATTTTAGAACATTTCCGTCGCCTTAAAAAAGAACCCCTGAACCATACCCTGTATCTTAGCAGGTACTCTTCATTTCCCCCCGTCTCCCAGCCCTAGGTGACCACCAATTTACTTTCTGTCATAATACAGGCGTATCTTGTTCTGTTGCACTAAACAGGCATTGCTTTTTTTTTTTTTTTTTTACAAATTGAAGGTTTGTGTCAACCTTGCATCAAGCGAGTTTATTGGTGCCATTTTTCCAATAGCATTTGCTCACTTGGGTAATTCCTGCAATCTTTCAAACTTTTTCATTATTATTGTATTTGTTAGGGTGGGCTGTGCTCTTTGATGTTACTATTGTAATTGCTTTGGGGCGCCATCCACCCTGCTTAAAAAAATGTTGTGTGTTCTGAGTGCTCCACTGACCAGACTTTTCCTGTCTCTCTCCCTCTCCTTGGGCCTCCCTGTTCCTTGAGACACGACAATATTGAAATTAATAACCCTACAGTGGCCTCTTAAGTGTTCTAGTGAAAGGAAGAGTCACATGTCTTTCACTTTACATTTAAAGCTAGAAGTGATTAAGCTTAGTGAGGAGAGCATGTTGAAAGCCGAGATAGGCCAAAAGCTACCCCTTTTGACAGTCAAGTTATAAAGAAATATGATATGAAGAAAGTGTGGGTGGTCTGTATAGAAGATCAGGCCAGCCACAGCATTCCCTCAGGCCAAAGCCTCATCCAGAGCAAGTCGAAGCTGATGCTCACTGACCATTCTGAAAACCCGAGGGCGCTCGAGAATTATACTAAACCTACTCTGCCTGTGCTCTGTAAATGGAACAAAGCCTGGATAACAGCACACCCGTTTACATTTTAGGGCCACTGTTGAGAACTACTGCTCAGAAAAAAAGATATATTTCAAAATATTGCTTATTGACGACCTACCTGGTCATCCTAGAGCTCCTCTGATGGACATGTACAAATGAGATTGTTGTTTTCATGCCTGCTAAATACGACGTTCATTCTGTGGCCCTTGGATCAAGAAGTCATTTTGATTTCCAAGTCTTTTTGTATAAAAAATACATTTCGTAAGGCTCTTGCTGCCACACATAGTGATTCCTCTGATGGATCTGGGCCAAGTCAATTGAAGACCTTCTGGAAAGGAGTCACCATCCTAGATGACATTAAGAACATTCATGAATTCATGGGAAGGGATCAGAATATCAACATGAACAGGAGTTTGAAAGGTGATTGCAGCCCTCATGGATGACTCTGAGGGGCTCAAGACTCCAGTGGAGGAAGTCACTGCAGATGTAGTGGAAACAGCAAGAGAACTAGAATTACACGTGGAGCCTGAGGATGGGACTGAGTTGCTGCGCTCTCCTGATAGAACCTGAATGGATGAGGAGTGAGTCCTCTGAAAGCTCAGGTGATGGACAGCATCATTTTTTAGGGATAAAGTATTTTTGATTAAGGTATCAATGTACATTAGACATAATGCTATTGCCCACCTAACCGACTACAGTGCCATGTAAACCTAACTTCTGTATGCACTGGGAAGTCCAAAACTTCCTTTGACTCACCTTATTGCAATGCTCGCTTTACTTTCCTGGCATGGAACGGAAGTGTCAGTATCTCCAAGGTATGCCTGTGTGTGGTCTCTTGTGTCTGGCTTCACTTAGATAATGTTTTCACGGTTTATCCATACTGTAGTGGGCAGCAGTACTCATTTCTTTTCATTGCCAAGTAAGATTTCATTGTATGGCTGTGGCACATTTTATTTACCTATCGATCAGTTGACACACATTTAGGTCATTCCCACCTCTTGGTTATTAAGGGTAAGAATGTTATGAACATTTGTGTACATATCTTGTGTAGGTATATGCATTTATTTTTCTGCTTTCCAGGTGATTCTGATACCAGCACAGGTGGTGGTGCCATGCCCAGCTCATCCTGGAGGGTTTGGGAGGCCCACGCTGCTTGCCTTGGTCATGGACTGGCTCTTTCCCTCCTGGGCTCAGTCCCCGGGGTTCCTTACTGTCCCCTCCAGCCTTTGTTGAAGCTGGCTCAGGACTAGAGGGCAGGAGGAGCACAGGGGAGCCCTTCTACCGCTCCCAGCAGCCACTGGGGCTTATCTTGCAGGAGGTGGGCCCCACCATGGTGGGTGATGAGCACTCGGATCCAGACCTGATGCAGCATCTGGGGGCCTCAAAGAGAAGCGTCTTGGGAAACAACTTGTAAGTAGTGGCATTCCTGAGACCTTCTCCCTGCCAGCGCCTCGATCTTGGTTCCCTTTACAACCAGCAAGCCCAGGGATAGTGGCAGTGCCCGGTCGCAGAGCCCCTCCGCCTGTACCACACGGCCCTGACCTCCGCAGGGTCAGTCCCTCCTGTAGCCTCGCCACAGCCCCAGGCTTGCCCTGGCCTCTCTTCACAAGGGAGCCCCGGGACAGAGTCGCATTCCCTGGATGGGGGACTCTGTGGGGACGACTCTTTGCCCTGCTGCCTCATCTCCGAGCTGGGCCCCATCAAGGCAAGGTGGCAGAGAAAGAAAGGTTTCCGTCTTGGAGAGCTGGCTGAGTAACAGCTAGGCTCTAGAAACAGGGAGCAGGCAGCCTGGGTCCTCCTCCCAGCTCAGCGGCTGCCTGGGGACAGGCCACTTGGCTGGGCGTCCTTCACACCAGCTCCAGGGCTGCAGTGAGCAGCGTTTCCTTTTCTGCCCTCTCCCCCTTCCCTCCCTTCCTGCCCTACAGGCAGGGTGAACCCTGGCTGCACAGGTCGGCACTCCTGGGAGGACTGCCGGAGGGAGCCCCAAAGCGGGAGAGGCGGGGAGCTGGCTCCAGCCCCACCGGTCAGGGCCGGAGGGCTGAAGCCAACCCCATCCCTGGGCCCTGCGGTGCTTGTCTCAAGATGCCCAGCTGGCAGCTGGAGCCCTTTATCCCCCTGATGGCACTTTAGGATCCATTAACCTGGAAGCAGGAGAACCAAGCATCCCTGGGCGAGGAGCCACACGCACAGCTGGGAGCGATCAGGGGCCAGCCTGTTGCTCCAGGGCTGCAGGACAGCCAGGGCAGCAAGAGGGAGCGGAGGCCCCGGTAGGGCCCCGGGCAGGGCAGGGTGCTCCTCCTGAAGGACACAGTGCACAGCGCACGGGGCTGTCGGGCTGCCACGGCTTCGCCACCTGGATAGCGCTTGGAAAGCTACTTAACCTCTACGTTTTCTCATTTCTCAACAGTCCTGGCACCTTCCTTAGGGTGTCGGGAGGAATGAATGAGATGCTGTACGCAGTGCTTAGCAGGCAGGGGGGCTGAGAACAGGCACCCAGAGGGCACCCGGCGGACGCGAGTCGCTCCTGTGGGTGTTCCTGGCCAGGCCGGGTCTTCAGCGGAGGCGGGCTTCGTGCGGAGAGCTGCCCCGTGTCCCCTCAGCCGCCCGCCCCCTCTCCTTGCAGCTCCGAGTACTACGTCAACGACCCTCCCCGCATCGTCCTGGACAAGCTGGAGCGCAGGGGCTTCCGCGTGCTGAGCATGACGGGAGTGGGCCAGACGCTGGTGTGGTGCCTGCACAAGGAGTGACCCCCGCGCCCAGGAGCGGACGGGATGCCCCCCCGTCTCAGTGGTCGCCACGGGCCGGGCCCCAGACCCCTGCCTGCCTTCCCCGCTGCGCTGTCCCTCTCCCCGAGAGTCACTGTTTCCTCGGCCTAGCACCACTCGGCAGGCAATGGCCGCTCTGGAACCTGCCCCGGCCAGCAGGGGAGGCGGTCAGGGCCTGTAGCCCTGGTGCCCCCGCGCCCCTCCACCCCCGCCTCAGGCCTGGAGGCCGTGCCCTGGGAGGCTAGGGGGTGGCCCCTGGCGAGACCTGGCACCCCGGAGGGGCCCGGCCCCGGGGCTGCGCACACGGGTGGGTCCCGAGTGGTGAGTCCAAGCCAATAAAGCGCTGTGATGAGCGGTTGCCCCTCCGCTCCGCTCGCGTACTGCCTCCTGCCGCAGCGTCCCTGGGGTCCGCCTACTCCCGGGGAGGGAGAGCCAGGCCTGGGTGGAGCCCTCCGGGGCAGAGCTCAGCCACCGGGCCCACGCTTGGGCAGGCCGGCGCCCTATACCTAGGTATGCAAGGGAGGCACTCTTTAAAAAAAAAAGTTTATTGGGGACGTTTGAGCAAAGGGCTGTGGGAGGGCGGGCTGGAGGCGGAGGCTACGTGGGGCGCCCCTCCTTGTCCTCCTGCTGCATCTGGGCGATCAGCTGCTGCCGCTCGGCGGCCTGGCGCAGTCGCATCATGACGAGGCTCTCATAGTCCCTCTCGGAGACCACGGAGCCCTGGGGTACGGCGGGAGGACAGGGAGGGGTCAGGGCGGCAGCACACAGCCCCCGCCCCGGCCCGCGCCCTTCCCACCGGCCGTCAGCGCTCCCTCTCCTCTGGGCGCATCGCTTCCTCGTGCTCGCGCCAGGCCCCCCCCCCTCCGCGGCCTCTCAGTCCTTCAGCTGGCGCTCCTTTCCTCCCCCCAAGGCTTCTGCCTCCCCCAGGCTCCCAGTGCAGGGAAGTCCCCAGGGCTGCGCTCTGCTGGCCTCCCCGTGCCGCCTTCCCTGGGGCCTGGCGCCTGCTGAGGACGCGGGAAGGGAGCCCTGCCCTGGACACAGCCTCCATAGCCCCGCCCTGGAAGGAGGGGGACGGGCCGAGGCCCAAACACCCACACCAGGGCTCCGGCAGGGCAGGTCCTGTGGCTTTTTCTTTTATGATATTGCCAGCATAGTGTGAGGGATTGAAGAGTGCTTTATGTTAATAATCAGAAAAATAATAACACAGCCACCTCGATGGGCCAAGGCTGTGGGGTGGAGCGGCGGCCCCATGCCCTGGAAGGTCCACCCTCCCGCCTCGGTGAAGAACCGCAGAGCCCACGTGACCCGGCACAGACCTGAGCCGGACCGACCACCCCGGCTCCTGCTCGTGGAATCGGCTGGGGGAGAGGCCCGCGCTCAGTGACCCCAAGAATAGGAAGGGAGTGGCTGCGGTAAGATGCCGAGCCCCGGCCAACTGGTTTGGAGTCCGCGGTGTCAAGACTCCGGAGATGTCACCCCGCCCTGCGCCTCGCGCCGCCCTCTCCCGGCTACAGCAGCTCCGAGGCCAGCTGCCCTCCCGGCCAGGCCCGCCCAGTAAGCTCGGCCCCGCGGACCACGGACGCTGGCCCAGGACAAGTCCCCTCCTCCAAGGAGGGACCCCAAAGGCGGCCCAGGGGAAGCACTAGAGCATAGGGGGGTAGGAGACCGCGGGACCCTGACCCTCAACTGCGCCCTTCCGCCCTGGGGCCATCTGGGCGACTGGGAGGCGAGGAGGCAGCAGCCAGACTGGCCCCTCCCCCAGGTAATGCCGCTCGGCAGAGGGAACCTAGGAGTCACCCTGGCGTGGCGCGGGCCCAGCCCTGGGAGAAGCCAGCCCTCTGTAGGCACGCCGCTGCTCCCGTTGCCACACCCCCTGCCTTCCCCCCATACCTGCAGGCTCTGCTAAGGAGGGCCTGTCACCAGGCCCCAGGGCTGAGTCACCCACACCAGTGACAGGTCTCTTCCTCCCCAACAATTGTTCCACATGCCTGCCTTTCAATGAACTCCCACCCTCCACAAGCTCCTCCCTCCCAGACACGCGGAGGCTGGGAGCCAGGCCACCTGCTAGGGCCCCGGAGGTGGGGCTGTCAGGAGACAGGGAGGCAGCCAAGACCGGTCCCCAGAGGAACCAAGCTCCCCAGAGCCCTGGGGTGCTGGCTGCGGCTGCCCCATTCCCGCGTGCGGGTGCTGCAATCACCTAAGAGCCTGAAACCCGACTGAGTCAGCTGAGAACAACAACAGATCTGCCCCGCCACACACGGGCACAAACACCCAGCCGCTCATCAGCGTCCAGGAACCGCCTGCCCTGCACTGCGCTCAGGACCTACGCCGGGCCAGGGAGGGAGGCGAGCTCCTGTCCAGGAGGAGCCCAGCGCCGGGGAAGGAGATCCATCCCCACCACCATCTGGGCTGCCCACACTCTGGGTCCAGTAAGCGCTGCTTCTTCCTCTTGCAGTTTCTCCAATCAAGTCACCTTGTCCCCTGGGCAACTCCCATCAGCAGGAACCGCCAGTTCTACGCTCTCCTGGACAAAAGCACGCTCTTTCTGAGACCTCATCATACCATCACAGATGCTGGCCAAGGATCTGTGCTGACAGAAACCTGGGGCCTCTAGCCCACTAGGGCTGTCTCCCTGATTCTTGCCATCCATTGCTCCAGCGAGGACCAGATGGTCCCCAGCTGCCCTTGAACTGGGCTTCGGAGGTACCAGGCTTGTCTGCTAGCATCTCCGGGTCCATGGAGACCTGGCAGAAAAGCTCCTTCCGCAATGCCTCCTTCTTCAAGCGGCTGAGCCTGGTGCGGCCTCGGCGACTCCGGCGACAGGGCAGCGTGCTTAGCCAGGCCAGCATGGCTGGAGGGGACCATGAGGAGTACAGCAACCGAGAGGTCATCCGGGAGCTACGAGGGAGGTCGGATGGCCGGCGCTTGCCGCTGTGGGGGGATGAGCAGCCCCGGGCCACCCTGCTGGCCCCACCAAAGCCTCCACGCCTCTACCGAGAGAGTTCCAGCTGCCCCAACATCCTGGAGCCCCCCCCCCAGCCTACACCGCTGCCTACTCGGCTACTCTGCCCTCAGCACTCTCCCTCCACCAATACTCTGAGGAAGACCTATCAGACGCTGCAGCCTTGCAGAGGGCACCTGCTCTGGACCTCAACGATCCCTTCTTCTCCTTCACAGTGGACCTGGGGATTTCACTTCTTGAGGAAGTTCTACAAATGCTGAGGGAGCAGTTTCCCAGCGAAGCCAGCTTCTGAATGGGGGGAGGGTGGGCATAGGTGGGGTGACTGGAAGAGCCAGAAGCCTGGGGACCCAGGGAAGGAGGTACAGTTGTGGATGAAGAAGAAGGTAAGGATAGGAATCTGGGTCCTAAATAGTCCTCCAAGTCACCCCAGGGTGCAGGGACAGAGGCAGAGGCAAGCTGGAAATGTCGTGAGGGGGGCACTTGCTGGCAGGAGCCCTGAAGGCAGCTGGCAAGGCTGGGAAAAGGAGGCCACACCTGCAACCACAGGGACCAGGCAGAGGCCAGCAAACGGGAGGGAGGCAAAGGGGCGAGTCAGGGAGTGGAGGACACAGGCTGGGACCTCAGAGGGGCAGGTCCCCTCTGAAGCCACTGTCAACAGAGAGAGGTTACAGGGCAAGTCTAGGCAAAAGTGGTCCAACCCAGGCTGAAGAGAAAAGTGGGGAGACTTGAGGGAGAGGGATGGACAGGCTTGACCTTGTCCGTATGGTAGCCACTAGCCACATGTGGCTATTTAAACTTAACTGAAATTAAGTAAAATTACAAATTTAGTTTCTCGTTTGTACTAGCCGCATTTCAAGGGCTCAATAGCCACACATGACTAATGGCTGCCACCCTGGACAGGGCAGGGTGAACATCAACATGGCGGGAGGCAGTGCCGTCGGACAGCACACGGACCACGGCCTGGGGCCACCAGTGGCATCGTGGGGGAGGGGGAAGCCCACGGAGCCTTCAAGGGAAGGGAGGGGCTGGCAGAGTAGGAAGAGGGGGCCGTGTAGAGAGACAGAATATGACTCAGGAAAAACGTCAAGCAAATCATTAGCAAAAAGGGGGCCACGGGAGGCTCACGCTGCCAACACAGCTGCCTGGGGCTCTCCTGGGGCTCCGGGAAGGCGGCTCCAGGCCGGAGGCACAGACAGAGCTTGCAAAGGAACGCTTCAGGGAATTCTCAGAACTGTCAGTGATCAGGAGCCCTGGGAAATGCAGCAAAAACGTGCCAGATTTCCCTCCTTGCCACCCCAAGAACATGGACGGACTCGGAACCCATGTCTGTGACTGCAGAGGCGCGGCTGTCTCGAGTCCTCCGCCAGAGCTGGGGGCCTGCCTTGCCCAAACCCTCTGCCACCCCTGCCCTGTGGTCTGACCGGAAGACTTGAAAGCAGAGGCCAAGGCAGCTGGGCCATGCGGCTCTGACACCCCAGGCCTCTGGAAGGGTGGTGGACGGGGAGAGGGACGCTTCCACACACATTACTTCCGCACCCCAACCTGTGGCCACGCTTTTCCTTCCTCTTGAGTGGGTGTGCCAAGCTGACAGGCTCCCCTCCGGATGCAGGACATAATGAATAAAGCTCTTTATAATAGGCCTACGGAGTGGAGTGTCGTCTGGGGCTATGAAATGCAGGGACTTAATGGTGGGGGATAGGCCTCTGAAGAAGGGCCCGGAGTTGGGCTCAGACCAGTTCATTTTCCTTTTCTGTCCAGGGTCCAGGACACACTCCCACAAAGTTTCCCGTGCTCATGGCCAGGTGCGGGGCCAGAGCAGGGGTCTGTGGCTGAGACAACGAGAGCAAAGCCCCTGCTGACCCATGGAGGAGCGCTCTCCCATGGAGAGGGCTGGGAAGCCAGCACACTGAGGCTCCCACACAGACCCCAGGCCATTTTGGAGAAGGGAGAGCTCTTGGCCTGAGAGGTCTCTAGCCCACAAAAGCAGGGGAAGGTGTGACCAGGGCCATGCGCCAGGCTTTTGGGGGTGCGGGGTGCTTAACAAAAGACTTTGTGGAACTGTGAGGAGTGAGAGCTGGTGCTGAGCACGTACCAGCTGAAGTCTGTGCTCCACCCCGAGCTGGGGCCCAGGCAGCACCCAGTGTCAGCGGTGTTTTTCCTAACAGGAGGTATTGCCCTGGACAGTATCTGGTCCCTGAACAGGTCCCTGTCGGGGCAGGTGGGGAGGGACACAGCTGCTCGTGTCACCTGCCCCTTCCCCACAGCACTGGGTCGTCCAAGCACCAAATGCTTCCCACCACAACCAAGCAACCCTCTGGCCAGGAAGAGCCCTTTGGGTGGGGACAAGCCACACAGGAGACCAGGACATGAAAACAAGGTCTAAGGATTCTGAATGGGGTGGGGCCCCTGACTCGAGATGAGGAAGGGTCAGCGCAGGGTCAGAGCCCTCCTGGTCAGCACGGCCGACCTGCCAAGCTCACTCTAGTCCTGATGGCCTGGGTTTGTGAGGAAAGGGCCCTGAGAAGAGCCCAAACCCTGAGCAGGCCCAGTTGGGTGAGGCCTAGCTCCTTACCTGGGATAGTCCCGGGTGGCTGGGGCCTACTGCATCCCGGGGCCGTCCCTCTAACCAGGAAATCTTCAGAGGGTTATCGACCAGGCCCACTTCATTCTGGACAGCCAGCTCCTGCCAAACAGTGTCCAGTCCCGGTCCCATCAGTCCAGTTGGCTGTGAAGCAGCTCTCTCCCCACAGACAGAACCCAGCCAGCGCACTTCACCCGCTGGTGTGCTGAAGCTCTGCCCTCCTCGGGGGTGGGGGGCAGGCATGAACCTTTGGGCTGGGGCTGGGAGAAGGGGAAGGGGGAGGCACTGCAGGGCCCCAACCTGCGGGCATGCCCGCTTCCATGGGAGGGGAGGGGGCGCCACCAGGTAGCAGGAAACAAAATCGCTCTGTGCTCCCCTTCCACTGCGGAGCATTCTCCCATCTATCCCCTCACTTGCTGGGCCTCTACTCCTGAGCGTCGGGGAGCCTCTGGGGAACCTTGGCCCTGAGCTGGCCCAGAGATCTCCTGGGAGTGTGGATCCCTGAGCTCGGGCAGCCCGCGGCACCGGGTCCCAGGGCGGCAAGGGCCCCAGGGCCTCACGCAGCACTCACCGCAGCCTTGACGGTCGCAAACTCCAGCACAGCGGTGCCTGCCTTCTTGCTGGAAAGCACCAGGCTGAGCACCTCTCCATACTGTGAGGGCAAGGGGGTCCTGGTCAATATGGCTCAGGCTTCAGGATGGCCGGGCTCATGCCCGAGACAAGCCTGGGCTGTCCTGAGGCCCACAGGGGCATTTTTAGTGGGGTATAACTTCGTATTGCTAGGATCCCTGAAAGGGGAGATCAGAGATGGGGAGAAAGAATTTTTGTCCAGAATGCAGGACAGCAAAAGAGAGCTGGGCAAAGGCCTGGGGACTCAGGCCGCTGCGGCACAGCTGCCTCAGCAGCCAAAGGTGGTGAAGGGCTGGGCTTCCAGGCCAGATGCCCACCTCCTCCCCGCCCCCACACTCAGCCAAGCCCTTTGCATCTAAGGTCAGCAAGGGCTACCTGGGTGGGGAAGGCAACACCAGGCTGGAGGGAACACAGGGTGATACGAGTGCCTGCAGGGCCAGGGAGAAGCCTCCAGGCTGTCCCTATGGTCTATGAGACAGAGAAAGGCAGATAAAGAAGCTAGGGGAACTTCAGGCTTGGAGGTCCTGGGGTTTGGCCTGCGATGTGGACTGAGATGATGGGAAAGAGGGAAGTCAGCAGGGCAGACCTTTTGAAAAAGCTGCAGGAGGACGTCTCTGGAGTAGCCGCCTTCTGACTCGTTCTCCTTCTTGCACTTCCATTTTAGCTGAGAAGACAGCAGGGGGCGTCCACATTGAACACGGCCCTTTGCCGGAATGGTACCAGACCCCACACCTGAGCTTTACAGCCTGGGCAGGCAGCCCCCTAGTCTTCAAGGCACTTGCAATCTAGGGAGCACAGATGTGTTCCTCTTGAAAATGACAGGCAGTGTGGCCTGCTCACTGGCAGCCATACTCCAGCCTCAAGATATTCTCCTTCGAGGGCCTCTGGAGAATGCAGCTGTGCAAATGTCAGAGCTGAGGGCAGCCTTTCACGGCAAGCTGGAGAGGCCGCCCTGCTGCCCAGGCAGCAGGAAGATGGAAGGATGCTTGCACAGATCCTACAGAGCCAAACCCCGTGAGCCACGGCAGGCGTCCATTCTTGCGGAGAGAAGTAGTGTGAGGTAGACCACAGGCCCCGCACGGCTCACCTTTAGCTTGGGGGTTCCTCTGCCTTCGGGATACTCTGCCTTTCCTAGAAAATTTGGGAAAATTGGCAAAAATTAGACCATGTAGAGGTTCTCCCAAAGGAGACATAGCCCAGAGCTGAAGGACTAGTAAAGATCATTCCCGACCAAGGGCAGTATCTGAGGAGCCTGGTGGGGAAGGCAGAGGCAATCCTACCCCCATTCCAAGGGCCGCCACTCCAGGGCAGTCTGGGCACTTGCCTGCTGAAGGTCACAGTTAGCCCTCTGCCGTCCAAGGGCTGTGAACACCTTCTGGGGGCGGGAGGCAGAGGTACAGACCTCACAGCTCTACTGAAACCAAGTAGCCCAGAGCCTTATCCTTGGTTATCTGCTCTAAAATAGAGCCAGCTCTGCTTAGAACTAAGACAAATGGGGCCCAGGCAGAGTGAAAAACAAACAGGCCCCAGAGAACTAGCAGGAAAGGGACAGGTGACATGTGTCTGACTGGGGTACCTCTAGGATTCTGCCAGACAGAAGCTTCTACAGAGACTCCACCAAGTAGCCAGTGTGGCCACTCTGGACATCCAGAACTGCCTTGGAGAGGCATGTGGGGGCGATGGACGCTCACCTCTCAGCCTCTGTTCTCGTTCTTGCCGTATCTGCTCCTGGATCAGCCTCTGCTGTTCCTCTAGCTGCCGGGAACCCTCTTCTCGAAGGCGTTCAATCTGCAGAGCGGGGGTTGGGAGGGTGACAGTTCTGTGCAGATCCAATTCCAGGTTGGCTCACCTTGTAAAGGTCCCTGGGAGGCTCCACCTGCAAGCTAGGGCTCAGCAACCTGGAGGTGGGACAGATGACCCAGATCCCAGAGAGGAAGGTGGAAAGGCAGGCCCCCCCAGCCACGGCAGTCACCTCGGCCCACCTTCTCCTCCCCCTGCAGATGCCCCAGGCCAGTGTGCTCGCATGCTCACCTCCTGCTCCAGCGTCCTGGTGCTCCGGCTCTCCCCTCCCTCCTCACTGCCATGGGCCTGGGCCTGTCGCTCCCGGGCCTCCAGATCTAAGCACAAGGGTCGAATGGCCCAATGTCTGGTCTAAGCAGTTTCCTTATGGCTGCAGCCTGCCCAGCTCTGGCTGTATCCCCAAAATCTCACACAGAATGAAACTGTAACTCTGCCCCTGCCTCCGTGGTCCCGAGTTAACTCCCACTGAGCAAAGTCATAGCATGGAAGTATAGTTTCCAGCTGAGTGGCCGGAGTCAGGAAGGGTTAAACCAGCTCACCCTGACCAAGCTGGTTCTCTGATCACTAAACAGGGTGTGGGTGGATGCTTCTGTCAGAAGCCTGGGGCCAGGTGGAGCTGCCGGCCTGTTTCTGTGGTTTGGCACCTGGGACCCGGCCTTGGCTTGATGCTTTTCCCATCACAGAGCTCAAGGGCCCACTGCCTCCTTTACCTCCCCCTCAGCTCACGGTTACCAGGCCGCACTGTGGTTCCGGCTACAGGGGCTCCTACAGGGACAACAGACTGTGCAAGGAAGTCGCCCCAGATCCTGGAGCCCTTCCCACCTTCCAAGAGAAACTTGCTTGTGGTGCCATGACAGGCCAGTTGCTGTGACAGACCCTTTCTCAGGCCTGGGACTCACTGCTTTCTTCTCTGTACACTTTACCTACAATCTCCCATTTTTTTGGTTTGTTTTCGAGAGAAATGGATGTATTGGAATGGTGCACGTATATATAAAATATATAGATAGCAAACAGACAAGAACAGGAGAAAAACTGAGTAAAGAATGCCTGGACCACTCTCATGGGGGTAATGAAAATGTCCTAAAATGGATTTATAGTGATAGTTACACCATTTGTTAAATTTACTAAAAACCACTGAATTTTATACTTGAAATGAGTGGATGTTATGATATACAAAATAAACCTCAATAAAGCTGTTTTTTTAAAAAAAGGAATGCCTGGACCTCTTTGGCTTCTTCTGAGGGGACTTCTCAGAGTGAAAGCTCTGTGCTGAAATGAGGCTGGGAATCAAAAAGACCCAGGACGGCGTGACGAACAGCAACGCTGACTGTACTCACTCTGTGCGGGCTCAGCTCCCAGCCCCAGCAAGTTCTTACCACTTTGTGCCTTAGCTTCCTTGTCTACATAAAATGGCTTTAGCAATACCCACCTCCTTGGATAGTTGTGATAATTAAAGGAGACAGTAAAACATTTGTCACAATGCTTTGCTAACAGTAAATCTAGTCATTGTTATTTTTCCGAAGGGTGTCCTTTAGGAGCCACCCTGAGACAGGGTTCTGCCCAGAGCCAGGGCCCAAAAGCTTTGAGTTGCTGGAACTGAAGCTCCAGGAAGAAAGGTGAGGGGGTGGCATGAAAATGGCCCAGGGACACCACAGGCCACCCAGCACCACACCGTCACCTACCAAGCTTCACTTTCTTCCTTTCATCATCAAGTTTCTGGGTCCTCTCGGCGGCCTGCTTCCTGGCTCTCCTGACCTTGTCGTACGCAGCCTGGGAGGCGAGAGGAGCAGTGAGGAGCTCAGCCAGAGCACGAGGTCAGAGCCCAGCCGTCTTCCTGGCTCCGCCACCTGGCCCCGGAGCCGGCAGGAGGTGGCCTGGCGACCACGTCTCCAGGCTGGGACAGCAAGGCCAGAGCACAGGGGTGAGGCTGCAGTGCCACCGTGGGCTCTCACCACCGGGGACAGTTCAGACAGGGGTGCGCTTACCCTGGCTGCAGCGTCGGTCAGCACCTCCAAGGCCTGAGAAAGCTGGTGGAAGAGTTCAGCTAAACATAAGGATCAAAAAGAGAGGGGAGGAAAATGAAGGTAGACGTGGTGATAGTGTGCTCCCTCCAAAAAGCACCTCAAGGAAGCCACGGGCTGGCAGAGAAGCCAATGTTAGGAGGTAGGGACTCGCAGGGAAGGGTTGGCACTTCAGCAACGGACCAGATGCCCCTG
The DNA here is from genome assembly GCA_029783875.1 of Phataginus tricuspis. NCBI lineage: Eukaryota > Metazoa > Chordata > Mammalia > Pholidota > Manidae > Phataginus > Phataginus tricuspis. The sequence continues at coordinate 16,356,825 of JAQQAC010003584.1, read as the reverse complement.
TGCGAAGCGCACTGAAGCCAGGCCATGAGCGTCGGTACTCTGCGGCACTCACGGGGGGGGGGGGGGGGGGCCGCGCGGGCACCCCGGGCCCAGGCCGGTGGCTCTCACCGCCCCCGCACTGCCACCACCGCCGGGCCTAGGAGAGTCTCACCTGCTCTGGGATTATCCGGATTTTTGTCTGGGTGGCAGGAGAGGGCTTTCTGCCTGTATGCCTTCTTCACCTGGAGGAGTCAAAAGACGTGATTATTCACTCTCTTACCCAGGGATGGTCAGGAAACCCTTGCTGCAGCGACAAGGGAAATCCAGAGAATGCCCCCTACTGATAAAAGAAAGCTACTGACTGCCCGCGCCAGGTGGTCCCTTCCAACCACCAAAGAGATGTGCAGTGGAGGGGGCAAAGGCTGTGAAGGGAGCCGGCCGGCTGCTGCCCCGCAGGAGCTGGGCCTCCTAAGTGCCAGGCCCCCACTCTCACTACCAAGAACGTCAACAGGCTCCACAAATATGGGATCATTACGTTGTATGCTTGAAACTAACATAATGTTGGATGTCCATTCTACCTCACTAAAAAAATAAACATCTTCAAGGTATAGTGTGTGGAAAAAAACAGTATATGCAATATGGTCACTCTGGGGTCTAAAATAAATAATGAGAAAGAAATATAAATAGTTAAAGACACTTGGGCACACACATGGCCTTTGTTTCCTTTTTCTGCTCAGAGCAATCATAAGAAACTTACAGCGGCTTCCTTTGCAGAAAGGCTGAAGGTGGCGGGGCGGGAAACATTTACTTCTCATTTTATTCCTTTCATAGATGAAATTTTCAAACCATAAACAAGTCTTAGTTTATTATCATTTTTTATTGTCAACAGGGGTTATCTGGGTGGGGAGGTTATGGTCCATTTTTAGTTTGTTTATCTTTGCATCTCAGAATTAAAAAGAAAAAAAGTAGTATTTCTCATATTAGTAAAAATAAACAAACATGGCTACCAAGATCCTCTTTCATATGCTGCCCATCCAGCTGTTCCAAGGACAGCAGAGCACAAAGTGCCCTCTGCCTCCTGCTGCCTTGCCCTCCCCTCTGCCTGCTGCGCCTTAACAGCAGCTCAGACGTCCCGGGAGCAGCAGCCTCCGCGCCCAGAGTTTCCTGAGTAGCTAAACAGACTGGCTTTCCAGGCTTCTCAGAGGGAACCAGTAAATACTTCTATGCAAAGTGTGCTAAATAAGGGCCTTCGGAGGCAAGCAGCCAGCCCGGCCTGAGGAGGGCCTGTGGGCAGGTGCCTGCCTCCAAAGGCCCTCCCAGCCCAGGCCCTCTGGGGTGTGCTGCCCCCTGCTGGGCCACAGCCAGCCCCACACCCCGCCGGCCAGGGCGGCCGGGCCCACGCGGCTCCCACGGACTCCTCTCCGGGCTGAGCTGGAGGAAGCAAGCGGCCCTCGGTCAGGCCCTGGGCAGCGAGGTGTACACGTGCCTCCCCACCCTCCCGCCTTACCAACTGTCCACCTATGCTCACCTGGACCCCAACCTAGCTTTTCACCATTAGAAAATCACAACAAAATCCAGCTATTTTCACCATTAAAAAAACAATAACAGAAGGAACAAAACAGCAGCAGACTCACAGAACCCAAGAACGGACTAATAGTTACCAAAGGGAAAGGGACTGGGGAGATGGGTGGGAAGGGAGGGATAAGAGGGTAAAAGGGGCATTACGATTGGCAGACATAGGGTGGGGGGGCACGGGGGGGACTGTACAGCTCAGAGAAGACAAGTAGTGATTCTCATCTCACTACGCTGATGGACAGTGACTGTAATAGGGTTGGTGGGGGGGACCTGATGAAGGGGGTAGTTTAATCATCACAATATTGCACATGTAACTGTAGGTTAATGATACCAAAATAAAATAAATTGTAAAAAAAAAAAAAAACAATAACAAGGGTAGGAGATAGAGTCATACATTTGAAATGTCCGCTTTAAGCTCCTGATCATTCGTCTCGGCTCTCTTCCTCTTTCTTTTGCTGCCTCCATTGGGCCCTCGTCCTCATCTTATTTTAAACCAAGTCTTTACTATATATTCTTTATATTTTAGGGTCTTTTATTTGTTTTTTTAGTAAGACAATACAAAAAATCGAGAGAAAAAGCACAAAAGTTCTTTCCCCATTTCCCCAGCCCTCTCTTCACAGTTGCAATGTCAGCTGGTGGGTATCCTTCTCAGCCTTCCTCCCTGATCACTCCAGCAAACAGGAGGGAGGCTTGGGGCCTTGTTCCTGCCTCTCCCCAGCCCCCCGTCCCATCTCAGCGCCCTCTCAGGGAGGGGTGAGAAGAGGCAGGGAGAAGAGGGGGTCAGCCACCTCAGCCCGCCACGCTGCCCTCGGCGTGAGCTTCCTCAGGGCCAGGAACACGAGGTGGGCCTTACTGATGTCGGCTGTTTTGTGGAAGGTGGTTTCTTTTGTATCATGGGGCTCTTTATAAGTGTCATGTGTTCTTTTTTTTTTAATCTAAGAGGGACAGTAAATGGGAGATGGGGGAGAGAAGGATCAGTAAGAAAGCAAGATAAAAGGAGCATGGGGTGGTTTGGTGGTAGTACATTCTTCATTTTCTTTCTCTCTTGGACTTTATGGATTTGATTCAAAAGGAATGATATTAAATTGTGTTTTATGTTTTATAATTCATTTTGGATGATCTATATCAGAAAACTTTTTTTTACTTAAACAGGGAAACAGTTGTTCAAACTGAGAAAAATTAATTATGTAATAGGAACTCAATCTACATATATTATTTACTTATCAATTCTCTTTCTAGAATGTGTTCCTTTGACAAATGTTTATAAGAGTCTCATCCAATTTTTTTAAATTAATAGCATAACTAGACCTAGGTTACCTCACTCCCCATCTGGGTGGACCCCATCTTATTACCCCCACCCCTCCAGCCTCCCAAACTCCTAACATCTACGACCAAACACAGCGGCCCCAATCAACTTGATGCATCCTGGACCCCCATTCACTCAAGGCCTGGCCTGGCCCTCAATTTCCAAACCACTCTTTAAATGCGTAATGGGCTGAACATTGTGTTTCAAGATCCTGTAGGAAAAAAATTACCAGTCTCATGCACTGGCTGGATTAGCAGGGAGAGAAGTGAGGTGAGGAAGTCAAGGTCAGGCTGGTACTCATTCCAGGGAGAGATATCTAAGCATAGGAGGAAAGCAATTGGAAAGCCCTTCAGTACGGCACAGCATCTACCCTGCCTCCTGGTCCACTTATGGAGCATCTCTGGTGTGCAGGGGCTGAGCTGGCGTTGGGGATACAGAAAAAATCAGGCATTTTCCTGACACTGAAGAGGAAGGACACTATTTAGCAGGAAGATGGCCATGAAAACATGAATTACATTACATGCATGAGATGCTTTAAGAATGGTCTACAAGAATGGAAACACAGAGAAGGAAGTATCTAATTTTAGCCTTGAAGGCTTCCCAGAGGAGGCAATAATCCAAGCTGGGTCTGAAAAGTGAGTAGTTCTCCAAACAGAGAGCCAAAAACAGCATTCAAGACAGGGTGTGAAAGAGCCTGACTTCTTTTCAAGCCCCAGACCAGCTTAGAGGAGAAATATAAAAGGTATTGAGGAAAGGTTTAAGGGGAAAAGGTATTGAGAAGAGAAAATGACATGAAAAGACAGAGACATGGTTGCAGTAAGGCATGGAAATAAAATAATGTTTCTGTAAAAGGGTATTTTGGTTAATTTAAAAACTTCAACCAAAGAGAAGTTACAAACTTGGGATGAAGAAATGCTGGAGAATGACAGAATACATCTAGGCAAAGAAATGCAAACTGGGCTGAGAAGAGGAGAAAACAAAGATTAAAGAATGTTAAAGTTAACTCAGGTATGATACTGAAAACCTAAGAAAATGAATGTGATTCAAAAGGTATGTGTGATGCATAAAACAGAGTAGAACAATTAGAAGGGGAAGCCCCATATGAGCAGGGTCAGGTGTGAGAGCCTTCTGAGTTCAAGGGTAATGAACCAGGTTGAATGACTGAGAAGGCTTTTAGGGTTTCCAAGCCCAATGAACTTGGACCTCAACATTTTCTGTCAGCTAAGAAAGTGTATTATAAAAGCAGCAAGCCAGCCAAGATTAACGGAACATATAAGCCTGGCCAAGAAACAAACAAAATAAAGAAATGTAAATTTCAATGGTAGAAAACATTATTAAAAGTTATTAAACTGAGTGGAAAAAAAAGATCTTCCTCAGTTAAACTGTCACTGTTTGCAGATGACATATGATACATAGAAAACCCTAAAGACTTCACCAAAAAACTACAGAACTAACAACTGAATTCAGCAAGGTTGCAGGATACAAAATTAATACACAGAAATCTGTTGCATTCCTATATACTAACAACAAACTAACAGAAAGAGAAATCAAGAAAAAAACTCCACTTACATTTCATCAAAAATAATAAATTACCTAGGAATAAACCACCTGGAATAAACCTAACCAAGGAGGTGAATGATCTATACTCTGAAAAGTACAAGACACTCATGAGAGAAATTAAAGAAGAAACCAATAAATGGAAATATAACCCATGTTCGTGGATAGGATGAATTAATATTGTCAAAATGGCCATCCTGCCCAAAGCAATCTACAGATTCGGTGCAATCCCTATCAAAATACCAACAGCATTCTTCAATGAACTAGAACAAATAGTTCTAAAATTCATATGAAACCACAAGAGACCCCAATATCCAAAACACCCTGAGAAAGAAGAACAAAGCTGGGGGCATTATGCTCCCTGACTTCAAGCTCTACTGCAAAGCCACAGTAATCAAGACAATTTGGTACTGGCACAAAAACAGACCTATAGGTCAATGGAACAGAATAGAGAGCCCAGATATAAACCCACTCATATACAATCAATTAATAAATGATAAAGAAGCCATGAATATACAATGGGGAAATGACAGCCTCTTCAACAACTGGTGTTGGCAAAACAGGACAGCTACATATAAGGGATTGAAACTGGATTATTGTCTAACTCCACAAACAAAAGTAAACTCAAAATGAATCAAAGATCTGAATGTAAGTTAGGAAACCATAAAACTCTTAGAAGAAAACACAGGCAAAAAAATCTCTTGAATATAAACATGAGCAACTTTTTCCTGAACACATCTCCTCGGGCAAGGGAAACAAAATAAAAAATAAACAAGTAGGACTACATCAAACTAAAAACCTTCTGCACAGCAAAGGACACCACCAGCAGAATAAAAAGGCATCCTAAAGTATGGGAGAATATATTCGTAAATGACTCACCTGATAAGGGGTTAATATCCAAGATATATAAAGAACTCATATGCCTCAACACCAAAAAAACAAATATCCTTATTAAAAAAATGGGTGGAGGACCTGAACAGACACCTCCCAAGAAATACAAAACGCCAAGAGGCACACGAAAAGATGCTCCACACTGCTAATAATCAGGGAAATGTAAATTAAAACCACAATGAGATATCACCTCACAGCAGTTAGAATGGCCATGATCCAAAAGACAAGAAACAACAAATGCTGGTGAGGATGCAGAGAAACAGGAACCCTCCTACACTGATGGTGGGACTGCAAATTGGTGCAACTACTGTGGAAAACAGTATGGAGGGTCCACAAAAAACTAAAAATAGAAATACCATTTGATGCAGGAATTCCACTCCTAGGAATTTACCCAAAGAAAACAAGTTCTCAGATTCAAAAAGACATATGCACCCCTATGTTTATTTATTTTTATTTTTTATTTTTTTACAATTTATTTTATTTTAGTATCATTAATCTACAATTACATGAGCAATATTGTGATGATTAAACTACCCCCTTCATCAGGTCCCCCCCACCAACCCTATTACAGTCACTGTCCATCAGTGTAGTGAGATGAGAATCACTACTTGTCTTCTCTGAGTTGTACAGTTCCCCCCGTGCTCCCCCACCCTATGTCTGCCAATCGTAATGCCCCTTTTACCCTCTTATCCCTCCCTTCCCACCCATCTCCCCAGTCCCTTTCCCTTTGGTAACTGTTAGTCCATTCGTGGGTTCTGTGAGTCTGCTGCTGTTTTGTTCCTTCAGTTTTTTTTTTCTTTGTTCTTATACTCCACATATGAGTGAGATCATTTGGTACTTGTCTTTTTCGGCCTGGCTTATTTCACTGAGCATAATACCCTCGAGCTCCATCCATGTTGTTGCAAATGGTAGGATTTGTTTTTTTCTTATGGCTGTGTAATATTCCATTGTGTATATGTACCACATCTTCTTAATCCATTCATCTACTGATGGGCACTTAGGTTGCTTCCATTTCTTGGCTATTGTATGCACCCCTATGTTTATTGCAGCACTATTTACAATAGCCAAGATATGGAAGCAACCTAAGTGTTCATCAGTAGATGAATGGATAAAGAAGATGTGGTATATATACACAATGGTATATTATTCAGCCATAAAAAGAAAAGAAATCCTGCCATTTCCAACAATATGGATGGATCTACAGGGTATTATGCTCAGTGAAATAAGCCAGGCAGAGAAAGACAAGTACCAAATGACTTCACTCATTTGTGGAGTATAACAACAAAGCAAAACACCAGCAACAAAAAGACTAAGAACAACAAATGCTGGCAAGGATGTGTAGAAAGGGGAACCCTCCTACACTGCTGGTGGGAATGTAAACTAGTTCAACAATTGTGGAAAGCAATATGGAGGTTCCTCAAAAACTAAAAATAGAAATACCACTTGACCCAGGAATTCCACTCCTAGGAATTTACCCAAAGAATACAAGTTCTCAGGTTCAAAAAGACATATGCACCCCTATGTTTACTGCAGCACTATTTACAATAGCCAAGCCATGGAAGCAACCTCAGTGTCCATCAGTAGATGAATGGACAAAGAATATGTGGTACATATACACAATAGAATACTATTCAGCCATAAGAAAGAAACAAATCCTACCATTTGCAACAACATGGATGGAGCTGGAGGATATTATGCTCAGTGAAATAAGCCAGGCAGAGAAAGATAAGTACCAAACAATTTCCCTCATTTGTGGAGTATAACAACGAAGCAAAACTGAAGGAACATAACAGCAGTAGACTCACAGACTCCAAGAAGGGACTAGCGGTTACCAAAGGGGAGGGGTGGAGGAGGGTGGGTGAGGAGGGAGGGAGAAGTGGATTGAGGGGTATTATGATTGGCACACATGATGTTGGGGGGATCATGGGGAAGACAGTGTAGCACAGAGAAAGCAAACAGTGACTCTGTGGCATCTTACTACACTGATGGACAGTGACTGCAATAGGGTTTGGCGGGGGGACTCGATAATATGGGTGAATGTAGTAACCATATTGTTTTTCATGTAAAACCTTCATAAGAGTGTATATCAATAATACCTTAATTTAAAAAAAGCAGAAAAAACAAAGCAAAACAGAAGGAACAAAATAGCAGTAGACTCATAGACACTGAGAAGGGACTAGTGGTTACTATGGGGAGAGGTAAGAGTAGGAGTGGGGAGGAGCATAAAAAGGCACAATAATTCGCAATCAGAATATATAAGTTGATCACAGGGACTATTGAACCACTGTGATGTACATTTGAAACCAATATAAGACTGTATATTAACAATATTTTAATTTTAAAAAATTGGGAAAAGTTAGATCTTCTTCTCAAAACATATCAAAATAATTCCAGATAGATAAAAACACTAAATATAAAAAACAAAATGAAAAGAACCTAAAAGGAAGAAAATTATGGAACTCTTAACCTGCTTTTAGGGTTGTGAAGAAATTCCTAATCATTAAAACATAGGAAGAAATCACATACACAGGCACACATGCATGCACACATACGCAAAATAAATGGATTTACAACGAAAAAAATTTAATTTTCTACGTCAAAAATGAATAAACTTAAGACAAGGAAAATGAAAACTGAAGGAATACCTGCATGAAATATGGCAGACAACACAATCCTTGCTACATCAAGAACTCATACAGAAAAAAACACTAAGAAAATAGAGGAAGAACATGAAGAGACAATTCATAAGAGTATAAATATTTAATACCATGAAAAATATTCAGTTTCACACACAAAAATTAAGTTATTTTTCACTTATCAATAAGCAAGTAAAAAAAACACATGGTATTTAACATTGGTAGCTTTTGTGGAGAATATGTAAACTGAAGCCATGATGATTCTGAAAGCAATCTGGCCATACATATCTGGAGGCTCTGAAAAGTGCAGGCCCTTTGATCCAGCAAGGCATCGTCTAAGAGTCTGTTCTAAAGAAATATTTATAAACACTGCTTTTCATTTATAGCATTATTTATAATAAAGTTAGAAATCATTACATTCCAACAACAAAAACAGTGGCTACCAGTTATACTGCGTATCATGTGGCAGGCTCTGTCTGAATTGCTTTACATGTAATAACTTATTTAACCCTTAAAACATCCCTATGTTGCAGAAATTATTATCCTCATTTTACAAATAAGGAAACTGTGACATAATGAGGGCTTAATTGTGATACTGAAATTCCATTCAATGAAAAAATATGGAATCATTATTTCAGACAATAACTGTTCTACTCCAGCCAAACACCATAGAAAAAACTGTGGCCCCCACCCCACCCATGCCATCAAAGGCCAAATGCGAAACGTAGACTTCATTCTATCCCCCTGTAACAAAGCACCTTTAACAGGGTGGTGTCAGAGAAGGCCAAGCAGGGAGCTCATCCTTGCCAGATGAAAATATAAAATATCCCTGAAAGAGAGGGTTATAGTGGATACTTTTTATAATGAGCTTTTATTTCTTTTCAAGTAAAAAAAAATTTGTTAAAAAACAAACAAGATGAGAGATTCAACATGGCAGCGTGAGAGGTGACACAGAGAACTCCTCCCCAAACCACAAACAGTACAAAAATATAGTTAATTAATACAACTAACCCTAAAACAGCAACAAGAAAGAAGGCTGAACGCATAAACACCTGATGAACAGAGCAGACCTCACGAAACAAGGTAACGTACGAAAGCCTTAATCTGGTGGGACCCAAGCCCTTCCCCTACCCCAGGTCACCAGCAGAAGGAAGAGAAACAGAGTGGGGAGGGGGTGGAAGCTTGGGACTGCTGAACACCAAGCCCTGGAGATCTGCTTTGTGAGCAGAAGCCTATATTGTGTGGTGCTCTGGACGTTGGGGAGCTCGAATGGGCAGAGGGCCTGGGAGACCAACATTATGGCCATTGTGGAGGACGGGACCCATGCCCGGCCGCTCTGTGTCAGAGGAAGAGCAGGCGGTCTGAGAGGCTTCTTAGCAGGGAGAGGGCTGCTGAAGGGGAGGGGTTTACACGGAGCTTGCTGCACGGGAAAAGGGAGAGCTGGACAAGGTTGTCTGGGTGCAGTCTGCCCAGCTGGTTGGGAACTTTGAGGAGCTTCAGGTGCTCCATCCCCATGGTTGCCTACTCAGCTCCAAGGCCCCCCACTGGGACACACAGCTTGCGGAGCCTTCCTCCTGGCCTTCCAGCACCTGCTCGCAAACCGGCAGCCCTGCACTGGGGTCAGGCCAGCCAGAGGGAGGCCAAGGCTACAACAGCTAGAGATGAAAAGCACAGCAGCTTACACGTGTGTGCAAGGCTCTGACACTGGAGACAGGCACCGCAGACAGGAATCAGGAAACAAATCTTTCCTCCTCTGAGGGACAAGCTCCACTCCACTACGACCCCAACCTCACTCCAGGGGCTGAGAAGCTCCAGAGACTGGAGTTTCTGCGCACTAGTGGGCACAACACAGAAATATGAAATGACAAAAGAACATGGTTCAGACCAAAATCTCAAACCCCAGAAAGAGGGCCAAATGAAACTGAACTCACCAATCTTCCTGAAAGAGAGTTCAAAATAAAATTATAAACATGCTATGGAAGTACAGAAAAATATTCAAGAACTCAGGAATGAATTTAAGTCAGAGATTAAATCATTAAGAAATTCCATATCTGAAATGAAACATAAAATGGAGGGATTTAAAAGCAGATCAGATGTAGTAGAAGAGACAGTAAATGGAATAGAAATTAGAGAAGAGGAATACAAAGAAGTTGAGGCACAGAGAGAAAAAAGAATCTCTAAGTATAAAAGAATATTGAGAGAACTGTATGACCAATTCAAATGGAACAATATTAGCATTATAGGGGTACCAGAAGAAGAAGAGAGAGAAAAAAGGGATAGAAAATGTCATTGAGCAAGTAGTGACTCTATAGCATCTCACTACGCTGATGGACAGTGACTGTAATGGAGTTGTTGGGGGGGACCTGATGAAGGGGGTAGTTTAATAACCATAATATTGCACATGTAATTGTAGATTAATGATACCAAAATAAATTATAAAAAAAAAAAAAAAGAAAATGTCATTGAGGAGGTAATTGCTGACAACTTCCCCAATCTGGGGAAGGAGATAGTCTCTCAAGCTATGGAGGTGCACAGATCTCCCAACACAAGGGACCCAAGGAAGACAACATCAAGACATATAATAATTAAAATGGCAAAGATCAAGGATAAAGACAGACTTTTAAAAGCAGCTAGAGAGAGAAAAAAGAAGCCCTTAGCAAGAGGGCTGCTAAAGGGGCAAGGATTGCACAGAGCTTACTGTTCAGGAAAGAGGACAGGTAGATAAAATTGTCCGCGTGCACACTGCCGAGCAGGTTGGGAGCTTTGCCATATAGACTCTCATATTTAAGGAGGAAAAAGAAATCTTCCTCCTCAGACGATCTTCAGGTGCTCCAGCTCCCTTGCTGGCTACACAGCTCCAAGGACCCCCTCCGTGATACGCAGCCTACTGTGCCTTTCTTCCGGCCCGCCCCACCTGGTTCGCAAATTGGCAAACCCTACCCTGGCATTAGGACAGCTAGAGGGAAGATCTGTCTACAGAAACTACAAACACAAAGCATAGAGGATTATTCCTGTGTGCTCAGCCCACTGGTACAGGCAGTGGACACAGGCATAGCAGACGGTAGCAGGAAACAGCTCTTTCCTCCCCCCAGACACCAATACCACTCTCATGCGACCCCCAACATTGCTTCAGGGGCTGAGCAGCTCCAGGGAGTACAGCTCTTGGGAACTAGAGGGCGCCATATACAAATATGAAACGCCAAAGGAATCTTGTTCAGAGTAAAATTATTAATACCACTCTTGAGAAAGATTTAAATGACATCGACCACATAACTCTTCCTGAAAGGGAGTTCAAAATAAAAATTATTAACATGCTCATGGAGATACAGAAAGACATTCAAGAACACAGGAATGAATTCCGGTCAGAGATCCAATCGTTGAAGAGCACAATGGACGGTATTAAAAGGAGATTGGATACAGTGGAGGAGATGATAAATGAAATAGAAAATAGAAAGGAAGAATACAAAGAAGCTGAGGCACAGAGAGAAAAAAGGATCTCTATGAATGAAAGAATACTGAGAGAATTGTGTGACCAATCCAAACGGAGCAATATTCACATTATAGGGGTACTAGAAGAAGAAGAGAGAAAAAAAGGGATAGAAAGTGGTTTGAGGAGGTAATTGCTAAAAACTTCCCCAATCTTGGGAAGGAGATAGTCTTTCAGGCTATGGAGATGCACAGATCTCCCAACACAAGGGACCCAAAGAAGACAACACCAAGACATATAGTAATTAAAATGGCAAAGATCAAAGACAAGGACAGAGTATTAAAGGCAGCCAGAGAGAGAAAAAAGATCACCTACAAAGGAAAACCCATCAGACTATCATCAGACTTCTCAACAGAAACCTTACAGGCCAGAAGAGAATGGCATGATATATTTAACGCAATGAAACAGAAGGGCCTTGAACCAAGAATACTGTACCCAGCACAATTATCATTTAAATTTGAGGGAGGGATTAACAATTCCCAGACAAGTGAAAGTTGAGGGAATTTGCCTCTCACAAACCACCTCTACAGGATATCTTAAATGGACTGCTCTAGATGGAAGCACTCCTAAGGCTAAAAAGATGTCACCAGAGAAAATAAAATCATAGCAAAGAAAGCAGACCATCCAAATACTAAGTAAAGGCAAAAAATAAAATCAACTATCCACAAAAACAGTCAAAGGAAACATAAAAGAGTACAGAATAAAACACCTAGCATATAAAGAATGGAGGAGGAAGAAGAAGGGAGAGAAATAAAGAATCATCAGACTGTGTTTATAATAGCTTAATAAGAGAGTTAAGATAGTAGTATAGTTAGATAGTAAAGAAGCTACCCTTGAACCTTTGGTAACCACAAATCTAAAGCTGGCAATGGCAATAAATACATATCTATCAATAATCACCCTAAATGTAAATGGCCTGATTGCAACAATCAAAAGACACAGAGTAATAGAATGGATAAAAAAGCAAACCTATCTATATGCTGCTTACAAGAGACTCACCTCAAACCCAAAGATATACACAGACTAAAAGTGAAGGGATGGAAAAAGATATTTCTGGCAAACAACAAAGAGAAAAAAGCAGGTGTTGCAGCACTTGTATCAGACAAATTAGACTTCAAAACAAAGAAAGTAACAAGAGACAAACAAGGACATTACATAATAACAAAGGGGTCAGTCCAACAAGAGGATATAACTACTATAAATATCTATGCACCCAACACAGGATCACCTACATATGTGAAACAAATACTAAAAGAATTAAAGGGAAAAAAAGAATGCAATGCATTCATTTTAGGAGACTTCCACACACCACTCACTCCAAAGGACAGATCAACCAGGCAGAAAATAAATAAAGAGACAGAGGCACTGAACAACATATTAGAACAGATGGACCTAACGGACATCTACAGAACACTCCATCCAAAAGCAACAGGATACACATTCATCTGAAGTGCACATGGAACATTTTCAAGAATAGATGATATATTCGGTCACAAAAAGAACCTCAGTAAATTCAAAAAGATTGAAATTGTACCAACCAGAGTCTCAGATCACAAAGGTATGAAACTAGAAATAAATTACACAAAAAAAAAGAAAAAGCCCACAGCACATGGAGGCTTAATAACATGCTCCTAAATAATCAATGGACCAATGACCAAATAAAAACAGAGATCAAGCAATATATGGAGACAAATGACAACAATAATTCAAAACCACAAAATCTTTGGGATGCAGTAAAGGCTGTGCTAAGAGGCAAATATACTGCAATACAGGCCTACCTCAGGAAAGAAGAACAATCCCAAATTAACAGTCTAAACTCACAATTAATGAAACTAGAAAAGGAAGAACAAATGAGGCCCAAAGTCAGTAAAAGAAGGGATATAATAAAGATTAAAGCAGAAATAAATAAAATTGAGAAGAATAAAATAGAAAGAATCAATGAAAGCAGAGCTGGTTCTTCAAGAAAATAAACAAAATACATAAACCCCTAGCCAGATTTATCAAAAAACAAGAGAGTCTACTCACATAAACAGAATCAGAAGTGAGACAGGTAAAATCACAATGGATACCACAGAAATACAAAGAATTATTACAGATTACTATGAAAAATTATATGGTAACAAACTGGATAACCTAGAAGTAATGGACAACTTTCTAGAAAAACACAACCTTCCAAGGCTGACCCAGAAAGAAACAGAAAATCTGAAAAGACCAATTACCTGCAATGAAATTGAACTGGTAATTAAAAACCTACCTAAGAATAAAACACCTGGACCAGATGGCTTCAATGCTGAATTTTATCAAACATTTAGTGAAGACCTAATACCCATCCTCCTTAAAGTTTTCCAAAGAGTAGAAGAACAGGGAATACTTCCCAACTCATTCTATGAGGCCAGTATCACTCTAATACCAAAACCAAGTAAAGACACCACAAAAAAAGAAAATTACAGACCAATATCCCTGATGAACATAGATGCAAAAATACTCAACAAAATATTAGCAAACCAAATTCAAAAATACATCAAAAAGGTCATCCATCATGATCAAGAAGGATTTACTCCAGGGATACAAGGATGGTACAACATTCGAAAATCCATCAACATCATCCACCACATCAACAAAAAGAAAGACAAAAGCCACATGATCATGTACATACATGCTGAAAAAGCATTTGACAAAATTCAACATTCATTCATGATAAAAACTCTCTACAAAATGGGTATAGAGGGCAAGTAACTCAACATAAAAAAAGGCTGTATATGACAAACCCATAGCCAACATTATACTTAACAGCGAGAAGCTGAAAGCTTTTCCTCTAAGATCAGGAACAAGACAAGGATGCCTACTCTCCCCACTTTTATTCAACATAGTTCTAGAGGTCCTAGCTATGGCAGTCAGACAACACAAAGAAATAAAAGGCATCCAGATTGGTAAGGAAGAACTCAAACTGTCCCTGTTTGCAGATGACAGATGACATGATATTGTACATAAAAAACCCTGAAGAATCCACTCCAAAACTACTAGATCTAATATCTGAATTCAGTAAAGTTGCGGGATACAAAATTAATACACAGAAATCTATTGCATTCCTATACACTAACGATGAACTAGCAGAAAGAGAAATCAGGAAAACAATTCCATTCACAATTGCAACAAAAAGAATAAAATATCTAGGAATAAACCTAACCAAGGAAGTGAAACTTAATACTCTGAAAACTACAAGACACTCATGAGAGAAATTAAAGAAGATACCAATAAATGGAAACACATCCTGTGCTCATGGATAGGAAGAATTAATATTGTCAAAATGGCTATCCTGCCTAAAGCAACCTACAGATTCAATGCAATCCCTATCAAAATACCAACAGCATTCTTCAATGAACTAGAGCAAATAGTTCAAAAATTCACATGGAACCACAAAAGGCCCCAAATAGCCAAAGCAATTCTGGAAAGGAAGAATAAAGAGGGGGAATTATGCTCCCTGACTTCAAGCTCTACTACAAAGCCACAGTACTCAAGACAATTTGGTACTGGCACAAGAACAGACCCTTAGACCAATGGAATAGACTAGAGAGCCCAGATATAAACCCAAGCATATATGGTCAATTAATATATGAAAAAGCAGCCATGGATATACAATGGGGAAATGACAGCCTCTTCAACAGCTGATGTTGGCAAAACTGGACAGCTACATGTAAGAGAATGAAACTGGATTATTGTCTAACCCCATACACAAAAGTAAACTAGAAATGGATCCAAGACCTGAATGTAAGTCATGAAACCATAAAACTCTTAGAAAAATGCATAAGCAAAAATCTCTTGGACATAAATATGAGCAACTTCTTCATGAACATATCTCCCCAGGCAAGGGAAACAAAACAAAAATGAATAAGTGGGACTATATCAAACTAAAAAGCTTCTGTATAGCAAAGGACACTATCAATAGAATAACAAGACATCCTATGGTACGGGAGAATATATTCATAAATGACATATCTGATAAAGGGTTGCTATCCAATTTATATAAAGAGCTCATGCACCTCAACAAACAAAAAGCAAATAAGCCGATTAAAAAATGGACAGAGGAGCTGAACAGACACTTCTCCAAAGAAGAAATTCAGATGGCCAACAGGCACATGAAAAGATGCTCCACATCACTAATCATCAGGGAAATGCAAATTAAAACCACAATGAGATATAACCTCACACCAGTTAGGATGGCCAACATCCAAAAGACAAACAACAACAAATGTTGGCGAGGATGTGGAGAAAGGGGAACCCTCCTACACTGCTGGTGGGAACGTAAATTAGTTCAACCTTTGTGAAAAGCAGTATGGAGGTTCCTTAAAAAACTCAAAATAGAAATACCATTTGACCAAAAAATTCCAGTCCTAGGAATTTACCCTAAGAATGCAGCAGCCCAGTTTGAAAAAGACAGATGCACCCCTATGTTTATTGCAGCACTATTTACAATAGCCAAGAAATGGAAGCTACCTAAGTGTCTATCAGTAGATGAGTGGATAAAGAAGATGTGGTACATATACACAACGGAATATTATTCAACCATAAGAAGAAAACAAATCCTACCATTTTTAACAACATGGATGGAGCTAGAGGGTATTATGCTCAGTGAAATAAGCCAGGCAGAGAAAGACAAGTATCAAATGATTTCACTCATCTGTGGAGTATAAGAACAAAGAAAAAACTGAAGGAACAAAACAACAGCAGACTCACAGAACCCAAGAGTGGACTAACAGTTACCAAAGGGAAAGGATCTGGGGAAGATGGGTGGGAAAGGAGGGATAAGGGGGAAAAAGGGGTATTATGATTAGCACACATAATGTAGCCATGGGGGGGAATACAGGGAAGGCAATATAACACAGAGAAGACAAGTAGTGATTCTATAGCACCTTACTGCACTGACGGACAGTGACTGTAATGGGGTATGTGGTGGTGACTTGATAATAGGAGGACTCTAGTAACCATAATATTGCACATGTAACTGTACATTAATAATAGCAAAAAAAAGAGTAAAGGATCTGGAGACATTTTTCCAAAGACATACAGATGGCTAACACATACATGCAAAGGTGCTTAACATCACTAATTATCAGAGAAACACACATCAAAACCACAATGAGATACGACCTCACACCTGTTAGAATGGCTATTACCAAAAAGACTAGAAATAACAAGTGCTGGGGAGGATGTGGAGAAAAGGGAACCCTCATACATCGTTGGAGGGAAGGTAAATTGGGCAACCATTATGGGAAACAGTATGGAGACTTCTCAAAAAATTAAAAATGGTACTGTATGATGAAGCAATTCCACTCCTGGGCATACATCCAAAGGAAACAAAAACACTAACTCAAAAAGATATATGCACTGCTATGTTCATTACAGCATTATTTATAATAGCCAAAACATTGAAGCAACTTAAGTATCCATGGGTGGATGAATGGATAAAGAAGATGTAAGGTGTGACACACACACACACACACACACACACACACACACACACACACACACGCACACACAGAAAGGAATATTATTCAACCATAAAAAAGAAAATCTTACCATTTTCCCTAACATGGATGGGCCTTGAGGGCATCATGGTGAATGAAATCAATCAGAGAAAGATAAATACCATATGATCTCATTTATACGTGGAATCTAAAAAAAAAACAACCACAACCAACAAACAAAAAGTCCCAGATACATAGGACAGATTGGTGGTTGCCAGAGGTGGGGGTGATGGGTGGGCAAAATGGGTGAAGGGGGTCAACAGGTACAAACTTCCAGTAGTAAAATAAATAAGGTATGTGTACATGATATATAACATGATGATTAGAGTTAATAATACTGTGTTGTATATTTGAAAATTGCTAAGAGAGATCTTAAAAGTTCTCATTACACAAAATAAATGTGTAACTATGGTGATGGATGTTAACTAGACTGATTGTGGTGATCATTTTGCGATATATACATATGTCAAATCATCACATTGTACACCTGAAACTAATATAAAGCTGTATGTCAATTATAGGTTAATTTTTAAAAAACAGGGATGTTTAGCTTCTTTCTACTATTCTAAGCTAGAAGGCAGCATGGTTCACTGAAAGAAGTTTCTGGAGTCTAGCAGAAACATTTTCAAATCTTGAATCTTCAGCATATGACCTCAGGCAAATTAATGAATCTCACTCAGCTTTTGGTTCTTCAACTACAACATGAGGTAAGTATCCTCATAGGCAGTTGTGAGGATTTACAAAATAACCCATGGAAAGTACCTGACAAAAACTAGGTACTCAAAACCTCTTGCTCATGTACTCCTGGGAAGGAGGATAAATAGTAACACCAGCCCAGTATGATGTCAACCTGACAGGAACTCTAGGCATGCACAAGGGTTCACAGTGGGCTAAGGTCAGTCCAGTTTGAATCCTCAAAATGGAGAGGGCTGGTTTCAAGTCTGCTAGAGGGCAGTTGTAAAATGTAATCTTTGGTTAGCCCCCAGGGGCTGTGAAATACTGTCATTCAAAGAGTAGGCAGCACAGGTAGGTAGCCTGAGATCTTCCAGAGTGGCTGTGAACCAAAACCCAGCTGGCCTAAGAATGCTGGACAAGTGTGTCTGTCCTGATTAACTAGTTATTACTGTTTTTATCTGCTAAGCCTGCCCTGGGCAGGGCCCATTCCTGGCTTTTAGCTTGGAAGGCCAGGTTTGACTTTGAACCAGTTGGCCTGGAGTTTGGTGTTTTGTGTTACAAACTGGATTCCCAGCTTTACCCAGCCTTCCTGGAGTGACGCTGTCTTAAGAATTTCTCAGCATGTAAACATAGCTCTCCAAGAGCAGGCCTTTGAAAAAGCTTCCAGTGTCAATATTGTTTATTATGAAATAATCCTATCTTATTAGCAGCTCAAGAGGCTGTATTCAGGGCAAAAAGATGCAACAATGTTTTCCTTAACTATGATAAAATTGGGAAGGAAGAGGGACTTTCAGAGGAATAAGGAAATAGATTTGTTTTGATATTTGTCATTATATGGGAAAAAGACAGGAATGTCTGATCCCAGGCATCAGGATTGGTGGCTCCTCTAGGAAACCGTCTGCAGCTGCTGGATCGCTTGGGCAAGGCTGAAGCGGCCATCTTCAAGGAAGATGCCAAAGGCTACTGGACGTCTTAACCCTTGCAGCTTTCCTTCTTTACCTAGAGGTTTCCCGTAAACACCCTGGTCTCCCCAGCACTTGGAAACATTCATTTGCATCTCCTGAGACTTCACAGACAGGAGGAGCTAAGTGACAGCTAAGGGACTTCCCAGCCAAAGCCCCTGTCCAGACCATGATTTTTCAGAGGACCAGGCTGTCTCTGAGGCCCAGCACCAGAACAACAAAGATCTCTGATGAACAGAAGCTCTACCAGGACTTTAAGTTCCAATACGCAGAAGTGTGGTTTTTCTCCTGACATCTTTCTAAAATGTTACTGCTTTCCCCCTGCTTCTCCCTCCTAGGACACTAGGGTGAGTCTGCCTTCCATGTCTCAGAATCATCATCCAAAACATAAACTACTGAACAGTACAACATGTACTGGTGCTACTGAGGGCAAAGAGTCGGGCTTTTCCTATTCTCCCCCAGGTGGCAATGACCTTAAATTCTACTCTTTTTCATAGTTTTTCTCTATCTTCTCTGGTTAGCCTCTACTAGACTGTGCCACATGTCAGCACTTCTCTGGAAGTGCTTCTAATCTGCTGTTTCTTTTCTGGTATAGTCTGGAAAAACACGTAAGCTGATATAATTGTCCCTCAAACGAGAGCATACAGGTATAGGAAAGTATGGGGGTTCTTACAAATAAGGGGAATGTGTTTTAGGGGTCAGGGAGTTTTATTTATTCCCAGGGCCCAGAACAGTGCACTGAATAGCACCTGGCACTTGTAAACACACAATAAATATCTACTGAACGAAAGGGGCAAACGTTCATTTGTTCTCAACCAAAACACAATTAGAAAACCTCAACTATGTCAATTACTTCAGGCCCACTGAGAAGTAGAAGGAAGAGGGTCTGTCCTGACCCTAGGGTACCTGACCACTATTTCACAATTTTCCCTTCTACAAGCTAACACCTCCTCTTGAGAAACCAAGTCTGGAAAAGGGAAATCACTATAGCAGCATGCCAGGAGAACAACAGTGGGAACTAAATGTTATCCCCCAGAGCCCACATCACAGTGGGGAAGAATGAATCATGAATTGGTAGCCACCTAGCCCTTCCCAGAAGCTCCATAACTGGTTCTGCCTCTTGCAGCAACCTGAACTCAGAGCAGGGAAGGGGGCTAGGAGGTGGGTTTCCTGGCATCTCCATGGGACTTTGTGCCAGGCAGACAGCTGGGCCTCAGACAATCCACCTGCCTCCAGTTTCACCTCTTGAGAGGAACGAATATGACTCACCCAAAAAAGCACAGCACTAAGGGGTCCAATAAATATAAAACAGCCATCAGCAACTTAAAGGAAAAGTGCCCTACAAAGAAGAGATCGTCATTTTTTTAAAGGCTGCCGTCCTTTCTTATAATAAAACTTGAAACCAGGTAAGTAAGTGGTACAAGTAATTAGGCCCAGCTCTCAAAAGCCAGCCTCACAGGTCAGACTCAGATACAGAGGACATATGCTGGCTGCTCTTCGTGACAATGGGTACTAAATGAACAAACCATCCCAGTGAATCCGCTAGAAAGCCATCAGCAGGCCTGGTTCCAGGCATAGAAACAATCAGTAATCGAAGACATTTCTCCCCAAGCCTGGAAGAGGCAGACCTCTTATCCCCAACATTAGCTAAAACACCAGAGGCTATGTGACTGCCTGACGTCACAGGCAGAAAGTAAACACAGAGCTCTGGGCCTCCATATAGAAGTCCTTTCTGCCTGAAATACTGGTCCCTTTCATTCCTTACAGCCTGCGGCCCACAGTGCACAGCACTATAAACTGTGGACTGCTTCTAAGGCTCAGCACGAGCAGGGGGCCAGCCACACCCCAGACCAGCCCCCTCAGCTCAATGCTCCCAAAATGTGGGCCTCCTGGTGGTACTGAGATGACTCTAACAGAAACTCACACCAGCATCTCTCTGAGGATGCTAGCCCAGGCCCATGGTCCAGAATCAGCACCAGAACTGGGACCGACCGTGTACAGAGCCTGACCTCCTTTCACCAAATATTGCCCTATGGACCCTGTGGCTCTGGGTCCTCAGCCCATCCTGAGGTCACTCTTCAGCTCCTCCTAAACCTTGGGCTCTCCCCTCTGGGTCTCCCCTTCCCTTTGCCCCCCCAGCACTCCCTCTAAGCTGTCAACCACTGCCCTGCCCTCCTTCTCAGCCCACCTCTCCCCAGACCAGCTCCCCACCTGGAGCTCAGTCCCCAACCCTCCTGCTCCTCAGACGCCCCCTTCTTTCAATCCCCATCTCCTCCCTCCCACCTTACCCTAAGCATCGGTATGTCACGCTCACATGCCAAAATCTTTGTCTACCTTCTCTCAGGTTGTAGACTCCCACCTCTCAGACCTGTCAGATATCCCAGGTCTGGCTGTCCCTCACCTTTCTCCACTGCCTGCTGTCATCCTCCACCCCTGGAGACTTGGGGCCCCAGGCCCAGAGCCACTCTCCCTGCCCAGACTCTGCCCTCTCCCAGGGCCCAGAACTCTTTCTCTTTGGGTTATGGTACTTCCAACATCTCATTCATTAATTTTTTCCCTTAATGCACTGGATTCTCTTAAAAACAAAATTTGTATCAGCAAAAAGAATTGAGCTGATTTGAAGAAAAATAATAGTAACTACATAACAGTACTCAGGAGCACCTGAACACAGGGCTTGCGGCCGGGCAGGCGGGGGTACTCTGAATGCTGCCTCCTGAGAGGGCCCTCAGGCTATCCAGAGCGCTCAGTGCCTGTCAGGCCCGCCCACATCGGGCAGCTTTACTCAGTCAATCTCCATCTTTGTCACCGAGAGCGTCAGGAGGCTCTCCGGGGTCCCAAGACCCGTCGCTTGTTGCCTCAATTGCTCCTGAAGCGTGGGTCAGGGAAGAAGCGCTGAAAAAGGAGTAGAAATTCAGGTTTGGGCATTTACCAGCCACCTCGTAGTGGGCGATTATATTCTTTCAGTCTTAGTTTTCTCATCTTTAAGTTGGAATTCATAGTCCTTGCCTACCTCGCGGGCTTGTCTGAAAGATCACATCAAATGAGATAATTTATGTGAAAGCACTTTGGCATCATTTAAGTATGAGGTATTATCTTGAATGCTAATGAATAGCTTACAGCTTACAAACACAATGAACCATTCCTTTTGACTTAACAGGCAACCAAGTAACTCCAAAAATTCAGAGCTTGAGCCAGACAATGAAACTCAGGAATGAGTTAACTAGATGCCAAGAAGACTTGGGGGCCTGGTCTAGCTACCAGTCCCGCCCAGTACCAATCAGGCACTTAGTGAATGAACAACTGCCATCAAGTGAAACCAGGCTCGGTGCCCAACCTCGAGGCCTCAGAGCTTGGTCTGGAGGTAAGAGGCTTTGGGAAAGGCTCCCAGTGGAGATAGTGGACTGAGTCGGGCACACCCTAAACCCAGATAGAGTCCCCTGATGCCCAGAGAATCAAGTCCAACCACCTAGAGCCTGGACCACACTTTTCAGATTCATCTCCTGCCACATTGTCAACAAACCCTAGGCAATGCCCCATTCCTTGTCCTGCCAGGCACTTTCACTTCTACACCTATCAGTCCATGTTGTTTCTTCAAGCCCTTCTCTGTGCTCAAAATGTACTCTTCTTAATTCTGTAAGAAACAATGTTGGTGCACCACAATCTAGAGTATCACAGAAATATGTAGTTTAACTAAAGGTATTACCTAGCATACAGGTAAAATAGCCTTATCCTTAAAGTAACTTATATGCTATAATACAACTCACTTCCTGAAAATGTCAATATTAAGTGTCCTTGGCAGTCTTCCTAGCAGTCAGACTTAAAATTTGAGTCTTGAAAGAGTTGATCAAAATGCATTCTCAAGCCTCATCCAGTAACAACTTCCAAGACACACTGTGTTACATACTCTCCAAGGGGCTTCGAATGAAATATGAGACTATTATGGACAGAACGACATGTAGGTTGCACAGGCAAAGAAGGAATATTAAACGAGGCCCCAGTCTGGGCCCTACACTCACTTAGTGATCTCAAGCAAGTTCCATAACCCATCTGGACCTCCATCCTCCTGTCTACATGAAGAGAATAAAGGACCACGATGATCCCTTCTAATAACCCTGCTGCAATATAGTCTTTATGCCATTCAAGGTCTTGTATGAAAACACTTCCTCAGGGAAGTCTTCCCTGATCCTGCCAATCATATGAATCATGGCTTCCTCTTTAACCCTACAGCATTTTCCTTAAATACTGTTGTTGAACCTCTTTCAACCTGCCTCAGAACTCATTGCTCACTATACTGTGTGACCTATCAGAGAGCAGAAGGGATGTCTTACTCAGCTCTAAAGTCCCACCATGCCCACACACTACCTTGCCCATGGCGATATACTCCATTCACTTGTAGATTTGAACTGAACAGTGAACTCTTCTGATCCTCAATTTTGTTCTGTTTCCCCAACTCCTTTCTATCCTGACCACTTCAAGAATCACTGGTGTAGTCAGGTCAACCAGCGCTGGAATGGGAGAAGGGGTGGGGGAGAGGGCAACCTCAGACATGAGCCGTGGGAGCTGTGGGTAACGCTAACATTTCCAGTGCATGGAAGGTGGGACAGCAATGATCACAAGCAGGAGCTAACATGCAGGAAGTGTTCACTCTGTGTGCCAGGCACCGTGCTAAGTGTCTTACCTGATCAAGCCTCACAACAGTGCTACAAGCGAGGGCCTGCCATGATTCCCATTTTACAGATGAGAAGCCAAGGCACACAGAGGTTAAATATTTGCTCAAGGTCACAAACTAGGTTAATCATGGAGCCAATATCCAGGCAGCTGGACTCCAAAGTCCATTTTCTTAACTATCAGTGCTAAGAAGTCAAGGGAATTATAAAGGCACAGTCACAATTCCCAACATTGCTCAATGCTCTGAATTTTTATTTCCATCCATTCTCAACACATGGCAGATGTAAGAAGCAACAATTTTTGGCCTTACTTGTTAAGATTAGTTATAACAAGTTATTTTCTACACCAAGTCATACACTCTAGGGAATCATCTGATTGGAAAACATCAAATTCCAAAATTATCAACTTTAACTTCTACATTTCACAATGATACATCGCAGGAACAAGACATGGAGAAGCTGGTAACAGATCAGATGGGGCGACCCTACAGGGAGCCCTCTCTTCATGTTTGTATCCCTAGCAACGGGCTCTGAGGCTGGCACACAGAAGGCACTTAACATAAGTTTGTGAAGTCAAATACTGTTTTTGGGAAATGTTTCTCCCCTCCTCTAAAACACATACAGTGAAAGGGAAATGAAACAAAAAAGAAGCAGGGAGAACACTGTAAAGTTGGATTTAATAAAGGTCCAGTGTGGGCCTGCTCTGGCCAAAGCACCAGGCATGCAGCACACTGTCTGCAAGAGTCAGGGTGGGCGCTACAAACTGAGCGATGAGTGGTCTCCTACCTACCCAGTGGGAGGATAAGTCAATACCAGCTTTCTGAAAGACAATTTTGAAAAAGCTTCTAAGCATATTTTATTTTGGGCTAATAATTTCACTTTGTCACAAATTATTACTGCTTAAGAAAATAATAATGCATATTCATCCAATCATTCAACAAGGATTTACTGAGCACATATCAAGGGCTAGACATTGTTCTAGGTGCTAGGGACTTAGCAGAAGTCCCTTCCTTCTGGATCTTTTACATTCTAATTGGAGATCAATGGTAAGCAAGTGGGTGCAACCCAGTGTGTAGCACTGAGATGTACTAATAAACAGTAGAGGAAAGGTGCTGGGGCAGCAAATTGAATAGGTGGTCAGGAAAATCTGAGTTAGGCATCAGAGTGGGATACACAACTTCTGGGAGAAGAATGTGCTAAGCAGAAGGAGTAGCAAGTGTAAAGGCTCTGAAGCAGGAATGTGTTTGGAGAACTTGAAAAAAATACCACCAGAGACCCCTTTCACACCCATCAGAAGGATCATTATGCTAAAGCCAGAAAATAACAAGTGCTGAAGAGGAAGTAAAGAAATTGGAACCCTTGTGCACTGCTGATGGGAACGTGCAATGGTGCGGCTGCCACGGTAGGCAGCATGGCAGCTCCTCAAAGCATTAAACACACCGTGGTCATATGATCCAGAAATTCCACTTCTGCGTATACATTCAAAAGAATTGAAAGAAGGGCTTTAATGGACATTTGTACACTTAATGTTCACAGTAGCATTAGTCACAAGAGCCAAAAGGTAGAAACCAGAGAGCTGGATTCAATCAAGATGGTGGCGTGAGAGGTGAGACAGAATTTCTCCCAAAGCCACATGTAGTGTGAAAATATAGTTAATATAACTAGCCCTAAAACAGCAACAGGAAAGAAGGCTGCACGAGACTGCATGCACACCACACAAACAGAGCAGACCTCACAAAACAGGGTAACGTATGAGAGCACTGCTCCAGCGGGACTCAAGCCCTTCCCCCACCTCAGCTCGCCAGTGGGAGGAAGAGAAATGGAGCAGAGAGGGGGTGGAAGCCTAAGACTACTGAACACCCAACTGTGGAGGTCTGCTTTACATTGTGTGGTGCTCTGGAGGTTGGTGGGATTGGGGAGTTGGCACAGGCAGAGTGCCTCAGATACTGAGGTTCCGGCCATTTGTGGAGGATGGGGATCCACCTCCGGCTGCTCTGGGACAAACGATAGGTGGGTGATCTGACAGGCTTCCTAGCAGCTAGAGGGCTGCTGAAGGGGCGGGATTTACACAGAGCTTACTAAGCGGGAGAAGGGATAGGTGGACAAGGTTGTCTGGGCCCAACAGGTTAGGAACTTGGAGGAGCTTCAGGTGCACCATCCCCCTGGCTGCCTACTCAGCTCTGAGGCCCCCCCACTGTGACACGCAGCCTGCTGCACCTTCCTCCAGGCCTGCCGGCACCTGCTCACAAACTGGCAGTCACTGCACTGGTGTCAGGCCAGTCAGAGGGAGGCCCTGCCTACAACAGCTAGAGACGACAAGCACAGAGGCTTACACCTGTGTGCTTGGCCCACTGGCTCTGATACTGGAGACAGGCACGGCAGCCGGGAATCAGGAAACACCTCTTTCCTCCCCTCAGGCATCAGTGCTGCTCCCCTACAACTCCGAACCTCACTCTAGGGGCTGAGCAGCTACAGAGACAAGAGCTTCTGGGCACTACAGGGCACCACACAGAGTTATGAAATGTCAGAGGAACCTGGTTCAGACCAAAATCTCACAAACCCCAGAAAAAGGGCCAAATGAAACAGAACTCACCAATCTTCCTGAAAGAGAGTTTAAAATAAAAATCATAAACATGCCCATGGAGGTACAGAAAAATATTCAAGAATCAGGGACGAATTTAAGACGGAGATTCAATCATTAAGAAATTCCATATCTGAGGGATCGGAGGAAGATGGCAGCATAAGGAGGGCAGCAGAAATCTCCTCCCAAAACCATATATATTTGTGAAAATACAACTATTCCTAAAAGAGAGACCAGAAGATACAGTACAACAGCCAGGCTACAGCTACATCTGTGAGAACTCAGCGCCTCACGAAGCGGGTAAGATACAAAGCCACAACCTGGCGGGACCCGAGCACTCCCCCACCACAGCACACTGGCGGGAGGAAAAGAATCAGAGTGGGAAGGAGTGGAAACACAGGACTGCTAAACAACCAGCCCTGGTGATCTGCATCGGGAGCACAGACACACAGCACATGGTGTATTGGAGATTAGACAAACAGAAGGGCAAGATCCGAGTTGGAGACCGCGAGCGGGTCACAACAGCCAGCTACCCTGGGACAAAAGAAAAGTGGGTGCTTTCTTAAAAGTCTTAAAGAGACAAGGGCCCAACAGCGGAACAAAATTGTCCCAGCGCACTCAACCCAGCAGGCTGGGAATCTTGAGGAACTTCGGGCCCCCTAACCAGCTGCCGGGTAAGGCAGCCCCAAAGCCCCTCACAGGGATAAGCAGCCTGCCATTCATTCCCCCCGGCTAACACTGCGGCGGATCCACCACAGCTGTGGAACAGCGATAGAGTGGCCCTGCCCACAACAACCACACAGAATCTCCTCCCAGCGGGCGCACAGCAAACCGGGAAGGGCCGCACAGAATCTCCTCCCAGCGGACGCGCAGCTAACTGGGAAGGGCCGCAGAAGCCAGAGCAAGGGCCAAAAGGCACCAAGGGGTGCAGAACACACCCGGCAGACCTGCAAACGCCTGTAGTGCTCTAGGCTAGCCTGAGGGTGGCCCCATCCACGGCAGTTTAGGGGATTATCCCAGAGATTGCCTCCCAGTGTGCGGGTAACCAGCACAGGCTGCAGAGAAGGGAAAGGAGAACAAGCAGGACGGGACTTTGTTCTCCCAGCTGACAAAGGTGGCACCTGCCTGCGAACACTTCTATCGCCATGAAAAGACAGAAGAATATGGTCCAGTCAAGACTCACCCAGACAACCCCAGAGAGAGGGCGTGGTGGGATAGTTAAACAATCTTCCTGAAAAAAAATTCAGAATAAAAGTCATAACCATGCTGATGGACCTACAGAGAAATATGCAAGAGCTAAGGAAGGAACTCAGGAGAGAGATAACAGAAATGAAAAATTCGACTGACGGGCTGAAGAGCAGACTGGACGAGGTGCAAGAGAGTGTTAATGGAATAGAAATCAGAGAACAGGAGTACAGAAAAGCTGAGGCAGAGAGAGATAAAAGGATCTCTACGAATGAAAGAATATTAAGAGAACTGTGTGACCAATCCAAAGGGAACAATATTGGCATTATAGGAGTACCAGAAGAAGAAGAGAGAGAAAAGGGGATAGAAGGTGTCTTTGAAGACATAATTGAGGAGAACTTCCCCAAGCTGGGAAAGGAAATAGTTTCTCAGACCATGGAAGCCCACAGATCGCCCAACACAAGGGACCCAAGGAGGACAACACCAAGACATATAATAATTAAAATGACAAAGATCAAGGATAAGGACAGAGTACTAAAAGCAGCAAGAGAGAGAGAAAAGATAACTTACAAAGGAAAACCCATTAGGCTAACATCAGACTTCTCAACAGAAACCTTACAGGCCAGAAGAGAATGGCATGATATATTTAATGCAATAAAACAGAAGGGCCTTGAACCAAGAATACTTTATTCAGCACGATTATCATTTAAATTTGAGGGAGGGATTAAACAAGTCCCAGACAAGCAAAAGTTGAGGGAATTTGCCTCCCACAAACCACCAATACAGGATATCTTAAATGGACTGCTCTAGATGGAAGCACTCCTAAGGCTAAAAAGATGTCACCAGAGAAAATAAATTCATAGCAAAGAAAGCAGACCATCCAAATACAAACTAAAGGCAAAAATAAAATCAACGATCCATAAAAACAGTCAAATGAACGTAAAAGAGTACAGACTAAAAGACCTAACATATAAAGAATGGAGGAGGAAGAATAAGAAGGGAGAGAAATAAAGAATCATCAGACTGTGCATATAACAGCTTAACAAAAGAGTGAAGTTTCACTGTTAAATAGTAAAGAAGCTACCCTTGAACCTTTGGTAACCACGAATCTAAAAGCCAGCAAAGGCAATAAGTACATATCAATCGATAATCACCCTAAATGTAAATGGACTGAATGCACCAATCAAAAGACACAGAGTAATAGAATGGATAAAAAAGCAAGACCCATCTATATGCTGCTTACAAGAGATTCACCTCAAACCCAAAGATATACACAGACTAAAAGTGAAGGGATGGAAAAAGATATTTCATGCAAACAACAGGGAGAAAAAAGCAGGTGTTGCAGTACTTATATCAGACAAAATAGACTTCAAAACAAAGAAAGTAGCAAGAGATAAAGAAGGACATTACATAATGATAAAGGGGTCAGTCCAACAAGAAGATATAACCATTATAAATATACATGCACCCAACACAGGAGCACCGACATATGTGAAACAAATACTAACAGAATTAAAGGAGGAAATAGAAAGCAAAGCACTCATTTTAGGAGATTTCAACACACCACTCACTCCAAAGGACAGATGAGCCAGAAAGAAAATAAGTAAAGACACAGAGGCACTGAACAACATGCGAGAACAGACGGACCTAACAGATATCTACAGAACTCTACACCCAAAAGCAGCAGGATACACATTCTTCTCAAGTGCACATAAACATTTTCCAGAATAGACCACATACTAGGCCACAAAAAGAACCTCAATAAATTCAAAAATGTTTAAATTCTACCAACCAACTTCTCAGATCACAAATATATAAAACTAGAAATAAATTGTACAAAGAAAACAAAAAGGCTCACAAATACATGGAGGCTTAACAACATGCTCCTAAATAATCAATGGATCAACAACCAAATTAAAACAGAGATCAAACAATATATGGAGACAAATGAAAGCAACAGCACAAAGCCCCAACTTCTGTGGGACACAGCCAAGGCAATTCTAAGAGGAAAGTATATTGCAATCCAGGCCTATTTAAAGAAGGAAGAACAATCCAAAATGAATAGTCTAAGGTCACAATTATTGAAATTGGAAAAAGAACAAATGAGGTCCAAAGTCACCAGAAGGAAGGACATAATAAAGATTAGAGAAGAAATAAATAAAATTGAGGAGAATAAAACAACAGAAAAAATCAATTAAACCAAGAGCTGGTACCTTGAAAAAAGAAACAAAATAGAAAAATCCCTAGCTAAACTTATTAAGAGGAAAAGAGAATCTACACACATAAACAGAATCAGAAATGAGAAAGGAAAAATCATGATGAATCCCACAGAAATACAAAGAATTATTAGAGAATTTTATGAAAATATATATGCTAACAAACTGGACAACCTAGAAGAAATGGAAAACGTCTTAGAAATACAACCTCCTAATACTGACCAAGGAAGAAACAGAAAACCTAAACAGACCAATTACCAGCAATGAAATTGAACTGGTAATCAGACAACTACCCAAGAACAAAACCCCCGGGCCGGATGGATTCACAGCAGAATTTTATGAGACATATAGAGAAGAAATAATACCCATTCTCCTTAAAGTTTTCCAAAAAAATAGAAGAGGAGGGAATACTTCCAAACTCATTCTATGAAGCCAGCATCACTCTAATACCAAAACCAGGCAAAGATCCCACCAAAAAGAAAATTACAGACCAATATCCCTGATGAACATAGATGCAAAAATACTCAACAAAATATTAGCAAACCGAATTTAAAAATACATCACGAGGATCATACACCATGATCAAGTGGGATTCAACACAGGGATGCAAGGATGGTACAACATTCGAAAATCCATCAACATCATCCACCACATCAACAAAAAGGAGGACAAAAACCACAAGATTATCTCCATAGATGCTGAAAAAGCATTTGACAAAATTCAGCATCCATTGATGATAAAAACTCTCAATAAAATGGGTATAGAGGGCCAGTACATCAACATAATAAAGGCCATATATAACAAACCCACAGCCAACATTATACTTAACAGCGAGAAGCTGAAAACTTTTCCTTTAAGATCGGGAAAAACATATGAATGCCCACTCTCCCCACTTCTATTCAACATAGTACTGGAGGTCCTAGCCACGGCAATCAAACAACACAAAGAAATAAAAGGCATCCAGATTGACAAGGAAGAAGTTAAACTGTCCCTGTTTGCAGATGACATTATATTGTACGTAAAAAACCCTAAAGAATCCACTCCAAAACTATGAGATCTAATATCGGAATTCAGCAAAGTTGCAGGAGACAAAATCAATACACAGAAATCTGTTGCTTTCCTATACACTAACGATGAGCTAACAGAAAAAGAAATTAGAAAAACAATTTGCATTCACAAATGCATCAAAAAGAATAAAATACCTAGGAATAAACCAAACGAAGAAAGTGAAAGACCTATACCCTGAAATCTACAAGACACTCCTAAGAGTAATTAGAGGACATTAACAAATGGAAATTCATCCCACGCACTTAGCTAGGATGAATAAATGTTGTTAAAATGGCTATACTACCTAAAGCAATCTACAGATTCAATACAATCCCTATCAAAATACCAACAGCATTCTTCAATGAACTGAAACAAATAATTCTAAAATTCATATGGAACCACAAAAGACCCCAAATAGCCAAAGCAATCCTGAGAAGGAAGAATAAAACAGGGGGAATTACGCTCTCTGACTTCAAGCTCTACTACAAAGCCACAGTAATCAAGACAATTTGGTACTGGCACGAGAACAGACCCACAGACCAGTGGAACAGAATAGAGAGTCCACACATTAACTCAAACATATACGGTCAATTAATATACGATAAAGGAGCCATAAATATACATACAATGGGGAAATGACAGCCTCTTCAACAGCTGGTGTTGGCAAAATTGGACAGGTACATGTAAGAGAATGAAACTGGATTACCGTCTAACCCCATACACAAAAGTAAACTCAAAATGGATCAAAGATTTGAATGTAAGTCATGAAACCATAAAACTCTTAAAAAGAAACATAGGCAAAAATCTCTTGGACATAAACATGAGCAACTTTTTCATTAACATATCTTCTCCAGCAAGGGAAACAAAAGCAAAAATGAACAAGTGGGACTATATCAAGCTGAAAAGCTTCTGTACAGCAAAGGACACCATCGGGAGAACAAAAAGAGATCCTACAGTATGGGAGAATATACTCATAAATGACATACCTGATAAGGGGTTGACATCCAAATACATAAAGAACTCACAAGCTTCAACAAACAAAAACCAAATAATCCAATTAAAAAATGGGCAGAGGACATGAATAGACACTTCTCCAAAGAAGAAATTCAGATGGCCAACAGACACATGAAAAGATGCTCCACACTGCTAATCATCAGAGAAATGCAAATTAATACCACAATGAGATATCACCTCACACCAGTAAGTATGGCTAACATCCAAAACACTAACAACAATGAATGTTGGCAAGAATGTGGAGAAAGGGGAACCCTCCTACACTGCTGGTGGGAATGCAAATTAGTTCAACCATTGTGGAAAGCAGTATGGAGGTTTGTCAAAAAACTCAAAATAGAAATACCATTTGACCCAGGAATCCCACTCCTAGGAATTTACCCTAAGAATGCAGCAGCCCAGTTTGAATAAGATATATGCACCCCTATGTTTATTGCAGCACTATTTACAATAGCCAAGAAATGGGAGCAACCTAAGTGTCCATCAGTAGATGAATGGATTAAGAAGATGTGGTACATATACACAATGGAATATTATTCAGCCATAAGAAGAAAACAAATCCAGACATTTGCAACAACATGGATGGAGGTGGAGGGTATTATGCTCAGTGAAATAAGCCAAGCTGAAAAAGACAACTATCAAATGATTTCATTCATATGTGGAGTATAAGAACAAAGAAAAAAAATGAAGGATTAAAACAGCAGCAGACTCACAGAACCCAAGAATGGACTAACAGATACCAAAGGGAAAGGGACTGGGGAGGGTGGGTTGGAGGGAGGAACAAAGGAGAAAAAGGGGCATTATGATTAGCAGACATAATGTAGGTGGGGGCACAGGGAGGGCTGTACAACTCAGAGAAGACAAGTAGTGATTCTACACCATCTCACTACGCTGATGGAGAGTGACCGCAATGGGGTATATGGGGGGGACCTGATGGTATATGGAGTGTAGTAACCATAGTGTTGCACATGTAATTGTAGATTAACGATACCAAAATAAAAACAAACAAATAAATAAGGAAAATAAAGAAATTCCATACGTGAAATGAAACATACAATGGAGGGATTTAAAGGCAGATTAGATGTAGTAGAAGAGATGGTAAATGGAATATAAATTAGAGAAGAGGACTATAAAGAAGCTGAGACACAGAAAGAAAAATGGATCTCTAAGAATGAAAGAATATTGAGAGAACTGTGTGACCAATCAAAACAGAACAATATCCACATTGTAGCGGTACCAGAAGAAGAAAAGAGAGAAAAAGGGATAGAAAGTGTTATTGAGGAGGGAATTGCTGAAAGCTTCCGCAATCTGGGAAACGAGATGGTCTCTCAAGCCGCGGAGGTACACGGATCTCCCAATACAGGGACCCGAGGGAGATATATAATAATTAAAATGGCAAAGATCACGGATAAAGACAGACTTTTAAAAGAAGCTAGAGAGAGAAAAAAGATCATATACAAAGGAAAACCCATCAGGCTATCATCAGATTTCTCAACAGAAACCTTACAGGCAAGAAGGGAGTAGCAAGATATATTTAAAGCAATGAAGCAAGCAAAAGGGCCTTGAACCAAGAATACTCTACCCGGTAAGGTTATCATTTAAATTTGAAGGAGGGATTAAACAATTTACAGATAAGCAAAAGCTGAGAGAATTACTTCCCACAATCCATCTCTACGGTGCATTTTGGACGGACTGCTATAGATGGAAGTATTCCTAAGGCTAAATAGATGTCACCAAGGGAAATAAAACCAGAGCAAAGTAGAAAAATTAATTACTAAGCAGATGCAAAATCAAATGAACTACCCCCAAAGTCAATCAAGGGATAGACAAAGAGTACAGAATATGATACCTAACATATAAAGAATGGAGGTGGAAGAAAAAAAGAACCTTTAGGTTGTGTTTGTAATAGCACATAAAGTGAGTTAAATTAGACTGTTAGATAGTAAGGGAATTACCCTTGAACCTTTGGTAACCACAAATCTGAAGCATGCAATAAGTACATACCTATCGATAATCACTCTAAATATAATTTGTCTGAATGCACCACCCAAAAGATGCAGAGTCACTGTAAGGATAAAAAAACAAGACCCATCTATATGCTGCCTACAAGACACTCACTTTAAACCCAAAGACATACACAGACTGAAAGTAAAGGGATGGAAAAAGATATTTAATGCAACCAATAGTAAGAAAAAACCAGGAGTTGCAGTACTTGTATCAAATTAGACTTCAAAACAAAGAAAGTGACAAGAGACAAAGAAGGACATTACATAATGATAAAGGGGTCAGTCCAACAAGAGGATATAACTATTATAAATATCTATTCACCCAACACAGGATCACCTACATATGTGAAACAAATACTAACAGAATTAAAGGGGAAACAGAATGCAATGCATTCACTTTAGGAGACTTCAACACACCACTCACTGGAAAAGAGAGATCAACCAGACAGAAAAGAAATAAAGAGACAGAGGCACTGAACAACATATTAGAACAGATGGACCTAACGGACATCTACAGAACACTTTATCCAGAAGCTAGAGGATACACATTCTTCTCAAGTGCACATGGAACATTTTCAAGAATAGATAATATCCTGGCCACAAAAAGAGCCTCAGTAAATTCAAAAAGATTGAAATTCTAACAAGCAGCTTCTCAGATCACAAAAGTATGAAACTGGAAATAAATTACACAAAGAAAACAAAAAGCCCACAAACACATGGAGGCTTAATAACATGCACCTAAATAGTCAATGGATCAATGACCAAATTAAAACAGAGATCAAGCAATATATGGAGACAAATGACAACAATAATACAACACCGCTAAATCCGTGGGAAGCAGGAAAGGCTTTGCTAAGAGGGAAATATATTGCAATAAAGGCCTATCTCAGGAAAGAACAATCCCATATGAACAGTCTAAACTCACAATTAACAAAACAAGAAAAGGAAGAACAAATGAGGCCCAAAGTCAGTAGAAGTTGGGACATAATAAAGATTAGAGAAGAAATAAATAAAATTGAGAAGAATAAAACAATAAAAAGAAACAATGAAACCAGGAGCGACTTCTTTGAGAAAATAAACAAAATAGATAAACCCCTAGCCAGACCTATCAAGAAAAAAAAGAGTCTACACACATAAACAGAATCAGAAATTAGAATGGAAAAATCACTATGGACACCACAAGAATACAAAGAATTATGAGAGAATATTATGAAAAATTATATGGTAACAAACTGGATAACCTAGAAGAAATAGACAACTCTTCTAGAAAAATACAACCTTCCAAGGTTGACCCAGGAAGATACAGAATATCTGAATAGACCAATTTCCAGCAAGGAAATTGAATTAGTAATCAAAAACCTACCTAAGAACAAAATGCCTGAACCACATGGTTTCACTGTTGAATTTTATCAAACATTTAGTGAAGACCTAATACCATCCTCCTTAAAGTTTTCCAAAAAGTAAAAGAGGAATCATCCATCACATCAATAAAAGAAGAACAAAAACCACATGATCATCTCCATAGATGCTGAAAAAGCATTTGACAAAATTCAGCATCCATTTTTGATTAAAACTCTCAACAGAATGGGTATAGATGGCAAGTACCTCAACATCATAAAGGCTATATACGACAAACCCACAGCTAACATCATACTTAATAGCGAGAAGCTGAAAGCTTTTCATCTAAGATCGGGAACAAGACAGGGGTGCCCACTCTTTCCACTGTTATTCAACATAGTACTGGAGGTCCTAGCCACGGCAATCAGACAAAACAAAGACATACAAGGCATCCAGATTGGTAAAGAAGAAGTCAAATTGTTACTATTTGCAGATGATATGATACTGTACATAAAAAACCCTGAAGACTCCACTCCAAAACTACTAGAACTAATATCTGAATTCAGCAAAGTTGCAGGATATAAAATTAACACACAGAAATCTGTTGCTTTCCTATACACTAATGATGAGCTAACAGAAAGA
>JAQQAC010003584.1:16264813-16321039 GCA_029783875.1 Phataginus tricuspis | reverse complement strand
AAAAAAAAAAAAAAGAGAGAGAAAACAAACCAAAAGAAAAAAAAAAAAGAAATGGGCAGAGGACATGAATAGACACTTCTCTAAAGAAGAAATTCAGATGGCCAACAGGCACATGAAAAGATGCTCCACATCGCGAATCATCAGAGAAATGCAGATTAAAACCACAATGAGATATCACCTCACACCAGTGAGGATGGCCAGCATCCAAAAGACTAAGAAAAACAAATGCTGGTGAGGATGCGGAGAAAGGGGAACCCTCCTACACTGCTGGTGGGAATGTAAATTAGTTCAACTATTGTGGAAAGCAATATGGAGGTTCCTCAGAAAACTAAAAATACAAAAACCGTTTGACCCGGGAATCCCACTCCTAGGAATTTACCCAAAGAATACAACTTCTCAGATTAAAAAAGACATATGCACCCCTAAGTTTATTGCAGCACTTTTTACAATAGCCAAGATACAGAAGCAACCTAAGGGTCCATCAGTAGATAAATGGATAAAGAAGATGTGGTATATATACACAATGGAATACTATTCAGCCATAAGAAAGAAACAAATCCTACCGTTTGCAACAACATGGATGGAGCTGGAGGATATTATGCTCAGTGAAATAAGCCAGGCAGAGAAAGATAAGTACCAAACAATTTCCCTCATTTGTGGAGTATAACAACGAAGCAAAACTGAAGGAACATAACAGCAGCAGACTCACAGACTCCAAGAAGGGACTAGCGGTTACCAAAGGGGAGGGGTGGAGGAGGGTGGGTGGGGAGGGAGGGAGAAGTGGATTGAGGGGTATTTTGTTTAGTACACATGGTGTGGGGGATCACGGGGAAAACAGTGTAGCACAGAGAAGGCAAACAGTGAATCTGTGGCATCTTACTATACCCAAGGACAGTGACTGCATTGGGGTATGGGTGGGGACTTGATAATATGGGTAAATGTAGTAACCACATTGTTTTTTCATGTCAAACCTTCATAAGAGTGCATATCAATAATACCTTAATAAAAAAAATCACACACAAAAAAAGAAATTACTACAAGAGTTAAAATAAAAATAACTTATCTTTGTCAGACGCTTCTCCAAAGAAGAAATTCATATGGCCAAGAGACACATGAAAAGATGCTCCACATCACTAATCATTAGAGAAATGCAAATTAAAACCACAATGAGATATCACCTCACACCAGTTAGGATGGCCAACATTCAAAAGACAAACAACAACAAATGCTGGTGAGGATGTGAACAAATGGGAACCCCCCTATACTGTTGGTGGGAATGCAAATTAGTTCAACGATTGTGAAAGCAGTATGAGGTTCCTCAAAAAACTAAAAATAGAAATACCATTTGACCCAGGAATTCCACTCCTAGGAATTTACCCTAAGAATGCAGCAGCCCAGTTTGAAAAAGACAGATGCACCCCTATGTTTATCGCGACACTATTTACAATATCTAAGAAATGGAAACAACCTAAGTGTCCATCAGTAGATGAATGGATAAAGAACATGTGGTACACATACACAATGGAATATTATTCAGTCATAAGAAGAAAACAAATCCTACCATTTGCAACAACATGGATGGAACTAGAGTATATTATGCTCAGTGAAATAAGCCAGGCGGAGAAAGACAAGTACCAAATTATTTCACTCATTTGTGGAGTATAAGAACAAAGAAAAAACTGAAGGAACAAAACAGCAGCAGACTCATAGAACCCACAAATGGACTGACAGTTACCAAAGGGAAAGGGATTGTGGAGGATGGGTGGGAAGGGAGGGTTAAGGGGGGAAAAGCTGTATTACAATTAGCACACATAATGTAGGGAGGGGGGACACAGGGAAGGCAGAATAACACAGAGAAGACAAGTAGTGATTCTATAGCATCTTACTACGCTGATGGACAGTGACTGTAATGGGGTATGTGGTGGGGACTTAATAATAGGAGGAGTCTAGTAACCATAATATTGTTCATGTAATTGTACATTAATGATAGCAAAGTAATTTTTTAAAAAGGTAGAAACCATTCCAACGTCCATCAAAAGACAACTGGATAAACAAAATGTTGATATATACATTCAATGATACATTATTCAAACTTAAAAAGGAAGGTAATTCTGACACATGCAACAACATGGATAAACCCTAAAAATATATGTTTAGTGAAATAAGCCAGACACTAAAGGAAAAATATTATATGTTATTTGTACGTTCACTTATACAAGGTACATGGAATAAGTTCATAGAGAAATAAAGTAGAATAGTAGTTATCATCGGCTCAGGAAAGAAGGGAATGAGGAGTCAGTGCCTTATAGTATGGAATTTCATTTTGGGATGATAGAAAAGTTCTGAAGATGGATAGTGGTGATGGTGGCACAACAAGGGGAATGTACTTAATGCTACTGAACTGTGCACTCAAGAAGGGTTAAAATGATAAATTTTGTTATATCTATTTTAGCATAATTTTTTCTCTCATTCTTTTTTCTCTTTAATTAAGGCATCATTGATATACAATCTTATGATGGTTTCACATGAGCAACATTGTGGTTTCAACATTCATCCACATTATCAAGTCCCTCCCCCCAGCCCCACTGCAGTCACTTATCTATCAGTGTAGTAAGATTATTTTAGTAAAATAAAAAAAAAAATCACAGGACTGATGTGGCTGGAACCCAGTGAGCAAGGGGAGAATGGTGAGAAACTAGCAGGAGAGGCAGTGAGGGTCCCATGAGGCCAGGGAATGCCTTCAGGTTTCATTCTAAGGATGATGAGAAGCCACCGGGGAAGAAGAGGCAAAATCTGATTTACATTCTAAAGACTGACTCTGGTTGCTATGTAAGGAGGCTCCAGAGGGCAAGAACAGAACTGGGAGAAGGGTTAGGAGGCCACTGCAGTTGCCCAAGTAATTACTGAGATTACTTCAGAGTCTCTTGAGTCTTCAAATGGTATTGATTCATAACCCACTCTTCATCTTGGCAGGCCCGGGGCCCTCCCCTGGCCCAGGAGTGAGTGAGTGAGAGGGTGTGTGTGGGCACAGGCATGTGTACACGAGCATGTAAGAATCTGGGGCTCACAGCTTTTGCTTCTAGCAGGGGACTGGATACCCCGGGACGTGATCCTCTCACCAGGAGCCCTTCAACACCAAACCCCAGTCCTCAACTCAAGGCTTTCCTACAAAACAACCCTTTGCCCTGCCTGTCTCCTCTAGGGCTGGATAGGGAACAAAAATGTCTACTTTTCGGAACTGCTAATACTCGAAATTCCCATGAATGGTGGTGTTTGGCCTACTTTTGGGCCTCCCAGGTTGTTGTGATAAGAGAAAAAAACATTTGCAGAAGGGCTAGCTCTACAAACGGAAGGTGGAGTTGAGGGTGCCCCTAACTCTAGCAGGGACAGGCAAACTTTTTCAGAAAAGGGCCAGGTAGTAAAAGTCTTAGGGGACCACATGGTCTTTGTCACACGTTCTTCTTTGTTTTTGTTTTGTTTTGGTTGTGTTTGTTTTTATTGTAAAATATGTATAACATAAAATACACAAAACATTAAATTTACCATTATAACCACTTTTAAGTGTAAGTTCTGTAGCATTAAGTACATTCACATAATTGTGCAACCATTAACCACCATCGGTCTCCAGAACTTTTTTCATCTTGTAAAACTGACTCTGTACCAGTTAAACACTAACTCCTCATTCCACTCCTACCCTCTAGTCCCTCACACTTACCATTCTACTTTCTGTCTCTATGAATATGACCACCCTAGGAACCTCTTATAAAAGGAGTCATAATATCTGTCTTTCTGTGACTGGCTTATTTCTCTTAGCATCATGTCTGCAAGTTACATCCATGTCGTAGCATGTGTCAGAATCTCCTTCCGTTTTAAAACTGAGTAAATGTATATACCACATTTTGTTTATCTACTCATCTGTCAATGACCACGTGGGTTACTTCCACCTTTTGACTATCGTGAATAATGCAACTATGAATAAGGGTGTTCGAGTCCCTGCTTTCAATTCTTTGGGTATATATTCTGAAATGAAATCACTGAACCATATGGTAATTCTAATATTTTGAGGAATTGCCATACTGTTTCCCACAGCAGCTGTACCACTGGCAGTGCACAGGATTCCAATTTCTCCACATCTTTGCCAACCCTGGCTACTTCCTGTGTTTTGTTTTGTTTTGAATAGCAGTCATCCTAATGGGTGTGAAGTGTGTCTCACTGTGGTTTTGATTTGCATTTTTCTAATGACTAGCGGTATCGAGCATCTTTTCATGTACTTAATGGCCATTTGTATATCTTCTCTGAAGAAATGTCTAAAGTCCTTTGCCCACTTTTTAATGGATTTTGTCTTTTTATTGTTGTGTTTGCTTTTCACAATCCTTTACACATAGCTCATAGGCCATTAAAAAAACAGGTCATGGGCCATTTGACCCCGAAG
Source organism: Phataginus tricuspis (assembly GCA_029783875.1). Classification (NCBI taxonomy): domain Eukaryota; kingdom Metazoa; phylum Chordata; class Mammalia; order Pholidota; family Manidae; genus Phataginus; species Phataginus tricuspis. The sequence continues at coordinate 16,316,607 of JAQQAC010003584.1, read as the reverse complement.
CCAGAGATTATCCAGCTCCCTCATTTACTTTTGAGGACAGTTATGCCCTGAGAGAGACAGTCACTACCCCAGGTCCCCTGATTCTCTCAAGTCAAGTTGTTACAGTGGTCTCTGTAGCCACTACTTCATTCATTCAACAAATATTTATTGAGAGCCTACTCTGTGCCAGTAACAGTGAAAGGACTTCTATAGAAGTGAATGGACCAGATCTGCTCCTCAAAGCAAGGAGTACAGAGAGGAGTAAGGCATGAGACAAATAATTACACAAACGAATACATAACTGCAAACTGAAATAAGCCCTGGAAAGGAGGGGAGGACCCGCTTTGATGAAAGAGAGTAACAGGCAAGGCCTCTCTCAGGAAATGCCATTTACCCTGAGTTCTGAAAGATAAGTAAAGTAACGCAGGTTAACAGTAGGAGAGGAAGCACAGTCCTGGCAAGTGGGAAAGCATGTATGAAGAACTAAGAGATCCTATTGAGTATTTGATTAAAAGCGCACCAGGGTTTTTAGAGAGTATCAAGATCATTCCATTTTCTGTGAGAAGAATAGACTGGAGGGGCACAACAGGTCAGAACAGAATAGGCTGGGAGTAGGGACACAAGTTGGCAGGCTACTCTAATTGCTAAGACGGAGGTTGGGGGGTACATAGGCTGGCATAGTAGTAGTAGAGATGGAGATAAGTGAAAAGGTTTGAGAATTATTTAGAAGGTGGACTCATTAAGAACTAGCAACAGACTGGATGGCAAGAGTGAGAGGATAGGGAGGTATCAAGAAAGACTCCAGGTATCCTTGATGAACATAGATGCAAAAATACTCAACAAAATATTAGCAAACCAAATTCAAAATTACATCACGAGGATCATACACCATGATCAAGTGGGATTCATCCCAGGGATGCAAGGATGGTACAGCATTCGAAAATCCCTCAACATGATCCACCACATCAACAAAAAGAAGGACAAAAATCACACGATCTTATCCATAGATGCTGAAAAAAGCATTTGACAAAATTCAACATCCATTTATGATAAAAACTCTCAATAAAATGGGTATAGAGGGCAAGTACATCAACATAATAAAGGCCATATATGACAAACCCACAGCCAACATCATACTTAACAGCGAGAAGATAAGATCGGGAACAAGACAGGGATGCCCACTCCCCCCACTTTTATTCAACATAGTACTGGAGGTCCTAGCCATGGCAATCAGACAAAACAAAGAAATACAAGACATTCAGATTCGTAAAGAAGAAGTCAAACTGTCACTATTTGCAGATGACATGATATTGTACATAAAAAACCCTAAAGACTCCACTCTAAAACTACTAGAACTAATATCTGAATTCAGCAAAGTTGAAGGATACAAAATTAATACACAGAAATCTGTTGCTTTCCTATACACAAACAATGAACTAGCAGAAAGAGAAATCAGGAAAACAATTTCCATTCACAATTGCATCAAAAAGAATAAAATACCTAGGAATAAACCTAACCAAGGAAGTGAAAGACCTATACCCTGAAAACTACAAGACACTCTTCAGAGAAATTAAAGAGGACACTAACAAATGGAAACTCATCCCATGCTCTTGGGTAGGAAGAATGAATATTGTCAAAATGGCCATCCTGCCTAAAGCAATCTACAGATTCAATGCAATCCCTATCAAAATACCAATAGCGTTCTTCAATGAACTGGAACAAATAGTTCTAAAATTCACAAAAGACCCCGAATAGCCAAAGCAATTCTGAGAAGGAAGAATAAAGCAGGGGGGGTCTCGCTTTCCAACTTCAAGCTCTACTACAAAGCCACAGTAATCAAGACAATTTAGTACTGGCACAAGAAGAGACCCACAGACCAGTGGAAGAGAATAGAGAGTCCATATATTAACCCAAACATATATGGCCAATTAATATATGATAAAGGAGTCATGGATATACAATGGGGAGATGACACCCTCTTCAGCAGCTGGTGTTGGAAAAACTGGACAGCTACATGTAAGAGAATGAAACTGGACTACTGTCTAACCCCATACACAAAAGTAAACTCAAGGTGGATCAAAGACCTGAATGTAAATCATGAAACCATAAAACTCTTAGAAAAAAACATAGGCAAAAATCTCTTGGACATAAACATGAGTGACTTCTTCACGAACATATCCCCCCGGGCAAGGGAAACAAAAGCAAAAATGAACAAGTGGGACTATATCAAGCTGAAAAACTTCTGCACAGCAAAGGACACCATCAGTAGAACAAAAAGAGATCCTACAGTATGGAAGAATATATTCATAAATGACGTATCCGATTAGGGGTTGACATCAAAAATATATAAAGAACTCATGCACCTCAACAAACAAAAAGCAAATAATCCAATTAAGAAATGGGCACAGGACATGAATAGACACTTCTCCAAAGAAGAAATTCAGATGGCCAACAGGCACATGAAAAGATGCTCCACGTTGCTAATCATCAGAGAAATGCAGATTAAAACCACAATGAGATATCATCTCACACCAGTGAGGATGGCCAACATCCAAAATGTACAACAACAAATGTTGGCGAGGACGTGGAGAAAGGGGACTCCTCCTACACTGCTGGTGGGAATATAAATTAGTTCAACCACTGTGGAAAGCAGTATGGAGGTTCCTCAAAAATCTCAAAATAGAAATACCATTTGACCCAGGAATTCCACTCCTAGGAATTCACCCTAAGAATGCAGCAGCCCAGTTTGAAAAAGACATATGCACCCCTAGGTTTACTGCAGCACTATTTACAATGGCCAAGAAATGGAAGCAACCTAAGTGTCCATCAGTGGATGGATGGATAAAGAAGGTGTAGTACATATACAAAATGGAATATTATTCAGCCATATGAAGAAAATAAATCCTACTATTTGCAACAACAGGGATGGAGCTAGAGGGAATTATGCTCAGTGAAATAAGCCAGGCGGAGAAAGACAAGTATCAAATGATTTCACTCAACTGTGGAGTGTAAGAACAAAGAAAAAACTGAAGGAACAGAAGGGCAGCAGACTCACACAACCCAAGAATGGACTAACAGTTACCAAAGGGAAAGGGACTGGGTAGGACTGGGTAGGATGACGGGGCCTTATGATTAGCAGACATGTGGGGGGGGGCACCACGGGGAAGGCTGTACAACACAGAGAAGACAAGTAGTGATTCTATAGCATCTCACTACACTGATGGACAGTGACTGTAACAGGGTATGTGGTGGGGACTTGATAATGGAGGGGCGTCTAGTAACCATAATGTTGCTCATGTAATTGTAGATTTATGATACCAAAATTAAAAAAAAGAAAAGTAAAACTCCAAGTTCCTAGCTTGAGTGGATAAATGATGATGACATTTAATGAGATGGATTAGTTCAAGGAAGGAGCAGGATTGGAGAAAGAAGTTCAAGAATTCAATTTTGGACATAGTAAGATTTAGAGACCTGTGCAGCACAAATGGAGAGATCCAGGAGACAGAAAGATATGCACATTTGGGATTCAGAAAAATGGTTTGAAGGAAAGTTAAATTGCGGATCATCACTACCACTGAGCTGTATGGGGTTGGACAGGGCCAGAGGGACACTGGAAGGGGCACCAACCTCGGCTGGGCCTCGGGGGGTCTGGATTCTAGTCCCAATTCTGTCATAAACCACCCTCTCTGAGTTCCCGGGCACCATCAGGAACACAAGGAGGCTGCCCTAGATCAGAGCTTCCCTAACCTTTACTGGGGCAAGAATAACCTCCGCTCCTCAAAACTGAACAAAAATGTTACACGTGATTTCAGGGATTAATTCAGTTCTCCGAGGCTTTCTGTGGACCCCAAAGTAAGAACTCCTAGACTCTATGACCAGACAACCAAAGTTTAGGAGGCCTTCCTTGTATATACTTTATGCATCTGTTGGCCCTCCAAGTGCCCCTAGAGAATATGACAGGCACTGAACAAAGGACAGGGAGTGCAGGACTTAGGTCTCCCTTGTTCTCCACCAAAAAGTATCCATTACCATGAAGCTAGCCAGTGCATCCAAAGGCTCAATCTACTTTCCAAGGCTTATCTTCTTTCACCCTTTCTTTTTGGCATATACTCCACAAACTGGACCATACACCTTCTTCCCTTTCTCGGAATACTTCCCTCCATCTCCACAGAGCCAAACTCTGCCCATTCCACAGGCTTCAAATGCCTTCTCTATTTCCCCCACCGCTTCTTCCAAACCAGAAGCAACCCCAGCCAACTCTGCACTTTGCCTGTGTCCACAGCACTTTGTCTGTATCCCTCTTGAGGAACTTCCCATGTTCTCCCTGGTACTATAGTTGTGCCTCCCCTAACAGAGGAGCGGCACCTGGCACCCTTTGTAAACTTCTCACAGATCCCTTACCTCAACTGAGTGAAAATTAGATTCCAACCACACTGACCTGCTTCGACCTTGGTCCCTTGCCTAGACAGCACCACCTGATTCCATTCCACCCCCTCACATCCATTCTGCACTGATGTTGAATGTTTTCTTTAAGATCTGATTGTCACTTCCCTAATGTACACATCAATGGCTCCCAATTGCCTTCCTTAGAAGTTCCCAACTTAAGAATTCTAACACACTAACTGGATTTGGTGTGAACTGTCCAAGGTAATGTCTCACTATTAATGAAGTATAAATTAAACAATTTATGAACGTATAGCACTGAGAATAATGTCCAGCACATAGTAAGCATTATATAGGTGTTAGGCATCATTTATATTTAAGTTCTAAGACTTGTAAGATGGGTGTAGCAATGTTTTGGTGCTGTGCCCACATCCCCATGGCCCATTTCTTATTTCTGCTTTAGCTGCAGGTGACAGTTCTGTGCAGGCTGACAGCATCTCTCCTCAAGGGCCCTGTAGGTCTCCCTGCCTTTCTGCCCCAGAACTTCCTCTTCTCAAAAGCTCACTTAACCTATGAACAGGGCAAACTGGTAGTACAGGGGCATTTGTAGGCATTAATTTTCATCTAATAAATTATGTGCCTCCCCTTCCTACATTGCTACAACCACCACCGCGATCCATGGGAAGATAAAAAAATCTTTTAATTACAGCTTGACTAGTGTCCAACTTCTTGCCATCTTTATTAACTCCCTCCCACGGAGCTTGAGGCCATCTGCCTTATCCTTCTGCTTGTGGCCCACTAACACATGTCGAGAGGATAACACCCAAACATCTGCTGCCTGAAAAGGGTCAATGGGCTGGGGTGAAAAAGAAAACAGATGGCAAAGTCACAGGTCACACTGCCAAGGAGGAAACGAAATGGGAACGTAGGAGTCTTGAGACCTGGACTTTCTTCCTCCCTGGTCTCTAAGCGGAGTTAAATACGCCTAAAGGAGAGACCGAAAGAAGTACCTCAAGCCACAGTCAAGACAAGCGGACTCAGAGGCTGACACTACGCAGGCGCAAGGAGGCGGCTAGGTTCCCTCCCAGGCTCACCGCGCGGCACCTCCTAGACAAGGGCCACAGCGACAGCACAGTGCCCCGCGCGAGAGGCCTCCCTTCTGTGCCCCCTTTTTCTTCTGGAGGCCCTAGAAGATCCAGGAAAGGTCTGGGAGGCTGTCTTCTCAGACCGTCAGGCCGCCCCCACCCCCTTCGCCTCGGGTCCGACCGAACGTGAAGGGCGGGTACCAGCTGCGGGCGAGGCGCCAAGACAGGAAAGGACGCCAGGCTCTCGAGATCGGCCATCATCGTAGCCACTCTCACCTCTTTGTCCGCCGCCTTCTCCTCGATACCAAGCAGCGCGTACAGGTCCATCTGTAAGAGCTCTTTGGTCACCGCCATTTTTCCAAGCCTAACTGGATTCGTACTACAACTCCCAAGAGTTTACGCGTGGGAGGGGATTCACGGGGTCTGACGGTCCCAGAGACCGAATGGCGCTTAGCCCTCTGGGAAATGTCGTGTTCTGGTCAGGCTTGGCGGCCTTTGGGGATGTGGTAGGTTCTGAATGAACTACGACTCCCATGAGGCTCCGCGGCCACAACGGCCGCTCTCCGGCCCGGGTGGCAGGGAGAGATTTCCCTGTCAGAGGCTCTAACGGACAGGCTCGAGTGGGCGTACGGGGCAGGGGCGGGACTGGGTGAAGGTCCAAGGAGCTGAGAACCTGGCGGGCGAGATTTCAACTCTGCCGACCCTGCCACGCCAGCCCTGGAACCAGGATGGAGAGCAGGTGCTACAGCTGCGCTGTCAAGTTCACTCTCTTCAAGAAGGAGGTGAGTCTTCTCTCCCCGGGAGCTAAAGGGCCAGGGAGCACACGGAGTAGAGGGAAAAGCACAGGACTTGCTTTTATTTTATTTACTTTCAGCCATGTGTTTTTGATGAAGTCAGGCTCAGGTTCCATTTTTGTAAAGTGGGCCTAACGCTCCCTTGTTTTCCGGGTTGGTGTGAGAACACAGTGTGGTGCTGGAGGTGAAATATCCCTATAAACCGTAAAGCTCATTGCTGTTGTTCTTGGAACGCTAGGCTTTTCCGTCCACGTGTAAGATCCGCCCTCTCCGTTCCTCCACTCTGCTCCTCCGCAGCCCGGTCTTAGTTAGGACCCCGTTCCCCTCTCCGTCACATCATGCGCGGTACTCTCTGTGTTCTGAAACCTTCATCATCACGCAGCCTGCCCGTCCCTGGTTTCTTGAATTCGATTACCGCCCTCCCTTCTCTCCCCAGGGCACCATGACAAAGACGCTCTTGTCTTTAGCACAGACCCACCAACTTACCTTAGTAAACTGCAGGTTTCGTCTACCTCAGCTAGTAACCAGAAGCTAGTAACCAGATAGGATGGATGATGACTAGAGGGTAGGGAGCCAGATCCGTGTTGGAAACCTGGTTTTGAAGTCGGGTGGTCAGTGTTCAAATTTGAGTTCTGCTGTCTTATTCACAGGTTGACCTTGGTTTGAACAAGTCATGTAACCTCTCTGACCACATCAAAAATAAGAATAATAATGGTGGCCGTCAAGATTAAGTAAAATAGTGTGTATAAATCAGACGATGAATGTTAAGTAATGAGCTTAGTGCCTGGCACACAGTAAGTACTAAATAGAGGCCATTGTTAATCATCCCATCCTGAAGCCAAGCCTTCCTCCATCTCTGCTTGAGTGGAGAAGACAGGGGCTCTGCGTCCTCTCCGATTTCCCTTTATTGAAGAGTGATCTGAAGCATGGGGCTAGGTAAGGGAATTGAAGACAGGGTAGAAGGCATGGGAATTTGCTGAAGCTCTACTTGATTTGAATAAAAGACTGGAGCTGAGGAATTGCTTTACTTTCCATCCCTGTCTCTCCTCAGGGCTTAGGGGCCCACTCCCCATCCTCCTCCTTCCTAGCTGCTGGTCGTAACTTCAGTGTCTTCTCTCTGTGTGTACTTGGAGAGTCCCAGGGAAGAGCCTGCAGGGTGGGTGAGAGGTGGATCCCCCTGCTTCATGTTTCTTGTAGTATGGCTGTAAGAATTGTGGCCGGGCCTTCTGTTCCGGCTGCCTTGGCTTCAGTGCAGTGGTGCCCCGGGCTGGGAACGCCCGACAGAAAGTCTGCAAGCAGTGCCATGAGGTCCTGACCAGGTAAGAAATCACCACGGGTGAGGGTTCAGCCAAGCATGGCAGCTTTTGCAGCCTTACACTTTGTAGCTACAGGTCAGCCCAGGAAATGTTTGGAGTAGGGGGTGCTGAGTAGCAGATGACAGGACTTCTGACACCAGATTTCTTCTCTATAGAGGATCTTCTTCTGCCAATGCCTCCAAATGGTCACCACCCCAGAACTATAAAAAGTAAGTGCTGAAGGGACAGAAACAAATGGAGATGGCGAAAGGAAGGTAGTCATAGGGTAGAACTCTCTTACCAGCCTCTGGGTCACATGGGCACAAGATCAGGAGCTCCTGACTGCCATTTTAGGCTCAGAAAACAGCTTATTAGCCCTCTCCCCAGAAAAGGTTCTTGATAGGCCTGGCCCTCTCAGCTAGACCCTCTGGCTGGTCAGCTGGGTTGGGCTACAGGGCAACATGAGCAAGAGCCACAGAAGAGTGTCCGTTGAAGGCCTCCCTAGATGCCTAGATTTGAATGGAAACACTGAGTGGGTGCCTTCACCCCTCCCTTCTACATTCTTCAAGAGCCTCTATCTCATATCACATCAGGCGTGTGGCAGCCATGGAAACCAAACAGAAGCTCCACACTCCCCAGAGCCAGGGACAGACCCGGCAAGACCAAGTCATCGCAGAGCGCCTGGCGCGACTCCGTCAGGAGAACAAGCCCAGTGAGTGGGGGCAGACAGGGTGGCCTAAAAGATACCATCCGAGGCTCTTGGGACTAGAATTCCTGTGGATCTTATAAGGCTTCCCCATGCCAATTACAGAGTCAGTGCCCTCACAGGCGGAGATAGAAGCCAGACTAGCTGCTCTGAGAGATGAACCCCAGGATTCCATCCCTTCCACCCAGGAGATGGAGGCACGGCTTGCTGCATTGCAGGGCAAAGTTCTACCTTCTCAGAACCCCCAACTGGTAAGTGCTGTGGCTTGGAAGAGAAGGAGGTCCTAGGACAAGGACCCAGCAGAAGCTCAGATACATGTATGCTTATGTACTTTTCAGGAGTTGGTAAAGCCTCCCACCCCCACCTCCTGAGCCTGCTCCCAGGCCGAGGAACAGGGACAAGCAGCAGGATTGGGTGGGCAGGAAGGAATGGCCCCTCAGTCCTGTGGGGACTGCCAGGCCTACCCATGTGGGCCCTGGATTAATCCCCTTTCGCTGAGCTTTGGGAACTCCTCAGCATCCACTGCTGAGCTAGGCTGCTCTGGGTCTTACAGGATGGCCTCGCCCTGCCCTCCTCACTGAGACGCCCTCCTCTGCACAGGCACACAGGCCACCAGACACCAGGACCCAGGCCCAGCAGGCCCAGGATCTGCTGACGCAGCTGGCGGCAGAGGTGGCTATTGAGGAGAGCTGGGAAGCAGGCAGCCCAGGCAACTTCTCCACTTGGCTCCCCCAGGGACCTGCCCCCTCTCTTTCCCTAGGTGGGAGAGGCTCTGCTGCTCCCCCTCTGGGAGGCGAATATAAATCAGAGAACAATGAACATGGTAAGAGCCACCACTTAGTGAGTGATTATTCCAGTGGGAGCCCGTGTAAGCCTAGTGGATAAGCGTGTGGGCTTTAGAATCAAACAGTGGATCTCCGTCCTGCCACTTACTAGCTGTGTGACCCTGGGCAAGTTACCTGACCTAAGTTCCACTTTCCTCATCTGTTAAGTGGAATTATGTGTGGTGAAATCTACCTAGTGGGGAAGTCATGAGGAGCAGATGAGAGCATCAAGTAAGTGCTTAGGACCCTGCCTGGCTTATAGTAAGTGCTCAGTGAATGCTCCCTGTGATGATGGTAAGGAGGAGGAAGAGGCCATTTAAATGTAATTAAAATTCAGCTCCTCAGAGATACCATCCACATGTGGCTCATGGCTATGAGCTCTTGGACAACACAAATGTAGAGCGTGATATGAAACATTTACATCATCATAAAACAGTCTACTGGACAGTGCTGTCCAAATACTTAGAGCAGTAATTCTCAACCAGGGATGATTTTTCCCTCCAGGGTCCGTTTGGCAATGCCTGGAGACTTTTTGGTTGTCACAATTCAGAGAGTACCACTGGCCCCTAGTGACCTGAGACTAAGGATGCTGCCGAACGTCGTACATGCACCGGACGCCCCCACAGCAAAGAATTACCCTGTCCGAAGTGTCCAAGATTGAGAAACCCTGCCGTAGAGACAGTCTCACTGAATATCCTCAGTAATCCTGAAGTACATACTGTTAGTAACCATATTTTATAAATGAGAGGCTGAGGCTGGTAAGCTTACAGAACTTGGCTGCAGCCACACAGCTATTAAGTGGCAGAACTGGGACTTGAGCCCAAAGCTGTCTGATTTCAAACCTCTTGCTCTGAAACTCTCTGAGCTAAAGGAGACCATGTTAGGACCACACCCACTCTGGTAAAATTCTTCCCAACTAGTGACAAATGAGACCTTAGCTTCCCTCATGTCCTGTCTGCCCTGTTCCCTGGAAATGCTAATTGTAGCCCGTAAGGCAGAGTCTGGCTGAACCTTGGCCTCCCCATATCCTGATCCATTAGGTTCTGATTCTCATACCATGGGACACCCACCCTAAGGGCAGCATGTTAAAAATATCAAGTAGCGGGGGATGGGGATGGTTGAAAAAAAATGTGTCTAAGATTACTAGTTTTTTACATTTGGAAAGATGGAGGAAATACTCATTTTATTGTAATATAAACCAAGGAGCTAGTGCTGAACAAAGAGCTGATATCTATCATTTTTTTAAAAAGCTGAGAAATGGGCTCAGTGTCTTCTGATGAGAGGCCTTGGAATGTCTCTGCCTACCTGACTGCATTGCTCCTTCCAGCTGCCTCTCTGCAGAACAACCTCAACCAGGGTGGCCCAGGGGGCCGGAGCGCTAATTCCAAGGGGAAGACCACCTGGTCTCTGCAGGAGGAGGAGAGCAGGCTGCTGGCTGAGGCAGCGGTCCAGCTGCAGGAAGAGAACACAAGGCAGGAGCGGATCCTGGCCCTCGCCAAGCGCTTGGCCGTGCTGCGGGGACAGGACCCTGACAGAGGTAGAAGCTGGGGAGCAGCTGCTCCCTCATGTCCATTGGCATACCCACCATGCCCACCCCCAGGGCAAACTCTCAGAATGGCTGTACTCCCTGTAGGCTAAGAAAGGCGCCGGGGGTCCTGTGCCTGGGGGGTCTATCAGGCTCTGCTCAGAGCCATGAAGAAGGTACTGGGGCAAAGCGCTGGTTGAGGAAAAAGTAGCAACCATCAGGGGGCAGGGGACCCTTGGTTCCTGCAGGTGCAAAGCCTTCTGTTCCTGCCCCCCCACCCCACCCCGCCCTACAGGGTGGGGCAGGGAAGAGCAGTGTCTGATCAGAGTGGCTGCAGAGGCAGCTCAGCTCTAGAACAAGTGCCACAGAAAACCAAAGCAGCTTCTGGGGGCAAGAGTATAGCCACTAAAGTGACCTCTCTCAGCCTCACTGCTCCCAAGCTCCCGTCTCTCCCTTTTCAAGTGACCCTCCAGGATTATCACCTCCCAGAGAGTGATGACGATGAGGATGAGGAAACAGCCATCCAGAGAGCCCTTCAGCAGGTTGGCCCTGCCCTACCTGATCACCTCTTGTCCTGTCCCTGCCTCACTGCCCCATGCCCCACCTGGCCCTGATCGCCCTTCCTCTGCTCTGGGGCTGCGTGGCCAGTCACTCTGTAGCTCCTGTTCTAGCTGGGGCCCCACTGTCCCTGAGCCCCAGACCTCCCCCTGGCCCCTTGAGACGGGCTATTGGCAGCCACAGACAGTATGAAGGGAGAGTGGGGGCCTAGGCCTGGTTCCAGAGCAGGGAGTTGTACCTCTTTGCCCTGTCCATAGCTCACCGAAGAAGCTGCCCTAGATGAAGCAAGTGGCCTTAATATACCTGTGGAGCCAACTCTCCAACCCCAGGCCCAATCCTGCAGGGCAGAGCCTGAGGTGAGAAAAGCCCCAATCTGCTGCCCCAGTTCCCGCTCTGCCTGGCCAACTGCTGCTGCACAGCCCCCATGCCCCATCCAGTACCTGACCTCCCCTGTTCATCTCCAGGCCCTGAAGGCCCAGGCCACAGCCCTCAAGCCTGAGGCTGAGGAAGAGGAGCTCCCCTGGTGCTGCATCTGCAATGAGGACGCCACCCTGCGCTGTGCTGGCTGTGATGGAGACCTCTATTGTGTCTGCTGCTTCCGGTGAGGGCAGGTAGAATGTTCTGTGGAACTGGGAGAGCTTGAGGTCCCTGTGATCCCTGATCTCCTGACCTGTATCTCTGTTCCACAGGGAAGGCCATGATGCCTTTGAACTTAAAGAGCACCGGACATCTGCCTACAGCCCCCCGCATGCAGGCCAAGAGCACTGAGGAAACCCTGGTCCTCCCAGGAAGGCAATCCTGTGGGCAGCTGCACAAGCTGGGGTGGCCACCTCTGAGCTCAGCCTCAGGGTGTCTGATGGGAGAGCATGTCAGGCTAGACTGCTCACAGAATGGCTCTTTCCTGAACTTCAGTGGCCCTGGAAGGAGGAAAGATTCTCCATTTGAGATGATGACTGGAGAAGCCAGAGAGAAAGCAGAAGTCAGGAGCCTCCAGTAGCTGACCTAGGACTGGAAATGAGGCATGATGCAGAAAGGCCATTCTAACTCTAAGGATGAACCTTGAAACTTGCTCAAGGGCCCAGAGCCCTACCCAGTACTTAGTGGATCTAATAAAGTATGTTTGATTCCTTGAGCCCTGCACCTCTTATCTCTAGAACCCAGTGGGCCCTGAGCCAGAGACCTTGGAGAGATGGCAAGAGCAGAGTAGGCTTAAGTCCAGTCCTGGGCAGCGAGGAGAAAGGTTGAGCCAGCCTGCAAGCTTCTGCAGGTGGGACTGTTCCTGCTCTTCACGCAGTAGGCATGAATATTTGCTGAACCAAACCATGCATCCTGCTCTGGGCAGCCCAGCTCAGCCCCTAGGTCTCACCATTGGATTTCTCAGCCTCTCTAGTACTCAGACACTGCATGCACAACGATTGCACACCCTGCTTCCTGCCGTACTCCCAAAGGACGCCACCTCCCAGGGCCCCCATCCCAACCTGTCTGCCATTCAGACCCAGAGTGTGTTTCTGGCAACTCCTTCCTGATCTGACTCTTGGCCTCTCAGCCTGTACCCTCTATACCCCTCTGCTTAGCCCCTGCTTTTTCTCTTCCTGTCTGCAGCTGCTCAAGGAGGAGTCTTCAGCCTAAGGCCTCCTGAATCGTTTAAAGAGGAGGAAGGTGTAACCTTCCCGGATGCCCCCAGACCCAGCTAGGTTTTTCCTGTTAGCTTTCCTCTGGGATTCAAGGCTAGTCTCTGCTACTTGGGCTCCTGTTGTTGGAGGTGCCAGGAGGCTTTGTGTTGCGGCCAGGTGCCCCAGCTTGGCCTCTGGGCCTTGCTAGATTGTGATGTCTCTAGCAGAACTGTGACCTTCCTCTTAGAATTTTTGAGTCCTGTTTGGATGGATGGATGGATGGGTGTGTGGCCATGGCCCAGTGACTCAGGATGGGCCCTCTGGTAGCTTTGCCCTCCCCCTCCCCCCCCCATCCCTCGGCACAGATATGCTCCACACTCCATTCAGCTGGGGCTCCTAAAGGTTTTATCCACTTGGCTGCCAAGGAAAGCACTGGGAAACAGCCATGACTGGCTCCCAGAAAGCCCAGTGACAGGAACTAGCTGTGACTGCACATACACTAGGGGTGTCCAAATGTCCTTCCTTGTCCTCCATGTTCCTTGTCTGTGTCCCAAGGAGTTGTTTCTCTCTCAGCCCAGGACCCAGAGGTTTAAGGCAGGCCTGGCAGTGCTGAGGCTGTTGATGTTGGTCTCACAAGGCTTATTTCTGAGGCCGACTGAGTCTCCGGAGTTTCTTGAGTTGACTGAGCAGCTCAGAGATAAAAGGCTGAAAGAGAAACAAGGGTGAGATCAAGACATGGGGTCACACCCACCCACCACACTGCCCTCCCTGATCCCCCCCCATTCTACCTCCACAAAGCTGGGGAGGGGAGCAGGACCTTGGGCTAAACCTTCCTTTCAAATCCTCCCCTTCATTAGCTTCCTCCCCAGTGGGCCTACTCTTAACCCCAGACCAGTAGAACATCTCTTACCTCTGTGGGGCGAGGGCAGTTTTGGAGAATAGCCTGTGTAGAAGAGAGCAGAGAGTGGGTTCCTGAAGCCCCCCTCGGCCTCCCAGGGATTCTCCCCTTTGAATTGGTTCTCCCCACTCAAGGAGGCAGAGATTGGGGTTCCTTGGTTCTCTTTGGTCCAAGCCCAGCTTCCATCCCCCAGTGCCTGGGGCAGGGGGCCAACCCCCATTTTACCTCCAACTGAGTCTTCTGCCCCTCTGTGGATAGTTCCATGAGAGCCTCCAGGTCAATCTCAAGCTCAGAAGGACTTGGTTGGTCCTGTTGGGGAATCACATGGGGCTCAGAGGGGCCTGGCCAGCTGGTGCTGGAGTGAAAATTACTGTCAGACTCACCCATATCCCACCTCGTTCCCCATGTTCAGTCCCTCTTTGTATACTATTCAAACCACCCTTTCACACTTGCATTCAATAGGTACTGAACAGTTACTATGCTCTATCTGAAATCATGCTAGGGTTCTTTAAAAGGAGTGTCCTTTTGATTTCAAAAGATGTATACATTGTCAACAGGAATGAAAAGTGGCACCACTGCTTTGGAAAACAGTTTGGCAGTTACTTAAAATGGTAAATAGAGTCATCATCTGACCCAGCAATTCCACTCCTAGACCTATGCCCAAGAGAAATGAAAACATATGTCCACACAAAAATTCACACAGGATTGTTCACAGCAACATTATTCATAATAGCCCCAAAGTGAAAACAATAGATAAATAAGATATGATGCAGTCATACAATATTACTCAGCAATAAAAAGGAATAAAGCACTGTTTCATGCTGCGACAAGGGTGAACCTTGAAAACATTATGTTACTGAAAGAAGCCAGTTGCAAAAGGCCACATGTTTTATGATTCAATTTATATGAAATATCCAGAAGAGGTACATCTATAGAGGCAAAGTAGATAAGTAGTTGCCTGAGGGTGGGAGGGGTGATGGTGGGGAATGAGGTACAACTGCTGATCACTATAGGGCTTTTGGTGGGGGGATAAAAAGCTCTAAAATTAGATTGTGGTGGTTGTACAACCCCATGAAAATAGTGAAACCATTGAACTGTACACTATAAGTGGGTGAACTGTATGGTATGTGAATCATATTTCATAAACACTGTTTTTAAAAGTTATAGCCATTGAAATAATTTAAACATTACAGTGTCTATATAATTAAAAATTAAAGAAACTCAAGACAATGAAAATACAAGCCATAGACTTGGAGAAAATATTTGCAAGAGACATATGTGCTAAAGGGCTATTATCCAAAATATAGAAAGAATTCTTGAAACTCAACAATAAAAAGTGAACAACCCAATTTTTAAAAAGATCTGAACAGATGCCTCACCAAAATGATATGCAAACGCCAATACCATGTAATTACGGAATTGCAGATTAAAACAACAAGATACCACTACATACCTATTAAAATGGCAAAAAAATCAGAACACTGACAAGTGCTGAAGAAAATGTGGAACAATAGGAACCTTCATTTGTTGCTGGTAGAAATGCAAAATGATACAGCTACTTTGCAAGACAGTTCGGCAGTTTCTTACAAAACTAAACCTACTCTTACCATATGATACAGCAATCATGCTCCTTGGTATTTACCCAAGTAAGGTGAAAACATATCCACACAAAAACCTGCATATAGATGTTTACAGCAGCATTATTCATAATTGCCAAAGCTTGGAACTAACCAAGATGTCCTTCAGTAGGTGAATGGACAAATCAACAGTAGTACATTCAGACAGTGGAATATTATTCAGCGCTAGAAAGAAATATGTTATCAAGCCATGAAAAGACAGGGAAGAATCACAGAGTTACATAATAAGTGAAAGACAGACTCCAACATGAAAAGTTTACATACTGTATGATTCTGACAGTAAAAAGATCAGTGGTTGCCAGGGACTAGGTGAGAGGGAGGGATGAAAAGGCAGAGCATGACTTTTAGGGCAGTGAAACTACTCTGTATGATACTTTAACGGCAGACACGTGTCATTATATATTTTCCAAATCCATAGAACATACAACACCAAGAATGAACCCTAATTATAAACTATGCACTTTAGGTCATTATGATATGTCAATGTAGGGACACTGCTTGTAACAGTGTACCACTCTGGTGGGGGATGTTGACAATGCGGGAGGCTATGCATGCGTGGGGACACGGGGAATATGGGAAATCTGTATCTTCTGCTCCATATTTTTGTGAACCTAAAAGTGCTCCAAGCAATAACGTCAATTTTTTTAAAAAGTGAACTCAAGGGCCAAGATTCATTGAACTTAATAATTTTTATAGCTTCAGCAAGGACTTAATGAAAATGGCATGGTGGTGATGAACATAACTACTAGTATAGGTTGGCACCACTTTCTTGATTCATACCAAGGACTACCATTGTTTTTGCCTTAATAATGAAATGCCAACATAGTGAAAAAGACAACATCTTAGTATTACTATGAAAATCATCATAGACCCCCTAAAAGAGACTTGGGAACCCCCAAGGTCATCAGAATACACTTCAAGAACTGCCACCTTTATACATTTTTCTATTAGGTTGCTCAGCTTTTTCTTACTGATTTAATAAGTCTTTTTTTAAATTTAGATTAGCTCTAGCATTCCATACATGCATTCCAAATACCATTTGCTTTTGGGCAAGGGGTTTTTTCCTATATTAACTTAAATATTTGATATTTATTCACCTTTACATTTTTCTAGAGACTTGGTCATTTCACCTTTTCCATTTGATTATTTCATCCTTTAAAATCTATTTACTCAACAATTATGTGTCCTACTCTTAACTCTGCAATGTGAACTCGGGAACTTCAGTGAATAAAATAAAGATCCTGCCTTCATAGAGCCTACATGTTAGGGGCAGTGGAGGAGACATAATAAAAACAGGTGTAATAAGTAACTAAGTTATATGATTTATTTAAAGGTAAGTGCTATTTGGGGAACTTTTTGGAAGATAGAAGTGTTTCATATCTTGATTGGGGTAGTCATTATATACAGTAAAGTGCATCCAAATGTACATCTCAAAGCGCCATGCTTTACTGGGGTGGGGGAAAATTATTCCCTAGATTAAAGGCTACTCTAGATTCACCCTAGTGGAGCTTAAAAAGAAGCCTCAGAAGGATCAAACTGAACCACAAGTAACTAAACTGCCAACTAGAATGAAGCCCAACACTCTTTAAAGGAAGAAAATGGTCAGTTACCCAACTGTGGTGAGCGGTGGGGACAGAAGGAGCACGAGTACAGGACTGATTGTGCTTTTGTGCCTAGTCTCCATCTAGGGCCTGAACCGGGCCTGACTCTGACTCTGAAAGAAACCTTGAAAAGTTTCCTAATTTCCAGGAACAAGTATCTCAGAAATGCAGGGAGGTCTTATCTCAAGGCCGGCCACCTGGACCAGATGCCCCCAGGCTTATATGACCTAAGTATTGGATTGATGTCCGATTGTATTGATCTGTGGGCAATACTTAAGTGATTGGATTGAGGTCCTTGAGAAGGGTATGTGAATCTAATCTGTAGGCAATACATGTGTATATAAGCCTTGCCAGACTAAAGCTTCTTTGCATTCTGCACCAGTTTGCCCTCCTGTCATCTTGTATATACAGCCCGACGCCCCCACTCCGGAGCCGGCAGGCCCCGGCACCCAACAATACAAAATTTATAATGTCCAGTGTCCAATAAAAATCACTAGTCATGCCAAGAAGCAGGAAATGTGACCTATAACCAGTAGAAAAATCAGTTAAGAGAAGCAGACCCAGAAGTGACAGAGATGATGAAATTAGCAGATGAGGAAAGCATGAACATAATAATGAGAGACGTGGAAGTTATGAAAAAGAATAAATGGAGCGTCTAAAGATGAAAAATATAATATTTTAAATGAAAATTTTACTGGGTGGGATTAACAGCATATTTGACACCACAGGAAAAAAATAATATATTGAAGTTGAAGATACAGCAAAAGAAACTAGCCAAAATGAAACACATGAAAGAAACTGGGGGGAAAAAAATAACAGAACAGAACCTTGATGACTTGTGGAATGATATGAATCGTTTAACAAGGGTAACTGGAATCCCAGAAGGTGGAGGGTGGGGCCAAATAATTAAGATACATTCTAATGATTAGAATCCTGCCTCTAGAAAGTATTAGTCCAGCCAAAAAAAACCTTTTTATATCACTTATGATACTATTTATAAATCAAATATAAGGTATGTGTATTACTGAGAGTCAGAATGGAGTTAAGAATATTGTCGCATATAATAATCTAAATATTCTTTCCTTCAAGTATTTTTTGAATTCTCAGAAAATGAGCAAATATAGCAAACAACTCCTGCTGAGATGAACAAGTGTGGTGAACATGTAACTCTATATTACATGTGGTGGTTTCCTGCCAGATACTGTCTGGTTTGATCATTTTCTTACTTCCAGTCCATTCTCAGTCCCCTTACTCCTAATCTCTCTCCACCGTGGGGATCAGCAATGGAGTTAGAGATTGAGATGAGCTAACAAATTTGGTTTCATATGTTCATTGACGATGCGTTTTTAAAGTTGGAAGTTTAATAGATTGCTTTTTAAAATGTCGCCACATCAAAAAGCCGGCATTAAAATGCCAGCCTGCCACCAGGAAAAAATAATGTCATGGAAAACTAGGAAAAGAATGTTTCAAAACTGTGGGGTGGTCAACAGTGTCGTCTGCTGATGTGTCCATAAGATTTAGTCCCAAGGCAGTGATTGGTGACCTTGGCAAGAGCTCTCAATAGAGTGGTGGAAAGAGAAGTGATTTTAGTGGTTTGAGTGGTGATAGGAAGGGGAAAGGTAAGTAAAGGATGTGATTGTGGACAAATCCTTTAAGGAGTCTTGTTGTAAAGGAGACATGAAATAGAGAACAGTAACTGGAGGGGGCAAGTTGTTGAGTGAGAATCTCTTTAAGATAGGAGAAACTCATGAGTGTTTAAGTCCCTGCTTATAGCCAAACGCACACTCCACCTCTGGACAACAGGAGCTCTATGGCCCCAAATCTGTTTGTTTTGTTGAACCCAGACTTAGTTCCTTTGAAAACCCCAAAGCAGGCTGCACACCCAGTGAGAAGAGGTAGGGCCCTCCAACAAAGGAAGGTTGGGTCCCATTAAACTAAACTAAACAATTAGTGATTCAACACTGGAACCATTCCCAGTGGAACTCTCCAAGGTGGGCCTGTTGCAGAGCCCTGGTGGGCGGAGAGGGGCTCTCCGAAGGTACAACCGGAGCAGGGTAAGCCTGGAGACAGTGTTGCCTCCATCTCTGCCCAAGATAACCAGCCACCTGGGGCTTCCCCAGGCGCTTGGCTGCTTCCTGCTGAAAAGAGTAGAGATTGGGAGAGGAGTTATTACCTGGCACCTTTGGACAATTACCATGGCAACTGTAAGCCAGGTATTTTATTTCGGTCATTACCTGGGAGCAGTCCTCCCACATGTCCTGTTTTCCAGTGTTATGAGCTCGTTAGTATACAGCTTTCCTTCTGCCTTGATTTTTCAAAACAAGGTTCTTTGGCTAGTGTCTTTCTCTGATGCCTGAAAGGATTTGCCCTGAGGTGTCTGAAATACTAGACTTTTCATGCAAGTACACAATTTGAAATTGAAACTAATCTGGAGAGGGAAGGCGCCGGCAGTAGTGAAGGACAGTGGAGGTGTCCTGCAAGGTCAGAGCAGACACAGACCAAGAAAGCTTGTGTCTCCTTCTCCCAGTTCCAAGGCATCTCCCTACCCTCCATGAGTGAGGTCACGTTGCTTCAGGGGACATGGGCAACACTCAACACCTAGACCAAACTGACCCACGACCCATTCAGCTTCACAAGACAGCCTGGGCCACATGCAGCGCTCTTCCCCACCCCAGAGGGAGAGCTGCTGATCCACCCCTTACCTGGAAGAGTCGCAGGCCCTTGCTGCCCCCCCAAAAAAAGACAGGCCCTGAGTCAAGAAGAAGAAACAAGGACTGTGGTAGGTGGACAAGGAGGACTCTGGTCTCTGGCTTGGTGCAGTGGGTCTCAGTGGGCCACACACTAGAATCAACTGTGGAGCTCATAAAAAAGACCAAAGCCTAGACGCGAGCCTAAGCAGATTTCAAGTCAGTTGAGGTACAGCTGCGGCACGGGATCTTTCTGAAGTGTGTCAGGTGTGAAGCACTACTAGCTGCTAAATAAGCGCTCAGGCTCTGCACAGAGTGCCGGCCACAGCCTCTGGTCCCCTGGCTCCCTAGCTGTGTGACCTTGGGCTACTTAACCTCTCTAACACTCCATTTCCTCCATGATAAAACAGTACCTAACTAATGGAGTTACGGGGAAGGGTCGAATGAAATAATGTGTGTGAAGGGCTGAGCACTGGGCCTAGCCCAGAGTTAAGGGCTCAGAATGTTATTCTGTTGAAGCAGCGGTTGTTACTAGTCTAGGATCCCGACTTGGAGGTAAGTAAGCAAGTGCTACGTCCCGTAAGAAGGGGTCAAGCCCCATCCTTTCCCAGGGTGGAGTTGGCAGAGCCAGGCTGGGTCAGCTGCTGGCGTTCGCCGTCACCGCTGGTCAGCTCTGACATTCTAGTCCAGCGCTGCCCATTCTGGGATGATGGAAATCTTCTGTAGCCATGCTGACATGATGGCAGCCACTGGCTACATGGGCCTGTGGAGCACTTGAAATGTGGCTGCTGTGACTGAGGAACTGTATTTTAAAATGTATTCAATTTTTATTAATTTAAACTTAAGCAGCTACACATGGTTAAGAGCTACAGTATTGGACAGTGTAGCTCTAGACATGTATGTGTATTGAGGATGAGAGGACACAAAGAAAAATAGCCCTACTATCTCACACAAGTGTTAAAAAGTCCTACAACAGAGATGTGACAGGCCTAGCTCCATAGCCCCATTTTACTGATTAGGGAACTCTCGGGGATACGCAAAGACCTGCCCCACATTATGAAGACAGTTAGAGGTAGCGGCCAGACCAAAGGCAGGCGGATCTCTGGACTGCGAACCCATCGTCACCTGTTGGGCAGAGCTTTGTCTCCATGGGAGCGGCTCCCACCAGCCCTCCCGCTCCCCCTGAGGTCTACAGGCAGACTCTCTCCCGGGCCCCTGGGTCCTTCCCCCGGCCCCCATGCTACCCACCTGGAAGAGCTCCTGCACTTGTGCATCCACCCACTGCTCTGTCTCCAGCCAGCGCTGGAGCTGCCCCCGGTCGTACTTCACTGTCAGCCGGCTGGGTCTCCGGGACCTGGACACTCTGGAGGGGTCAGAGTGGGGCTTGGACTCTGAGTCTGTGGATGACGTCCTCCTCCTTCCAGAAGCCCACTGGACCTTCTTACTTGGGTTATCCTTGTCAGGGTTGGGAGATGTACAGGAAGCAGGGCTTGAAGACAGCATGGAAGGACTGGCCTGAAAAAGGAGCTGGGAAAAACTGCCAGTCAGAGCAAGGGTGCGAAGGGAGTGAGGAAAAAGAGAAAAGAGGGAGAGGCCAGCAGCGAAGAAAGTAAGGCTGAGGGAAGGAGGGCCAAGGCTTCGGGAGGGGTGGGGGTCAAAGATCAACAGGCCTGTGTCTGGTGCTGGGAATGCCAGTCTCCTGGCCCCTTGCTGCCAGTGAGCGGCACTCCCGAGCTATGCCCCAGCCTCACCTTTCCGCAGCTGCCAGGGCCCAGAGTGATATCAACTGCAGATGAGCAAAGGTCAAGAGGGTGCCATGCCTCAGGGGAGGAAGGAGCCCCTGAGTTCTAAGGGGTGAAGGGCTCTGCTTGGGCTCTCTGACCGGCTGTGGAACAGGAACTGATTCATACGGACTTGAGAGCCCATGGCAGCCCACCTTCCTGGGACTAGATCCACGTGGGCTCCAAGAAGCTGCTGTCAGATCCTGCAGGAGCAGAGTCCCTGGCTGTCGGGGGCTTCTGCTCAGTGTGGTACTGCTGGGGGCAGAGGCTCACCCGGGAGAGCTAGAGGGGTGGTTATCTCCGGCCTTCATGGGCCCCGTACCCTCTTGCGTCTGGATGGGTCTGTATGTGTGCTGCCTTTAGTAATATGCAGAAGAAGAGTCACTCCCCTGTCAGCCTGGCCCTGTGCGCCTGAGAAGCCAAGCTTATCAAGCTTGTTTCCCGTGCCCAGTCCTAAGAGGCAACTGCTCGGGAAGCGGTGTTCTTCACCGTGTGACTCTCCAGGGACTCGCTCCTACCTGACACAGAGGAAACCTGCAGACCTAACTTTACCCAGGTGTCCAGCACTAACTTTTAGATATACTTGCATTCTAAAGGAGGGGTATATTTGTTTGTTTGCTTAGTCCTTTGTAACAAACATTTCTACATTTTTTAGAAAAGTTACAGAATACTTTTTTTTTTAATGAACAGCTCAGAACAAATGAAAAAGGAAAGTTTCTCTCCTTTCCCCAGCTCCACTCCCAGAGGCAATGGCCACCAACAGCTCTGGTTTTAGTTGTCCTGTAATCACCATGATCCCTTTGTGTAATATAAATGTGTCCACTTTAGACAGTATCTCTTGTCTCCTCAATATGAAAGATCAAAAATTAATAACTCCCTCATCCCTTTTACTTTCCACATTCCAATTTTGTTTATATATTTCTTTTTAGGTCTTGTAGTGGTCACTTATACATGGTAGAGTTTCTCTTTGCAGTGTACCAACTTCAACCATCATACACTGAGAGCTTTAGACGAAGGTGATGAGATGAGTCTTTAATGATGAAATTTTAGGCCGTCGTAAGTTAACAGCATGGGAGAGGTGTTTGAGGGCTGGAAGCCAGGATGATAGCCTGGAAAAGCCCAGGCTTTGGAGGAAGGCTGAATCTGAGTCCAAATTCAGCTTTGCCCTTCCTTAGACGTTTCACAACCTCTCTGAGTCTGTTTTCTCATCTGCAAAATGGGGCTTGGGGAGGATTAAGTGAGACAATGTAGCATGACATCCAAGATGGAATCCCTTCTCAGAAGACATCCGCTCCCTCTCTTTCTTTGTGTACCTGGTGAGGTTCTGTCCCCCCAAGGCTGGCCCTGGGATTTCTCTTCAGTGGCTTCCTTCCTGGCCCTCTTTGGAAGAGAGTGGTTGAGCAGAAGTAGGGAGGCCTCCAAATGTTGCCTATAGCCTCAGCTGTTACTTTGATCACCTGTCACACTCTGATGGAACAGACATTATGGTGATAGTTCCTTCTCTCTTCTGTTTCCTGTCTTCTGAAGGGTTTAGGATCAGAAGAGTCAACAGGTTTTGTTCATTCATTAAATAAAGATTTTATGAGCTAAGCATTATGCTCAGTACTGGGGTTTGGTGATACAAAAGAAACACAGCCCCTGCTTTCATGGAACTTACAGTCTAGTGTAAAAATAAAACAGCATTGGCCAATTAATCAAACAAATGCAACACTACAACTGTATTTAATCATCTAAAGAAAAGGTAAAAGATGCTATAAGAATGTCTAACAAAAGTGTTACCCAGTGAGTGCTAACATTTGAACTGAGTTCTGAAGGATGAATAGGAGTTTATTAGGCACAGGGGCCAGCAGGATTGGATCTGGCAGAAGGCAGAAGGTTTGCAAGGCCCTGTCGCAGGAGGCAGGTGGTGAGTACAATAGGCTAAGAGAAGATCAGTGGGGCTGGAACAGAGAAAGCAGAGAGGGAAAAATGAGCCATGAGGCAGAAGTTGTGGAGGTAATCTACACAGACACCTGTGAACCATGTTAAGGCGTCAGATCCTAAGAACACTGCGAGTCACCACAAAATCTTCAGCGACGGTGACAGGTCAGGCTGACATGTTCAGATTTAACTTTCCAAAGATCACCCCAGCTGCTGAATAGAGAGAGGATCAGAGCATGTGAAGGCCTGGAGGAGATGAGTGCTATAGGGCTTGACTAGGGAACTAGTGCTGTCATAGCAGGAAGTGGGCAACTTGGAGAGCTACTTAGGGGGTTAGTTAACAGACGTGGTGATGGACTGAGGACACATAAATATGCAGACTTCATGGATGCTGACACAGAGACACGGAGAGGCTCATGCATGGAGCCTCTCTGAGCCTGTTTCCTCATCTGCAGACTGCGACTGAGATGCCACGTCAGCCACGGCCCAGTCCCTGTGAAGCTCAAGGGTACTCAGATGAGTAATGCCCATGATTCCCAGCGTGAGACTCCCTCTTTACATTCTTTTGTATTGGCATTTCATTTCTTGTCACACATCTCACTGGCCTACGCGTGTCGCCATTCATCAGTAAGTTTGCCCTAGATAAGGGAACTCAAAACCCAAGATTAGATAGGAAGAAAAAACCACCAGGACCAAAGGGCCACATCAGGGCAGGGAAACAAAGAGGGTGCAGGGCTGGACACAGGGAAGAGCCCTGGAGAGCTACTCACCACATGGCATCTGGTTTCCACTAAGCCAGGGCACTGGGGGCAGGCAGCATGCAAGATGAAAGTTGCAGTCTTTTAATTTTTTTATACAATTTTTTAAATTAAGGTATCAATGATATACGCTCTTACAAAGGTTTCACATGAAAAACAATGTGGTCACTACATTCACCCATATTATCGAGTCCCCCCCACACACCCCATTGTAGTCACTGTCCATCAGCACAGTAAGATGCCACAGAGTCCCTACTTGTCTTTTCTTTGCTACACTGTCTTCCCCGTGACCCCACACACCATGTGTGCCAATCATAATACCCCACAATCCCCTTTCCCTCCCTCCCCACCCACCCTCCCCCACTCCTCCCCTTTGGTAACCACTAGTCCCTTCTTGGAGTCTGTGAGTCCGCTGCTATTTTGTTCCTTCAGTTTTGCTTTGCTGTCATACTCCACAAACGAGGGAAATCATTTGGTATTTGTCTTTCTCTGCCTGGCTTATTTCACTGAGCATAATACCCTCCAGCTCCATCCATGTTGGTGCAAATGGTAGGATTTGTTTCTTTCTTATGGCTGAATAATATTCCATTGTGTATATGTACCACCTCTTCTTTATCCATTCATCTACTGATGGACACTGAGGTTGCTTCCATATCTTGGCTATTGTAAATAGTGCTGCAATAAACATAGGGGGGCATATATCTTTTTGAATCTGAGAACTTGTATTCTTTGGGTAAATTCCTAGGAGTGGATTTCCTGGGTCAAATGGTATTTCTATTTTTAGTTTTTTGAGGAAACTCCATATTGCTTTCCACAATGGTTGAACTAGTTTACATTCCCTAGTCGCAGTCTTTTGTAACCTAATTTAGGAAGAAACATCCCATGACTCTCGTACTCTGTTCCTCAGAAGCCAGTCACTAGGTCAAGCCATACTCAAAGGAGGGAGGTTACACAAGGGCTGAATCCCAGCAGGTATGGATATTGCTGGCCATTTAGAGGCTACCTATCACACTGAACTATTGTGAGCATTTCTGACATTAGTAGGATTCTTCAAAAATGCCCCTTGTAGGTCTGCAGCAGTATCTGAGGGGACCTGTCTTCCTTACATAAAGATTAAAGCTTTGCGCAATGGTAGTATCATAGCCAATGAGGTTTATCTGAGGCACGATTATTGCTAATTGAAAACTTTTCCCAATACCCCGTCGTGATGACCTGAAATATAGTCAGCATTGACAATTAAAAATTTGAAAGAAAAAAAAGATTAAACCAATGACAGCCACCTCACCTTGAAAAATATTGCATTATTTTCCCCCAAATTCCCTATCAAAACTCTTTGGTTCTGCATTATTAGGGAACTAATAGGCTTTTACTCAGATCATTACAACTAAAATTTATTCTGTAAATATATTATCCTCCTGTTTCAGTTTTATTGCTAAATAATAGACCACCTGAAACAGAGAGCAGAGGGGGAAAGTGAGCCTTTTAAAGGCTTAAAATAAAACACAGCTATTTGTTTGCTTATAGTCCTGCCGTCCGGGCAGGGCTTGGCAGGTGCAGCTGGTCTCACTTGTCCTAGGGACTCACTTGGGGCTAAGGATGCAAGATGGCTTCCCGCAGCTGCTCTGCTGGGGACACTGGGAGATAGCTGGACCTCTCTCTCTGCCTTCATAGTCTCTCACCCTGCAGGGGCTTGCTCTCTTCAGGTGGCCTCTCTGTCCTGCAGGGCAGTCAATCTTCTTTACATTACAACTGGTTCTAACAGGGAAAAATGCAGGCCACAAAGTTGAGGCCAGAAGTCAAAGGCCACTACTTCTGCTATGTCCTATTGGCCAGGGCAGGTCACAGATTCAAAGGGTAGGGAAAGATAGATGCTGCCTCTTAGTGGGAGGCACAGCATGCACGCACAGGAACTGAGGGCCCTTCTACCATCTTAGCTAGCCATCTTTGTAGACAACCCATCACACCTACTGTAGAAACCACCAGACCCCCAACTGAGACAAGACACTCAGTGTTCCTTACCTAGCAGTTGTGTTAAGGTAACCACTTACCTTCTGGTGAGAATATTCACTGAATATTCTCACCAAACCACCCACTCCTAACAGCAATGGTTGGTACTAGTCATACAGCAAATAGGAACAAAGCCTGAGGTGTAAACCCAGGCCTTCTCTTCCCCAAGTTCACAGAGGAACTATGAGCCACATGGAGGAACTCATCCAGTTCCCCTTGGGCCTGCAATATACAATTAGAAAACAATATCATCTGGAAATGCTTTGCAGGAAGGCAGTTCAGAGTCATGGGCAGGGCCCAACACTGGCAGTCGAGAGACCTGAAGTCTGGAGGTAGCCTCTGCCACCGACTACCCTCTGTGTCTCTGAACAAATCAAGGGCAGGTGTGTCTGGGCCGCAGTTTCCCATATATTATGGAAAGGGCTTTAACTAAGGCCCCAGCTGCTCTGATGCTCTCTACTGCTTCATAGAGCTAATTTTATTAACCAGTCCAGGCAACAGGTGTCTCTGTGCGCACTGCCAGAGAGGCTCCTTGGGGGGTCACAGACCCACAGTGCCTGCACAGGTGAAGGGAAGATAAAGGCAGGGCTAGAGGAGGGAGCCTCCTGCAGTGTGCAGGGTGGCCTGGAGTCCATCCAGAAGCTGGCACAGAGCTCAGAACAAGGGCAGCAGTGGAAATAGACAAGAAGGGATGAACGTGAGCTAGTATCGGGGGCAGCTGTCAGCACCTACAGCTGGCTGGATGTTTGCAGGGAAAGCCCAGGGAAAGGCAGGGGCACAGGTAACTCCAGACGGACTGGGACAGAGAGCCCAGCGTCCCAGAGAAGGTGGACAGAGAAGCAATTTGGGAATCAGAATGATGAATGTGGAGGTTGTCACAATGCATCTCTCTCTTCATTATGGAAGCATCCCACGCTCACTAAAGGGAACTTGGAAAATGATTTAAAAACTGGAAAGAAAATGTTACCCCATAACCATTCAAATGCCATCACTTTCACGACTTGGGTGGACTATCTTAGTCTTTTATCCCCTCACGTGTAGTTTTTCTTTTTATTACATAATAAGCAGCACAAGGCAATGGGAAGAGTGTAGTTTTTGATGTCAGCGAGAATTAAGATAAAATTCTGGCTCTTTCACTTTTGGAAACTCTTTCACATTTATTGAGCATTCATGGTGTCAAATGTTTTATCTGTATTAATTCATTTAATAGTCGTAATAACCCTCTGAAGCCCTACTTCATATATAAAGAGATGAAGGCACGGAGTGTCAGGGACCGTTGTCATCTGTGACACCATTTTGTGTGAGCTCCTCCATCTCCTATACTAACCACAGACCTCTACCTTCTTTCCCTTCCTCTCTGCTAGAGCATGAGAACAAGGAAGTCACCTAATTTAGCAATAGGTCTCCATCTTGTTGTTTACTTCTTCTTGGCCACAGCTTCCCGCCACAGCTTCCCGCCAGTGTCAACTGCGCATGCGCACCACTCGGTGTGAGATTGGGCTTTGTAAGTTGCCTCATTATCATAATGGGCAACCAATCAGAGATTGCCACTCAACCCCACGCCTCTTCAAATGTTATATATTCCCTGCCTTTTCTGCTAATAAATGAGACTTGATCAGAACACTGTCTTGTCTCCTTGTCCTTTTTTCTCATCCCATTCCATAGGTGGTCGCGGCTCCCCCGGGGTCTCCCACGTCTTCTAAAGTCCTTGCTGGCGAGGACAACGGAGGGGCTAAAGGACTTGGGGAAGGTCACATCAGTCGTAAGTGGCAGATGAAAGAGTTAAACCCAGGCGTCTGAGTCTGAAGCTCACTGTTTACACAGCCTTACCTCCTACCCTTTACTATGTGACCTTGATAGAGTTAGTGAACTTCTCCGCAAAGTGGAAACTATTCTCAGAGTTGTGAGCATTACCGAGCATATATACATTAAGTGCCTGGCACACTGTAAGCATCTCAACTAATGGCGGCTGCTCACCACTTGAAAATTAATTTTTGTTTCAAGCAAGTTGAATCTGAGGTGAGGACGGGGCTGCCAGCTGGAGTTGGAATTGCGAGTGTAATAAAGCCCAGTGTTTCGGTGCTGAAGCAGCAAGATCGGCCTGCCTGGACCCAATCCCCACTCTGCCACCTAACTGTCACATGACTTGACAAGTTAGTTCACCTGTCTGAGGCTGTTTTTTCACCTATAAAAGGGGATAAAAATAGCACCTACTTTCTTGGTTTGTCTGAAGTATATGGGGTGATGTGTGGGAAGTGATTAGGAAGAGGGTTTGGACATTGTCACTGCTTGATAAATGTGGGTTTTTGTACTAGTGTGTATGGTGGTTGTAATGATAAACCTGTGGTAATGTAATGTTACCACAAGGTAATAATCTCCTGTGTTAACGTTCTTGTAGGTATAAGGTATGGGGGAAGTAGAAATCAAATCTGTAACAAAACCCTTTCTTCCCAGTAACTGCACAATCATTTGCCTCATTCCAAGCATATGTCCACCATTGTGCCTGGGGTTTTAAACAGAAAATCCAGCGAAGGGGAGACAGGTCCCACCCAACACACCCATAATTCGGGCAGCTGGGGAATGTTGGTAGGAAAACGATCGAAGGGCCGGCTACAGGACCTAGTAGATAAAGTGCTCTACATAAGAAATTAGGAAGAATGTTCCCTGTGGGTGAGGTATGTTAAGTCATCATGAAAAGATGTAGAATCTCTTTTTGGGGACAGCTTTAATAGGACCTATCTGTTAGGAATGGTCTTTAGTTCTTCACTCAGGAAAAGCAATGAGCTGACTTCAAGAAGCACATAGCTCTGTGAAGGTCACTTACTCAGCTACTTGGTGAGCTGCAACCTCTAGCCTTCCAAGGACTGCATTTCACAGGAAGAGAGTAACCATGGGCACCCCCTTGGTGGAGAGGAGGGGGGCGGATGTGCGCTGACAGGGCCTCGGCTCCCACACAAACCTGCAAATAAATACAGTTGAGATGAGGAAAGGCCTCAAACAAAATGGAACCACTGCAGGTAAGCAGGGAGGCCTGGACGTGGGAAATCGCCTGATTCTCACTGGCAGAAAAGGACTTCCTTGAGCTGGCAAGGGCAGTGTCGCTGGAGCAGGCATCCCGGGTTCCGGTTATCTAAGGTGCAGCCCCACAGCGTCCGGACCGCTTCCCACCAAGAGATGGAAATGATTTCCCCAGGGCGAGATCATTTGCATCGGGCTTTCCCCCATTTCTCCCCCTACGGTCACTTCTCAAGCCCCTCGGGTCTGGGGCTGCGAGTCCTGGCGCAGACCAGAAAGGGAAGCCAGTGGCCGCCTCTCCAGGGCGCACGACCCTCGCAGGCCTGACTTCGCTGGAAAGTCCTGGCCATGTCCGGCCCTCCTGGGATCGGGCTGCACTTATGGGGCTCGGGGCCCTCCGGCGAGGCTGGACTCAGTGGAGCCGGCGTGCAACAGCCTCCGGGGCGCAGGGGCGCAGAGCCTCTGAGCCACTTTGGGAACGAGGCCGCCGGGGACGCCGCGGGGGGCTGGGGCCGCCGTCCGGAAGCTCGGCTGGTAAGGGCGGGCGGAGCATGGGCGGGCGTGGGCAGGGCCGGCGGCCTTGGGGTTAATGTCCGCCCCGCCCGGCCGCACTGACTCAGTTTCACCAGAAACTACGGGGAGGAGGTGGCCGATCCCCAGCGCACCCCGCACCGGGGAGGAAGCAGCGGCCCGAGCCGCTCGCGAAGCCGGGACCGGAACCTCGGCTGCCCGGGCCCCACCCCACTCACCTGCGCAGGTAACCCGGGCCCGGGAGCGCGAGGCGGAGGCGGAGCCGGCTCGGAGCATGTGTGGCCCTTTGTTCTGCGCTGGTTCGCGTGTCAGGGTACGTGAGCACCTGAGCCGTCCCTCTGGGCGGCCGGCGGGCGGCCGGGTCACGGCGGTGTGCGTGGGAGGGCCGGGCCCCCGGGCCCTCTGCCCTCGCGGGGTGCTCGGTGCTCCCCAGCCCTCCCCCTGACTTCCTCCCGGCCGGCCCGCCTTGCTGTCTCCACGGCTGATCCGGCGTACCTCCTCCTCCGTCGCCTCCCCTCTTTAAGGTCGCAAGCGCCCTCGGAGCCCAGAGGCGCCCACTGTGAAGGTGACCCCGTAGGGAGGAGGCGACGGCCCTTGGGAGGATGATGGCCGGCGCCCGCCTCTCCCGGGGCCGCATTCCCGCGGTGGCCGTGTGGCTTCTGTGCGCGCTCTGCCTGCTGAGCGCCGAGGCCGGGCCGCCTCCCTCGCCCCCCGGGTTGCCCGCGGGAGCCGCCTGCCTGGACCGCTTTACCGCCGGGGTGCCTGCCTTCGTGCTGGACACCGAGGCGTCGGTCAGCAACGGGGCCACCTTCCTGGGCTCCCCCACGGTGCGCCGCGGCTGGGACTGCGTGCGCGCCTGTTGCAACGCCCAGAGCTGCAACCTGGCCCTGGTGGAGCTGCAGTCCGACGGCGGGGAGGACGCCATTGCCGCCTGCTTCCTCATGAACTGCCTGTACGAGCAGAACTTCGTGTGCAAGTTCGCGCCCAGGGAGGGCTTCATCAACTACCTCACGCGGGAGGTTTACCGCTCCTATCGGGAGCTGCGGACCCAGGGCTTTGGAGGTAAGAACAAGGCGGCCGGGATGGATGCCTTTGGGGAGACTCAGGAAAGGTGGGGGCTAACATCAGAAAGGAGTTAAGGAGAGTCTCATTCTACGCAGCTTATCCTTGGAAATAGGTGGTATAAACAGTAAACAAAGTGAGTGAGGAGGGGTGACATCCTAGAGCCCAGACTCTGGCCCCTGAATTCGGGACACTGAGTGGGCCGTCGCTGTAGGATGTGTGTATGGGAGATAGGAGGGAGCTCCTTGGAATTCCCAACTTCTAGCCCTGATACGCTGAGTGAGTGAGCTTTCTGGAGGTCGCCTGGCGCCTAGGTAGGCACCCCGGCCAAGCACTGCCATAGGCACCTTGAGGCCTTCTCAGAATCGCCTGGTGAAGGGTAGCCCCTTCACTGCTGGACTTGGGGTTGGTTAGCATCTCTTTGCACCCCCTTTCCCCAGCTGTTGGCCTCTTGGTGGTCTGGGGAAAACTGCCAGACCCCAGATACTAAAGAACAAGCCTCGACTGGAGTTGACCAGAGGGAGGGGTGGGGGCGTCAGTGTTGTGGGCCCAGCAGCCAGAGGCCCTGGGGTGGGGGTGAGGAAGTTGCTGGATGAGTCAGCCCACTGGTATGTGTACCTGGTAGGGGAGGGATGTCAGCTGTCCAGGCAGGTGTGTGTGCGCGGGGTGAGCCAGGCAGAGCTCTCCCTGCTTAGGATGTGGTAGCCAAGCTGTCTGCTCACCTTTTTTACTTCCAGGGATTAAGGCAAAGTGGGGCCAGGACCCCTCCCCTTTCCTCCTGGGACTACACAGTTAGCTGGGATCAGGCCTCTCCGGAGACCTTCCTTCCCCATTCTCTCCACTTGCTGTTCTAGCCAGGTGGAGCTCTAGGGCAGGGATGGGCCACAGCTGATAACCTCTGTTAGCACTTCACAGTCTACTGATTTCTGTACCACTCAGCCTCTCACTTAGGCCTCATGATAGGCATTTCTGAAAAGGGTTTTCTTAGTAGTCATCCCACTCTTTAGGTTAAGGAACTGACTCCCAGGTTCAGTAATTTACCCAGGATAACACTGCCCATAAATGGGTAACCTAGGACCCAGCACCAGGAGGACCTCCAAAAATCCTGTGCTGTTTTCACACAAGACCCCTTTCTGGGAGAAACCTAGTACCCTGACTCCATATAGCTAAGTGGCTAGCAGAACCAGACAGTAGGGAGCTCAGGGGCCCAGGCTGGGCCGGGCTCAGTCTGGGCATTGTTTCGGTTCTGGAAAGTAGAGGGAAGACTTTCCTTTCCAACCTTTTCCTTGCTCATCTCTCTCCCATCAGGTTAAGGGCCCACTCTTCTGCATCTCCTTCCAGTAGCTCTCCTGGGTCCCTGAGGAGGAATGGGATGGGAATTCCAGGAAGGGGGCACCACCCCTGGGCCGGCCGGGCCACCAAGTCCCCTTAGGCCAGGGCCGGAGCCTGTTCCGCGAGGAAGTGGTGGCGAGTGTAGGAGGTGATGATGCTGATTGACTTGCCTGTGCCCTTCGTGCTGACAGAGGCCCTCGGGGAGGCCCGTTGCAGGGCCAGGGCCTGGAACTCGGGCCCGTCAAGGAGCAGAGCTGGGTGGCTCCACATGGTCCTGGGACCAGCCTTCCTCTTCTGCAGACCTCTCGCCCCCAGACGGGCCTGCTTGGCACAAGACAGGGTGGGGCGGGGACTTGCTCGTGTATTTAGGAACTTGGGTAGGGCTAGGGCTTGAACTGAGTGTGAGCTCCAGGCCATTTTCAAGGCACTGCAGTGCTTTGTGTGGGGTGGGGGCGGGGTTGCTCTGTGCTGGTCGAAGAATCCGTTCTCAGCTGAGCCCAGCTAGAGGGGTTGGAGGTGGGTAAAAGCAGGGTAAAGCCATCCTGGAAACAAGGGCAATCCGGCAGCAAGGTGGGCGGGTCCTCAGGGCTTCTAAACCTTTGATTGAAGTGTTGCGTTGAGAAATCCTAGTGGCGGGGTCGCGCCCCTTTCCCTGCCTGTGGCCAGGCCAGTCCAGTCCAGATTCCCGCAGTGGGAGCACCCTGCGCCTTCCTTCTCTCCCGGTCTTTCTGTTGGAGGCGTGGTCTAGGACGTGGAGTCTTTGTTTCCCTGGAGATGTCCTGAGGCCTGGCAGCTGGGGGAGGGGCCGGATTTATTGCCACTGGCCCTTTGCTTTCTCTGGGTGGGAGGAAGGGAGTGGCGGCGGGCACACCTGCCCCCTTGCTCCTGAGTGCGGGGCCTGGGGAGGAGTGGCTGTGTGCAGGAGGACATTACCCATCTGGCCAAAGGGCTGGCTCATGGCTGCCTGCCACTGCCATCCTGGGGCCCGTGGATTGTCTGCTAGATAGACTGCCGAGTAGTCTGCCTTCTTTCCCTTTTCAGACAGCTGATTACTTTCTTCAGAAATGTCAGGAGGGAGGAACAGGCTCCTCCCCACCCACTACCCCCTTGGCTTTGTCTCTCAGAGATCACTTCAGAGCCCGCCTCGGTTGGACCCTCTCCTGATTGCCAGGCTGTACGTAGACATGTATAAACCAACTTACCAACCAGTTACTCACTGTAGCATTATGATAGCAAAAAATTGGAAACAATTTCAATGTCTGGCAACAAATCCTATAATTGGTTGCTGTAATGCTGTTTTAATAATAATAATGAACCCTGAGGCAGCATGGTTTAGTCTGTAGTAGGGAAAGAAGAAAGAAAGACTAAGTCAAGAAGGGACTGGTAGGTTGGGTAAATAAGTTATAAATAACTGTAACTTCATACAGTGAGTACTATGCACCCAAAAAAAGGAAGCTCTTTATGTGCTGCTATGGAATGATTTCCAAAATATATTATGAGGAAAACAAGAAGAACGTGCATGCTTATAAATTCAGTACTATCTTTCTTGATACACACACACATAAGCTAGTGAGAGCAGTTTCCTCTGGAGAGAGGAACCTGGGGGGTTAAGGAGAAAATGGACTTAATTCTCACTACCCGTCTGTACTTTTTGAATTTTATATCACGTATATGTATTAGCTAAGTTAAAAACAAAACCCCCAAGATAGAAGAAAGCAATCAGAGTCATATCTCTAAGCAGGTGGGTGACCTGCGACATGGTATTTTGGAAAGAGTGTGAGCTAATGGAGTAGGACTGACCAGGGTTCAAATCCGAGCTCTGCTGTTTAGAAACTAAGTGACCCTGGGCACATCATTTAACCACAGGTGTCAATTTTCTCACCTGGAAAGGGGCAAGAATGCAGTTGTGGCAGGATGATTAGAAGGTACGTGTAGATCAGCAGTCAGAAAACTTCTGTAAATGTTCAAATAGTAAATACTTTTAGGCTTTGTGGCCCATGTAATCTCTGTTGAAATTACTCAATTCTGCTGTTCCATGAAAGCAACCGTCTACAGTAGATAAACGAATAGGTGAGGCTGTGTTCTAATTTATGGACACAAATTGGAATTTATATTCTTTTCACACATCACAAAATATTATTCTTTTGATTTTTTTCAACAATTTAAAAGTATAACAGGCAATGGGCCAGGTTCGGTCTACAGGCTGTAGTTTGCCAACCCCTGATGGAGATGTTTCAGGTAAAATGCCTCTCATGGTACCCAGCACACATTAAACAAGTAGCAACTTTGTTATAAAAATGGCTCCAGGTCTGTCTCCAACTCTGGCCTCCCTGGAGCTCTGATGTGCCGCTCTACTGCATATGGTCAGTTCCCCTCTGGATGGTCTTCCCTCCGGCAAATTCAGCCTCTCTGTGACTGAACCACACATGTTCCCGTTCAGTCTGGTTCCCTCCCACCTGTGCCCTGGCTCTTCCTCCCCAGTTCCCAGTGCCCAGCAGGCATGGAAGCCTGAAGTGTCTGTTCAACATTCTTCTCACATCCTCCTTTCCATTCCCGTACCTGTCGCTTAGTTCAGACCATCTTGTTGCATCTGCCCTGAACTGCTGCATGGGTCCACTTACCCATCTTTCACTCCATAGGTATACAATTCCAAACAGATGGGTACACAGCCGCTGCCCAGAGCTCAGGAGTATCCCTGCTGCCCCAGCACTTGGCCCCTCCCCTAGGACTCCCGGACCTCGGCCGTGCATCCCAGAGGTCAATGTTTGGTGTAGCTTGGCCTCTGGGACTCTGTGCCACTGCTCACAGCCAGTGTCTCTCCCCTTCCTGTACCACCAGTTGTTAAATATGTGAATGTCCCTCCTGCTGTATTCACAAGCCCTGGGCCAGCAGCCTGGGCTGTTGGAGGTCTCTCCCAGCCCAGCTGGTCTCCTTCATGTCCACCTAACCAGTGTTGCAAATTCCCAATACCTTGCTAGGCTCATCACACTTTCTGCTGCCATTAATAGCACAGTGTATTGTTGCCCACAACTAAACAAATAAAAACAAACAAAAGAATCAAAACATCCTTCCTCCCTTCTCTGAATGTCCCCTTCCTTGACTGTATTACGTAGTGCTTCATCTCGCTGGGTCTTTTCTCCCATGTTGCTTCATATCTGATCTGCTCAACTGGATTGTATCCCCTCCAGGGTGGGCATTAATTCTCTATGGCTGCTGAGACAAACTACTATAAACTGGGTGACTTAAAACGGCAGAAGTTCCTTGTCTCGCAATTTTGGACACCGGAAGTTCAAAATCTAGCCGTTGGCAGGGCCACACTCCCTCTGAAGACCTTAAGGGAGGGCCCTACCTTGCCTCGCCCAGCCTCTGGCAGCTCCAGGCATTCCTCTGCCCCATCGTCACAGTCTTCTCTTCCTTCACTCTCTTCTCTTCATCTTTTTTTTTTAAGGTATCATTGATACACACTCTTATGAAGGTTTCACATGAAAAACAATGTGGTCACTACATTCACCCGTATTATCGAGTCCCCCCCCACCACCACACCCCACTGCAGTCACCGCGCGTAGTAAGATGCCACAGAGCCACCACTTGTCTTCTCTGTGCTATGCTGTCTTCCCCGTGACCCCCCACGCCATGTGTGCCAATCACGATACCCACAATCCCCCTCTCCCCCCCCCCCCCCCCCCCCCCCTTGGTTAACACAGTCCCTTCTTGGAGTCTGGGAGTCGGCAGCTGGTTTGTTCCTTCAGGTTTGCTTCATCCTCTTCATCTTTTACAAAAGCGTTTATCGTTGTATTTAGGGCCTGCCCCGCTAGTGATCTCATGTGGAGATGCTTAACATGATGAGTTTGGCAAAGACCCTTTTTCCAAATAAGGTCACATTCACAAGTTCTGGAGCTGATCTTGGAGGGTAACTGTTCAACCCTGTACAGGCGGGAACTCTGCCGTGAGCTCGCCTGTCTCTCCAGCCCCCAGCCCCAGACTGGAGGAAGCCTCAGACAGGGGCACTGTCGGGGGCGGGGAACAAGGGGGCTCCCACGGGACCCCTTGGGACTGGAGACAGTCCGAGGTGACATTCACCTTGCCCCCATGGCCACTCACCCTGGGATGCCAGGCTTGCGGCCTCGCTGCCTGGGGACTCTGTGCCAAAGGCTTCTGTCAGGATGGGCTTCTCTGCAGCCGCCCAGGCCAACAGAGTGAGGGGTAATGGTGTTAATTACATGTTCACTTATTTGGCTTTTAACACAAGGACCTGCTTATTGTAGAAAATAGAAATAAGACCCCCATTTATCTAGCTACCTAATCGATCTATCTAAACAGGATCGGATTCAGTAATCTGCTTCCGAAAGCAGGTTTTACAATATAAAAATGTCCTCAGTATCCCAAAGATAAAACAGGTCTAAATAGCAAGCAAGTAGATGATATAGTGTGAGCTCCTGCCTTCACCCCGTGGAGAGTGCCGAGCCCTAGGGTGGCCTAGGTGTGGCCCATATTGCACCCCACCCCAGGAGAGATCTGGTGTACTCAGTGACAGTTGACCCTGCCTCACCTTC
This sequence comes from Phataginus tricuspis, assembly GCA_029783875.1. Lineage (NCBI taxonomy): Eukaryota > Metazoa > Chordata > Mammalia > Pholidota > Manidae > Phataginus > Phataginus tricuspis. The sequence continues at coordinate 16,280,063 of JAQQAC010003584.1, read as the reverse complement.
CCCCCAGGGTCCCGGATCCCCAAGGTCTGGGCAGGCACAGACTTGAAGGTACAGCCCCAGGAACCCGTGGTGCTGAAGGGTGTGGGGAACACGGATTGGCACCTCCTGCAGGGTGACACAGACATCAGGGTAGAGGTGAGACATTGGGCTGGCCCCCTGCCCCCCAGTTCAGCTCTCTAGGGCCCCCTCTCCAGTACCATAGGCCGTCCTGTGGGTCCAGACAGGGCGGGATGGATAGAAGCTGAGGACACTTTTAATGCCAAGTCCCTCTGCTCTCTCCAGGGGGTTGGGGTATGGCTGAGAGGGCCCCGGGCAGCCCAAGGGCTCCAAAGAGTCCCAGCCTGATGGCTGCTCTTGTGCATAGAGGAATGATCCAGACCAGGTGGAGCTGTGGGGACTTAAAGAAGGTACCTACCTGTTCCAGCTGACCGTGGCTGGCTCCAGTGAGCCAGAGAGCACAGCCAATGTCACGGTCACAGTACTGTCCACCAAGCAGACAGAAGGTGAGTTTGGTGGGGGGTGGGGGGCGGCACCTGGAGCCATGCCTTGCTGTTGATTAGTCCCACAGACCCCCTCACAAGCTTTCCGCCCTCCAGAATATTGCCTGGCACCCAGAAAGGTGGGCCGATGCCGCGGTTCCTTCCCCCGCTGGTACTACAACTCCACAGAACAGATCTGCAAGAGTTTCACTTACGGAGGGTGCTTGGGCAACAAGAACAACTACCTTCGGGAAGAAGAGTGCAAGCTAGCCTGTCGGGATGTGCAAGGTGGGCCTCTGCAGGGTAGCTTTGGGCCTCAGGGGACTCTCCCCCAGGGTGGGTGGTTTCCGTCCCCCAGTCAGGGAAGTGGGCGTGGGAGTCCCCATTCCCAGGCTCCCCATGAGCTCCTCCTTGCTGGTGCCTGGCCCTGCCTCCCCTCACTTCTCTGGTTTTTCTCTTCCAGGACCCTCCATGGAAAGGCAACATCCAGGTGGGCTTCGCTCCTTTCCCTGTTCCCCTCACCCTTGCCAAGTGTCCAGCCCATATCATGTCTGTGCCCCTAACCAGGCTGCTTTGGGCCAATGCCTTTCTACCCTCGTAGGCTGTGGAAAGACCACATGCACCCCACCCTTTGCAGCCCAATACCCTCCTTTCAGGATCTGCCCAGTTGGCATGTAGGAATGTTCAAGCAGGGCGTGAGAGTGGTGGAAGGGGAGCAGGGGCATGCCATGATGTTGTGTGGGGGTTGAGAGGACCAGGTAGGTGATAGACTCTTGGTGCTTGCTGGCCTCTGCTCCATCCTGACCTTCCCTCTCCTCGGAACTGTCCCCGTGCAGTGTGCTCTGGCACTTGTCATTCCACCCAGTTCCGCTGCGGCGATGGCTGCTGCATTGACAGCTTCCTGGAGTGTGATGACACTCCCGACTGCCCTGACGCCTCCGATGAGGCCACCTGTGAAAAATGTGAGGCCTGGGAGATGGAGGGGCAGTGGGCAGGAGAGGTGGGGTCGACTGGTCATCCTGCACCCCGGGGAACCCTTGTTAGGCCTGCATCTCTGATCTTTCCTCTTTGCAGACACCAGCGCCTTTGAGGAGCTCCAGAACATCCATTTCCCCAGTGACAAAGGTGCGCTCCTCCCCAGGCCCTGGGCCGGGGCAGATGCCGGCTCTGCCATCTTACTCACCCCATCGGTGTGCCAGGGGAGGTAGGGGGTTGCTGTGTGTGCCAGGCTGTGGGCAGAAAGAGCCAAAGCAGGCTCCTGGGCTTTTTTCTGGCTCTGTGTTTCCCAAGCATCAGTCATCCTCTTAACACCTTCAGAAATTTAGCCATGCCCACGTATCACTGAGATGCTGTTTACTTAATATTTTTTCTGTCAGTTGATTTTTAACTTAACATATTAAAAAGGAAATTGCCCATCACTACCATAAATGGAAATGCCATTCACTATTGAGACTAACTATTAAAATAAGTATAATAAAACAAAAAGTTTTATCCAGACATTGTTGCCTGCCAAGACTCAGACCTGAGCCTTCCTTGTTAACAGTAGACCATGAAGTCCTGGAGAGGAAACTGAGACCTTGGCAGTGCAGAATCAGGAAAGCTGAAAGAAAACTAAAAAGGAAATAGTTGCGTGAGTCCGTGTAGGGTGTTTCGGTGCCTAAGATTCTTGTCCACGATTTGTCTCCTGGCTCTGGCAAGACTGTAGATGGGGCAGATATTTCTGGGTCCCCCAAGGCCCACACTGAGTCCTGGCTGTCCCTAGTATGAGGCAGCTTGGGGGTGGCCAGCAGCAGCCCTGTGCAGCCTGGTGATGGTGGGGGGGGCCTGTGAGCTCATTCGCCGCCGTGCCTGCCCCTTCCTCCCAGGGCACTGCGTGGACCTGCCATACACAGGCCTCTGCCAGGAGAGCATCCCACGCTGGTACTACAACCCCTTCAGTGAACGCTGTGCTCGCTTTACCTACGGCGGTTGTTACGGCAACAAGAACAACTTTGAGGAGGAGCAGCAATGTCTTGAGTCCTGTCATGGCATCTCCAGTGAGCGGGGCAGTCGGGGGGAGACGGGGAAACCCAGCTGTGTCCCGAAGCCTGGGCTGGCCCCAGCCGGTCCTCAGAGCGCTTAGAATGGGGGTGCAGGAGGACGGCGGTGGTAGTCTGGGGCGCTAGGAGGCGGCTGGTCTCGGAGCCCTTAGTATTGACTTGTCTCTCCCCATCGTTTTGTAGAGAAGGATGTGTTTGGTCTGCGGCGGGAAAGCCCCATCCCCAACGCAGGTAAGCTCTGGTCTGCCCTGTCACCAGGGAGTAGCTGTCAACTCAGGGACCCACAGGATTGGCTGTGACCGCCTAAACCTCTGTTGAGGGGGACCCAAGGCTGGCTAAAGGGACAGTGTCCCACCATCAGTAGCAGTACTCGCCGTGGGCGGGGAGGAAGGTGCGGTAAAGTGAGTGACATGTTTGCCATCAGCACTCCCGACGGAGCCGCCTAGCCGCCCATGCGCTGGAGGTCCTTCCACACCGGGCATGCATTTGACTTGGCCCCTTCTTTACCAAGTAGGGGCGGGTGTCAGGACTGAGCAGGCCCTGGGAACCCCTTCTGAGTCCCCTTCTTCCCCAGGCTCCGTGGAGGTGGCCATTGCAGTCCTCCTGGCCGCCTGCATCGTGGTGGTGGTGGCTGTCCTGGGCTACTGCTGCTTCAAGAGCCAGAGAAAGGGCTTCCACAGATACCGCCACCGCCACCGCGACCCTCCGCCCCCTACCCCTGCCAGCTCCACAGTCTCTGCCACCGAGGACACGGAGCACCTGGTCTATAACCACACAACGCGACCCCTCTGACCCTGGGGCTGCCCTGACCCTCTGGCTGGGCTCTTGACATCTCTCGCCTGGCCCTGCTTCCTCCTTGCCGGACGGAGGCCTGAGCGGGGAGGACTGGGACCAGAGTCCTCCGGCCTGTGGCTGAGGCACCTCTGCCTCAGAGGCCAAGGCTGTAGCCCCTCCCGGAGCTCAGGCCTCTTGCTCCTGAGAAAGCTCCGGGGTCTGGGAGGAGCAGAAAACCTTTGGTCCCAGGGTCCCACACACAGAGGGACCTGTCCGCCTAGGATTTCAGAGGAAGTTTGAGTTTTGTTTCCTGTTCAGAGCTGCCTGCCGCACCCCCAGGGCACTGGGAAGGGGCCTGAGGTGGTATCAGAAGCCGGCCCCCCCACTCTGCACAATCCAGAGCTGGGAGGGAGGGGCCTCCCTGTATATTTTCTGCTGTACAGAGTTGCTTTTTGTTTATTTAATGCCATGGGGGTAGGTGAGAGGAGTGGAAAGTGTCACTCCCCCCGAAGAGTGAACCTAGATCTGGTCTAGCCCAGCACACAGAGCCAGACCCCCACAACCTCCCTACAACTCCAGGGCTCTCCAACATCACACCCCCAACCCGCTCCCATACTTCTCACAGCCCCCAGTCCACCCCCAGTGTAATAAAATGGTTTGTCCTGTGAGGCTTCTGTCTGTGCTGTGGCCAGGAGAGGGACAGGGCTACTTGGGGGGGGAAGATGGGACCGCCCTGCCCAACCGGTTCAGGCTTTGGCCACCTGGTTTAGCAGGTTTTCCCACCCTTCCCTAAACTGCCCCAGCCCCTGCGGGTGGAGAGAAATGCCAGGTTTGACCACCAGAGGGGAGAGGGGAGGGCCGTGGGCGTGGCGGCCCAGGGAGGCTGCAAGGTTGCTGTCACATTGCTCCTGGCTTCGGCCTGTCGGCAGGCTTTGTTCCGTAGCTGGGGCAGGTCTTCACTGCAGCGTGTAGTTGAGGACGGGGAAGGAAGGGAACACGGGCTGGAGCTCTGGTTCTAATCTCCACTCCCTTCGGTGTCGGGCTGGGGACAGGGGTCCCATGCGGCCCAGGTCACTGCTGTCCTCTGCCCACCCACAGACGCCTTGGCTTCTCTGTAGGAGTATAGCTGCTCTCCAACCTCTGCACTTCTGCCCAGGAGCCCTGATTTGAGGTCCTACTCCATCCCACACCCTTTATTTGAGACACCTTTTGTTTGGTGCCAAAAAATCCCTTTAATTCACTTCTTTATTCAGTAAATTATCGAGCTTCTATGTTCCAGGTACCAGTAACCATTAAAAATTCGGTATTATCAAGAGAAAGCATATAGCAAGCGCTACATCATGCTTAACATGTCTCAACTGCCTCTGCACAGAACCTTGTGCCAAGGCGCTGTTACTATCCCATTTTACAGGTGGGGAAACTGAGAACAAAGCTGAGTTCTCAAGGTCCTAGAGACGGTACTGAAGGGCCAGATTCAAACCCTAACATCCAGAGTCCAGTCTTAAAAAGAGTTACTTTTAGATTATAAGTGCTACAAAGAAAAAATGGCTACGTGAGAGGCTGGGGGGCTGCTTTTAAGCAATTGGAGTGTGACTGGTCTTTGAGTCCAAAGTGTAGAGCCCAGTGAATTTCCATAACCACGTCCAGAAGGCAAGTACCCAGATCAAAAAGCAGACCCTTATTAGCATTCTGGGATGGGCCTCCTTTTGACGGGTAACATACTCACCCCTCTGTGTATCTTTTATGCTCAGCCTGGGCCACCTCCGCATTTCTCATCTTTCAGCCTAAGCTCAAGTTCTTATTTCAGAAACCCTCCTTCAGACACCCAGGTGCGGGATACTTCCTGCTCCACACCCCTGTGTCTACTAATAGGACCCTGTTTTCCTTTTCATTTACTTAACTGTCTTCTAGCCGGGTTGTGAGCTCCTGGAGACGCAGGTGGCGTCTTAGCTGTCTCTGCCTCCAGCAGCACGTACCCCCTCTGAGCTTAGTGAATGGTAGTGGTTTGCTAAAAGTCGAGTGCTTGGCAGGAGGTGGGGCTCGTTACCGTGCTTTGGCTGTCCCCATTTCTCAGGGCACTGTATTTTTGCTTTCTCCGTTACCAGCTACTCATCCATCCTTCAAGGCTCAAAACGGTCTGGATTCCTCCTCTGCTTTTCCCAGCACTAGGAGCAACCTCCATTATCCCTTGGTTCTGCGTAAGAACTTCCGGGGCTGTGATTGTTAATGATTCATTAAAGTCTATCCCAATGCCTAGAACAGTGGTCAACACAGAATAAGTGCTTAATAAGTGTTTGTTGGCCAGAAGGGAGCACCCTCTTGTTGGAGGGGTAGAGGTGAAGTGAGATGATGCCAGCAAAGTGCCATCCTCAGCGCCAGCTGCTGGAATGGAGGGAGGGAGGGGCACGGTGGGTCAGCTCTGGTGACAGGAGGTGAGATTTGTGCAGGGGCCACTAGGGCGCGCTCCCCGCCACTGGGTGCTGTGCTCTTCGCTGCGAGGGTTTGCATACAGACTCCCAGACAGGTGTCAGGTGTGGAGCAATGAAAGCTGAGGCACAGGCCCTGGTCTTTTGGAGCCAACACTCCAGAGTGCATGTAGGAAGAATGCAAATACCGTAACAAAATAATCTGGCCCTCAAATACTCCTTATCTCTGTGGCTTTCCCAGCTGTCCTCAACACCATCCCCACCCAAGTGACACCCTTTCTCAGAACTTTCATGCTTCCATCCTTTTGTACAGCTGTCGCCTCTACCTCAAATTCGTCTTTGCTCTGGGAAAGCTCCTGCTTACCCCGTGATGTAACTCAAAAAGCCTTCCCTGTTTCTCCAGCCAAAGTTCACCGCGGCCCTCTCTGTTCTCTCATGCGGGACACGGCCCTGCAGCAGACATAGGGCCCGTGTTAGTATGCCTCTGCCTGCACCTGGACTCCCTGGGACAGGAACGGAGGGTGGGGTCTTATTTATCTCAGCCACTATGCCAGGACCGCATGTGGATGGATACAAGGTATCTAATAAATGGCTGTTGAATGAAGCAGAGGTTAGTCAAGCCCTGGAGATTAAGGAGCAGGTTGAGATGTGGCTTCATGGGGGAGGCATAAGATGAGACGGGCATGTGAGCGTGCGTGTTCCAGGCATAACAAAATCCTAGCGAGCCACGGCTGGGCAGTGGAGATCATGAGTCTCGTTTTAAGTGGGAACCAGCAAACTCCTTCGTTTGGCTTAAGCACTGAGAGGGAAAGCTGGGAGGTTGGTGGGTGGAGTCCATGCTGGTGGACACTTGGAGATTTGAACAGGGGAAGAAGTGATTCAGACTCAGCTTTAAAAAGTGGACAGGGAAGCAGGCCATATCACAGGTCGCACAAGGAGAGGGAAAGAGGGAGGAAGCCACACCAAGTAAGTCAAGCAAGGTGACCTGTGTGAAGTATATAGTAGAAGCACAGTGAAGGCTAGTTGAAAGGCTGCAACACTGCAGCCACATACTTTGGCTCAAACAGTGGCTTTATTTCTTTAATTACTAAGATTTAAAGAGTCAGAAAACATTTCTAAAAAACCTGTATTTCTAGCTTCTTGTGGAAAATCAGGAGTCTGGCAATAGGGGGCCTGCATTCCTGCAGCAGTCCAGTCTCTGAGTGCAGGTCCTCGAAGCTACTCGGGCACTAAGCCATCCATAGCGTCCCCAGCCCCAGTCTGCTGCTCCCAGAGTTAGCTGCCTGCCTGGGGCCCCAGGCATTCAACTTTGGGACACCCTGCCGCCCCCCATCATCTTATCCCATATAACCCATCCTGCCTTCCCTAGATTGGGAAGTTTTCTCCAAAACCGTGGGTCCCAACAGTTCAAATAAACACTGATTAAGAACTGGGTTGTTTTTCCTAAACCCATCCCTGCCCATTTAAACAAACAGCCCTGAATGAGGAGTCATGTGTTGCACAAGACCACTCCCTTCCCCACCCAGCCACAGCTCCACTAAAGCCTGGGACAGGCGCTTTTCAGCTCCCCCTGGGAGGGTTTGTTGTCAAGACCACCACTTGGAACCCCAAACCTGGAAGCCCAGCTTCAGCTCTGGAGGAGGTGGTGGGGGTGGAAACTCCCACAGATTCTCTGCGAGTGCCCACCTCTCTTTCCCTGACCTGCTCTGGCCCCTGGGGGTTCTCTGAGCAGAGAACCAGAACCCGAACCCAGAACCAGGAGGACCAAGAAAATAAACTGGGAAAGAAAGGCCCCTTGTTGTGGGGTTAAGAAAAAAGTTCTATGTTTAGAAAAGCAAAACAAGACTAGGAAAGGATATTTACCCAATGTCCACAGTGTTCTCTCTCATTGACAAAATTACAGGTGGTTTTTGTTTTCTTCTTCTAGTCAACTTACCTCTTTTTTTTTTTTTTTACAATTTATTTTGGTATCATTAACCTACAATTACATGTGCAATATTATGGTTATTAAACTACCCCCTTCATCAGGTCCCCCCACCAACCCCATTACAGTCACTGTCCATCAGCGTAGTGAGATGAGAATCACTACTTGTCTTCTCTGAGTTGTACAGCCCTCCCCGCGCCCCCCCAACCTTACGTCTGCCAATCGTAATGCCCCTTTCACCCTCTTATCCCTCCCTTCCCACCCATCTTCCCCAGTCCCTTTCCCTTTGGTAACTATTAGTCCGTTCTTGGGTTCTGTGAGTCTGCTGCTGTTTTGTTCTTTCAGTTTTTTCTTTGTCCTTATACTCCACATATGAGTGAAATCATTTGATACTTGTCTTTTTCGGCTTGGCTTATTTCACTGAGCATAATACCCTCTAACTCCATCCATGTTGTTGCAAATGGTAGGATTTGTTTTCTTCTTATGGCTGAATAATATTCCATTGTGTATATGTACCACATCTTCTTAATCCATTCATCTACTGATGAACACTTAGGCTGCTTCCATTTCTTGGCTATTGTAAATAGTGTTGCAATAAACATAGGGGTGCATCTACTTTTTGGAACTGGGCTGCTGCATTCTTGGGGTAAATTCCTAGGAGTGGGATTCCTGGGTCGAATGGTATTTCTATTTTGAGTTTTTTGAGGAACCTCCATACTGCTTTCCACAATGGTTGAACAAAATTGCATTCCCACCAGCAGTGTAGGAGGGTTCCCTTTTCTCCACATCCTCGCCAACATTTGTTGTTGTTTGTGTTTTGGATGTTGGCCATCCTCACTGGTGTGAGGTGATATCTCATTGTGGTTTTAATCTGCATTTCTCTGATGACCAGCGATGTGGAGCATCTTTTCATGTGCCTGTTGGTCATCTGAATTTCTTCTTTAGAGAAGTGTCTATTCATGTCCTCTGCCCATTTCTTAATTGGATTATTGGCTTTTTGTTTGTTAAGGTGTGTGAGTTCTTTATATATTTTGGATGTCAACCCCTTCTCAGATGCATCATTTATGAATATATTTTCCCATACTGTAGGATGTCTTTTTGTTCTACTGATGGTGTCCTTTGCTGTACAGAAGCTTTTAAGTTTGATATAGTCCCACTTGTTCATTTTGGCTTTTGTTTCCCTTGCCCGGGGGGATATGTTCATGAAGAAGTCACTCATGTTTATGTCCAAGAGATTTTTGCCTATGTTTTTTTCTAAGAGTTTTATGGTTTCATGACTTACATTCAGGTCTTTGGTCCACCTCGAGTTTACCTTTGTGTATGGGGTTAGACAGTAGTCCAGTTTCATTCTCTTACATGTAGCTGTCCAGTTTTTCCAACACCAGCTGCTGAAGAGGCTGTCCTCTCCCCATTGTATATCCAGGGCTCCTTTATCAAATATTAATTGGCTGTAAATGTTTGGGTTAATGTTTGGATTTTCTATTCTGTTCCACTGGTCTGTGGGTCTGTTTTTGTGCCAGTACCAAATTGTCTTGATTACTGTGGCTTTGTAGTAGAGTTTGAAGTCAGGGAGCGTAATTCCCCCTGTTTGATTCCTCCTTCTCAGGATTGCTTTGGCTATTCGGGGTCTTTTGTGGTTCCATATGAATTTTTGAGTTATTTGTTCCAGTTCATTGAAGAAAGCTGTTGGTAGTTTGATAGGGATTGCGTTGAATCTGTAGATTGCTTTAGGTAGTATAGCCATTTTGACAATATTTATTCTTCCTAGCCAAGAGCATGGGATGCATTTCCATTTGTTAGTGTCCTCTTTAATTTCTCCTAGGAGTGTCTTGTAGTTTTCAGAGTACAGGTCTTTCACTTCCTTGGTTAGGTTTATTCCTAGGTATTTTATTCTTTTAGATGCAATTGTGAATGGAATTGTTTTTCTGATTTCTCTTTCTGTTACTCCATCATTAGTGTATAGGAAAGCACAGATTTCTGTGTGTTAATTTTGTATCCTGCAACTTTGCTGAATTCAGATATTAGTTCTAGTAGTTTTGGAGTGGAGTCTTTAGGGTTTTTTATGTACAATATCATGTCATCTGCAAATAGTGACAATCTGACTTCTTCTTTACCAATCTGGATGCCTTGTATGTCTTTGTTTTATCTGATTGCCGTGGCCAGGACCTCCAGTACTATGTTGAATAACAGTGGAGAGAGTGGGCATCCCTGTCTTGTTCCCGATCTTAGATGAAAATCTTTCAGCTTCTCGCTGTTAAGTATGATGTTAGCTGTGGGTTTGTCATATATGGCCTTTATGATGTTGAGGTACTTGCCATCTATACCCATTTTGTTGAGAGTTTTAATCATGAATGGATGCTGAATTTTGTCAAATGCTTTTTCAGCATCTATGGAGATGATCATGTGGTTTTTGTTCTTCTTTTTGTTGATGTGTGGATGATGTTGATGGATTTTCGAATGTTGTACCATCCTTGCATCCCTGGGATGAATCCCACTTGATCATGGTGTATGATCCTCTTGATGTATTTTTGAATTCGGTTTGCTAATATTTTGTTGAGTATTTTTGCATCTACGTTCATCAGGGATATAGGTCTGTAATTTTCTTTTTTAGTGAGGTCTTTGCCCGGTTTTGGTATTAGAGTGATGCTGGCTTCATAGAAAGAGTTTGGAAGTATTCCCTCCTCTTCTATTTTTTGGAAAACTTTAAGGAGAATGGGTGTTATTTCTTCTCTATATGTCTGGTAGAATTCAGAGTTGAATCCATCAGGTCCGGGGGTTTTGTTCTTGGGTAGTTTTTTGATTACCGATTCAATTTCGTTGCTGGTGATTGGTCTGTTTAGTTTTTCTGTTTCTTGCTTGGTCAATCTTGGAAGGTTGTATTTTTCTAAGAAGTTGTCCATTTCTTCTAGGTTTTGCAGCTTGTTAGCATACAGATGCTCATAATATTCTCTTATAATTCTTTGTATTTCTGTGGCATCCGTCGTTATTTTTCCTTTCTCATTTCTGATTCTGTTTATGTGTGTAGATTCTCTTTTTCTCTTAATGAGTCTTGCTAGGAGTTTATCTATTTTTTTTATTTTTTCAAAGAACCAGCTTTTGGTTTCATTGATTTTTTCTATTGTTTTATTCTTCCCAATTTTATTTATTTCTTCTCTGATCTTTATTATGTCCCTCCTTCTGGTGACTTTGGGCCTCCTTTGTTCTTCTTTTTCCAGTTTCAATAATTGTGTCTTTAGACTGTTCATTTCAGAATGCTCTTTCTTATTTAAATAGGCCTGCTTTGCAATATACTTTCCTCTTAGAACTGCCTTTGCTGCATCCCACAGAAGTTGTGGCTTTGTGTTGTTGTTGTCATTAGTCTCCATATATTCTTTGATTTCTGTTTTGATTTGGTCGTTAACCCATTGATTCATTAGGAGAATGTTGTTAAGTCTCCATGTATTTGTGAGGCTTTTTGATTTCTTTCTAAAATTTATTTCTAGTTTTTTACCTTTGTGATCTGAGAAGTTGGTTGGTAGTATTTCAATATTTTTGAAATTACTGAGGTTCTTTTTGTGGCCTAGTATGTGGTCTATTCTGGAAAATGTTCCATGTGCACTTGAGAAGAATGTGTATCCTGTTGCTTTTGGGTGCAGAGTTCTGTAGATATCTGTTAGGTCCATCTGTTCTAGTGTGTTGTTCAGTGCCTCTGTGTCTTTACTTATTCTCTGTCTGGTTGATCTATCCTTTGGAGTGAGTGGTGTGTTGAAGTCTCCTAAAATGAATGCATTGTTGTCTATTTCCTCCTTCAATTCTGTTAGTATTTGTTTCACATATGTTGGCGCTCCTGTGTTGGGTGCATATATGTTTATAATGGTTATATCTTCTTGTTGGACTGACCCCTTTATCATTATGTAATGTCCTTCTTTATCTCTTGCTACTTTCTTCGTTTTGAAGTCTATTTTGTCTGACACAAGTACTGCAACACCTGCTTTTTTCTCTTTGTTGTTTGCATGAAATATCTTTTTCCATCCCTTCACTTTTAGTCTGTGTATATCTTTGGGTTTGAGGTGAGTCTCTTGTAAGCAGCATATAGATGGCTCTTGCTTTTTTATCCATTCTGTTACTCTGTGTCTTTTTGATTGGTGCATTCAGTCCATTTACATTTAGGGTGATTATTGATAGATATGTACTTATTGCCATTGCTGGGTTTAGATTTGTGGTTACCAAAGGTTCAAGGGTTGCTTCTTTACTATCTAAGAATCTAATTTAACTTTCTTGTTAAGTTATTGTGAACGCCGTCTGATGTTTCTTTATTTCTCCCTTCCTATTCTTCCTCCTCCATTCTTTATATATTGGGTGTTTCATTCTTTGCCTTTAGTTAGTATTTGGATGGTCTGCTTTCTTTGCTATGATTTTATTTTCTCTGGTGACATCTTTTTAGCCTTAGGGGTGCTTCCCTCTAGAGCAGTTCGTTTAAGATATCCTGTAGTGGTGGTTTATGAGAGGCAAACTCTTTCAACTTTCCTTTGTCTTGAAATTGTTTAATCCCTCCGTCATATTTAAATGATAATTGTGCTGGATACAATATTCTTGGTTCGAGGTCCTTCTGTTTCATTACGTTAAATATATCATGCCATTCTCTTCTGGCCTGTAAGGTTTCTGTTGAGAAGTCTGATGATAGTCTGATGGGTTTTCCTTTGTAGGTGATCTTTTTTCTCTCTCTAGCTGCCTTTAATACTCTGTCTTTATCTTTGACCTTTGCCGTCTGAATTATTATGTGTCTTGGTGTTGTCTTCCTTGGGTCCCTTGTGTTGGGAGTTCTGTGGGCTTCCGTGGACTGCGAGACTATTTCCTTCCCCAGTGTGGGAAAGTTTTCAGCAATTATTTCTTCAAAGACACTTTCTATCCCTTTTTCTCTCTCTTCTTCCTCTGGTACTCCTATAATGCGAATATTGTTCCGTTTGGATTGGTCACACAGTTCTCTCAATATTCTTTCATTCCTAGAGATCCTTTTTTCTCTCAGTACCTCAGCTTCTTTGTATTCCTCTTCTCTAGTTTTTATTTCATTTATCGTCTCCTCCACTGTATCCAATCTGCTTTTAACACCGTCCATTGTGTTCCTCAAGGATTGGATCTCTGACCGGAATTCATTCCTGAGTTCTTGAATATCTTTCCGTACCTCCATGAGCATGTGAATGATTTTTATTTTGAACTCCCTTTCAGGGACAGTCATAAGGTCCATATCATTTAAATCTTTCTCAGGAGTTGTGTTCATAATTTTACTCTGGACCAGGTTCCTTTGGCATTTCATATTTGTGTATGGAGCCCTCTAGTGCCCAGAAGCTCTAGTCTCTGGAGCTGCTCAGCCCCTGAAGCAATGTCAGAGATTGTAGGGGAGTGGTATTGGTGCCTCGGGGGAGGAAAGGGCTGATTCCTGGTTCCTGGCTACTATGCCTGTCTCCACTGTCTGAACCGGTGGCTGAGCACACAGGTATAAGCCTCTGTGCTTTGCCTTTTAAGTTGCTGTAGACAGATCCTCAGTCCGTTTGGCCCAACACCAGGGAAGGGCTTCCAGGTTTGCAAGCCCGGTAGTGCTGACCAGGTGCAAGGTGCACTAGTCTGCCTGTCACAGAAGGGGTTCCTGGAGCCGTGCAGGCAGCTAGGGAGCTGGCACACCTGAAGATCAGAAAACCGCCAATCTGCTGGGCACAGTACACCCGGACAATCCTGTCCACCTGTCCTTTCTCCCGAGCAGCAAGCTCGGTGCAGTCCTTGCCCCTCAGCAGGCCTCCTTCCAAGGTCCTCCCTGCCAGGAAGTCTCTCAGACTGCCTGCCCCTCCCCGATTCCAGAGCAGCTGGGTATGGATCCCTGATCTCACAGGCAGCCGGGATCTTAGTCTCTCCAGGAACTCCACCTATCTTAGCTTTCCAAGCTCCTAATTACAAGAGTATCATGCAAGCACCATGAAATGTAGGTTTGGGCTCCCAGAGTAGATCTCCAGAGTTAGGTATTCAGCAGTCCCAGTTCTCCACTCCCTCTCTGCTCTGTTCCTGTTCCTCCTGCCGGTGAGCTGGGGTGGGGGAAGGGCTTGGATCCTGCAGGACCACAGCTTTAGTACATTACCGTTTTCTGTGAGGGCTGCTCTTGTCTCCAGGTGTATGCAGTTTGTTGTAGTCCTCTTTCCTGTTGCTCTTTCAAGAGTAGTTGTAGTAGCTTTATTTTCATATTATATGCGGTTTTAGGAGGAAGCCTCTGTCTCACCTCTCACGCCGCCATCTTTAATCTCCGACTCAACTTACCTGTTCTAAATTTTCTACAATGAATGTCTATTGCTTTTGCAATAGGAAAAAGTTATTTTGCTCATGAGGCCATGAAGCTCAGATGGGATACATATGGTGGGGGGCAGGGGGGAAGAAGAGTGAGCTTCTGGAGATCCAAGAAAGGGAGAAGCTCCAAGACTTGGTATGGGGTTGTGCAGAAGGAGAGCCTGAGTCGAGGGAGCCTTGAAGTTTTCTGTCCTGGGAGCCTGGACAAGGGGCAGCTTCAGGAGAACCAGGTGGAAGGTGAGGGGGGCCCTTGAGGACCAGGTGAGGCTGGTTTTATTGATTTTAGTGCTGCTTACTTGGTTTTTATTTGCTTATGCCTTGCTTCATGGGGGACGATTTAAAGGCAGCTTAAAAGGTCTATAAACATGAGAGAAGGTGAGTATAATGTAGGAACTACATAAAAAGAGCAAGAAGGAACATAAAATAGTGCTAGGCACAAGGCAAAGACATGAGTTCTGTAGCGCCAGTCTCCAGGCCATCTGTCAGCTCTGGGTGCTCCAGCTGTGGTGCATGCTCGTGCGGCCCGGAACACTCTAGAGGTGAGGGGTCTGGGCTGGGCAGAAGGACGGAGCTCCTGGATTTGGGACTGGGCTGTGTAAGGCTGAAACAGGGGTGGGGAGATGAATGAGAGAGACAGAGCCTCTGCTTGGAGGAAGAGGGTGCAAGGAGGGGTGGCCAGAGGGGTGGCGGGAGAAGCAGGAAGAAAGCAGTTCAAAGGCAAGGAGTTTCGAAGCTTGCCAGGGTCAGGAAGGAGGAAGCTGGGATGAGGAGCAGGCCGGCTATGGACGGTGAGAGGGTCACCCAGCCGAGGAGCCAGTTAGAAGCCTAACGGGGGTGGAGAGAGGAGCCGGGTGGAGGCTGCAGTAGGTGCAGTTGGGGGGGAAAGAGCAGCTCCCTGCCACCGCGAGCTGGGCAGAGGAGAGGCCTGTGCAGGCCGCAGGCGTGGAGGGAGAGGGAAACACTGATGGGGCACAGAAGCTGACATTGATGACCCACTAATTTCACTTGGGGTTGTCTTCTCAGTGGATTTGCTCTGACCCCCTTATCTGCTCCTGAATGATCCCCTTTGCACCCAGTCTGTGATCTTGGGTTAACCAGGAGGACCAGAGGTAGTCTGTGGCCCCCAAAGAGGGGTCCATAGTGATCTATGGAAAGTCAAGGACTTGGACTAGATGACAGGATCCTTTCTATCCCCGAACCGTGATAGGATGTTGGCTCCTGAGTACAGACCCTAGGGCGCTCTGGGTGCTGAGCTGGGGGACGCTGTCAGAGTCAGGTTGTTGAGGCCCACAGAGAGGT
>JAQQAC010003584.1:16209480-16254266 GCA_029783875.1 Phataginus tricuspis | reverse complement strand
CAGGGGAGGGCTGTACAACTCAGAGAAGACAAGTAGTGACTCTATAGCATCTCACTACGCTGAGACAGTGACTGTAATGGGGTTGGTGGGGGGAACTGATGAAGGGGGTAGTTTAATAACCATAATATTGCACATGTAATTGTAGATTAATGATACCAAAATTAATTATTTAAAAAAAAAAAGGCCCTTGTGCTCCCAGTAAGCCACAGTTCTCAGCCCTGCTGCAGAGCGGATCACTTACAGAGCTTTCAGAAAACACCAGTGCTTCGGTGGCCACATCCCAGACCAAAATTATATCAGAATCTCTAGGGAGCGGCTCAGGTGATTCTTGTGCATAGTCAGGGCTGAGAACTCCTGCTCCGTGACCCTGTGGTCCTTTGGTCACTAACTGGCTGGTCTCCTCCACCTCTACGTCAGCACAGGCCCCTCAGTTCCAGATTGGAACCCCTCAGAAATGACCACCTAGCTGGCATCCCCCAGAGGGGCCTGCAGAGTTCCCTGCGCAGCTGGAGGCCAGCTGCCCAACCCAATAGCAGGTTCTGGGTTATCCCCAACCCCTCCCTCTGCTCCTTCCCCTTCCCCCTGGGCAATGATGCCTGGGGCCTTTGTTCTCAGACAAGAGTGTGACAAGAAACCTACCCACAGTTTAATTATAGCCCTATTCACTGGCCACAGGCTGGCCACTGACCACAGTCAACCTGCCCAGCTCTCCTACTCAGCATCCCCCATCCCCCCAGGCAACCCACATCTCAGGGCCATCACCTGCTTTGTCAGGAGGACCTGGCAAAGTCTGCTGCTGTGACCCTGCTGTGTCATGCCAAATACTAGGTTTACGTGGTAAACTCTTTGAAGTCAGAGGGCATTCCTGCCTCATTTTTGATTGTTCATCAGCATGTACCAGTCACCTAAGTATTAGATCTGTGAGGGGATAAACACATGGAGCAAGCCACACAGTCCCTCCTCCCAAAGGCCTTCTCAAGACACGGGGAAGGACTGTAATGAGCTATCACAAGGTAGTGCCATTTGAATTCCCCAAAACCTTCCCAGGAACTCCCAACAGCATAGTGTAGGGAGTACTGCAACTATTACATAAATGTTTGTTGAATAAATATTTGTTTCTTAAGTGGAACATAGTATGTCCCTCCCCTAGCAGCACAAATAAAGGGAGACATCTCAGAGATCACGGACAAGGTGAGGTTCCAGTTGCACCACATGGGGCCAGTGGTGGGGGGGGGGTGGCTGAGGATAGAAGGAGCTGGGTCCTGCAGCCTGGCTGAAGAGGACTCACTAGGGCCCCTTTTTGTTCCCAGCTAGGCTTTTACCAACTGAGGGGGCCTGCAAGTCCCTAGAGGATGTCCAGACAGAGGATTACCACTATCCGCTGCCCAAATGGTCTTGCCCACTTGGAGAATCACCAGAGACCCTGAGAGGCAGGGCCTCAGAGCAGGCTTTTCCCTTTTCCTAAGGAGGTCTTGTTGGCCTGGCATTCCCAAGGGTCTCCTCATTCTCTCTGAGGAGCCCAACCCAGCTCCCAGCCCCCATCACAGCATTTTCCAAACAGGTGAAGGATGCTGTGGACAAGTGGCCACCTGGCTGCGGGAGAGGGGAAGCCCCAGTGCATGTCCCTGGGGCTTCAGTCTCTCCAGGGGGAAATGGTGGTTGGCTCAGAAGCCACTGCCTGCTCCCCAGATGCTTAGGCTCTCTACGCCTTGGCCTGGGCAGGGGGCAGCCGGCTTCAGGAGCTTGGGGTGAGGGGCTTAGAAGGGAGGGGCTCCAATCCCAGCTGCCTAGCTCTGGGTACTAACAGGCTATGCTGGGGCAGCCGAGACTGAGGGGGGGCACCACCACCTGCTTTTCCTTGTTTTGTTTTCAGGGCACTAATTACTGTGCTGAGCTCCGAGCTGCCTAATGAGGCCGTTTGGATTTCCTGTTGTTCTGGCTTCCCAAGACCCTTAAAGGGCCAGCATCACACTAGACTTGCGCCCAGGGGAGACATCAACTGCTCTGGCGAGGGTGAGCACAGAGGGGCTATTCCTAGGCTCGGCCTGAATGACAAGGGCAGTGGCAAGGGGCTGGCCCAGTGCTCCCTGGCCACTCTCCCCCTCCACGAGGACCTGCTCAGAAGTGTCCGTGACGGAAGCAGGAGCTTCAGAACCATGTCGCCTGGCCAGAACATGGGGTTGGGGAAGGAGGAGGCGAGGAGACCTGGGCTGAGGAGGAAAGGCTGGTGATGTCACCAGTGCCCAGACTGTGAGAACCACTGCAGCCCCGGGCAGGAGGGAAACGCCGTGACGTCCTGTCCTCCTCCCCTGCTGGAAAATAAACACTTGTTGTCTGAGTGGCCAGCGCCACTTCCGAAGGAGCAGGCCGGCTGGGCTAGAGCTTCAGAAATGGGCCTGAGCCCAGCTCTGAGCAAAGGCCTTTGCCCAAGGTGGATGCAGAAAGGCCTGTGGGTCAGGCTGCCCATAACTCAGCCCCTCTATGGCACACCACCCAATGGGGCTTACAGGATGCATTCGTTCCTTCCGTACATTTAGGGCTTTGTCTCTGCACATGGAAGAGCTGAGTCTGTGGCTGGGGATGCCAGGGAGACCCCTCGTCACAGGCTGCAGATGGACCGGCAGGGCAGGTGGGAGGGCACCCATCTGCCCCCCGAGCCTCCCTCAGATCTGAGGCACAGCTTCAGCCCTAGGACCTGTCTCCAGGACCCCTCTGGCTGCCCCAGACTGTGGGTCCCCTGGGACCCAGGGGGCCTGGCCTACAGCGCCCTTCCCCCCACCCCCCAAGACGGGGTGACGACATTGTTGTTCTTATACGGGGCCTTCCGCCTAGGGTTCCGGCTCTGCTAAATGGTGGGAATGAGGGTCCCAGGGACAAAGCCAGCCTGGTTCCCGCAGCCACCTCAGAATGGACGGAATCCCCATTGTGTGCGGGCGCCCTGTGCCCGCCCTCTCCTCGCCCGCGCCGGACATGCCGACAAACAGCTCATTGAGCCCGGGGGAGGGGCCCAAGAGACAACAATGTCCCCCAGCGGGCCAGGGCAGTGAGCTCAGCTGGGGGTGGGGGCTGCCTGGGCGGCCAGAGGGCGATGATCTCAGCCTGGGGGGGGGCTGGCCTCTGCGCCAGGCTGACCCGAGCCTGGCCTCCCCGGTGAGGCTGAGAAGGGCTGACCGGAGCTGGCCTCGCCTTGGCGGGCCCACCCCCAGGGCCAAGCTGGGAACCGCCGGTGTTTCGGTGCTTCTCACGCTTAAACTGCCCAGGCCCAGAGCGGCAAGCTGGCACAGCAGGGGAGCCCACAGGACCCAGCAGGGCCACCTCGGTCCCAAGAGGCTCATGGACTGTGCCTCTGGTGGTGCCATTCCAGAAGCCCCTCAGTGGTGCCCAGGCCAAATAGATTTCCTCACTGACCACAGCAGGGCTTCCAGATCACAAGAGGTTGGACTTCCTATAACCAGAACCATCTAAAAAGCAGGGATCCGTCTGGGGAGGGGTAAGCATCCTGCCCCTTGAGGTAGTCAAGCCTTTGGCTATAGAATAAGAGGTGAATGTAGATGCCTTGAGAACTCACCTCACCCTGAGCTTCTAGATATCTTGAGGGAATGAGCTGGGGCCCTGTAACTTCCAGGCCTGAGGTTGGATGAAATCTTTATCCTTTCCTAGGAAAGTCTGGGTTGCCAAGCAGGGCCTCAGGTTTCTGAGGGAAAAAGGAGAATGGGGGAGGACTGGTCGGGAGAGTGGCATGGCCAAAGTGGTCCCCACTCTCAGGATAGAAATCAGGGGGCTCTGATGATGGCCATGTTTATAGGACTCTAACTGAAAAGCAGGAGAGAGCAGCTACCCATAACAAAAACATGGGGCCTGTCCCAGCAGATCACCAGGGGTCTGGCATTCTTGGGTGCCCAGACATCTCAGGGCAGGACCCAGGCATCAGCGCACACATAGCTACCAGCCACAGATGTAGAAAGTCTCCTAGCTGCCTCTGGCCCCCCCCCTTTGCACGTCCCTGCTCCAGACCACTCTGCATACCACTGTCAGGTTGCGGCTGAACAGCCTCCTCTGCTCAAGAACCCACGGGTTCCCTCGTGCCTAGTAATCAAGTCCAGATGGATCTGTCTGGTGGATCTCCATACCCTAGCTATCTATCCTCACAACCAACACCCCACATGACAAGTCATCTCCAGTTCCGCCTACTTCATTTCCTCTCTGATCCTTTTCCTCTCTCCATTCCCTTACTAGGAATGCCCTCTCTTCTCTTTATCTAACTTCTGCTCTTTTTTCCAGGCCCGGTGTAACCCCCCTCCCCCACAAAGCCTCCTTTGACCTTTGGGGCCCTAGTCCCTCTCTCAACTGGTTCCAAAGGTCATCACATTCCTTTTTCATGGGCCTTAACTTCATCTCCACGTCCCCCAGGTGTCCATCAGGAGCTGAATTTAAAGTTCCTTTTGGCCTCGCTGACCTTAGCTGAGTGGTAGGCACATGGTAGGTCTCATCCACAACTGGCTGGCCAAGGGGACCAAACCCTGCGTACACATGTGTGCATGCAGAGGCTCTGGAAAAACTGACGGGCGTGCACAGAGCTGCACCTCAGAGGGAAGTCTTTTGCCTACATTCTCTTCTTTTGATGGCAATTTGATGGGCCATTCCAAGTCTCCCCAGCTTTCTCCTTACCTGGAGATGGGCTGTGGAAATGGGGGTAGGGGATCAAGCCACTCAGGAGAGGAGGGGAAGCAAGGGATGCGGGAACTGGCCACAGGGCAAAACAGGGATCTCGGTGGCAGAATGACTCTAACGAGGGCAGTGTTCATGCTGCCCAAACAGGGCTTGTGAGATCAGGATGAGTGGAGAAGGTTGACAACCTGTCTATTTCTAAATTTATAGTCAGTGGTTTTGGAGACCCTGTGTATCCACCATTGCCTGGAAATTCTCTATGAGCTCTCAGACCTGAAACCCAGCCGGCCCTGTGTTGCGAAGTTCCCATAGCTGGACAGCTCCATAGGGCTTGTTTTCCCGAGAGCGGCAGCCAGAGGGCTGGGGGCAGCAGAGGCAAAGTGACATCCGCTCACAGTGGTCTAATGTTGTCCAAATAGTCCTTTGGGTAAAGAGGAAGCCCATGTCACCTGGTGCCTCCCAGGCCTCCCTGGACTTCTTCCCTGGGGACAGTCTAGACAGAAGGAGAATTATTTAGGCTGGAGGTTCCTTGCTATCACAGGCAAGGCAAGTTACTCATTAGCAAGCAGCAACATGGAATTCTCATCAGCTCCAGGGGAGAGTTCAACCTGGATTAACAACTGAGACTCATAGGATAGACACTGTCACAGGAAGTTCTCCCATATGTCTAACCTCAATCCTTCCTGCACAACTGAAGCCCATTTCCTCTCATTCCGATTGTGGTGGGAGAAGGAGACAGCTGGTCACCATCCTCTGCTTAAGACCCATCACCGACTTGACCACGGCAGTCAGATTCCTCCTCAGCCTTCTCCGGGGAACAGCGATCTGCCCGCTCAGGCAGCTGTTCACAGACTTGGCACCTGTCCCCGATTTCTGTGTATGAGAGTATTTGAGACACAGCACTTCCTGGTTCAGGCCTGACCTTCCTTTGCAGAGAGGCTGCAGGAGACCATGGCCTCTCTGAGTGAGCCTCACTTCCAGGTTCCTGCAGCAGCAGAGAAAGGGAGGTGTACTCCACAACCTATCTCTTGCCTGTTTCTAGTCCTGGGGGGCAGCTGGGATCAGGGATCAGAGGTTGTGTGGAGAAACGAGGAGAGGCAGATTTCTTCCAGACGAGTTGTTGTTCAGCAGAGGAAGGGGAAGGGACACCAAGAGGTCAGGGATAACACTGGGCCTTGATGCTAATGGAGGGCCGGAGCTGGAAGAAAGGAAGGACCACTGAGTGGGAGGGTGGAGCTGAGGAGAGCGTGCCACCTCTCCAAGTTTACAGAGAAGAGTTCTGGTGACAGGTGAGCTGTTCTCTGGGGAGAGGGCAAGGGGAGAGGGCAGGCTGGCACTGACAGGTCGGGCGAGTTGGTGAGGAGGCTTCTACAGGCGAAGATAACCTTTGGAGTAGGGAAGCTGGTCTGAGATCTGGGCGGAAGGGGCGCCGAGCCTCTGCTCTCAGCTCAGGCTCTGTCCCCTCATCCCGCTCTGTCCTTCAGCACAAGTTAGCAGGAGGGTCCCTCTGGATCCCATCACTCTCCACAATGCCGTTGTCCTACGCCCTCGGTTCTCCAGCCCTGTAAGCCCCTCGCAGAGTCCTCTGTGCCCGGAGGGACCCAGGCAGGAGGCAAGTGCAGGCCAGGGCCGGGCCTGCAGCCTGAGGGTCTCTGTGTGGGGGCCTCCCGGAGCCTCCCCTCCTCTCCCCTGGGCCTCTCTGCTCCCTTGCTAGGGCGGGGACAGGAAGGAGCTAGGGAAGGGGAAGCCAGGGGCTCTGGGAAAGTTGCTGTAGAGGCTGCCCAGCCCCGGACTCCTCTGTGGCTGGAAATACCCGCTGCGTGGCTCCTGGCCCTAGCTTTCCAGGCATCCCCTGGGTTTGGCAAATGAAGCTGGGGCAACTGCCGGGTCACCACCAATGAGGTTCCTGCCTCCAGCCAAGAGGCCTCCACCCTGCTCCTCTTCTCTCTCCTTCTTTCCTCCTGACCGGCACACAGGAGGCCTGGGGAGAGCTTCCTTCACACACAGTGAAAAGGGGCTTCTCAGATCAGGGCCCTTAGCTTCTCCTCTCTTGGGCCCATTGTCTCTGCAGGCCAAAGCTGTCCTCATCAAAAAGGAGGGCCTGAAAACAAAAACAAGAAATAGACCCATAAATACTGACAACAGGTTGTTGGTTGCCATAGGGAGGGGTATGGAGGGATGGGTGAAATAGACGAAGGGGGTAAAGAAGTACAAACTGAAAATTATAAAATAAGTTATTCATAGGAATTGAAGTATAACATAGAGAATATAACTAATAATACTGCAATATCTTGGTATGGTAATGGGATAACTACACTTATATGGCAAGCATCTGGTAATGTATATAATGATCAAGTCACTATGTTGTACATCTGAAACCAATATAATATTGTATATCAACTTTAGTCCAAAAAGAAAGAGGGCCTGGTCAACACCAGTTAACCCAGCTCCGGCCACCACCTTCCCTGGTCTTCTGAGAAGGCAGGGGAGACACAGAATGGGTCATGAACTGTCAGCTAGTGGGCAGTCCAGCCGAATCTGTGTGCCCTCTTGATCACACGGGGAGGGCTGAGTCCTCCGGGCTGCCAGGAACCTCGATGACCAGGATGGTTCGGAAGTTGACCTTTTCTTCTGCCTACCCGCCTCTGCTCTGAGACACCACTGTGAAGGAAGAGGGGTGCCAGTGGAGACCTACACTTGGCCCTGGCTGCAGGATCATCTCTGAAAGGTCAAGGCCATGGCAATGATCAGTTCTTTCAAGCCTTCATCTCTTCTCCAAACCCATTCTCAGAGCTCCAGTCTTCCTCTAGTCAAGAACTCTGTCCAAGTCCTCTTCCCACAAAAAGCCCTCAGAGCAGAGGTTTGCACAGGGTCCATCTCCTTTCCATGCCCCACTTGACTTTCTTCTCTGTTTCCCACCCTCTGCTCCGCTTGCTTCATCCTTTAGAAGTCTACCTTTGGCTCTCCTTTGTCCTTCCTCTCCTCCTGGAACCCCTTTGCTGTCGGACATCTTTCCTCTACTCTAGTCCGCCCTGGCTGTGACCTGGAGGAAAGGAAATGACTATTTATTGGGCTCTGCAAATGCATAATCAGATATAGTCCCTTAGACATCCTCCCAGATCACTATAATTATTATCCCCATTGCACAGATAAGAAAACAGAGGCATAGAGTTAGAGTTAAACTATAAGCCCAAGACCACAGGGTTGGGAAGTGCCAAGAGCCGCCACCTCTAAGTTACACTGCTCACCAGATGCAGAGTTTGGGGAGAGGCCCCATTCCATCTTGTCCCTCCCCAGCTCTGTCCTGTAGTTTCTTCAGAACTCCGCCTCTCTCAGCGCCCATACTCAAGGTCCTCTCCCTTCCTCCTTCTCACTGGGGCTTCTACATCTTATCACCAGCCAGGCATCCTGTTCACCCCAGTGATGCCCCCAAATGAGACCTCAAGGCCACCACCAAGTCAACATCTTCCTCTCCCTTCCACCAGGCTCAGGCCTGTCCTGTGGGGACTCCACTCTGTCCCGCGGGAAAGACCCTGAGCAGGCAGTTCCTTGTAGGCACTCCAGAGAGAGGTGAATGCGGCCCCGCGGGGCGCCGCCTGCGGAGCGGGAATCCCGGCCCTAACCGCTGGCGCCCCTCGAGGGGAGGGGCGAGGGCGGAGGTAGTTCTGCGGCGGCATCTGTCCCAGGCGGGCGGGAAGCTGCTGCATTAAATTGTAAAATCGATTTATTGACCGGCAGGTGCGAGCAGCGGCAGATGGAGAGTAGCGCTGCCGGGCCGCATCTGCGGGGAGCGGCGGCATCGATCCCGGCCCCCCTTCCAAACCCGCCGGTCCTGGGCCTTTCTCGTCGGCTCGCCCCCCAGTTGCAGGGCCAAGGTCTGCGAAGCTGCGGCGCCTGAGTGGCTGGGGTAACTCGGCCCCCCCCGGTTCCCCCTCCTGGCCCCAGGGCCTGGAATGCGCCCCCACGGCTGGCAGGCCCTGCCAGCCCCACTGCCCCAGTTGGCACGCGGCGGGCCGGGCTGACGCGTGGCAGCGCCCTGCGGCAGATGAGGCACGCGCCGGCCTCATTTCAATGTGAATGGTTCGAATGGAGCAGCCATGTGGCAGCAACAGTTTGCAAATCTCTCCGCCTTCTGTGCAGCTCCCCGGCCGCCGCTCCCCGCACGTGGCCTCTTCTCCGCAGCGGCGCCCCTCAAGGTTTAAGCGCCCCGCCCAAGCCAGGGCTGCTCCCCCGCCCCTGGCCCTCCCGACCGGCGCTTGGCCCAGCCCCCACCGCGCTGCTACCTGGGTGCAGTGGGCCCCGTGGAGAACGCTGTCCTAGGGAGGGCGGGGTGGGGTGGGCACACCGGCCCCGGAGGCCTCGGGGCAGCGGCGCCGGCTGGGAGGGCGCGTGGTTTACCAAGTCGGGGAGGGATCTCGAGGCTCCACGCTGCCCCGCCGCAGCCCAGTAAACCAGGGTCAACTTGGGGACATGAATGCAAGACAACCTTGGCACCTCCCGCCTCCAAGTGCGGGTTCTGCCGGCTGGGGGGTTATGTGCAGCGGCCCAGCAGAGAGGAAAACAGAAGTAGAAGGCCCCTGGGGCGGAGGCCGTGGGCCTTCCCCGGCTCCGGCTCCGGGCGCTGGGCAGTGTTGCGGGTTGCAGGTAGGTCCGTGTGAGGAACCGTGGACCCTCAGTCAGTCCGCCAGGGCCCTTGCTTGCATCCATGCCCCCCTCCAGGGCGTCGCAGAGCGACTGCAGAAGGACAGGGGCAGCAGACGCCCACATCCACGTGCGTCCAATCGCACTGTGATTTGCGGCCTCCGATCGCCTCACAAGCCTTCTGCTCCTGGAAGACCCCAGGACACGTGTTGGGTTCTTCTTCCCGAAAGTCACGAGTGGGAGAAAAAGAGAGGAGCCCCAGCTGTAGAGTCTTCGTATTTCGGTTTCCTGCCTGTAGCGCTTAGCAACCCTGTCCTGCTTGGCAAATATGGGCAAAGTTGGACTCCCGCAGACAGTGGTGCTAGTGGGCACTCAGGGTCTAGGGCTGTGTCCTATTGGCCATAATGAACTTCTGGGAGGGCGCCAGACTCGCAAATAGGTGCTTCATAAATGCCTTTTGGTGGTGAGAAAAATTTAACCCTTTCCTCCTCAGGTCAGATGATTTCTAGGCCTCCAGGATACCTTCCTTGCATTTCGTGTGTCTGAGGATAATGATGGTACTTTTGTTTAGTCCTTGACTGTTTGCAAAGTGCTTTTGGGCACATTAGTGCGGATGTGTACGAGGGCAGAGTGTCCAGGTCTACCAATATTAAGTCAGATGCTTCCTGTGGGACTGGATGTCTCCCTTGAGGGTTAGGCAACAGACAGCGCCAGAAAAGGAGAGTTTTTACACCTCCGATGCCAGGATTTGGGGGTGGAAGCGGACAGCACTAGGTAGGGCTGGATGCCAGCTCAGAGGGGGGTGAGAGCACTCTTTGGCAACCTAGACAGGTTTAGGGATCCTTAGAGAAAGGGTGGAGAGAGGATGGGGATCCCACTTGTCGGGATCGCTGGAAGGCAAGCCCCAGGCTCCTCCTCCCTCAGGCCGGGGGCTCGCTGGCCCATAACCTACATTAACTCTGGAGCGCAGCCTGGGCCCATCTGCCGGCCCCTGCCCCACCTCGGTTCCCCACGCCAACCCGCTCGTGCCAGATGGTGGCTGGGAGGGGTGGCCGTGCGTGGGGGACCCCGGAGCCCGTCTCCTAACCTCGCCCCTCCCCCAACCCACGCTCCCAACCTCTTGTTTCTCATCCTTCCCCCCAACCCTTCACCACCAGCCCCAAGTCAAAAAAAATCAGACCATGCTCCGCATAGGCAGCTGTTGGGCTCCGCGCCCCCATCCCCCGCAAGCCTCCCGGGGCCCGGAGGCGTCCCTGCTCCCCCCGCGCCGATCTTATCGCCCGACGACAGCCATCGCTGTGCGGGCGGGCTGACAGCTGAAGCCACAGGGCCCCCGCTGCCCTCAGCGTCGCAGAGAGAGAGCTCCCCGGCACCCCCGGGACTGGGAGAAGCCGGCCTTCCCCGGTCTAAGGTCTCCGGGGATCACGCAGGGTTCCGGGAAAGCAGCTGCACTGCCGCAGCTCGGAGAAGTGGGGCCACCCGGGGGAACCGCGTAGGCAAGACGGGCGAAGCAGCCCGAAACTCAAAACGAGTCCGCTCTCTTCCAATTCCACCCCACATCTCGCCCTATGAGGAGAGGACCCGGGCCGGCCCGACCTCAGCCCCTCACCTTGGCTCGCTAGTGGCGTGAGCCAGCTCTGGAGCCAGGAGAGTTCCTCTCTGCCCCAAGAGAGCGACGGGACGCGGGCGAGGGCCTGGGGCTGCTGGGGTGGGCGCAGAAGCTGGAGCTGAACCCAGGTGAGGGGAGGCGCAGGAGGTGGGGCCAGGCCCTCATTACCATACAGCTGAGGACGCGCCCCCCTTCTTCCACCTCGGGGACCACGCTCCCCTCCCCCACCCCCGATCACGCGTCGAGGGGCTGGCACGCGCCGAGCCCTGGCTTGGGGCAGAAGGGAGTTGGCACGCGCTGGGCACGCCCCCTCTCCGCAGCTAGGGTGGAGGGAGGGAGCCCCTGAGTTTTAGACGCTTGGCCCCGCGCCTCGGCCCGAGTGCCCACAGAGAAGTTAATGCGTCCGCTGGCTTCCCTGCTGCGCCGGGAACGCCTGGTGGGTGGGCTCTCACAGGCTGGGGGCCGACGAGGCAAGGGCTCCTGAAGCTCCAGGAAAAAGACCTAGATCGGAGTTCTTTGGCGCTGCTTTCGCTTTCTGGGCTTAAGTTCTTTTTACCTGTTCGAGAGCTGCAGGTAACCAGCGCCGGCTGTGGACACACCGCCCACAGGGACTCTCCAGAGTCTCCGCCCCCACGACCATCCGGGAACCACTCGTTCACCTCCCCTCTGCCCTCCCGCTGACCTCCAACTATCGGGGTCTCTGCTGGTAACCCCGCGATTGCAAAGAACTGGTCACCTCGGCAAGCGCAGAGCTGGGGGACCCAGGGGTTGAGAGCGGCACGGAGGGGCGGAGACCTGTGCCTGACTGGCTGGCGGGGACAAGGATGGCGGGGGCGGAGGCCCCCTTCGGGCGGCGCTGGGGCTGTAGCTGCTAGAGACCCGGAGGGGAGGGGAGAGTGACCATGGGTCTGAGTGACAGGCGGCGAGGAGAGGAGCCAATATATATAAGGAAGGCTCCCCAGCGCGCAGGTTTCAGTAGCGGCGCTGAGCGCAGGCTGGAAATAGGAGGTCAAGGGCCGCATCTCAAGCCGTCTCAGTGCAGTGTACCGGAGCATTAGCCCGCTTGAAGCCCCAGGATTGGCCCGAGGACACGTCCTGAACGCGGCCACCGCCCAGCCGCCCTCACCTGGATTATCTACCGCAGAAGTTGGAGCGGAGCTAGAGAGCAGGCGAGGCCAGAGGAAAGCCCCGAGCAGAGCCTGGCTTTTCAGGGACCCCTCCGGCGGCTGGACGCTCGGGAAAGCGAGGTCCTGAACGGAGCCAGCTTCAGAGCCGACGGGTGGAGAGAGAGACGCCCTAGGGGATGGCAGCCGCGTCCCGTAGCCCCTCTGGCTGGGCGCTACTGCTGCTGGTGGCACTTTGGCAGCAGGTAACGTCCCGCGCCCCTCCGCCCCCTTCCACCGCGCCCTTGGGCCTCAGCCCCGGGCATCGGCCAGGCTGACCGCTCCCCTCTCTCCTTCTCTCGGTCCCGGTGAAATAGCGCGCCGCGGGCTCGGGAGTCTTCCAGCTGCAGCTGCAGGAGTTTGCCAACGAGCGCGGCGTACTGGCTAGTGGGCGGCCGTGCGAATCCGGCTGCCGGACCTTCTTCCGCGTCTGCCTTAAGCACTTCCAGGCTGTCGTCTCGCCCGGACCCTGCACCTTCGGCAGCGTTTCCACTCCTGTGCTGGGCACAAACTCCTTCGCCGTCGGGGATAACAGTAGCGGCGGGGGACGCAACCCTCTCCAACTGCCTTTCAATTTTACCTGGCCGGTGAGCACAGCCTGGGCGCACCGGGAGGTCACGAAAGACGAAAGAAGGGGCCCCCTGGGACCAAAGCTCTCGCCTCAGATTTCCTCGCCTCCCTCAAAAAACAAAACAGAACCACCAAACAAAACCAGGGCTCTCTCTTCTGATCCTTTCTTCCCTACTCTCTCCTGGGACCTCATCCTCGGGAAGGTTTTCACCAGTGTCCCCCTTCCCAGTTCTACACCCACACTTCTCCCAGCTCTTGGGATACAATTTTCATCACCCACCACCCCGGGCCGACCCCTACCTCCGCATGGCTCTCGCCTACCTGGGGTTCGCCTCTCGCCTTCCCGCTCGCGGGCGATGCGGCACGCAGACCCGTTATGTTGACCCGGGTGCCGTAACTGTATCCTGCAATTAGATTAATTAAACGGGCTGCCGCAAGGCAACCCCCCTCCCCCGCCCCCGCGCCTGCTCATCTCGCTATCTTCTGTCTTACCCCGCCCCTTCCTTTCGCTTCCCAGGGTACCTTCTCACTCATCATCGAAGCTTGGCACGCGCCAGGAGACGACCTGCGGCCAGGTGAGCAGCTCGCTCTGCCGCCACAGGGGGGCGACAGGGCACAGCGCCGAAAGAGTTAACCTGTAAAAGGCGGGGGAAGTGCGGGGTGGGAGGGGGGGGGGGGGGGGGCAGGACGCTTAGCTAGGCCTGGAGCTGCGCCCCGCGCTGCACTCTCGGATTCCGCCCGCTGCCTGGACTCTGAGCACAATTGCGTTTCCTGCGGGTTATTTTTGGCGTGGGAACGCGGGGAGCACAGCGGTGAGAAAGGCCGAAGCTGCCAGCGCCGCTGACGGGCCCCTTCCTGTATTTTACACCTTTCGCGAATTCCGCTCCTTTGGAAAGGGAATAATGGCTTTGGGATGTTGTTCTGACACAGAGGAAAAGGATATTTCAGCAGAACAACAATTCTCACTTTGAAAAGGAAAAAAGCATCTCTGAGGGAAGAACCCCTGAATGGGCACCAGAGGACCCCTTGCTTCCAGGGTCCCCCCCAGGCCTGGAGGGCTTTTCTTTTTCTTTCCCTTTTATTTTATTTTTTCCATTTTGACCTCTTTTCCTCTTTCCCCTGCCTATCTGCCTCCAGAACAGTGGGATATCTTAACATCCTTCTATTGTCCCCTTTTTGAATGGTATCAGCCCCCTGGCACATGCACACGTACAGGGCAGCTAAGCAGTGGGACCCTTGTGTTCCTCCGGCCTGTGCTTGCTGGCAGGGTGGCGTCATGTGGACACTAGTTTGATCCAGCAGTTGCTAGCACTCCTGGGAATTGGCTGCCCTTCCTTGACCCGGACCTCTGCCCCTTCAGAGGCCTTGCCACCAGACGCCCTCATCAGCAAGATCGCCATCCAGGGCTCCCTAGCTGTGGGCCAGAACTGGTTACTGGATGAGCAGACCAGCCCTCTCACAAGGCTGCGCTACTCTTACCGGGTCATCTGCAGTGACAACTACTATGGGGACAGCTGCTCACGCCTGTGCAAGAAGCGCAATGACCACTTCGGCCACTACGTGTGCCAGCCAGACGGCAGCCTGTCCTGCCTGCCTGGCTGGACTGGAGAGTACTGCGACCAGCGTAAGCAGCCAAGTTCTCACCTGCCTGGAGGGGGTCCCCTGAGCAAACACGGAGGTGTCTTTTCGGCTACAGTCTGCCTCCCTTACAGCACAGGGGTGGGCTGCCCACTGGCTGGGCCACAGGACCAGCTGGGGGTGCTTACAACAGGCTCAGACTCCACCCTCTCTTTGCTCAGCACTCCTCTCCGTTGGGCCAAAGCCCACAAGGACCCCATTACTGCATCCCACCCAGACTGCATTCTCCTTCCCTGGGGCATTGTTGCCCTTTAAGACACCCAGGGCTCCTATGGGAGGCCAAGAGTGGGAAGTGAGCCCAGGAAAGCTGGGGTACCCCCAGGCCAGGAGAGAGAGAGTGGGGCTTCCGGGGTGTTGACATTCCGACCTTACCCAGGCCTGCCTTCTTTCCTCAGCTGTCTGTCTTTCTGGCTGTCATGAGCAGAATGGCTACTGCAGCAAGCCAGCAGAATGCATGTGAGTAGGGGATGGGAAGTGGAGTAGGGGGATGTCCCCTGGCCAGGCCCTCACCTCATCCTCAGCCTCCTTTCTGCTCAACAGCTGCCGCCCAGGCTGGCAGGGCCGCCTCTGCAACGAATGCATCCCCCACAACGGCTGTCGCCATGGTACCTGCAGCACCCCCTGGCAGTGTACCTGTGAGGAGGGCTGGGGAGGCCTGTTCTGTGACCAAGGTGAGTCAGGGCAAAGAGGGGACAGGGGATGGGAGAGATGGGCAGACGTGGGGACCAGAGTTGTCGCTGGGACCCTTACTTGGTGACTGCTGAGTTGGTTTTCGCACTCTGCTTGGGAGCTTGGAACCTTTAAGAGGCATTGTAATTGGCCTAGAGTGCAATGGTGGGTCCATCGTCTGCAGGTGCTGGGGAGGCAGGGTAGCTGGAGAAGCCAGGAGAGTGACAAGTGGGTAGTCTGGAGGTCGCATTCACAAATTCCAGCAAGGCCAGAGAGGGATGCGAGCTCAGTTCCTCTTTCACCCTGTAGTTACCTATTAACCCCCTAGGTGTTTGCTTACCTGCCAAGGCTGTTTGAGCAGCTCTCCCGTAAACAGCTGTCCTGTAGGGTGTGCCCACCAGATGCCCGAGGCTCTGGGTGAGCTGGGCCTCTGGGCAGAGTGACATCTAACCGACTCCTCGGTGTGGCCAGAAACAGCCTCCCTTGTTCTTCCCCAGGGCACTTGCCAGGCAGCTGCCTGAGCCCAGCCGGCTCTTGCTGGTGTCTGCGGGGGCTGGGGGGCCCTGGTCCCTCTTCTGACTATACAGGGGTCTGCCAGTCCCAACTGTGGGGGAGGGAGCCTTTTCTCTTTCCTCCTGGTAGCCAGCTGCAGCATGTCCCTCCCGTTTTTCAGGTTCAAATGGAGTGGCTGCTACCATGGAGACAGCAGCACAGACCTGGGGAGGGTGGACAGGGGCTTGCCAGGATAGAAAGAACTTGCCTAGCTAGGCCCTGACTCACTGGCAACGGGGACTTGGAATTCAGCCCCCGTGTGTGAGTGTGTGTGTGTGTGCGATGCTTCCCTCTCCCTCGCAAAGACACACACACACCTGGTCCCTGTCCATTCTCTTTCCTCTCCCCACATTTGTTCCCGTGACACAGTCATATACTCATCCTGTGCAAACACAGCCCTTACTCTGCCTGTATTTGCTCTGTCTGGCTCTCTCTCCTAGTCCTGCCCAAATAAGAAAACAAATACTTGCATTCAGAATGCCCTCATAACACATTCCCCTTTAACAAAAATGCCTGGTCACGACTCGTGGTGGCTCTCGCCTCCCCTCTGCCGTCTCCATCTGTTAAAATATCATCCCGCCTTTCAGGCTTATCTTGGTGGCCCCTTCCCCGCAAGGAAGACTTTTCTGACTTCCTCCTCACCATCTGCCTTGTCCTCCACTTCTCTTCCTTACTTTTATTCTACCCCGGCTGCCAGTGTTTGTGGGCTGACCTGGCAGGCAGCTGTCCAGCTGGGTTTTTCAACTTTGATTGATTGTACTAGTCAGATGTGGTTCAAGGTGCTTCGATATTCATGATTTCATTGGGGAAGGAGGAAGAATATTTGGGCCTGGAAGACTTTGAGTTGAAGCCTTTGGGCCAAATATGGGCAGTGAACTTGCACTACAAGGAGCCTGGATATGGGGACCATTTTTGGCTCTGCTCAGTGGGTGGTTCCTGTCTCCACAGATCTCAACTACTGCACCCATCACTCCCCGTGCAGGAACGGGGCAACATGCTCCAACAGTGGGCAGCGGAGCTACACCTGCACCTGTCGCCCGGGCTACACTGGTGTTGACTGTGAGCTGGAGCTCAGCGAGTGTGACAGCAACCCCTGTCGCAATGGAGGCAGCTGTAAGGTGAGGCCCGGGCCAGCGCAGGAAGCTCTAACCAGGCATCCCCACCCAAGTGGCCAGTGGATGCACAGCCATGGACAGTGAGCAGGTAGGGCCTAGCCCCTAGCCCTGCATCTTTTCCCCCAGGCTCTGACTTTGGCCCCTTTCTGGTCTCTCTCCAGGACCAGGATGATGGCTACCGCTGCCTTTGTCCCCCTGGCTACTATGGCCTGCACTGTGAACATAGCACTTTGACCTGTACTGACTCTCCCTGCTTCAATGGAGGCTCCTGCCGGGAGCGCAGCCAGGGGGCCAGCTATGCCTGTGAATGCCCCCCCAACTTTACTGGCTCCAACTGCGAGAAGAAAGTGGACAGATGTACCAACAA
The DNA here is from genome assembly GCA_029783875.1 of Phataginus tricuspis. Classification (NCBI taxonomy): domain Eukaryota; kingdom Metazoa; phylum Chordata; class Mammalia; order Pholidota; family Manidae; genus Phataginus; species Phataginus tricuspis. The sequence continues at coordinate 16,237,274 of JAQQAC010003584.1, read as the reverse complement.
CCCGTGCGCCAACGGTATGTCCCGTTGCCTTGCTAACCTGGTGGACCAGCCCTGGAGCCAAGAGAGCCTTCTGCTGAGGGAGGGTCGGGAGAGGAGAGGCCTCGTCTCTCCCTCTGGGCAGGCTGATGGGGGTTCCCGTCTGCTCTGGACAGTGAAGAGCTTTGCTTGATCGGTTGGAGGGCTTTAGGAGAGGAACAGAGTAGCAGTGGGTACAGGCTAGGGAGAAGGGGTGGTGCACACCCTGCTGGCTTCCATTCCTATTCCCATGTCAGAGCCCTGACCTGGCTGGAGTGGCCTCTGACCCTCCCCAGGAAGTCCTGGGCTGGAGAGAGGGACTTTGGAGGCATTGAATTCCTCCTTGAGGGAGGCTGGCACAGTCAGAGCCCTGCTCGTGAAGACCTCACTTTGCCCCATGGCCACGTGGAGCCCGGCAAAAGGCATCTGGAATGAATGGACAGCATCTTTTGGGGCACAAAGCATGCTGGCTCTCTTTGTCTCCTTGCTCCCGGTGACCCCCCATGAGGCAGGCAGACAGCACCGTGTAGGAGAGAAGTCAAGGAGCTGGGAGGGGTTGGAAGTGCTGAGATGGAGCCCACTCTCTGGCCAATTACTCAGTTAACTCTTGTTAACATGTGCTCCTGCCTTCATGCATTATCCTACCTAACCATCAGAGATTTCCCATGGAAGGGATGGCATTATAGTCCAATTTAACAAATGAGGAAATGAGGCTTAGGCATAAGGAAAAGCAACAGGTGCCGGATCCCCAGCTAGAGAGAGCCAGCCAAGACTGAAGCGCAGCATATCTGTCCCGTGCTACCGTAAAGCTCTATACATGCTGGTACTTTCTACACATGAGCCACTGAGACATAGAAGACTAGAGTCACCCTCAGCTCTAGGTCTCCTGACTCTTCAGTGCCCTTTGTAATGAGATCTGCAGATGCTGGCCGTGCTCATGAAGGCAGGGGGATCCGAGCTTGTTCCTGGGCCTCCGGTCCTTTGCACCAAGGGGGTGCCCAGGCCACCGCTGACTTGTGCCTGTGTGTACCCACAGGGGGCCAGTGCCTGAACCGAGGTCCTAACCGCCTGTGCCGCTGCCGTCCTGGATTCACGGGCGCCCACTGTGAGCTCCACATTAGTGACTGTGCCCGCAGCCCTTGCGCCCATGGCGGCACTTGCCATGATTTGGAGAATGGGATTGTGTGCACCTGCCCTGCCGGCTTTTCTGGCCGGCGCTGTGAGGTGCGGACACCTAGCGATGCCTGTGCGTCAGGACCCTGCTTCAATGGGGCCACCTGCTACACTGGCCTCTCCCTGGACAACTTCGTCTGCAACTGCCCCTATGGCTTTGTGGGCAGCCGCTGCGAGTTCCCTGTGAGCATGCCGCCCAGCTTCCCCTGGGTGGCTGTCTCACTGGGCGTGGGGCTGGTGGTGGTACTGGTGTTGCTGGGCATGGTGGCAGTGGCTGTGCGGCAGCTTCGGCTTCGGCGGCCCGATGACGGCAGTAGGGAAGCCATGAACAACTTGTCGGACTTCCAGAAGGACAACCTGATCCCCGCCACCCAGCTCAAGAACACAAACCAGAAAAAGGAGCTGGAAGTGGACTGTGGCCTGGACAAGTCCAACTGCGGCAAACAGCAAAACCACACATTGGACTATAATCTGGCCCCAGGACCCCTGGGGCGGGGCACCATGCCAGGGAAGTATCCGCACAGTGACAAGAGCTTAGGGGAGAAGGCGCCCCTGCGGTTACACAGGTGAGCAGCACCTGGAGGCTCAGGGCCTGGACCCCAGGACAGGTGGGAGGCTGGCACCAGGTTCCTGACTGCTTTTGAGCAAATGGGGTTTTGCTACTGACAGGATTCTCCCAAAAAGATTTCTTCCAGGGGTCCTTCGGCCCTCCCTCCACTCATTCATTCATTCATTCACCAGTGCAAGTGTCCACCCTATGTCTCTTCTGACCCCCATCTTTCCACAGCATGGCTTGCCTTTACTAGCAGTGCTGGCTTTTTCTATACCTGAGGACCCTTTGGTAAGGCTGGGGGTCTCGTGGCTCTCAGGGGGCTGTTCCTGACTACCCGCCCTCCCTTATTAGCATTCAGCACCCCAGTCTCTCTGTCTTCTCCCAGAGCTACATCTGCCTGCGCCCTTTGGTTCTCCAGGGTCCAGGTTAGCACCCCACCCTCCCCCCAGCCCTCTCCCCATCCCCCCTCACTAGCCTGTCTTGTGTTCCCTCAGTGAAAAGCCAGAGTGTCGGATATCAGCGATATGCTCCCCAAGGGACTCCATGTACCAGTCTGTATGTTTGATATCAGAGGAGAGGAATGAATGTGTCATTGCCACAGAGGTGAGTGCTGGGCTCATCTTCTCTTCCAGCAAGTCCCCTCCTGCCTTTTGGGGATGGAAAGTGGTCTTGTTGCTCTTGACCCCAGGGCAGCTCCTGAAGGGTGGGTCAGAACCCATCCTGGGCAGGCCAGGTTCAATGGCCCCCGGCTCCCTGCTGGTCTCGTTGCCACAGGGGGTGTGAAACAGGAGCTGTGGTGGTGAGCTGGGCCTGGTCCCTTCCTGCTGTGTTAGTACTGGGCTGGGCAGGTGGCTGTGGCACCTGGCCAGCTCCCAGGTGCTGCTTCCCAGCTGCTGGTGGGTGAGGGTGGTTGCCTGGGGCCCTTCTGTCCCCTTTTCACTGGCTTCCTCCACTGGCCCACCTGAGCTCCGGCTCCCAGGCATGTCCATGTGTTGGGACAGAAGATCAGGGAGGGCTTCCCCACCTTCCCTTTCCTCCACCTACCCATTTGGCTTCTCCCAGGGAGGCCTGGGGAGAGCTGTACCCCAAGGTAACCTACCTCCCCATTCTCCACATGGTCCCCAGGTATAAGGCAGGAGCCTTCCCAGGACATACCAGCTTTGCCCCAGCAGCTGGACCTTCCTTCTGCATTGTTTACATTGCATCCTGGATGGGACATTTTTAATATGCAACGTGCTGCTCTCAGGAGGAAGAGGGAATGGCAGGAACTGGACAGACTGTGAACTTGCCAAGAGATGCAGTTCCCTTCCACACCTTTGGGTGTCTGTCTGTCATCACAGTGGCAGCCACACCAGCCAGGGGAACAGAGGAGAGGTACCACTTGGATCTACCTTTCCAGCAGCGGCCTTCAGAGGGCTCCTTTTGGGTTCTGGCCTGTTTTCCAGAGGGCATGACCGTGGTCCTGTGAGGCCTGGAGCTGCCGTGACCTCCACTGGCATCTGTGTTTCCAAAAGTGCCTTTGGCCCGGGCTCCATGGCGACAGCTGGGTCCAAATCAGAGAGGAGAGAGGAGGCCAGTAAGGGCAGGGCTGCCTGTGGGCCGGGAGACCATTGGGTGCGGCTCTTGGCAGGAGTTTCCCTGCAGGTGAGGTGAGCACCTGAAATGGGAGGAGCACTTTCTGCCCTGTGCCTCCAACTGCTGCATGTGGGCCATGCTCGCAACGCCGCCGCAGCCTCTCCTTGGCCCAGGCCCTCTGGGCGAGGATGTTTGCCAAGCCTCCCCTGGCTTCCATCACTTCTCGCCTCGGATGCCTCCTGAGGTGAGTCCTCAGGTGGGCCCCCGTGAGCAGACAGGCAGAGCATCTGCCAGGGGCCCCAGGCCTACCTGGGGAGCTCAGGGCAGCGATGCTGGAAATCCCAGCGAGGGAGAAGCCGGGCGCGGTTGCCACCTAGGCCTTCTCCTCCCCCCGGGCCGTTCCTGTGGCCTTGAGCCTGGGTTCTGCCCACGCCCACTACTGCCCCCAGAACACCCTTGAAGCTGATCTTCAGAAATCAATAATACGAGTTTTTATTTTGTTTTTGGTAGTTTATTTTGGAGTCTAGTATTTCGATAATTTAAGAATCAGAAGCACTGACCTTTCTACATTTTATAACATTATTTTGTATATGACGTGTATTTATACTGTGGAACAGATGTGTACAGGAGTTTACTACTTCATGGGTCCTGTCTTTGTGATGGCAGAGTGAGAATCCTCTCCCCCTCCTCCCGGCTCCCCTTCTCATCCTGCTGGCCACTGCCCCACTGGGGCCTGTCCGTGCATGTAGGCTTGGTCTGCTATGCTCCAGGCGCTACCCCCTTGCAGTGCTTGGCAGACTCATGGCTTGAGACTGGTTGCAACTACCTTTCCCAACATTCCCTGGGCAATATTCCCCTATAATCTCCTCAAGCCTGAAAAAATTTGTGGGTTCCCTGGTCAGCCTGGGGGTTACAGGACTTTTGGGGAAGCGCATAGTCTGGCCTGTTTTCCTCTTTTCAAAAAAGATTCTCTTGCCAGAGATTAACTATAATGACACTGGGTCCTGCCATTGTAGGGTTTTAGATGGACTGGCACCCTACCCTTTCCTCAGCCCAAGTCTTGTGGGGCTGTGAGTGGGTTGCCTTGGACCTGTCCTCCCTGCAGCTGGACAAGAGAACTGAGTCCGACACCTGGTCTGCCCAAAGCTGCAGGAACTTATTGGACTGCAGGGAGGTGGGGGGTGGAGGAGGTAGCCTTCCCTGAGTCCAGGTTTCTCTGGCTGAGACATTAATGAGGGAGTTCCCAGTCTCTGCTTAATATCTAGCTTACTCTAAGGCACAGGATGGTCCCTAAGGTGCCACAGTCCTCTTTCAGCAGCCACAGACATCCCCCATGGAAAGCAAATGATGAAAAAATGAGCCATTGATAAAAAAGCTGACCAGATGCTCCCAGCTCTCAGCCTGTCCACAGTAAAGCAAATGGAACCCTTGATGCTTACGGTGGAGTCCAAGGATATGCAATACCACTTGCCCTCCTCCCTCTTCCTCCTCCTCCCTCTCATACAAACAGCACACCTGCCCCTGATCTGGGTGCTTATGCCAGAGACACAGAAGCAGGAGTCCCAGGCTCACCCACACTCACCCGCATGCACACGCTCCTCGCCTTGGTCGTCGCTCCCTGCGCCCCTTGCTGCACACTCAGGGTATCAAACAGGAAAACATTCAGGGAACTGTTCCCACAGCCCAAGCCGGCAGCAGGGGGAAGAACAACACGACCTCACTCTTCCTGCCCAAAATGAAACAGGAAAGCAGCTCCCGGGCCCTGGGGGTGGGGGAAACTGGGCTGGGACACGAAGGCAAGATGACGAGGCTCCCATGTGGGGGACAGGTAGGACACCCGCGAGCCTGCACGTCCACACCACCAGGCCGTGCTAGGCTGCATGGGTGGCCAGGCCCTCCGAGAAGGGCCCTGAAGGGGAGCTGGCTGGCTTACCCCACTTGTAGGCTCTGATATCCTAGACAGGGAGCTGGGAGAGTCCACCGTACAGGTTTTCTGGGGAAAGAAAGGATCCGTGCATGGACTTGGCCTGGGCAACTCCAAACTGTGGCTCGTGCCAGGCTCCACCTCTAGCGACATGACAGAAGCTGGACCAGGCACTTGGAGTGTGAACAGGCCACAGTGGAAGCCCTTCTCTCCCCAGGGTTTCCTGGCGGTCACTCCCTGAGGGTGCAGCCCCTTCCCACAGGTCAGGAACCCAAGACTTTCCCGCTGGAGTGGTCAAGTGTATAGAAGTCCCAGACTTGGCAGAAACAAGGGCAGATGATGGCTCTAGATACACTGTGAAGTCCTGTCCACGATTTAGCGAACATCCACATTTAATCTGCCGAGTACTTCACAAGAGAATTCAGAGGTTAGCAGTTCCTTAAGTGCCTGGAGGCAGTGCCCCGCCTAAAGGATAAGTTTGACCTCATGTGACCTCCAGCTCGAGGACAGCTGCTTTTCCAGCGTCCAACGGCCCAGTAACGACCTGGCTATCTCTGCAGGGAGGTGAGTCAGAGAGAGGATGTGAAGAAGGGAGAAAGGCCTTTAATCCTGCTTATTCAGCCAGGGTTCACGCTCCCGCCTCAGAGCCAAGGTCAGACTGGTCAGGTTCAGAAAAAAAGGGACGGTGGCTCCTACGTCCCCCATCCCAGGTAGACAAGGCCACTAGCCCGAACTCAGGTAGAACCGCCACTCCACCTCTGACAAACCCGGAGGGCTCTCCCCGCCGGGCAGCTCTCCCGGCCTTTCCCTGTGGGTCCGCACGACCAGCAGGGCCAGCCCTCCGTCCCACGTGGCCAGCTGCATTCCGGGAAGGCGATGGAAGTGATTCACTCAGGGAACTGTGACTGTCCCTTCCCGGGAGAGGATGCGCCTGGGAGGTCCCAGCGGCCTTCCCCGGGCAGCCGCACCCCCCTCGCGCCCAGGGCGCGCGGCCCTGCCCCGCAGCCCCGCCGGATCCCGGAGCCCCGAACGGGGGCGGAAGAGGCAGGTGCGGCGCGCCGGCCCGGGCCAGCCCTCCACCTGCCGCCCCCGCCGGCGCCCCGGAGGCCCCGCGGCCCCGCCCCCCGCGCTCTTTGTTGCAGCCCGACTTCCTGTTTGCGGCCTCCCGACCCCGCTCACTTCCCGGGCCGGGAAGCCGCCGAAGGCCGCGAGCTTCTCGGAGACCCCCCCGTCCGCTCGGGCCCGCCCCCGCCTCCCCGAATCCCGCCCCGGCCCGGGCTCCGCTCCCCGGCGCCAGAGGGCGCTGCGCGGCGGGCGGGGCGGCCAAGGGTCGGCGCTCAGCCCTGCCGCGTCCGGGGGGACAGGACGCGAGTTAAGTTCTCGTCCTCGTCGCGCAGTGCCTCCCCCAGGCCCTGAGGCCCTAAGCCGAAGGACCAAACGACAGGGATCAGCGAGATGCTTTCCCCTAAAGGCGTCAGGTGTCCAGAGAAGCAGGGCCCGCCGTTTGCGTCCTCTGAGCCGTCGCAGGCAGCCGCGCCCTCCCCGCCGGCAGTCCTCAGCTCTCACCCGCAGCGAACAGCCCCCCGGAGGGAAGCAGAAAGGCAGGGAACGGGTTTGAACTGGGAGGCTGAAGCGCGCTTCCAGCGCCACCTCTCATTGGCCAGTAACCTGGGACAAGTCCATCCACTTCTTCGTGCCTTCCGCACTGATTGAGCACCTTTTATATGCCAAGCATTGGCGATAAAACATGGTCTCTGCCAAGGAGGCTGACCATCTAGTTAATTATGTTTACCCTCTCAGAGGATGACAATACTTGCACATTACTATGAGGTTGAAATGAGTTGGCGTATGAAAATATTTGTGCGCAACAACTTCCGCCACTGGTTGGTCAGTCCTTTTCAAGCTCATGCCAGCAAGCCACTTTCTGTAGTTTCCACTCTCCCAGCGCCTAGGATGCCGGTGGGCTAGAGAGGAGCTTGGAGTCCGGCTCGAGAGTCCCAGCAGTAGCCCTAGGTTCAAGGAGGGAGCTGGGAGCCCAGCTTTGCCTGCACCACTGCTTCCCTTTTCCCTTTGGGCTTTCTTTAAGGAACACCCCTGATGCAGGTCAGTCTCCTTTGATGCAGGGAGTAGTGGTAGGAAGACCCTGGCTGTGGAAGGGACAACCAGATCCCAGATCCTCAAGAGTCCCCTTCCCCTTGGACATCTGTCTAAGCGGCTTTTGCCACCTTTTCCCTGGCCTCTGGGGCCCTGCACCCTTTAACACTCTGGCTGAGAGAGGGCTCAGCTAGTTCTCTTCATCGCCAGAGGTCCTCTGAGACTACAATGCAGGGTCCAAAAAGCCATCTGAGGTTACAGCCAGACACAATGTGACCAGCATCCCAGGTGTCTGTACTTAGTAATAGGTCAGTTCTGGGCCCAGGCCCGCACTGTGTCATGGCACCCCCTGCAGGGCAGAGCCGAAGCCCTCCCAGCAAGGCCAGCCTTTCTGTCTCCAGTGATCCCTACCCCACTCAGGCTGGAGGCAAAGCAAGCCCTGGGGTTGGCAGACGGAGGTATGCCCCTTGGCTTGTCGGAGGACCGCCATCCCTTACCCACAGAGGCAGACGTCTGGGCCACGAGTCCAGGTCAGTTTCACCTCCACCCAGTGACCTGTTTCACTTGATGCTTCCTCTTCTCTCTCTCTAAAAGGCCCTGGACTCTCCTTCCCATTTGCAGTGGCCTTGGGGGGTGGTGTTCCAGTGGCTTCCATTTAAAGGGCTTCACTTTCTCTGCTCTCAGTGGGCCTCAGTGTCTGTGCCCACAGTCAGGCCTCTTTGGAGAAGTCAGACTTCTCCACATGGGCTGTTCTCTTCTACAGCCAGGTCCTACCGCAGTGCAGCACTTCCGTGGGCTCTGATACTCAACTCTGACCCCATGGGTCTCCTCTCTGTATGCAGCCCTGTCACTCCACCGAAATGCTCCCCGCAATGGCAGTTATCAGTCCTGCATCCAGCCACTTCCTGAACTACACCTTCCTCTCTCCTTGGAATTGGGAGAGAGGCCCCACCATCCCAACCATCTGTTGGAGGCTTGGCCCCGCCCCTTGCAGGTGGGCTAGGCCTGCGTTTGGAATAACTGGAACACTGGCCACCCCAGGGTGCCCTGTCAGCTGTATCTTCCTCCCTCCCTGGAAGTTAGAAATGGGCAGGGAGCCAGGTGTTCCCACCATCCCATGCAGCCTTCTAGGACATGGGTGGGTCCTTACAGTCCTTGCTCTCTGCACAGACCAAGCAACCTTCCCACCTTGGCCCTGGATTCAGCTGGCATAACCAGCAGGGCAGCTGCCCTCTCCTTTTCTCTCCCCCTGCTGATGTGGATTGTACTGAGGGAGTCAGCTACTCCTTCATCCCATTCTTTTGCCAAGGTTGGGAATTGTGTCCTTCTTGCACATGGGACAAGGACGTGAGGACACACTTATCTTTCAGAGGGAGGTATAGCCCTCTGAATTGATTAATTAATTAATTTTAGCACCCCTTCACCCTCCCCCACAAGCATACACGAGCAACTATCCCATTAGTAGCAGGCTTCGGGCTGACTACCACCCACTCTGCTAACGGCACACTCCCTTAGCGCCTATTTGTTGGAATAACCTGTGAATTGCATGGCAAGAATGGAGGGTGAGATAGTGGAGGTTTCCTCCACTGAATCAAAAAACTACCCCATCGCTTTCCTGACCCACTCAGTTCTGCATTGTGTCAGGCTGAGAGGTGGGGTAAAGGAGACGCTCCTCCTGTGCATCTCAGCTGCTCTCAAGACCCTATGACAGCATCACTTTATTCCTGATACCCGACATGAGGGTCTTCCACATATCATGCACTTCTGTAACCCCAGTCGGGCGTCCTATAATTTAACTTGATCCTGACACTATCTGCTTGGAGATAGTGTCACATCCCATCGATTAAGGGCTCAGTCCCACAAGACTGCCTCCAACTTCAGATGCCAATTCCAGGTCCATCTATGCTTCTAACTGACATGCTATAGATTTGCGGGTCCCATAATCCCCTCCTTGGGGTCAATTAATTTGCTAGAGTGGATCACACAGCTCAGGTAAAAACAGTTTACTACTAGATTACTGGTTTATTATAAAAGGATGTAAGTCAGGATCAGCCAAATGGAAGGGATGCGTAGGGTAAGTCGTGTGGGAAGGGCCGCGGAGCTTCCCTGCCCCCTCTGGGCTCCCCACCCTCCCAGCACCTCCATGTGTTCACCCGGAAGCTCTCAGAAACCCCTCATTACAGGGACATGACTGATTAAATCATTGGCCTTTGGTGATTGAACTCAGTCTCCCCTGTCCACTCCCAGAAAGTTCCAACCCTCTGGCCACATGGTTGGTTCCCCTGGCAACCAGCCCCATCCTTAGGGACTTTCCAGTTGTCCCCTCATTAACATAAACTCAGGTGTGGTTGACAGGGGCTTATGAGTAACAAAAGACACTTTTATCAGTCTTATCACTTAGGAAATTCCAACTGTTTTAGGGGTTCTGTGCTAGGAATAGCATGAAGACCAAATATGATATTTCTAACTGCAGATCACAGTATCACGGCAGACTATGGCTCTACCCGATATGAAATGGAAAGTAAAAAATCTGGACTAAAAATTGTATGGAGCCCTGCATGCTCTGTGTGCTAGTGCTGGCTAAGGTGTTACTTCTTTCATTTCTCACCAGAACCTACAAGTTAGGTACTATTATTCTCTACTTCACAGTCGAGAAAACTGAGGACCAGAGACGGTGTGCCTGGGTCACCCAGAAGGTACATGGTGGAGCTAGGCTCAAACCTGGGCAAACTGGGCTTAGAGCCAAGTCTGGGAAGGTTTTTCATCCCTCTGGAATCAGCAGCTTTATAAAGGAACTTCCCATTTAGCATAATAAATGATCATGGTTCCCTACCTCCTAAAACACACCCTCCCTTGTTTCAAATAATTGTGCCCACTAACACCAGGACGTCATTGCAGCGACGAGAAGGAACAGATCATAAGGAAATGAGAAGTGACGGCCTGAGGGGAACAATAAGGGAAGATTCGTTTGGGAAAGGTCCCAAAAGGAAGCAGCCGTGTGCGACTCTGTGAGGTGCAGGGGCTGCTCTCTCAGGAGCTGGGACCTCGGCGGGCACATCTGCAGCCCCTTCCTGAGAGGAGTTTTGGAGGCAAGATAGGCTGATAGTTGGAGATGTTAAGAGAGGAACCGTCTGAGTGAGGTCAGAGTGCCTGGGAGTGTCCCGGTGGGAGGGCAGGAGACAGATACTGTTGGGAAGGATATGCAAGGAATGGGAACACAAAGAAATGTTCCCCAGGAAGATGGCCAAGCCCCCTGGGCCAACTGTTGTGGGGATTCTTATTTTGAGAGCGTCAAGATTGAATTTGTGTCTTGCAGGATTCTTCCTTCTCAGAGGTGCCCTGGCCTTTTCCAAGGGACAGCTTCATTGCTACTTACTTTTGTGGAGAAACTTCCACGAGCCAGCACTGTGTTGGTTCCTCTAGTCCTCCAAAGACAAGGATGCTTTCTCGGGAGCCCTCAGGTTAGTGGGAGGTAGGGTGTCAGATGCTAATTTGCGAGGAGGCTCTGGGGTTGGACTACTTGCCTTCAGACTAGGCTGCACAGCTTGCCGCTGGGTCACTGTGATGAGGTTGCTTAAACTTTCCTGGGCCCCGGTTTGCTCACCTATGAGATGATATTTACCTCATAAAGTAGTGACGTTTATAATTCAAATGAATGAAAAGCACTTAGTAAACTGCCCAGCTCAGTGTGAGCACCCAACAAAGGACTGTTTTTTGTTGTCAGCATGGTGGAGGAGAGAGACACAGAAGGGCGGTAACAGTGTGTATCACGCAGCACAGGGAGTGCCTAACTCTGGGGGGACCAATATTGGTTACCAGGGACCTCACCAAAGAAGTTATTAAGCCTGGGGCTTTGGTCAGGGTGGGAGGAGGCCTGGGAATGAGCATTTTGAAATGCCTCCCAGGTGATTCTGATAGGCTACCTGCCCCTAAAAAACCATTAACTTCTCTTTAAAAGTTAACTTTTCATTATTAAAAATTACATTTCATAAGCCTTGGAAAATAGAGAAAAAAATCACCCATAATCACAATACCCCAGAACATCCATTATTAATATGTGGTGTCCCCCTCTTTTTTTCCTCATGCATCTTGTTTTTGTTCTTTTAATAGCTTTACTCATAGTGCATGTAACAGTTCATATTTTCCATTTTTGTCTATGGAATCACAGGCATTTTTGCTACTTTGTTTTCATAATGGATTTTTATTTTTTAACTTTTTTTTCCTAAATAGAAGTGGTTTATGTTCTCTTAAGACATCTGAATTGGCACAAAAAAGCAAGTGCAAACCTCAGGTATTCCTACTACTCAGAGGTATAATCACTGAGCATTTTTATGTGTCCTTTCAGGTTTTTTTGTTTATGCAAGTGAACACATACAGACTTTTTCAATTTTTTATAACCTGCTTTTTCACTTAGTTATACATCATAGATAGGTTTCTATGTCAATAACTACAGGCATACATAATTGTTTCTAATGACTGCATAGATTTAATTTTTTTGGTATCATTAATGTACAATTACATGAGCAACATTATGTTTACTAGACTCCCCCTGCATAGATTTAATTTTATGTTTATAGTAATCCATCTATTGCTGGATATTTGTTTTCTTTGTGTGTTCACATGAATGGGTGTTTCTCCACTATGTGGACTGACCATAATTTATTTAAATATTTAGCTGTTTTTTGACATATAAGTACTTTTTCTTCTTTTGTTTTTCCTCTAATAAATAATGATACATTGAAAAATCTACAGGTGTATGGCTGTCTTCTATATTTTAAACAATGTCCTGGAATATTGGGTCAAAGGGCAGGGATATTTATGATTCTTGGTTGTGTCACCAAGCTGCTTTTTCAAGGGGTTGTTTGTGCCAATTCAGGTATTTCCAGCAATGTCTTTTTTTTTTTTAATTTATTTTTATTTACAATTTATTTTGGTATCATTAACCTACAATTACATGTGCAATATTATGGTGATTAAACTACCCCCTTCATCAGGTCCCCCCCACCAACCCCATTACAGTCGCTGTCCATCACCGTAGTGAGATGCTATAGAGTCACTACTTGTCTTCTCTGAGTTGTACAGCCCTCCCCGTGCCCCCACTACATTACGTCTGCTAATCGTAATGCCCCTTTTACCCTCTTATCCCTCCCTTTCCAGCAATGTCTTGGTACCAGTTTCTTGCCTCCCACCCGACTCCCCGAAGGAGGCAGATGGAGGGATGGCATATTCTCCCTAAGAAGCTAGCCGCAAAGGACATACTCAAATGGATGAAAGCAGACAGGACAGAGAGCAAAGGAGTAGAGGGGGGAGTAAACATGAGAAATGGAGGGAAAGAGAAAGGAATGACCAGAAACAACCATTTTTGCCTGTACTTTTTTTCAGTTGTAAAAGTAATTCATGCTCTTTGTAAAAACCCCAAACTTGTCCATAAATGTTTGCATTTAATACTGAAAGCCCTCCTGTGATGACAGGCTCTGCTAACAGTTTAGGTATATTCTTCCAGATTATTTCTTTGACAAATATTAATGTAGAACTTGTTTTGTTTTTAAAGAACTAACTTCAAACTATTCACACCATATATTGCAACATTCCTACTGGAGAGCGTGTCTTAGACACCTTTGCAAAGACTTTACATGTACAGATAATTTTTAGTTTTGATGCCTCATTAGAATTTATAATTAGTAATACTGCTCATTTTCTCTGCCAGAGGGCTCCCCCGGACCTAATCAGCAGTCTCCCTGAACCAGTTCCGCAGTTCCGGAGGCCGGCCTTCTGTTGCCTCCGTTTCCCTTTTCCAGCTGGTAACATATCCGGAGGCAGTCCCTTGCCGCTATTTAGGGGGTCAACCCCAGACGGCCTGAAAATCCTCGTAGGCCAGTAACCGAGGGAGAAGGCCGGTAGGTGCTCATGGCCTGCCGGTGGCCTCATTTGGGCCCTCCTTGCCCGCGACCACTCCCGGAAACTCCCAGAACCTCGGTGCCTAAGGATTAACCCAACCACTGTTGCAAGTCTCCTGTCCGGGCAGAATTAAACCCATCGCCTCAGGCAGGGCTGGCCTGTCTTTATGGCCTCTTTCCGCAGGTCCTGCCACCACTGCCAAAGCTACTCGGCTGTTCCGCGCTCACTGGCTTTTTCCGGAGCGCACCGGGCTCAGGGGATCCCACACGTGGCCCGGGGGCGGAGCCCTCACGTGAGGCCCTCAAGCTCCGGATGCTCTGCTTGACTCAACCTCGCAGCCTCTGTAGAACCCCTTGCCAGCCCCGTGACTCAGTTTCTCCATTTGCTCACTCGGGCCAACAGCGTGAGGCATCTGTGCGGAATGCTGGGGGTGCCTCAGACGGCTTCTCCAGAGCGCGTGGTCCCGGGCGGAGCCCCAGAGACTGGCATTTACGCCGTCCAGAGCGCTCGTTCTGGACGTGCCCTGCACTGGCCCGGGTCATGAGTCCGTGCCGCCTGGGGAGGCAGCGATTCCGCCAGGTGCACCAGCAGGACTGCTAGGGAGACACCAGCCTGGGACCGCCTTCCGTGGTTCCTGAAGGGCCCAGGCCATGAAGAAGCTGCCGTTAAGACGCCCAGTGCCCATGACCGTGCCCACTGCCCGCCGCCTGACGCAATCCGAGGAGCCCTTGCTGCATGCGGGGAGGTAGGGGAAACCTCCGGGTGGTTGCATCACTCCCGCCAGGTTTGCTACAGAGGTGGAGCCGAACCAATCAGCGGGCGCACTGGGCCCCGGGCAGGCCTTTCAGTTACCCACTCAGAGGGCGGCGCGGTTAAGCGAGCGGCAAAATACGAAGGTGATTGGCCCAAAGGGGGTTTTCCCCGCCCCAATCACCGCGGCAGCTGGCCGCGGTGGGCGGGGCCTCTCGGCCGGAGGGTTTAAAGGGCGCCTCCGAAAGGGCAGCGCAGCTGGAGCAACCCCAAGGTGCCAGGCCAGGTGTGCGCGTCCGTCGGTCCTTCCGTGCCCGCGCCGGAGACCAGCCCCGGAGGCCGCCCGGGCCCGTCCCTGTGCCCGGCACCATGAAACAGGAGTCCGCAGCCCGGAACACTCCACCCGCCTCGCCGGCCCCTTCGCCGCCCCCCTCGCCGCCCGCGCAGCATCCCCGGGACGATGGCGACCCCCACGCGCTGTGGATTTTCGGATACGGCTCCCTGGTGTGGAGGCCCGACTTCGCCTACAGTGACAGCCGTGTGGGCTTCGTGCGCGGCTACAGCCGCCGCTTCTGGCAGGGAGACACCTTCCACCGGGGCAGCGACAAGATGGTAAGCATCCGACCATGTCCCAGGGATTGAGGGGGTGGGGGACAGGATAGTGGGCGCTGGTGCCCTGGAATGTCGGGGCTCTCTGGGCACACGGTGACCCCGTGCTGATGGGGGAAACGTGTAATCTATGCCCGCGTTTTGTGGCTCAAATTTGTGTGCCCAGTGGATGCTGTGTAATGGCTCGAGTCTGTGATCCTGTGGATCGCCGTGTTGATGAGTATTTCTGCTCACCAGTCTGGGCCACTGCCCGGTGTCTATTTCTCCTGCATCCATGCATCACTCCCTCCACTGCCCCTGTATCAGTGATGCTCTCTGAGGCCTGGGCCAGCACGGCTGATAAGGGTTTCCTCTGGTACTGATGGCAGAGGTGACTTCTAATTTGTTTTTATAAAAATCTTTCTTCCCTCCCTAGCCAGGCCGTGTGGTGACCCTCCTTGAAGATCACGAGGTAAGTGCCTGAGTCAGGAGAGAGGCCTTGGGGCCCATAGTGGAGGGGTGTAGATGGAGCTCACGGGCCCTTGGCTGTCCTTGACTAGATTAGATGCCTTCTGGCCCTAGTTCAGTGCTCGCCCAAGAATCACCTGCGGATCTTGTTAAAATGCAGGTTTTAATTCAAAATTACAGTGGGGACTGAGACTCACTTCCCTAATACGCTTCAGGGGATGCCGCTGGTTCTCAGACCACACTCTGAGTAGCAATCCTGTTAGCTCTGGGGCTAGACCATGTCAACTCTTGGTAAGACAAAGGAGAACGAGGGCTTGGTATATTGCTACTAGATGGCCATGGAGCATGGTCCTAGGGTGGGACCAGCAGAGAGCTGTTACAACTGACCCCTGCTCGTGTTTCCCCTAGGGCTGCACTTGGGGTGTGGCCTACCAGGTTCGAGATGAGCAGGTGAGCGAGGCCCTGACGTACCTGAACGTGCGGGAGGCGGTGCTCGGTGGCTATGATACAAAGGAGGTCACTTTCTACCCCCAAGAGGCCCCTGATCAACCACTCAAGGCGTTGGCCTATGTGGCCACCCCACAGAATCCTGGTTACCTGGGCCCGGCACCCGAGGAGGCCATCGCAACGCAGATCCTGGCCTGCCGTGGCTTCTCTGGCCACAACCTGGAGTACTTGCTGCGTTTGGCAGACTTCATGCAGCTGTGTGGGCCTCAGGCACAGGATGATCACCTGGCAGCCATCGTGGACGCTGTGGGCACCATGCTGCCCTGCTTCTGCCCCATGGAGCAGGCTTTGGCACTGGTCTGAGGGGCTGGGCCCCTGCAGGGAGTGCTGACATGGACATGGGGGGCAGAACCCCACTCTGACTTGATATACTTGGAGCCCGCTAAGAGGACTTGGACGACGACTGGGGGCTTCTCTCTCCTAAGCCCCTGCCTGTCTGCCAGCCTCTAGCTCTCCTGCCTGACACTAACTTACTACTTGAAACTATTTATTGCACCATGTTGGTGTGGTGGGCAGGGTGGGGGGCCTGCCCGGGACATAGGGGCCCTGCTGAGCAGTGCCCCACCCCAGGCACCTATTGCCTGACCAGCTCCCCCCGGTGCTGCTGCTAACCCTGCACCCCCAGGCCTCCACCCCCCAGGGAGCCTCCCGGAGCCTTGACCCTCTGCCCCCGCCCTCAGATGGACCATTCTCTAGCCCTGGAAGTAATGCCTGCGAAAGGTCTGCCTGCTGGCGAGGGGCAGGAAGGAGCACAGAGGGGGTCCTGCAAGAACTGTGGCCCTTGTCGTCTATGCTCGTCCCTCAGGTCCCCAGGGCACAACTGCTTAGGCTGGGCCTGGGCCTCTTACCCATTTGGCTTTATTTCCCTGTCCCTCTGTTACCTTCTGTCACCTTTGTCTGTCAGTTTATTCCTGGGAAGTGCGTCACTGTAGGCCCTGGCACCTTCCCAGTCTGTCCCATACTATTATCCATAAACTGGTCTCTCATTATCTGTGCTGGAATGTGGTTCTTTCTTCAGATGGGGTTTGGGGCAGGTGAGGTGCTAAAGCCCTGCAAGGCTCATGAAAAGGGAAAGGGCTCCCTTTTCATCTTCATCCCTCTCTCCCGGGGAGAGGGCAGCTAAGCAGGCAGGGCTACCAGGCTCCACCACTTCCGTGGGCACCATTCACAGCTTTGTGCATGCAAAGAATGCCTCCTGAGTGCAGATCTATGCCTCCACGTGGACCCACTTGGCCGTCCTGTGAGCAGTGTCCTTGCCACCAACCTGGTACCCTGGGTCTCCTCCCAGCTGCCCTGGGAGGCTGCCACGTCTTCTAGCTGCTGCCTCTTCCTGCCAGCCAGACCAAACCCCTGACCTCCTGCTAAGAGAGCCTGTGGTTAGGGTAGGGTGATGACAAGTTTTAGGACAATCCTGACAGCAGAGGCCTGCGGTCTGGGGGACCTGGTGACCCTTTGACTTCTGAGATCCGGGTGCTCCCTGGTGTCGCCTCCTGGGGCTGTGACGTGAACTGTGCATTCTCTGTTATCCTGACCTGCCAGGACTCACCATGGGTGGAATGGGTCGCCCTGGTGTCCTCTGGGCTCCCACCTGAGCCTGGCTGCTACTGGCCGCTGCTGGCCAGGGTGCAAACCCCAGCCCCATGATCTCAGCCTGGTCCTGGGTCCCTCTACTGGAATCGCCCTTCAGTGGATTCGGTCTCTACTGGGCCTGCAGAATGGGTGTGGAGCCCAGATGGCAGGCTTTAGCCCCAGAACCTGGCTGTAACCCAGCTCCTCCCCTCACTGGCCCAGTGAAAGTATTCAATCCCCTGAGCATCAGTTTGCCCTGGGACGCTGGTATGTGTTGCTGCGGCTCTTGTTGTGGCTGGTCCCCTGGATTGGTCTGGCTGTTCCCAGCAGGGTCAGCTTCTGTCAAGCTGGGCAGCTGTTGTGCGTGGGGAGGATGCCCATGTGTTGGAGGCCTCGTGTCTTGGCCATTGATGGGAGAAGTGTGGAGTCCAGCCAGGTTCTTCTGGAAGCTGAGTCAGGACAACACTGAAGGCAGTAGACGGGAGCCCTGGGTGGCTGACTCCAGAGCCTCCTGTGCCAGGGCCGGGCCAGCCAGCCCGTCTTGGCGCTCAGCGCAGAGCCCTGCTCCCTACTGAATGGGGGAGGGGAGAGCTGCTTGCCAGCTAGTTGCATTTGGACTCTCATTCCTCAAACCATTCATTCAGCGAGTATTTACTAAGTTGCTGTATGTCAGGCACTGAACTAGGCACTGGGGATACAGCCATGAAGAGATCTTCCTTCTTAAGGGACTCAGAGCCTAGGACCTCTCTGAATGACCAGTTGGCATGGAATGTGTTATTATTGGAGGAAAAGGGGACAGTCAGCTTAGAAAGGGCTCCTGACCTGGAGGGAGGCTTTCTAGGGGAGGGAATGATGAGGCCATGCCCTGAGCCTGAAAAGCTATCTGTTGAACAGATGTTGGCAACAGCTTGCGTCAGAGGGGAAGCACGGTTGGACTGGCTGGGATAGATGGTGTGGGCAGCAGACATGAGGCTGGATGGGTGGCAGGGCCGCATCCCCCTGGCCAGCCTGGTAAGCTGTGCTGTGTTGTGGAGGTGGCTTTCCTCCCCGGTCGGGGCTCCTGTGGATTCGGAGAAAGGAGGAGACTGCTTACAAGGGACACTGGCTGCCGGGTCAGCCTGCAGGAGGAAGGCCCGAGAGAGGTGCGGGTGGCGTGGCTGAGGAGCGGCGGTGGGACTGGGCCGGCGGACGGATTGGAGGGCGGGTTGGGGGGTGAGGCAGGCAGGATTTGGTGTGGCTGGTTGCTGAGGAGAGTGAGGCAGAGGGCCAGGGTTCCTGGAAAGGGTCGGGGTGGGGGTCTGCTCTGTATTCGAGTGTTTGAGCTGGGGGTGCATCCCCATTCAGGAGGCAGCGGGAGACGTGGGTCTAGGACTTAGGGGATAAATACAGGCTGGAGTGAGATTTGGGAGCCATACACACTGAGACGGTGCTTGACACCCTGGAGGTAGACAGAAAAGAGAATAGGGCCCAGGCCCAACCCTGAGGACCCCAGCCCTTGTGGCCTGAGTGAAGCAAGAAGAGTTAAGGACAAGCAGCTGGAGAGGTCGGAGAGCCAGGGTCATTCTGCTTGGTTGTCAAAGAAAATTAGGGCCGAGGAGTGTCCATTGGACAAAATGCCAGGGGGTCCTCTGTGGCCTCAGAGCAATTTCAGGAACAGTGGCAGGAAGCCACACGGCAGGGCTGAGGAGCCAGAGGAGGGAAGGTAGAGGCTCTCAGGAAACCTAGCTGCCAAGAGGCGAAGCAGCGGGGTAACCGAAGGTAGGGCATTGGGACCCTCTTACCAATTAGAAATTGAGGACCCTGAGAGCTTTCGTCTTTGTGGGATATAGCAGTTGACAGTGTATCAGAAATTAAAACTGAGAAGTTTAAAATATATTTATTAATTAAAATAAAAATATAAAAATAATAAATCCATTGCATGTTAACATATTTTTAAAGAAAAATGATTCTATTTTCCCAAACAAGCTAAGCTGGTGAAAAGAGTGGCATTATTTTATAGTTTAATGTTGGACTATTAAGTCCATTACGCAGCAGCTGGGTTATCATCTGCTTCTGCATCCAATCTGTTGCAAATACACATATCATATATAGCTCTGGAAAATTCCACCATACACTCATGAGGAAATGTGAGTGAAATGGCAAATGATTTGTTCATATTGCTATGAAAATAGTTTTGATCTTGCAGATCCCCTGAGAGGATTCTGGGCCATTTTTGAAGACTCCTGGTATGGGAGCATTACGATTTTTTTCTTTTCTTAGAGGGATTCAAATGGGGTGATAGGCATATGCCCAACCCTAGGCTGCAGCATTGGCAGGGACCTCAGAATTCATCCTCCCAGCCCTCAAAGGCACCCTTCTGAAGAACCAGGAGTGAGTAGGAAGGATCAGCCAATTCAATGGCCACTTATTGAGTTTACAGTCGGCCTCGGGCCTCTGGCCCTCCAGCTGTGGAGACAGACCCGGAATGCCGCTCACAGCTGGTCTGGAATCAGGGTGACTCCAGGAGTTCAGGGGAGAGCGCAGGGGCGTCAGGGCTGGAGGGCCTTGAGGACACAGGGCCCTGCCAGGGAGCAGGGGATTCCGGCGTGTGGGCCGGCAGAGGGGGAGGTGCGCGGGCGGCGCCAGGTGCCCGTGGGGGGGCCTGAGGGTGCTGGGGGGCCTTGAGGACACAGGACTGGGCCGGCCGAGGGGGAGGTGCGCGGAGGGTGCCAGGTGCCTGAGGGTGCGGGGCGAGGCCCGGAGCTACTTTGGAGTCCGTTCAGGAGGAAGTGCGGGTCTTTATCTTGTAGGGAAGTTGACTTCTGTGGTGATATTTTTGTTTTTTCGTGTGTTTTCCTCTGATGGAAGGGTCTTTGTCTTTGTTCTGTTTTGTTTGCCTGCCTGTCCAGCAAACTAGTGCTGTGTTCAGGCCTGGGCGTGAGGAGGCTAGCGCTGGGGGCCCGGGGGCCACGGGACCTGGGGAGCACCCGCTGCAGTGTTTCAGGGGGTGTTGGCGAGGGCTGAGCTACGGACCAGGAACTGGAAATGTGGGGACACCCCGAGGACCGGCTAGAAATGGGGGGCAAGCAGAAGGGAGGAGCCGGGGAGCCCAGGGCCTTGCCGAGGATGCAGGGTAACGCCACTTGGGCCTCTGTGCGCCCTTCTAGGCCTGGCAGGCTGCTGGGGCTGTCCGGGCCACCCCATCTGGCCCCAGGAAGGCCCACATTCCTCTGGGAACTGTTGTGCCCCTGAAGACGGGTGGCACCCACGTCAGCTGCCAGAGGGCAGAGAGCGGGGGGCCCTAGAATGGAGAAGACCCGGCCTCCCGCCCCCCAACCGCCCGGACGCTAGAAGGGTTGGGCGCTCCAGGGTGTGGCCTGGTATGAGCCCAGGGCCAGGCTGGGGAGGCAGTGGTCGCGGACAGTGTCCCTGAGGGCCACGTCGGAGGCCAAGAGCCAGCCTCTGGCCCCTTCCCCAGCGTGCTCAGGACAGGCCTAGTCTACACCTGTTCCGGAGTCACTTGTACTGCACGCACAACTCGTCTAGGCTGGACCATAAACTGCACGGTGGCTGTGGTGGGGCAGAGCAGGGCTGCGCTGTCAGGGGGCTGCCAGAGGGGGTTGACTGAAACCCCGGAGCCCGCCTGCCCTCTGCCCTCCTCACCCTATCCCTGGCCCCTCGACTGCAGCCCAGCGGTCCGGGAAGCCCCCTCTTCTCTGCCCTTCCCTGGCTGCCCTGGGACAGTGTCCACCATGCCCGCCCTCCAGGGTCAGGCCCAGCCCCGCCCTCGCCCTCGGCCCGGGCACTTGCTTAGGCACGCCCTGAGGGTTCAGCCAAGAGCTGCTCTCACCCCCCTCCCGTCCGAACGCCCACCCCCCAATGCCGCCCTCCTCCCTAGCGTGGGGCTCCGCACCCACACTCGCCCCTCCCGCATGCACTGCTCCTCCCACCGGCTCTCCAGTCCCGGCCTCCGCTCCGGGCTGGATCCTGCCTCTGGCCCTGGGCCCTCCCTGGCCCTCCTGCCCGCCAGTGAGGTGGAGCCTGGAGCGGCTCTCCTCTCGTCCCAGCTTCCCTGTGGGGCCGGCCTCCTCCCTCCGCTCTAAGGGCTTCCTGTGTGTCTGCCCTGCCAGCACTGCCCTAATGCTCCTCCTCTCCCCCTGGGCCACTGCCGTGACCCCCAAACTGACACACCTGCCCCAGTTCATGCCTGCCCTGGATATTCATTTGCCACTTAATGCAAAACGCAACTCTGGCTGCGACCCTCCGCGCTGACAAACTTCCACAGCTTTCTGTGCCTTCAGCACAAACTTCTCTGCAGCCAGGGCTGTTCTCCCCTTCATCCCCACCTCTCCTCCCCCAGCCCCCTGCTTGCTGTCGCCTCTCATCTCTTGTATACTGGCCCTAAGTCTTTGCTTCCACTGCTTTCCATACCTGACCACTTTACCCAACCCTCTTTTGCCTTCTGAACTCAGTGGCACCATCACGCCTCCAGAAGCAGCTGGAGCCTGGCTGGCTGGTGCCCAGCTCCATTCACTTTTGTTTTGTGCCCAGCATGTTCATTGTATTAGTGTGATCTGCTTGCAGGTCTATCCTCTACACCAAGCGCCCCTAGGGCAGGACTGTGCATACCCCTGCATGTAGTACTAGCACCCCTCGGGGCCACCCAGGAGCTCAGAGGAAGGACAGGGACTGGGCTTTAATGACACATCTTCTGAACACAATGCCACATGTCCCCTTGGAGGCAAAGACCCTGTGAAAACCTCATTCATAGCCAAGGGAGAGTGCCCAGCACAGTAACTGGGACTGGGGCCACAGCACAGGCCGTCAGCCAGCCCAGGAAGCCCCAACACACACCTGACTTGGCAACACCGACCCACGCCTGAAGCTGCCATCCTGGGCTTCTCTCTTTCTTTTTGTCTGTCTCTGTCTGAGAGGCCAGGCCCTAAACACACACCAGGAAAGGCTGCCTTTTGGCAGGCATATCAGGGTACAGAGGCCATGCCCTCGCAAATCCTCCCCATGTTAGGTGCTAAGCTGGAGGGCTGTTTAAGCCTCTCTTGGAGTGGGGCTCCCTGTCCCCACAGGAGGGGAAGGTGGCCTTCCTAGGCACAGCCCAAGGTATTGGTGATGGGACAGTAATGTTCCTACCTGTGGCTTCCCTGCACTGCAGTCAAAGCTTGCAGCCAGTCAGCTCAGGAGGGTGGCAGATGGGGACTATCAGATGTGCCGGTGGCTCTGGCTGGGAAGGATGGTGAGTCCACAGGGTGAAAGCTGATGACCAACTGCTAAGTGGGTGAGGTGCCTGTGTCATCTGACCACAGGAGTAGGCTCTTACTCATAGGAGTTTCCACAGGAAGGGAGACCCATTTCCTGCTCACAGGCCACCGGTAGCCCTAAGAGGCATGATGCACCCTGAGCAGATGGGAGCAGACCGGACAAAAGCCTGCAACATGCATGCAAACGTGCAGGGGCGCCTTCTTACCTTGTCTTGCATCCCCCAGTCTCTTATCCTGAAAGTTTCTTCCCTGCCAGCTGTGGCCTAGATAATCTACCACTTGGACTTCAGGGCTCAGGTGAGATGCCACGTTCTCTGGGCAGCCTTCTGCGAACCTCCTCTCCCCCACCAAGGCCTGGTTTTGGGGCCCTACCATGTGTGTCTGACACTTGTGCCTTTACTCTTGCAGCTTTGAACACTGTTCCTTATTGGCCTCCCCCACTGACTGAGCCCTTGAGGTGTTTCCCAGCAGCTAGCAGAGCCTGCACACAGTAGGTGCTCACACTGAATTTGTTAAATGAAAGCCCACTCATTCAGCAAGAGGCAGGAGCTGGTGAGGGGAGGATGGGGGTGGGGAAGGGCTGTGCAACAGAGGGGGAAGGCTTAGTAGAGGTACAGGGGAGGGGAGAGGATGGACCTACCAAGACCACTCCCACCCCAAATCCTCCAGGGCCCTGTACCCTGATCAGGCTGTTCATATGCAAAGGAAGAACACTGGACAGGGATCGAGGGTTTCAGTTCCTGTTTGAAGCTGTGTGTCACAGGCGAGGCACTTTTCCTCCATGAGCCTCCATGTTTTCAAATGTAAAACGAAGAGCTGTGCCAGAAACCAGTTCCCATCCAGCTCCAGTAGCTCCTTTTCAGGAGTAACATGGGTTTGGGGTCAGAGAGGCTGGGTCTGAATACTGGGGCTCCATGTACTGAGTCCCTGGCCAGGTTATTAGAATCTCTGAGATGCAATTTCATCTTTAAAGTGGGACTGATAATCCTAACTGCCTCTCAGATTCTTGGCATTAGATGTGCTATCAGGTAAAAAATACTCCATACACTTTAAAGCACTATGTGAATGTTGGTTTTTATTACTTAACACTGTTATTTTTTACCATACCTGATTAGTTATTAGGTCATCTCTAACCTCACTAGCGTGTAAAGCCCTCCATGAGGGCTGGAGCTGGCACTTCCTGTTCATTGCTATATCCTTGGTGCCCAGAACAGGATCTCAGGCCCTCAAAAAATATTTGTTGAAAAAATAGATTAATGAGTTGGATGGATGAACTCCACTCACTTAGCAGAGCACTAAGGACCAATCAGCTGACTAGGGTGGAGGGACAAAGGGAAAAGGGCTCGGAGGGATGCAGGAAGGGAGCATTCCACGGGCTGCTCTGCTCTGCCCTGTTGGGGATGGTGGGGGAAGGCAAGAGGGGAAATGACAGAAAACTTGGGGCAAGGAGCTGAGGCCGCTTCACAGTTCTGCCAGGCTGGGTGCCTTGAAGGTGGCCTCTTCCAACTTCCTCAGCTGCTGGCAAACTGGGGAGAGCGCGGAGGGAGGGCTGGCTGAAGCTAGGCCATTTTGGTTTGTTTACCAATAGCACAGTCCTCCTGGGTTATGACCCAGCAGCGGCAGCCTCTGACCCAGCTCTATATACCTCCTCTGCTGGCCGGACCACACAGACGGCCCCTGGAGTCCGGGGACCACCCACTCATCACCCTGGCTGAGCCCTGTGCTGCCTCCTGACCCCAGAGCTCTATGTCCCCAGGGAGCCAGTGGCCAATCAGGGTCCAAACCAAATGCAATCACAGGCTGAACCCAGGCAGACAGTTTCTTTGGGACCACATCTGAGGACTTAAGCTGGGGAAACCCTAGCTGTCCAGTAGTAGGCCAACCACAGGACTCATCTCCCTTCGATGGCGTATTTGCAGTCATTGTGAATGTTTAGGAAGAGTATTTGCTGATGTTAAGAAAACATTTTACTCTCTTTACAGTACTCTCTCAAAGGTACTGTATAATGTTAAGTGAAAACAAAGAGAGCATACAAAATTGGATACATAGAATGAATACAATCATGCCTTTTAAAAGCATAGAAGTATGTCTGGAAGGAATCACCAGAAACTGTCAACACAGTTTACCTCCCAGGAGGGGAACTGGAGGCCAAGTGATGGGATGCGAGAGGGTTTTTTTCTTCTTACGGCCTTGTATGTTTTTGATTTTGAATTGTAAATTACTTATTCAAAAGTAATTCAAATACACAATTAAAAAAATGCAGATCTGGAAAAGAAAAGTCCTGTGCACAAAGAGGTGCTGGAAATAACCCTCAGGGGTTAAAAGCACTTATTTGGGTGGTGGGCTTGCAGGGGGGCTCCCTATTCTACCCCAAAGAAAAAATGGCCCTATGCCCACATAAACCAGAACATCAGCCTTGCAAATTGGAGCGGGGGCCTATCAGTGCTCAGAATCTAATCTGAGGCATAAAAAAAAGACTATCATTTTAAAATATGATGTCTGTAATTCCAGTCCATACCTATGCCAGAAGTACAGATTCTCTAAAGTCCTCTCAAAAACATTAAGGTGGGGAAGGGGATTAAGGGGTATTATTATTTAACAGACATAATGTAGGGGGGGCATAGGGGACAGTATAGCACAGAGAAGACAAGTAGTGACTCTACAGCATCTTACTACGTTGACGAACAGTGACTGTAATGGTGGGGGGCGGACTTGGTAATATGGGTGAATGCTGAAACCACAATGGTGTTCATGTTAAACTTTCATAAGATTGTATATCAATGATACTTTAATAAAAACCAAACAGATGAAAATAAAATCAACAAACTTTAGTGAACTGGTTCAAACCAGAACATGACTATATAAAACAATTTGCTGATCCAGAAATCAGGTACTGGAGCGCAGTGGAGGGCCAGAGGACAGGCTGGATAGGTGGCATGCACTGGAGCTCAATTATTTTATTCCTAGGAGACCCCACAATTCTTCTTTCAGAGTACTTTTCATTGGTTCAGGAGTCCTGGGGAGGGCTACCTCACATTGGCACAAGAACACAGAGCGAGCACAGGTACTATTCAAAGCAGACTTAAGAACCAATGTTGGCATCATTTAGTGCTGGGCACACGGTAGTCAGAAGGCAGTGCACCTGAGCAGCCAATGCTCACACGACCCGGGTCATCAGGAAAGGCTAAGATATATGGTCTGTTTAGGGAGTGACATTTATAACATCTCTTAGAGTTCTAACCAAGATGAATTCTGGCTTCAAAGGCTTGAAAGTCAGTTCTCTGAAAGAGATTCTGGATACCAGAGTCTACGCTGCCCTTTCCAAATCCACCGGGCTGAGGACAAACTGAGACCACCAGGTGCCCTGCCCACACAGTAGACTTGACTGCTTCCCCATCCTCGGACATTTCCAGGCAGTAGTACCACTTCATGGTCTGGGGCACGGGAGTCTCTCTTCTCAGCCAAAGGGCCTGACTCAAGTGGCTGTGGGTAAGGCGTTCTGAGTGTGCCTGGGCAACCCCCCAGGGCCACCAGCTGGACTTGGGGAGCTTCGAATAGCTCCCCGCTGTCTCCTGCAACTTTGGCCTTCTGTGTCCCACTTCCCTTTTCCCTTCAGAGGCTGCTGCAGCCTAATCCCCAGTCTAGGTCAGACAGAGAGGTCACCCCAGCCCTTGAGGCCAGGCTTTCATTCTTCAGCCGTGGGTCCCCAGAACAACAAAATCCCAAGGGTCAGGACAGCAGAGGCACAGGCCCTTCGGGGGTGCTCACAGGAGCACATTCTCCTGCCTTCCGGGAAGGAGCTCTCACCCCTCTAAGAGGAGGGAGATAAAAGTTGGGGACCCTCTTCACCCAGGAATCCATTTTTCTCGCCCAAGGTGCCAGGGACTGTAGACCAGGGAGTCTGTGAGACCTGTGAATTCCATCTTGGGCTTTGTAACTCCCTCTATCGAGTTCTGCTTTTACCTGGTGTCCTTGTTTTGATAAGCAAGAAAATCTTGAATATATAAAAAAGCAAGATGTTCAGTTTTGGCAGTAGCCAGGAGAGAGCCGCGGTACACCCCTGGGGGGCTTGCCATGAAGGGGGGACCTGAAGTAAGAGAGTGGGTGGTGGGAGTTTTAAAAAGGAAAGGAGAGCCAGCAAAGTTCCAGGACTTGAAGCAACGAAAAAACGGCACAGGAAGGAGCCTGGTGATAAGGGAGGCACCCAGTTTCCTCACGGGCCTCGACACCTAGGAAGTGGGCCTCAGGCATGTCTTCCCTACTCTTCTTTCCTTCTGCCTCCTCACCCGGGGACTGCCATCTCCACAGCCCAGTCCAGGCACTGTCTGCCACAGACACTTCTAGGAGGACAGAAGGGTGGGTCGCTCCTGTGAGGCTGAAATAGCCCAAGCGCCTGCCACCTGAGTCCTCGGGATCCTCCATGAGCTGCCTCTCCCCCGGACAGATGCCTTTCTTAGCACCATTTGCTACCATACAGCAAGTACCTGAGCAGTTTCCAGAGAGTCAGAGGCCCTGCTTTCTCTGGACTGGACACTGCCCTCCCTAGGCCCTCCACCCTAAGTGGTATGAATGTGCATCATGGAAGGTGGCTCAACTGGCCAGCTGGCACTGACCACAGCTGCCTCCCCAAAGTGCCCGGCTTCACCACACTCCGGCAGCCTCAGAGAAGCATGGGCAAGCAGCCAGATTTCTCCATGCCCCTAAGGGCCAAGGAATTAGTTGAGAAAGGTGACTGACCCTGAGGAGTCTGGTGGTAAAAAGATGACATGTGAAGCAGAAAACAGTGAGTCCAGGGGTCACAGACCTTCCAGTAAATGCCAGCAATTAAAGAGGCTACATCTTGGCAGAGGCCACAAAGGACAGAGGGACAGCAGCAGATCAGACACCTCTCCTACCTAACATGTCTAATAAAGGTGCTACCCAGGGTAGAAAGGCAGAGAAAATCATGAATTGACAGTTTTTAAATGAAAAAACAGAAAACATGTATGGGACTGAATTTTCCTGGAAATGCATTTGCTGACATTAGTTTTACTTTCTGCTTGGGGCTTCCTGGCTGGGTGGGGGCATACAAGCAGAGATCAGAGTTTCTTCTGACTGGCAGGGCTCAAGGGTGTCCTAAGGATTTGTTACTCCAGGTATGGCCCAAGGACCAGCAGCATGGCGTTTCAGGTCGCACCCTAGACCTTCTGAAATGGAATCTGCATTTTAAAAAGATCCCATGTGATTTGAGACACACTGGTTACATTACCTGAAGAGATGATTTAGAGATTTCAAAAATTTCTTTTTTCTTACAGTTTAACTGCACACAGAATCTTGAGCAGGCAGCAAAAGCAGGGCTCTTCTGATTTGGGTGGCCCATGCCCCTTTTGCTCATCATTCACAATAGCCCTTGGATACACCTGAGGATCCCTGAAACTCCAGCGAC
>JAQQAC010003584.1:16182130-16200888 GCA_029783875.1 Phataginus tricuspis | reverse complement strand
AGAGATTTTTGCCTATGTTTTCTTCTAAGAGTTTTATGGTTTCATGACTTACATTCAGGTCTTTAATCCATTTTGAGTTTATTTTTGTGTATGGTGTTAGACAATAATCCAGTTTCATTCTCTTGCACGTAGTCGTCCAGTTTTGCCAACACCAGTTGTTGAAGAGGCTGTCATTTCCCCATTGTATATCCATGGCTCCTTTATTGTATATTAATTGACCATATATGCTTGGGTTTATATCTGGGTTCTCTATTCTGTTCCACTGGTCTATGGGTCTGTTCTTGTTCCAGTACCAAATTGTCTTGATTACTGTGGCTTTGTAGTAGAGCTTGAAGTCGGGGAGTGTAATCCCCCCTGCTTTATTCTTCCTTCTCAGGATTGCTTTGGCTATTCGGGGTCTTTTGTGGTTCCATATGAATTTTAGAATTATTTGCTCTAGTTTGTTGTAGAATGCTGTTGGTATTTTGATAGGGATTGCGTTGAATTTGTAGATTGCTTTAGGCAGGATGGCCACTTTGACAATATTATTTCTTCCTATCCATGAGCACAGGATGTGTTTCCATTTATTGGTATCTTCTTTAATTTCTCTCATGAGTGTCTTGTATTTTTCAGAATATAGGTCTTTTACTTCCTTGGTTAGGTTTATTCCTAGGTATTTTATTCTTTTGGATGCAATTGTGAATGGAATTATTTTCCTGATTTCTCTTTCTGCTAGTTCATCGTTAGTGTATAGGAATGCAACAGATTTCTGTGTATTAATTTTGTATCCTGCAACTTTACTGAATTCAGATATTAGATCTAGTAGTTTTGGAGTGGATTCTTTAGGGTGTTTTTTATGTACAGTATCATGTCATCTGCAAACAGGGACAGTTTGACTTCTTCCTTGAGAATCTGGATGCCTTTCATTTCTTTGTGTTGTCTCAATGCCGTGGCCAGGACCTCCAGAACTATGTTGACTAAAATCGGTGAGAGTGGGCATCCTTGTCTTGTTCCCGATCTTAAAAGGAAAAGCTTTCAGCTTCTCGCTGTTAAGTATAATGTTGGCTGTGGGTTGTCATATATAGCCTTTATTATGTTGAGGTACTTGCCCTCTATACCCATTTTGTTCAGCGTTTTTATCATGAATGGATGTTGAATTTTGTCAAATGCTTTTTCAGGAATCTGTGGAGACGATCATGTGGTTTTTGTCCTTTTTGTTGATGTGGTGGATGATGTTGATGGATTTTCGAATATTGTACCATCCTTGCATCCCTGGAATAAATCTCCTTGACCGTGAAGGATGATCTTTTTAATGTATTTTTGAATTCGGTTTGCTAATATTTTGTTGAGTATTTTTGCATGTATGTTCATCAGGGATACTGGTCTGTAATTTTCTTTTTTTTGTGGTGTCTTTGCCTGGTTTTGGTATTAGAATGATGTTGGTCTCGTAGAATGAGTTTGGCAGTATTCCCTCCTCTTCTACTTTTTGGAAAACTTTAAGGAGGATGGGTATTAGGTCTTCACTAAATGTTTGATAAAATTCAGGAGGTTTTGGATTCTTAACAGTTTTTGGGTTCAAACCATGATTCAGTTTAGTTATCATGGGCCTTTCCTCGCCTTTGTTCTTTTTCCGTTTCTCTTCAGCCTTTTAAATCTCTGCATTATACAAACCAAGTATAGCTGTAGAGTTGTGGAAGGTTTTTAGTTGGCGGCGGCAAACATGAGCACCATGAGAAAGGAGCTTCATTGTATCTTCTAATGTGACGCTGTGGATGTCCTCAGAGATCACAAGGTAAGCCTGGAACCTACTGTTCTCAAAAGCCAGAAATACATGGGAGAAGGGTTTGTATGTTACAGCAGCACGCTTCTCCAACTTCTCTATAAAATCATTTCTTTGGGCAGAACAGAGTAAATTCATTACTGTTGAGGAGTCTAGGGATACAACTTCCCTGGTGCTAATTTATTTAAAGTCATTACTTTTAAAATACATGAGAATTTTGCTTTTTACTCCTTGTTTGGGTTTTAATATAAAGTATTAACATAAAAAATGTTTCTCCCCAAATACAGTCTTTGGCACGTGGGGAAGTATCCCTTCCACTTTCAGATGTGTGAGGCCAGAGAAACATCTTTTCCAGGGAGGAGAGAAAGCATTAATAAGAGGTTTAGAGTACGTACGTTTTTTCTCCAACTCTTCATCATCTAGAAGAAGACTAACCACCTCCTTGGGTTTCAAGGTATCTGGTTTGAAGTTCCCACCAGAAATCACCATCCGCTGAATCTACACACCAAATCACATCAAAATGTCACCCTCAGGCAGGCATCCATTCCCTTACGGCAAATATCCAGAAAGAAAGAAGTATCTTTCTCAATCTGCTCCTTCAGTAAGACTCCTGGGTTCCCTATTTCTTTCTCATCCACCTGACAGACTCATCCAGATTATTGTTTCAACAGAAAGGAGAAGGAGAACTTCTTTGCTTGGGACTGCTAAACGCTAAGGGCAAGATCCAACAGTACTGAATGAAGATGGAAAAAACAAATCATCATTTCCTTGGAAACTAGCAAATTCGGGTATATAATTCAGAGGCTGATTAAGTTGAGAGTACCAGGTGAGAGCTCAAATGTCATTTCTCATTCTCCTGAATGTGAAAGTATGTCACACACACAAGGCCATGCATTTCTACATGAACAACAGCTGAATCTGGACTGTAGGCATCATTCTGGGAGAAAACGAGTTGGGAATGGGCCAGGGCAGGACAGTCAAGCCTGCTACTGTATGGGGCCCTGATTTTATTTTCTATGCAGAAGAAACTTTACCCCTTCCTGACCAGCAGAAGGTAAGAGTCTTAGTTGTAGTGCAGTCAATGTGGCTGGACTTTCTATTTTCTCCATCTGTGTACATACTTCCTTTGCCCTGCAGCTTACCTCACTCTTCTCTTTGGCTCGCTGCAGAATGCGTTCTTCAATGGTGCCTTTACAGATGAGCCGGTACACAGTAACCTGCTTTGTCTGTCCCAGGCGGTGGGCCCTGTCCATGGCTTGCTGGTCCACAGTGGGATTCCAGTCGCTATCATAAAAAATCACCTGCACAGCAAGACAAGAAAACAGCAAAGACTGAGACACTCTTGGGGCAAGACCAGAAATTCTGGGAGCACCCCAGACACAGATCTGTAATAGTTTGATGTCAGTTTTTTCCCTATGATACTAAGATGAGCAGATATCCACTCACAAAACCAAGCCACTCCTTCATTTGCCCTGGGCATTAGAGATATACTCTGGACTTTTTTCAGGGTTTCCATTTAAAAAGATGGAGCAGCAGTAATATTAATAGTTAACACACACAGTGCTTACTATATGCCAGTCATTGTTCTTGGTGCTTTATGTGTATTAATTCATTTAATCCCACAATCACTATGATTTAGGTACTATTAAGACCATCAATTTATAGATGAGGAAACAGAGGAATTAAGAGAATTTATCCAAGACCACATAGATTAAGTAAGTAGTGGGCCTAGCATGTAGGGGATGTGAAAGCCTTCTTTTTAACAGTAGGCCTACCTTGGTAAGAGGCATGGCTTTCCTGGCATTTTCTGGCTCCCATCAACAGGGTCATTTCCTGTCCCTTGAATGCCAGGGAAAAAATGTTTAAAGGGTTCCCTGGAAGCTAATTCTACATTGCTAAACAACAAACACAAACAAACAGAAAATGTACTCCCCTCTCCTCCACCCCCACAAGTGATCCTAAAACCTGCAGACTCCTGGGTTTTCAGCCCTGAGGTTACTGTCGAATACAGTGGACCTGCTGAAAGAAAGCCAGTTTTAAACAGCCTCCTCTCTCATGCATCCTCCCATATATTCAATCTAGTTACCAAATCCAGCCAGTGCTTCTTCAGAAAGAAACCTATCTTTCTTTACAGTTCCACTGTCCCTATTCTGGGCGAGGCCCCTCACCACCTGACTAATTAATGCTGTTAGACCAGGAGGCTTCCTAGATCTTGTCCCTTTCTTCTTCAGTCTACTTTGGGTACCACTCCATCTCTCTGCTGGTTATGCTGGAACACACCAAGTCCAAACTCCCCTCAATATTCAGACTCTGCTTTACTGAGCCAACTTCATTTCTATTCTTTCCTAACATAAACATACCCCCTCCCTTTGGTCAGACAGGTCTCCAGGGTTCGTCATTTACATTATGTTGGTTTGCACCATTTTTTGCTCAAGTTGTTTTTCTGATCTATAATCCCTCAACTCTTCTCAATATTGTTTTTTTAAGGTTTGGTTCAAGCTTCATTGCTTTCAGGAAGAACTTCCTGATTTCTCTTACCTATAATAATGTCTTATTTTTACTATTCCTCATGAATTCCTATCACAAATAATATTGGCTAAAAATCTACTGAGCACTTACAATGTGTCTGGCACTAGTATGTATACATATATTATTAAATTTTCACAAAAACCCTACATTTTTCCTTCATCTTTTATATTAGGAAGAGTCTGGCCTGTGCTCACAGTCCTAATAGCCTCCCTCTGCAACCTGCACTATTAGAAATACTTTGCATTGCCTATACTGGTCAGACTTCCCATTTAATCACTATCTTCTATGGATGTGCAATTATTTCATGTGTGCTATTTAAAAAACCTTCCCATATAGTCTTAATTTGAGGACAGACACCACCCATCAGTGCAAAGAATTCCATAAATGCTAGGTGATTGATACTAGAATCTCTAAGGGGACCAATCAAAACTAGAGAGAGCCTAAAACTGCAAACTAAAGAGTAATTCATCTCTCTTGAAACTGTTTCTCTAGTCTGCTTTTCCCCTTGCTTAGCACTCCTCCTAAGTAATTTGTTTTCTCATTTAAAAATGGAGGCAGCTCTTCTGCCACTCTCAGGAGAATGCAGACGTTGGGAGAAGATGGACCGCAGGCATCAGCACTTTCAATGCTCTTGCTTCTATTAAAAAGAACCGCACACGCTCTTTCTTATGGTGCTTCTTTTGTCTTGCTTTTATATGAGGTATAATCCCTCAGTTTTTAGCATAGGCTAGAATCCTTGAGGAGAAAATTAGAAACTCTTGCTAAAGAAAAAAAAATCATCATGAAAGCTTATTGTTCATCGACAGTGTCCACAGACTTAAGGTTTGGACAGACACAATGCCTGTCACTTGTACAGGAGCAGAACAAACCTGACCACAGGATATTTTGGACCTTCAAAAGGACATGCAAAAATTCTAGAAAATCCAGTTTAAGCTTTCAGGGAGAACAAAGGAAGAGAAGGTGACATTAATAAAAAGGTCTTGAGACCTCTGATTGGACTAGGGTGGGGATATTACTTGTCCAACATAGCTAAAATGAACTACATTTGGGGAAAATGAGAGCTGATGTCAGACCCAAACGATAATACCTTTAGTTGTCCAAGCTTGAAGCAATGGTTCAATGTGAATTTACAATGGGGGTCCTACATTATCAATCATTTCACAGGTGCTTCCTCAACATTTACATTTTTTTCCTGGAAATCTCAGTGGCAACAAAACCTGACTCAATTTGGGTTCTTTTGAGCTCATAAACAGTAAGAATATTAAAGCCTAAGGAGCGAGGTTTGCGATTAAACTTCAAAGAAGCACCCCAAGTCAGTGGCTATAGATAATTTAAATGGATTAAAAAAGGTAGGGAATTTGGAAGAGAGGGAGAATAAAATAAGATTCTATTTAGAAAAGTAGTTACCCAGGGAGAAAGAATATGAAATATGTGTAAGCCAGGAGTATAAGAACAAGGAAAAAAAAAAAATGAAGGAACAAAACAGCAGCAGACTCACAGAACCCACGAATGAACTAACAGTTACCAAAGGGAAAGGGACTGGGGAGATGGGTGGGAAGGGAGGGATAAGAGGGTAAAAGGGGCATTATGATTGGCAGACATAGGGTGGGGGGTCACGGGGGGGACTGTACAGCTCAGAGAAGACAAGTAGTGATTCTCATCTCACTACACTGATGGACAGTGACTGTAATAGGGTTGGTGGGGGGGACCTAATGAAGGGGGTAGTTTAATCATCACAATATTGCTCATGTAATTGTAGGTTAATGATACTAAAATAAAATAAATTGTAAAAAAAAAAAACAAAAAACCAAAAAAACCAAACTGAGACCCTAATTGGCAAATAAGCAAATGGCATAAACAGAAAATTCACATAAAAATGAATGTACTTAATAAACATATGGAATTATATTGTTTCATAATTAGCAAAAAATACAATAAACAAGAGTACCTAAGATTAAAAAAAAAAAAAAAGAAAAGAAATATGTGTAAGCCAGTTAAGTTAAAAGAACAAGAGTGAGAGAACTAAAAATCAAGCTAGACATATGGTTATTGTCTAACTTGATAATAAAATGAACACTGAAAAACTGTAACATGAACTCAGGTGGGACTCGGGTTGGGGGCTAGAGGGGTTATTGGGAGAGGCAATGCTCATCACAGTGGGACAGAGATGACTACCCGTATTTGGTAGTCAGGTTTATGGAACTCAGTGAGACATTAGAGAGAAAAACAAATAATTATAATACTAGAATAACTGACTTAACTAGGAAAGATTAAAGCAAGTCAGTCCACAAAGCATAGCCCAGCAATGACTAAGGGGAAATTATTATTAATAGTCAGCACCTTCATGAAGTTGTAAACACCAAACTGGGCGGGCATGGCGGGGATGTGTGTGAGAGCTGAGATGGGGTGGAGGCCTGGCCTTAGAGGTCAATGACAGGGAAGTTTCAGGGGATGAGGGAGTGAAATGGAAAACAGGAAAATTTGAGGGGAATGACAGGAAAAAGTTGGACCAACACTTTAAGGGTGGAACTCTTTCCCCATCCCCAAGAGAATGGGTGGAAGTTCAATAGCCTGGGAAGGCTAAAGGCAGTCTCAGGAGACACAGGACTTCTCACATTGCTAGCAAGGGACAAAAAGCTCCTCATTCTCTCTCTACACGGAAGCATTTAAAACAGGTTTGACACAGAAACAAAACAAACGCTACAGCTTATAATGACCCCTGACTAAATATAGTCATATACGAAGAGATCCCTACTCCAGGAAGAATACACAAAGAACACCGCAGACAGTAAGGGGCAGCTCCCATTAAATCACATGCTAAAATCATGTTTTTAATAACAGAATGGGCTGGACAGAGTTCCACTGTTTATAAATACATGTTTATATATGCATTCTCAATCATAAGACATTTTTTTTACTGAAATTTTAAGCTGACTAACCTCTTCCTTGTCCATAATGATTCTGGGGATCTTCCAAAGCCAAATAAATCTCAGGACAAAGGAAAAAAGCCAGGCAAGCAGTTAACCTATTGTTTCTTTAATAATACACACACAAGGTATAACTTGACCTCACAGAAAACCTAACCTAATAATTCATTTCAATCTTGTGGTCTCATTTTTCTCAGTATTTCAAGAGGTTCTAATTTACAAGTGAGTCCCCAAGCCCTCCCCTCAAAATTAAGTGTAAATTATTTTGGGATTTATTATTTTGGGAAATAAGAATATTTAGAGCCCTTCTCTATCCCAGGGGATAAAAAGGGAATTCTTATTTTTACTTCTGTAGCTATGATTTTTTTGTTTTTGTGGCTGACAGGAGGAGCTCCTTACCCTGGCAGGGCAAACTGCGATGAATGGGGGCCTGATGCAGATCTTGCCCCTTAGATCTTATTTTTTTCATCATTCAAGTGAACAACTAGAGGGTGTTTCCTTAAGAAACTATAGACCAAACCTGAGATAGGCAGGCTGACAAGGGGAGAAATATATTTTAATCAAATGAAACTTGCACTAGACCTCCTGAGGTGACTTCATCCAGCCTCATGGTCATAAAATATTGTCTATGACTTGATGGTTCTCCAAAATACATCTTTAGCTCCAGTCTATCTACTGAACACCAGACCCTGCTGCCTGGGTGACTTTGCCACTTAATGTCTGTTAAGGATCTTGAACTTTACACACCCCAAACCAATCCTGATTTCCCCTCTCAGACCTGTTCCTCCCCACACCTTCATCAGTAATTAGGTATCTCCATCATTCCAGTTACTCAGATCAAACACCTTGGAGTTCCCCCTGATACCTCCTGCATGCCCCACATTCAATCTATCAGCAACCCCCCTTGGCTGTGTCTTCAAAATACACAGATTCCAGTTATTTTCCACGACTTCCAGTCCTTGTCCAAGTCACCATCGTCTTATGTCTCACTACTAACTGGACCTCCTACTTCTACCTTTCTCTGTATTGTTCTCCCTACCCCACCTCCGAAGCCAAGAGTGGCACATTTAAAAACCTAAGGCAAATCATGTTACTCCCCGTTCAAATGGCCTTCCATCTCAAAGTCCTTACCACAGCTTACTAAATCCTACACCACCTGTTTCTGCAGCACTCACCTCCCACCACCCCCTCATTCTGCTCCACCTCTAAAGGGCTGCTTGCTGGTGCATGATTATGCCAAGCATGTTCTCACCTCAGGGCTCTACACTGACCTCCTCTAGGTGGAATGATCTTTTCTGCTAGACACATGCTTGGCTTGCTTCCTCATTTTTTTCACATCTTGGCTCAAATGTCACTTTATCAGAGAAGTCATACCAGCCCATATAAAACAGCAACCCCTGATGATAAGTGAGGTTTTGAAGAACCGACAGCAGTTTACCTACCAGGTGGTAAGAAGGTAGAAGAGGTGCCCAGGAGGATGATTTCTGCTGAGGGACTAGTTTATGCACTGATTGGATACAGGTATGTTTTAGGAAACGATAAGTCAATCATTATTTCTGGAACAAATTTTGAAAGGGGAAGTAGTCTGGCAATTAGGCTGGAAAGGGGATAAAGGCCACAAAATGAAGGGTCTTGTACACTACGCAAAGGAGTGGCATGGTTAATAAAAAAGGGCATAAACAAACTAACAGAGCAGGTACGGGGCTGGGGGCTGATACTGGAACCCAAAAGATCAGCCAGGAGAAAGTGGTGAATCTTCGACTCACATGAAGACTATGACTAAGTTGAGACTGTACTGAATGCTTAAAAAACAGAACACAGAACCAAGGGGCAAAGAGAAAGCCAAGTTTCTGCTGATAAGGTACCAGACAAGCCACCACATCAGACAACCCACAGAAACTACCACCACCAACAGCCTTCCCTTAAGGTGACTGAGGCCCAGGATGCGCACATTAGATACAGCAGTTACCCTGCTATTCCTCCAGCAGTCCTAAGACCCTGGAGCCCCGTCTCATCCTGGTAACTGGCTGAAGAGATTTAGATGATAAGGAAGGTACAGCTGAGTCCTATGGTTGTTATTCTACTTAGTGACACTGTGGAATCTGTTTTTCATTCGTGAAACCAGGCACTTCTACGGTGTAGTTCTTAGTAAGAAAGAGTACACAACATTGCTCTCAGCCATTACTGAATGTGACATTCCACTCTTCAGCCTAGGAGTGGATACTGGGAAACATGGGATCTAGTTCCACCTCTGCTGCTGTAAGTCTATTCAAGCCAAGTACCCTTGTACTCATTTCTCCATGACCCTCCACAGTTTGCATCCTCCCCATATTTGTAGGGATTTTCATGTTCTGTATTTCTGAGAGGCACCAGAACAGCCACATAAAAATGACTTTTTTAGACTCATGCTTTCTACAAAACAATTTCTCACTTATGCATTTTTCTGTCTCAAAATTAGTGAAATTATTATTGAATATATTTGAGTCCTGGGAAAAACTCTGAGATTCAAAAGGAATGCTCTTTTCTTCTCTTTTTCAGATGCTGAAGTATTCCTCCAAGGAGACTGGGTATGAAGGATGGTTAATCTGATGGAATATCCTTTTAATTCAATTTTTAAAATTATAAAAATATCAATTTCAGTGCTCTCCAAGTTTGGGATTCATGAGTTTTTTTATGATGGAATAAATGCATAATAATAAAAGAATCCTTTCTGATTTGTTCAGTTATAGCTCCTAACACAAACCTGGTTGACTGACTGATTTTTTCTTTAAGTCTGTTTATTCACTGATGTACTTCAAGTGTTTAGAATAGTATCAGATACACAGTAGGCATTCATGAATTGTTTGTTGACACAAGGTTTAAGAAATTTATTCTAAGAGGATGAATAGAAAAATCCAAAAGGAAAGCTAAAATGTTCTAGGCAAAATGCAACTATTGCCTTTTAAAATAACAAGAGGCAAGAATTTACCCCAAGAATACAGGATCCCAGTTTCAAAAAGACATATGCACCCCTTTGTTTACTGCAGCACTATTTACAACAGTGAAGAAATGGAAGCAACCTAAGTGTCCATCAGTAGATGAATGGATAAACAAGAGGTGGTACATATACACAATGGAGTATTATTCAGCCATAAGAAGAAAACAAATCCTACCGTTTGCAACAACATGGATGGAGCTAGAGGGTATTATGCTTAGTGAAATAAGCCAGTCCAAGAAAGACAAGTATCAAATGATTTCACTCATCTGTGGAGTATAACAACAAAGCAAAAACTGAAGGAACAAAGCAGCAGCAGACTCACAGAACTCAAGAATGAACTAATAGTTACCAAAGGGAAAGGGACTGGGGAGGGTGGGTGGGAAGGGAAGGATAAGAGGATCAAGGGGCATTATGATTAGCACACATAAAATAGGGGGGGCACGGGGAAGCAAGTATGGCACAGAGAAGTTTACTATGCTGATGGACATGACCGTAATGGGGTATATGGTGGGTACTTGATAATAGGAGCAATGTAGTAATCACAATGTTGCTCATGTGAAATCTGAGCATAAAATTGTGTATCAATGATACCTTAATAAAAATAAATAAATAAAATAACAAGAGGTAAAGAAATAAAATGTGACACATGGGAACAGTGTATTTACAGCAGAAAACCTGCATATCTGGTATACTGTTGTGCTCTCCTTACTTACTGTATCTGCAGCAGTGAGATTGATACCCAGTCCTCCAGCTCGTGTGCTTAGCAGGAACACAAAGATGTCATTCCTGCAGAAGAATGGGATATATTAAGAGTAAAAACTGAAAAATAAAAATATCACGTGGCAAAAAAGAGGGATCTCTGAATACAGAACAATGTCTAGGGCTAGAAAGAGTTTTTGGTGGTTACCCAGGCCTGATGCACGTTTCTTTGATGCATTGTACAAAGGTGCTCGGTTGCTAAATTCAAGCCACAGTCGTCATCTTCCAATTTGCAGATATGCTTTTGCTGTCTACTAATACTGACTGATAGGCAATATAATTATCAACATGCAGCAAATAACAGAAAAATATGTTATCATGGAAGCAGAGACCTCTCTATATAATAGTCATAATTTTAACAAGTCAACCCATTCCTAATTCATATTGAAGAGACAAATGAATCAGCTTTTCCTGGTGTTTCTCCCTAGGAATCATAACTTCCAATAATTTGGAAACTGATGATTTTAATTCCAAAGCACTCATTTTTAGATGAAGAACTACAGTCCTAGAAAAATGACCTAAGGTTAGGACTAAGACCCAGGTCCTAACTTTGATGTATTAAGTTGAACTTAGGATCAATCTATGAAGACAGACTTAGTTGAAAAACTTTGATGAATACCAAGAGAAGCCCTTACACAAAACAATCCAGTACAGTTTTCTCAGTGTCCCTTTACATCCTACATCTTTTTAAGGAACCTAGAATTAAAATAAACCAGTAGGTGCCACTGTCACTCATTCAAGCAACAAATATTTACTGAATTATCTTCTAGGAATAAGGCCTATGCCAGATCACAAAGAGCAGGCTTTGACTGTAAGATTTATCTACGTTACACACACAATTAGGAGATCAGTCTGAACCCAGTTCTTGAAGATAATACACTTTAAGATTATTTTGCACTTTTATGATCCTGGCACTTGAGGTTATGTTATTTTCCAGAACATTTCTAAAGGAAAAGGGCTGCAGATACTGGTAAGCAAACTTCACAGTGCTCTAAATCAAGCTACGAATCCTTTTTCTTCATGACTAAAATGAGGAATACAACTGCAAGTTCATATAGATCAGTGTTATTCAAACTGCAGGCCATACCTATCATGAAATATTTGGTGGATCTGGACCTCATTAAAAGAAACAAGGCAGATTAGAAAACATTATAACACATCACAAATCAAAAGGATAAGTACTGTTTTGTGGTATTTCAGATATGGTATATAGGTAATAAATCCTAATGCAAAATGCATTTTAATCTGTGGGTTCCAGTAAAAAAAAAGAAAAAAAAAGGCAACACTGACGTGGGGATGCTCTCATCCCTGGATGCTGTTCTTCCTGGGGGAGTCACTTGCTGATGGTCTGCTTTCTGGACTGTAAAATGTGGATGCTCTGAACACAGTTGGAGTGACTAACTGATGAGATATCAACAGCAAACTGAATGTCAGTGAAGGAACTATTTTGAAATAAGCATCCTGGTTAATTACTAAGCTGAGTAGGTCCTAGTAGAAAATTGTCCATTATTTGCATTCAATTAAATATAACTTTCCTAGAGGCAGTCATGGATAACAGCATGTTTGGAGGCTTCTCATAGGGCATGATTCCAAAGCTCTGTACTTTCACAAAAGTTCTACTAATTAATCCTTGAATTTTATCATGAAGTTTAAACGTTATTTATTTATTTAACTTACATCATGTTATCTTTTGTGGTTAAATCATACAGGGCAAATCAAGATGTTAAAAGTCATCTGTCTACTTATATTTTCCCATAGATATGGGATGATATAAATGGAAGCCTGTTATCTTAAAGCCCATAGGAGAATATTTTAACCACAATAATCCTTCAAATAAGAATTGATTGAGCCTTCCAAAGCTGTACTAATCTCCACAGAGTGAATCCTTCCAACTCTGGCCCTGAGAAGATTGCTCTTCCCTGGATCTCTCTCTCTCCTGGTTTGGTGGGTACAGAGGCAAGGAAGGCACAGTCTTCTCTCAGATGCCTGTGTGAGAACTGACTGAGCTGCCCAATTGCTAGTATTGTTTTGCTAATTCCTAAAGAAGTCCACAGCCTGCGTTTGGGGTGGAGGGCAGGAGAACATGGCTGGGACACAGAGGGAAGTAGAAAGCAGTTGGGAACTACAACAGAAGAAAGGGTCAGGAAGAAAGATGGGTAATTTCCACAGTCTGGGCAGCCAGAGAGAGAAATCCCTAGATGGGGTAATCACTTACAAACAGTGATTATATACAGAAAAATCAAACGGAGACTACAGACAGAAAAATCAAACGGGGACTACAGACAGAAAAAACACTAGCGAAAGGAATCTAGATAAAAATAAGTTAGTAGCAAAACTGAGAAACATATTTGTAGAAAATGTTTTTTTGGGATATTGACTATGTTTAAGAGGATGCCTTTTAATGATGAGGTAGATAGTAAGTAGCAAGACTTGGTTGCGTTCAATGTAATTTTTATCATACTGTAATGTTAAAACAAGGGTTACAGAAACCTTGGGTTGTTAAAACAAATCAGTTCCATCCTGGATCATTTATAAACAAAAAAATGTAAATTAAACTGCTGAGAAGTTCCTTTTACTTAATAAATCTAGTATTTATAATGTGAATTAATGTTTTGGGGGCTCTAACTAAACAGAAAAAAAAGAATCCCAGAAGGCAATACGATGGTTTGGGCGCCCTCTAGGGGGTTGAAAGGGAATCTCAAATCAAGGTCTGTTGGAAAAGGCCTTAGAGACGAGGCTTTGGGGGTGTGTGTGTGTGTGTGGCTGTGGGGCCGTAGGGGGAGTTTCTGTGAAGGAGCCTAGCCTATGAAATCATGTAGCAAAGGCCTGTCTAGGTCTCACCCTTACTCTTTAGTTAATGATCCATGAGGCTACTTTGCACCAAAATACCCAAACACTGTGAACCAGAACTTAAGGATGTATCTTACCCATGCTCCACTGTAGATGATCA
Source organism: Phataginus tricuspis (assembly GCA_029783875.1). NCBI lineage: Eukaryota > Metazoa > Chordata > Mammalia > Pholidota > Manidae > Phataginus > Phataginus tricuspis. Next base: position 16,186,987 of record JAQQAC010003584.1, on the reverse strand, counting down.
TGCCAGAGGAAAAATTCTCAATCATAGTGCTGGTAGGTAGCCTAGCTGACTACAGTAAAGATGTGCTCAATGACTGAAAAAGAGCCAGAAGGAAAGATGGCCCTGGAGCTCTACAACACTCTCAACCAAGAAAGAAAAGGCCACACTACACTCACTTTTTCTGTTTTCCAAAGGGTCACTATGAGTGATCAGATAATAGGGGTAAGGGAGGGGAAGGGGTCCATTTGATAAAGGTCATGGGGTAGGAGGAAGGGAAGCAAAGGCCAAGGCACCCCAGAGCAAAGACCCTGTGAATGGCTTCTAGGATCACGCACTGGTCACATGTTCTGAATGTTGTCCAGTCAGGACATCCTGGCCAAACAGCCTTTAGTCTCAGTCAGACTCTTTCCTGGAAGGATCACTCATAAATAAATCTTGTATGAAGGGAATGTAAATGGTTTTTTATAGGAGTTCTTGTTTACTCTGGCTGACCTTTGAGCCACAGGGCTTTCTAGTTGAAACTACAATTTCTTCTTTTGATGTCTTTTCATTAATAATAATGAAAATATTTGGCAAGGCATGCTTCTGATTTTAAAAACACCTGTCTTTTCTTTGCATTGGGCTATTGCAGCCATTCAAATTTCTAGGTTGAGAACTTTCTGCCCATTTGGAAGGGTCTACCAAATAAGCTTCCTGTATGCATAGGCACAGTTCAGATTCTATATATGAGAAGTAGATTATTTCTTAGCTATAATCCCAACTCTAATCACCTAGGTCATAATGTAGGCAGGGAAGGAGACCTAGGTCTGTTTTTTTTTTTCCATTTTGCCTAATATTAGATAATAGGGTGTTAAAATTATGGTTACTGAAATGTTGAATCTAAATAAAACCATTCTCTAAGTAATTCTCAGTTGCAGGGTTTGAAAGCTCAAGTAAGGTTTCCCAGGAAAACTGTGTAAAATAAGATATTTACTAAGCAGATCTAGGACAATTTAGGCTAAGTTTTTCACAATCACTGTGTGGCACTGCGATTGCCCAGCAACTGTTTCACAAGTTAAATTAAGAATTTTAATAGTAATAAATGAGCTACATCTACTGATTTTTTAAACTAAAAGGTCACTGTAAAATATACTGGGCCCTGGATCTCACAGTCCAGTTTTCTGGGAATTGTGTTAGCTAGAAGAACAGCTGTAGCTCTACAACTCAAGCCCAAATCATTAGAAGTCAACTACACCCTGGTTGGATTCTAAATCAGTAGAACTTTCTACAAAGCAATGTGATAATACCTTCACTCAGTAATTTTCCTTATTTGTATCTTAGTAAGAGAATCATCTAAAATGGTGACAAAGCATTATAAACAAAGATATTCACTCAACATTTTAATAGTAGAAAAGTGGTATATATACCCAGTGTAATGGAATATTGATCATTAAAAATAATGATTACAAAGACTTTTTAAATAACTTCTGAAGATGTCTATGACACAACGTTTAGTGGAAGAAATCAGGATATACAATCTTATTTACAGTATAGTTTCAGTGTATAAATATAACCACACACACACACTAAAGAGTAGAGGGATATAACTAAGAGTTGGAGATCTTAGGTTGGAGTAGGTACGGACATAGTAAAATATGTTACATTTGATTTCAAAATCAAGAGATAGCTGGTAAATTTTTTGGGGTTGGGAGGGAGCACAATATGGTGGGCTAGGAAGTACTCTATTCTTATTATACACCAATTAAAATAATTAATATAAGAATCTGTCAATAGCTTCTGCTGAGATGCTAGGTTAGGCCATCTGCATGGTTGCTCCAAGGTAACAAAGTGAAACTAGTCCAAAGCAGATCTTCCCTTCCATTGTTGGTCACAGCCCCTGAATTCAGATGTAGTTTCAACTTAGGGGTTATTGGCCTGAGTATACACTGTGAACCAGAACTTAAGGATGTGTCTTACCCATGCTCCACTGTAGATGATCATGCAAGAGGAAAAATTCTCAATCATAGAGGGCAGCCTATGTTGAACTATGGATTTGTTTTATGCTAAACTGTTTTACATCTTAAGTAAACCATGTTTAAAACTGAAATGAAACAAAAAATTGTGACCTAATTTCAAATGGCTATGTGTTTAATTTTCTTCCCAGGAATTCTAAAGTTAAATATTAACAGACTACACAAGTAAAGGCCAGAAATTCAGATTTGTTCTGATTTACAGAACATTAAGATCTACTCTACTCCCTCGTTCTCCACGTCTAAGGAAGAAAACTAAGGGTGGAGTTCAGTAGCCTGTCACTACTAACGGAGCTTGGCTTTCTCCTTGGAGAGGAGCAGTAACCAGACTCTGCTTATTAAAACCTGCACTTAGGATAATTATGGCTCTGTAAGCCATCAGCATCCAGCAGGCAGTATTTGAAATTTCATAGGCTCATTATCAGGTGGGAGAAGTACTGTAACTGAGAGCTGCAAGCTGAACGGAATGCACACTACTGCAATTTGTCATACTGCATTGTACTACCACAAAGCCAGAGGGAAGGCAGGAAAAGGGAAGGTTTTCTTTTAAAAAATTTGCACAAAATGAAACAGGTAAGCAAAAACAAACTAAAAATCAACTGTAAGTCAACACTCAGAGATAGCCACTGCTAACATTTGGGCATAAAGCTGTATGGACTTATTTCTACATAAGCAGTGATTTTGGTTCATACTCAGAAATCCTTTCCCTATTGCCAAAAAATAGGGACTAATTTGGTAAGAAAGCCTATTTGAACAGGAAAATTACAAAGTATTTATTTTCTCTCTCTCTCACTAAGATCTGAACCATTTCTAAGGCAGCTTTAGCTGCCTCTTAAAATGGCAGGAACTATATCATAACCACCTAACAACCTGAGATACACTGGCATTACTTTTAATATCAAGCACAGAGGAAAATCAACAAGAATTTTTGTAATTCCTATTAGCATTACCTGTTCTGAAAATCAGCAACCATGTCCCGCCTTTCTGAAATCTTGGATGAGCCATCAAGCCTCATGTAGGTATGTTTCCTGTAAACCATATATTCCTGCCAATTAAAGTACAAAAATATAGTAAGTCTGATGCAATTACTGTATTCTAATTCCCATAAACATCTATCTTCTACTTTCTATCTCATCCACACTGGGATTAAGTCACTGTATCCAGACTGAGGAGAAAACAGTCTCAAAAGTATAGGAATTTAATCTGTAAATGACCTTGTGTGTGAAAATGAAGGGAAGCCTGAAGATTACAACCACCCTCAATTTCAATTTAAAACTAATTTTATTCCTATAGATTCTTACAGGTTTCATGAAAAACAAAAAAACCAAACCAAGTAAAATCACCAAATAAAAATGGCTTTTCAGTCACCAACCAAATGTCTCTCACAGCTATGGAATATCCAGTTTTCTTTCAGTAACATGCACCCTAATGTTTCTCCCCAGCAAACCTTGCTGTCCTTGAATTTACAACCTAAGCTTCCTTCTAGCACAGCAAGCATTGCTGTTAATGGAGCCCTAAGCATCAGAGTGGACATAAGACAAGGTAACTTTCCATTGCAAAGACTGTTCCTGACAATCTGCAAGAGGAATTTCAACTTTTAAAGAATGGACAAGAGACTTCAAGAGTTGCAATGGATATGTGTCTCCATTCTTCAAAGCTGCAACTCCTCTGTAGATGATGTCCAAATGAGCAAGGCTTTCCTTCTTACCCCTGATTTTACGGATTACACTTCAGAAAGTCCACTTGTAGAGAATCTATTATTAAAGCTCAATACAGCTGCCTATTTATAAGAAACACAATGAAACAGTTAATTTCAGTTCTAAAATAACTATTCTCTATTGAAAAAGACTAATAATTTCTACATTTGGAAGATGTTTGTGTTTACTAATTTTCTGTGGTCAGAAAATTAAATGTATGTTTTATTGCAATACTCTTGTAGCTCTTTGTCTGGCTGGGTATTTCAGCACACAAGGTTGCTACAGTTTGGTATTGCTGCTGCAGTATATGTGGCAGCCTATTCTTAGAGCAAAAGAGTGCCAAAAGCCCTTTAAAAACCCTCTGTCTCTGTGAAGTGAAGCTGGTCAACAAAGTAGACAAGCTCAAGGCACACACCTTCATTGGGTTCTACATATATATATATATATATATATTTTTTTTTTTTTTACCATTTCTTTCTGTCTTCAGGTGGTTAAAGGCTTTGATAATTAAAGAGGGGCAGAAAATATTCAGAGTAAGCTTCAAGTTCACATTTGGTTGCATAACTCTACAATGAGACTGGGTTAATGGCAGAAGAGTAGGGAGTGTTTTGGATAAGGAGGACTTAAGGAAAGATGAAAAAATGACTGCATGATGATGGTCTTTAGAGGCTCACTATACCTTCACAGCTAATCCAATCAGGGGCTGTTGCCATTCAGAACAACAAAATGACTAAATAACATCCAGAGACATCCTGCAAGTTTGGACTTGAACCAATCATGAGCTTCCTGCACAGGTAATCTTTTGCCTTTTAAACCAAAACTTTTAACCTCAGTGGGAACACTGATGCATGAATCTTCTTGTAGATCTTGCTGTTCACATCAGTATTAAGGTCAGCACAACACCATAGATATTAATCCTAGACCATAATCAAACCAACGCTGATTACGGAAAGCCTGTTACTGAGGCAACAGAAGCGAATCTTTTCCTTTTACTGCTTTAAGCCTTTGCTCTCCCACCCAGGGGAGTAGTGGGATTTCAGAAGGCTTAGATGAGTTTAGATCCTGTTTCAGTAAATAGCTTCAAAACAAGTAAATGGACATGGAAAAAGCAATTAAAAAGCAGAATAGGGGAATGTCTATATCCTCATACCACAGAAACACATCTAAAAGAG
>JAQQAC010003584.1:16143700-16177130 GCA_029783875.1 Phataginus tricuspis | reverse complement strand
CTGATGGACAGTGACTGTAATAGGGTTGGTGGGGGGGACCTGATGAAGGGGGTAGTTTAATCATCACAATATTGCTCATGTAATTGTAGGTTAATGATACTAAAATAAAATAAATTGTTAAAAAAAAATTCAATTCTATTTTGTACAAATAAAAACACAAATTCTAACAACAAATATTTGATAGTACTCACGGAAGTATTAAAAACGTATTAAAAAAACCTCTAAAAAAACCCCCCTCTATCTCCACTTAATTAATCTCTACATTCAAAGGTTTTCTAAGATTCATCTTAAAAGCCTTGCTGAATACATTCTTTTCAAAGCCAACAGCTCTGACCTGGTTATTTAGAAACTATCCTGAGTTTTGCAGTTAGGTATCTTTTAAAGATGGCACAACATTCCCAGTCATCCAATTCAATCCCATGTCTGAAGACACTGCTGGATGATCATCACTTACTATGTGGTTTGTAGGGACTGTGTCATGCTTACCACTTTTGTGCATTAAAGAGGGCTTATGGTACAGAAAGATCAACCATTACTCGGTCCTTCCTTACACTAAGGATATCTCTTATCCAAGTCAACGTTTGTTATTTAGGGAAGACTGAGAAAACTTGATCTACCAATATAATTAAATTTCCTGGAACCTTATAAAGCAAGAATTCCTTTTGTTTCACTTAAAGCAGCAAAGAAAGAGAAGAGAAGCCAAGCATAGATCTTTTTTCCCTCCCTTCAGTGTCTCTTTAATTAAACAAATATGAACACCAGTACTCTCAGGTGGATTCTTGTGGCTCAGTAACTGCTAACCAAAGTAAGTTCTAATACTGATTGAACTAATAAAATTTAAATTGTGGCTTTTAACAGTGAGAAAGTTTTGAGACCTATACAGTTCTAGTGGATACTATTTTTAAAACTTAAGAAGCCAAAGGGGTTATGGACAAGATGTACTCTTGGCATCTGAGTAGTGATTCTCAACCAGGATTAAAAATACATGTGCCTGGAACCACCCCAGAGATTCTGAGTCTGTAGGTTGGGGTGAGGGCAGGAACTGGTTTATTTATTTTTTGGTATCATTAATATACAATCATATGAGCAACACTGTGGTTACTAGACTCCCCCCATTATCAACTCCCCACCACATACCCCACTACAGTCACTGTCCATCAGCATAATAAGATGTTGCAGAGTCACTACTTGTCTTCTCTGTGCTATACTGCCTTCCCCTTGCCCCCCCCCACATTATGTGTGCTAATCGTAATTATTTAAAAAAAACTCGAAGATGATTGCAATATCCTATGTCTGCAGCTGAGAATAAGTACTACAAGGGAGAGGTAGGGCAAGGTCCTTTAGAAACTTGGTATTTCAGCCTGGCTCACAGATGAGCGACACCTGAAGTTTGTTAGAAATGCAGAATTGAGGGGCAAACCCCATCTAGTGAATAGAATTTGCATTTTAACATCTGTGAGTTATAAATATATTTACGTTTGAGAAATACTATTGTAGAACCTATCTTTATGCTATTTTTAAAGCACTGGATTACTTTTTTTCAAGCAAAATCTTATATGGAACTCAGTAGTAGAAAATAGACAAAAAGCCTTACTATTCTGGTTGATGAAGAAGGATAGGGAGTCCAGAGCCCACCTACTTAGTCTCTACCTAGGTCCCCCGTCCTCTAGCCCACCCATCAGTTTGAAAAACATTGTCTAAGAATGCAGCACGTTGAGAAGAGAGGTCAGTTGTGGATCAGCGGCGTGCAAAGAGGTATCAGCACAACTCAGTACCAGTTTCAGCCAGCATCTCTCACTCCTTTCAAGATTACTAAAGAAAAGCAAACATTAACACACCCAAAGATGAATACAAAAGGACTAGGTTCATCTGAAGTAGCAGTGATGATGATGGCTATCATTTCCTGAACATTTACTATGTGAAGATCACTATTGTAAGAATTTACCTGGTTTTGCTTACCGAATTCTCACTACAGCCTTTAAGGTGGGTGTTACGGTCACTTCTGTTTTACAGGCGTTAGTCTCTGAAGTGATATAGACAGTAGATAATGGAGCTAGGATTGGAACCCAAGTAAAAGACTGGCTCCAGAGCCTTTGGCTTACTCCCTCTACTGTTCCCATATGGAACAGAAGCTCACCATCACTAGGGGAAAAAAAAGGGCGTGGGGAGAAGCCCCATAAGGTTCCTTATATATTCTGTCCATAACCCCCATCCATCATCATCATAAAGAAGGATAACTGGGCACTTGAAAAGGCAAATGTTTATATAACCCTAACAAGAACCTTCCATTCTGAGTCTTTTTTTTTTTTATTTCAAAGTTGCCTCTGATACTCATCTTAACCCAATTTCACTTTCATAAAACAATTTGGAGGAAAGACTCAGTATGATCCAAAAACCTGCAGAGCTGGTATAACTATATTTTCCTGAACATGCCCCTTTCTGTCTCTGGGGTATATCACCATCAAAAAGCAAGGCTCCTCTTAATATCTATTACATCCTCTGTTGTCCAAGCAAACTGCAAGCTGCTGACTTGGCAAGTAACACAGCCCAGTGTATGAAATATGGCAGTCATTCTCCCCTTTTCTAAAACAAGCCCTCTGGAGTAAGACCCAAACATCACCAAGGTCTTGGGTATAGGTCTACTATAATCTGCCTCCACTCTACTGTGTTACTCTTTTCTACTATACCATAAGCTCCGGTCACATGGAACTACTCTCCTCAAAAATCTTGTACCTTCCCATCTCTGTACTTTTCTACATCTACCTTCCTTAGTAAAGAATGCCCTTGCCCTTTGTGGGTAAAATTGTAATATTTCCAGAATATCTTGCCTGGCTTTAGTACATCTGCATATCAATAGGCATTTAGAGGTGGAAAGAAGTATGGCTTTAGTGCATTTGCACCATTCCTCTGGGGTGGAGAGAGGTTCATCTCCATATCAATGGGTAATTACTTGGGCAAGGAGGGCTTATCTGTACTCGAGAGGAGAAAGGAGGGCCGGTTTTGCTTCTGCTAGAGTAGGAGAGAGAGAAGGGCCCAGACTGCAGTTTGTAAGCAATAAACAGATTTTAAACTTTACTTTTCCCTTTGACTGATTTCGGTTTTTAGAGGTATTTTGCCCCAGGGTTTCCTCTCCCCGGACTTAACACCGTTGATGGTTGAAATTCTACTTAAGTTCAGTTCAGATGTCACTCTCTATGTGAAGACTTCCTTAAGTGACCCATTTAGAAATAAATGGATCCCTCTTGCTATTGTCAGCTATGTTTATGCTTAATTTTTGGCATTAGTTGTCAGAGTATACGTCATAATTGTGTGTGTGTGATACATACCCTTCACTAGATACAGTCTTTGAAGTCAAAGACCACATTTAACTGATATTTACATCTGCCTGGCACAATGCCTCGCTCACAGTTGGCATGAAAAAGAAATGAACTAAACAGAATAATACAGAGAGTTTGTAAGCTGACGTATTTCCTTCTATCATTCCTATGATCTAATAAAAATGCTAGTTAACACAGCATTAGACTCATAGACACTGAGAAGTGACTAGTGGTTACGAAGGGGGAGAAGAGTGACCAGGGTGGGGGTGGCAGGGGAATGGGGACTCTTGAACCACTGTGATGTACATTTGATAAAATTTAAAAAAAAAAAAAAAAAGCTAGTTAACAGTGACCCTAATTTGCTATTCACTCCATGAAGCAGTTTAGATTCCCCAGCTTCCCAGTATATTCAGAATCACAGCTCCCAAAGGCAACCTGGAGTTCTAAGAGAGGGCAGCTCATAAATGATATAATGTCTGTTCAGATGAATCATTCACCAGCAGGTACTTGCTGACTTGGCAAGTAACACTTGCCAGTATCTCAGACGTCATTAGCTATGGATTATCTGGATTTAATTCTGCATTGCACTATTTTCATATACTGGTGCAGTTCAGATTTGTCTGATTTTCAGTACTTAACAATCGTATTACATAGAGCACTGGCTGACCCCTTCCAAGTACTTTCGCACTGCATAGAAAATACTTAAGTTTATTTCCTTAAACTACAGACCCAACTGTTTGATTTAATAGGAATGAACCTCAAAAGAGATGATGCAGAGATAATAATGTAAGTCATCTGTAGTAAGTTAAAAGCATTTATTTCCTTAAACTACAGACCCAACTGTTTGATTTAAAAGGAATGAACCTTAAAAGAGATGATGCAGAGATAATAATGTAAGTTATCTGTAGTAAGTTAAAAGCTCTCTGCAACTACCACACAATAACAAGGGGCAGGAGGGTATCCCAAACTAGGGTAAAAATGGTGGTGGTAGGAAAAGTTTTGTCTGGTATCAGCTGACACTACCACCACAACTGCACAGGGGCCATGTCTATGCCTACAGTACCTCCATCAGTCAAGACATAACAGGTGACTCAGTAAACATGAAGTAAATTAACAACACAACATTCAGTGATCTACTATATCCTCCCCTATTTATGTCCTTGACTTCTGCCCATGGCACCCTAAAAATTCCTGGCCCTGAAAATTAAGCAAGTCTTCTTTTTGATAAAACATTTCTGAATACAGAATTCTATTTGGGAGAAGATCAGACATATTCACAAGAAATTTAAATTAAGCCATATCTTCGCCTAAGAGAAAGATGCTGTCAATCACTTTTAGAAAATGCTGAGCAAATACTAAGCACTCAAAACTAGTATTTCTCACCAAATGAAAACCCAACCATATATGTGAATTTTTACTGTCTTTTAGTTCCTCTAAATCCCAGAAATAGTCAATGTTAAGGAACAGAAAAACCCCAAAAGGCTGTTGGATGCAAGAGATGCTGCATGCTCTACAAGTTATACAATGGCGCTTCAATGCCACCTTGAGTTTCTAGCTCCTATTCTACTGGAAACTTTTTCCCTCTTTGATACACAGGGTACAAGACCTCAAGGGAAAAGGAGAATCCTGAAAAAATGTTTTTTAAAATCCAAAACACAACATCTTGAGAATGAAAAGCAAGGCGAGGGTCAAGGTTTTTTTTTTTTTTAAAGAAAAGGTCATGTGTACTCAAGGAAAAGCATCTATACAGAAGCGTCTTTCTATAACATGATCTGTAGGGTTCAGGCACCAGGTCATGTTTTAAACCTGAAACATGGCTCCAGTGAATGTTTACAGTGAAGGCTCCCATTATGAAAGTGACTGAAAAACTTAAAATACTTTTTGAGAAGGTAAAGAGATGTAGACCTAATTCTGCACTACCCAAGATTCACAATACATTTACGTTTCACTAAATGATCAGACGTATAATAAACATGGTAGGCATTAAACTAACTTTATGAGAGCTAACCTCCTAGAATATAGTTTGAGTAAATAATATTAAATAGATACAGAAATGAACTTTCAGGAAATGTAATGTTGAAGGAAAAAGAATAGCATAGCATTAAGGAAACCAGACAATGGTTTCATTTTAGTTTCTCAGTAAAACATACAAACCAGCTGCAATAATTTCTGGCTTTAGCATCCTAGATGCATGTTATACATATGGCTAAGGAATGTTAGCACTTGTGGAATTCAGGCTTTAAATCTCTTTTCCCTAATTTAGAATTCCCCAAAGAGAGATGCAACTACATTTAGAGAAGATTCTTCAGCTGCCACATTTACAAAGCCTACTTACAAAGTCCACATCACCCCACCCCTCCAAAAGATCTGATGGATTACAGAGAGATAGGAAATGACCCTGGATGGGTAAGGTTTACAGCATTCATCCTGAACAAAAGTAGTTATCACACTTTGAATTATTAATTTTGGTAATATTTATGAGTACTTGTTTATAAGTACCTAGAAGTATGCAATATACAGAATAAGGAACTAAAACGCAGGACTGTATCAGACTTAAATGACACAGACTCACCTTCATCTACCAGAGCTAGCTTCTATGTTGGTGGCTCACCCAGCTTCCCTTAGGAACTTCCCTTTAATATGACCAAACTTTTAAGGCTCTATAATGTACTGATACAGCTTTGGAAAAGAAATATCATCACTTCCCTAACAAAATCCTTAGAATACTACTTTCTCTATAATTCTGAGCATTGCAAGATCACTACTTCATCTGTAATTCCCTGACTCTTCCAGACAAAGCAAGTGTACTTTAATTAATTAGAGTCCCACTGAAGGAAAGTTACATTCTTTCAACTGTTGCATCATTTGGTCTGAACAATGTTAAACATGTAGGTAGTCCTTTTATTTTGAATTATTGCTATTAGGACCTTTAACATAATCAAGATTTACATCAAGGACAATGGCTTAATTACCTCTTTTATAGTCACGTATAAGCATTTTTCTATCAGTTAGAAATATGTGACCTACTCATAACACAAATCAGAAAGTTTAGCCTGTGTATAGCATTCAAGGGGCTAAACATTATATTAAATATAAGACTTAGTGATTACACTGACCTTGAATATCATTTGTAACGTCTCTTGCTAAAACAGGTTGCTGATTATTAAAAAGAGTCCACCACTGAATTCAGATAAACTCACTGCAAAATTCAGCAAGCCAACCCTGGCTCCCATAGAACCTAAATTCTTCCCTATTACTGTCCTTCAATTCCTGCTGTACTAATATGATCTCTACACTCTTATTCCTAGATAGGACTAATCATGGTCCAATTTCATTTATTTATTACCAACTACTTTTGGAGTAGCAGGGTCTATTAGACTATGTAGCCTTAGATTTATAAAGCTGATGGAAAAACATGAGACTTCACACGCTACTGACATCCAAGTGCTTTAGTCTCTTAGTAGCTTTCCAACTTTCTTGCACTAAAAAATTACTACTCTGGTCATTTTTGACTATCTGTCCTCACTGTCACTCTCCTGTTTCTATACCCATGACTTCCTTTCCCTCAAGTAATAAGCCACTCACTACTCAAACAACGAGAAAGTAGTGAGAACATCAACATAAAAGGAACTAAAGTAGCAAGGCTGCCCTGCACCTTAAAACACAGCTGTACCTTTCACCATAATCCAGTGGTTGTCAACTCGGGCGGCATATTAGAATCGCCTCAGGAACTTTTAAATATCCTGATGCCTAGGCTTCATCAAAACTTATTAAATAAGAATCTCTAGGGATGGGACCAGACATCAATATTTGTTAAAGCTCCCCCAGGAGACTGTAATGTGTAATCGAGTTGAGAACCACTACATTAACTCAGATTGAATAGCTGCTCTTGGGTTTTTATATAAAGAACTAATCCCAAATCTTGTTTTCCACACAGAATTTCAGAGGACTTTTCAAGAAATTCCTAGGCTCTAATCTACTTTCAAATTAGGGAATTTCTTCCATAGTAAAGGAGGGGAGTAGGTGGTGCTCTATTTCACGGGTATAGAGAAAGAGACAGAAGTCCTTTGCACACTCACATCTGCCAGGAGCTGCTTTTTCTCCCTTTATAGACAGTAAACTCACAAAGATATGAGCCTTGGGTTCCTATTAAGCATTCCTGCAAGTTAAATGTCAAGGTGTCCTAGATGCCCCAAGGTTCCTTTTCCTACCTCCAGCAGGTCTATCATCCTGGTCATCTGGGAGTAGATAAGGACCCTATGTCCTTGAGACTTGAGCCGAGTCAGCAGGACATCAAGGGCATACAGCTTCCCACTGTCAGTGATGAGGCTCTCCTTGCCTAGGGAGAAGAGAAGTAGGGAGGGGGAAACTGTATTTAACCGAAGTAGCAAAATCACTCACTGCAAAGCTGTATGCAGCCAAAATTACTACAGTTAGGATGCATGTCAACATGAGAGCAAGGAAATTCTGTGTAGAGAAATAAGTCCACACTGTTACAGCATGATCCAGGACGAAATATTCTGAAAGAGGGAGGTATAGGTTCCCTCCCAACTGACAGTTCCCCATCAGACAGCAGCTAAGGCATTTGAAAGCTTCCTTGCTGCACATCCTTACACAGTGGATAGAAGGCACACGCAGACACATCGAAGAGTGATGTCCACATCGTGTTTGCTGTACATAATCTAAGAAATCCGTTTTTTCTTCGTTCGTCCTATCTCTAGATACCTGTTTCTCTTAGTTCTGTGGCTAAATGGTTTGCCTCCTGAAAGCATGAGAATGCAGAGTAACAAGGACTGTTCCTGCCTATCCCTGGAGCCACTCAAACATCAAGAAATGCAAATAAACATACCCACTCTTGCCTTTTTAAAAAAAACAAAACTCTCTCTCCTGGATGATTTCAAATAGGCTGGCTGGTAAATGTCATTATCCTAAACAGTAATTCAATAAAGACCTTAGGCTTGTTCAGCTTCTCAGAAAGACTGACTATGGGTTTCTGTGAAATGGAAGCTGCTTTTACTCACTGACTTGTGCTTTCTCCTTCTTCTTCCCATTAAAAAAACAAAAGGCATTTCAGCCAGAGATCTTAAAAGACGACTTAACTCACAATTTTTCATCCTATCCATTCAGTATCATTCAACTCCCATCATATTTCAGGGAGCAGAGTTTCCTGTTTCCAGAACAGTCCATAAACATGCCCTGAACAACTGCTGCTATTAAGAAGGGGAGAGATGAGGTTTGAGGGACTGGGAGAGTTAAGAGTATATAGGGAAATAGCTATGGGACACAAAAAGTGAAAGGCTAGAGATATTACATAGACAACAGATGGCTAAAAGTAAAAAAGAAAATTGTTAAGAAAACCATACTGTCTTATTTTGGTTTCAGGGTTTGAACCTATGGTTTTTTCCCCCTGAACTGCAGAGGCTTACTGAGAGGAATCCAATAGTTCTCAACAGTTATTCCTCTGTGTTTGCCAGTATTTGCCAAGTGTACAATTATTGTATAAACTGAAGAAGAACGGATGTGCTGACAGCACCATAACAAATCATCAGCCCCTCTGTTTTTGCTACAAAGCCACAGGTCCTGATGTTTACTCCTCTGCACTGCAGCCTGCCTTTTCCCACCTTCGGAACGCTGCCAGGCCACATCTCTCCCTTCACCACCCCTCCCTGCTGCTGTGGCACACACCTTTGTTCGGCCTCTTTGTTTGGTCCTGTTTAGATTATTGAAATGCTCTTCTTTTTGTTGTTCTTCTTACCAACACAATCAAATGACTGCAGCTGGGACAGAACCAACTGCTAAGTCCTCTCCCTGGCACCAGACAAGGAGGCCTGTATAAATTCCAAGTCTGATCAGGCAGCAATGCTTTCATAACAACTTCAAGGTTTTCTTCTTGTCACAATTATCCTTCTACTTTAATTGGATTCCCTGGGGTCCCTCAATTTTAATAGCTCCTGAACATTCCCCACAGAGCTACCAACCAGCTTTAGACAATAAGTTTCTTTCTTTTCTCATTAAAAGCACAGGAAGGTAAGAAAAAAAAGAAGCCCATATATTTTTCAGTCACTGACTGAGAGTGGGCCAGCTAAGCTCATCTGATTTCTGCAACCTGCTTATCTTTTCTCTCCATTCATACATACTCCCTCAACGCAAACATTTAAGCATACACAAATATGTCTCGTATCTGAATTTTGAAAAGCCTTATCTAAAAATCATGATGCAATGGTTTTCACACATTCCCGCTTCCAACATCTACTTTACTTTGTTAATCAGAATGAATGAACTGATGCTAAGATTAGGAAAGCTCAGATATGTACGTATACTTACAGGGATGGACCTGTGATGCACCTGAAAGAAGCACTACATGGTACCTGTTGTTAGCTTGTTAATGTGTAGGTGAGGGAGGTGAAAATGGATGGTATGGATTTCTTTGGATTGCCCTGAAGGAAAAGGCCTAAGAACAAAGACTTCAGCAATAGTCTTCAAACACTTTAAGCAATCAACAGTATTTCTGCTTCTCCAGTGAGCATGCTAGACAGAGGAAGTCAGCCTCCAGGATTTGTCCTTAGGAAGGTATGCAAAAAAACAAAACAAAACAGGTTTCTTTCTCTGCATACACTGGTGTGTAGGCTCTGCATATTTCTGGGCCTGGCATCCATTACTCCAATTTTCCGGAGCTACCAAAGTTGCACTGGACAAGAGCACCACCTGTTGCTAAGCAGGGCTTAGAGCGAAGAAGAGAGTAATTCTCTAGAAATTAAACTGACTCTGCCAAGTCAAACCCATGCCCAGCTCTTTCTCTAAAAAAGGAGCTCAGAAAATGCTGACCAGACCTATCCCACTTACTTACAATATTTCCTACAATCCTATGTTACAATATTACAGTATTTTTACTTAGATACAAGTTCTTACTGACTGCAGTATAAAATCCTGCTCAGAGACAAAATGAATATATCCCATGGCAATAAAATTAGGGTAACATGCAATTATCTCCCTTTTCCAAGGACACTTTTGAAGGGACTGTACATCTTTTTCCTGGTAAAACATGGAGACACATTCAAGGTGTGTGCAATCCAGACTTTGGTCAGTCTCTCAAGGAGTATGATGGAACTAACCCTTCCCCAAGAAACAGAAAATATAAAAGCAAGTATAGATGAAAGAGGTATAAAAAACAGGTTACAGTGACACCCCCACCCCAACCCCTCACTGCCCTGCACCAGCCAGTCTACAGAGCACAATGGGGTCAGTGAAGAGCTGGTTGGTTCTCACAGTAAACAGCCAGTGAGGCTGTTGCTTTTTATCGATGCGAAAAGAACTCAGACACTTCCTGCTATTTAAACAAGGCCCATTTTTCTTTCAAAGAACAGGAAAAGCCACAAGAGATTCCCACAGAGCCAGCAATAAGCCTTCTACTCCTGTACTGGGAACTCAGTAGCTAGAATGAAGAAGGGAGAGAAGTAAGGTGTCTTGCTTCTTTCAATACCTTTGCTCATCTTCTGCCTGGGATTCTGTGGCCTCCATGCCTGCTAGATTTTATTCCTCTATTCCTACTACTATTAAGGCCTGTTTTATTTACACTTGAGCTTTCCCTTTATTTTCCAACAATATACCTTCACTCACTGCTTTCATGTGTTCTAAATCAGCTATGAGGCCTTTTATGATATTGCTCTCATATACCCATAATGGCATCTTCCAGTTCAAAGCACCCCAAAGTTACTATCAGGTTGACCCAAAGTCCCTTGACACTTGACAAAAAGTTAACATTAAATGGAAAAACCAGGCCTTAAACCCTGGAATCTAGTTACCTCTTAAAAATAGCAGATTCTCTCTTTTGAATAGTTAGCTCTAGTTTGCTTCCATTACATGCTAATAAGATGAACATAATCAAAGCATCAGAGATTTTGCACAACTCTAACAGAATAGTTAAGTTACAACTCCAGCTTGCCAGCAGGTGTAAAAGCAAATAACATAAGCCTATGAACCCTGTGTTCAGTTTCCTTAAAAGTAGTCTCACTAAAGCAAAGATGAAAATCCAGTTTCCTTTCAACCCTTGACCTTGACCCTAGGAGGTCTGGGAATCTGCTAGCATTTTGGCACAAAACATATTGTTTTTCTTTTGGTTATCATTCAGATCTCTAGTGCTTCGTGCAGGACAGTGTTTATGTTACTTAGACCGGTCTTTCTATGAATGACGACATTCTCATTCATTCCACTGGCAATGGCACAAGACAACTGCACTCACCTGACCTGGAGCTTTCCAACCAAGTTTATTTCTATGCCACACCCCCCACCTCCATCCCCTTTTAAAGACTGGCATTCTTTTCTCAGCAATAAGCTTGCCAAAGGAGAATACTTAAGCAACAAATAAAAAAAAAACTTCTCTTTCAAGTCACAAATTACTTAAGTACTCTTACCTGTAAGTTACCAAGGACAAAAGGAAACAGAAACCCCAAAGAACTCTGAATTCCAAATATCTAAAACAGCCACATGGAGTATACTCTCTGGTCCCTTGCCAAAGCTAGGAGCATATCCCAAAAGAATGTAAGATTCACCTGGAATCCTGATGAAAGACCAGCCATTCTGAGGCCTGATGCTCCACAGTCCTCCAGCTGGCTCTGGGAAGAACTGAAATCGTCGATTTAACCAGTCCGCCGCCAGTTCAGGGGCCCCATTCAACAAACACTGCTTGGCTGCCAGACTCCCTCCTTCCTTCAGCACTCGTCGCTCATGTTCTGCACTTGGGTCATTGCAGTAAGAATCCAATGGCACTGCGGTGACCTGCAGTGAAAAATTCATATCAGATGATTCTTTCACACTTTTCATATCCATGAAGCCTTCTGAACCTCAACTTTGAAATCAGACTAATGTGGATAATTCTTAAGGCTAGTGATTTTAACTTCCCTGTTCTAACAAACTAAGCTGTTCCTAATAACTGACTTAGTGAGCTTTCCCAGGTAAAAGCCCAACCTCTTACATGAACCTGCAACAAACTAAGGATCCAAAGAGTGCTCGAGGGTATGGATAAACGGGAATACTAGGTCAGGAATAATTCTACCACAGATGTATATATATCTGATCAGTCTGCCACCTCCCTTCACTGCCAGGTAGTGCTTTCGGTAGAATTTTATTAGCTATACACAGGATGGTGAGGCAAAGGGAACTGGAGCTAGTTAGTTATCATTAAAGAACTAAAAAGTACTGGTCTGGTACATTTAAAACTATCTTTAACGCATCTGTGGCAAAGCTCTCAAGTTTATCATCACTTCTCTTCCCTGACCAGGTTGCCAACTGAAAAACCTAACAGAAGATAAGAGAACCTTTCTTTTAGGCCATAAGCTGGGGGAGGGTGGGGGTAGAGAAAGCAACTGCCAAAGAGTAGTAGACTCATTTCTTGGCTAGGGCAGAGGCCATACACAGATTCTTACCTCACCAAAAGGTACAACATTCAAAACCTCCCCCCCCAATGGACTAGAAAAGCTCCTGCCAATTTAGAAACTTAGGCTTTATTCTCCTTTAGCAATCTGGGTTTAGTCCCACTCTATTAAGCAGCTGTGTATTCTAATAGCTGTCAAATCATTTGACAAGGAGCCTGAGTTACTTTTTGTTAAAATTTGGAAGCTATGCAGCAGACTCACCGACTTCAAGAAGGGCCTAGCGGTTACCGAAGAGGAGGGGTTGGAGGTGGGAGGGAGAAGGGGACTAAGGGGCACTATAATTCACAATCACAGTATAGGTGGGTCACAGGGAAGGCAGTATAGCATGGAGAAGACAAGCAGTGACTCTACATTATCTTACTACACTGATGGATACTGACCGCAATGGGGGTGGGTGAGGACTTGATAATATGGGTGAAACTGTTCATGTGAGACCTTTGTAAGATTGTATATCAATACTTCAATAAAAAAAAATTTGGAGGCTGTGGCTATCTGCAAGTCCAGGTTGGTAAAAATGCTTAAGTCCCATTATAAGCAGTACCTTGTTCAGAACAACCTTGGAGCTAAACCGAGAGATGTGGGAGAAAATGGCTATAAGGAGAAAGGGCAGAGGTGTTGGAGACATCTGAAAATAAAACACTGGCTATTCCTAGTTAAGGAGTTCTATTGTTTCTTGGAAGTTAGACACTTAGAAATATCTATCTTGCTATTAACTTTTCTATTTCTATGCCCGTCTTTAAAGCAATGGTTAAGTTTTGGTATGCCTAAGAACCTCTTAGGAACTTATCTCAAGTGCAGATATTGATCTAGGTTTTTAAGAGTACCCCTGCAACTCAGGCCACGCCTTGAGAAATACTGCCAGGGGTACATTAACAGCTAGCTGACTACAGGGCTGCAGGTGCCTCTTGCTGGGGACTAGAGGTTACCAAAACCAGAGAAAGAGCACCATTTACCAATAATAACAGATTCCACTACTCTGGCTTGCAGCTGTACTGAGTTTATTAGAGAGCAGTGCCATCTACGGTCCAGATGCAAAGCTACAGAGGGTCATGGCAAGCTGGGCCCCAGGAGCTCCAAAACCCAGGCAGACTCACACATAAACATGTTTACCTACACAGTACTAGGAGCAGGTTTGGTAATCACATATCACCTTTACCAGCTCCAAAAGGAGTTTGCTCTCTTGCTTCCAAGTTAATTCATTTTTCCCACTAGAGGCTGTGCACAGGGATATAAAGACCGAAATACAGAGCAGATGGATAAAAATTGGGTTTCTCCCTGCTATGGCTTGTTCTGACATTAGCCCAGTAGATACTAGACTAGAGCTGACATCTACCATACAGGGTATGAGTACCAGAACCTCACCATCAAAGGTGGCTACACTTCCATAGAAGTGGTTTAAGAAGCAATGGTCTGGTCTGGACTACAGAAGTATGACCAGTTCTATGCATCTCAAACATGAACCATTTTGCATGAGTAAAGCACACTTAATCTTTTCTTATGACAGACTCATACTGACCAATTTTATACTCAAAGATAACTGCTTTGATTTTTTTCTTTGTTTATTCTGTGGAAAAGCCGAACTTATACTGGAGTTTATAAGTCTCTGGTCCCATATTCTCAAGATGAAAAATCAAAAGCTAGAAACTGAGCATGAAGGATAGGGGGAGAACAGTGACAAGAGAAAAATGTTTTTCCTGCCTAGAACTCATTTCTAGGCACTCATAGTTTAAAAACAAAACAACTTCCAGTTGTAAACTTTCACCTATTTTCCAACTCCATTTTGCTGATCCCTGTCCAAGTCTAGGATTGAAAGCTAGGAGGTTTGCAAGGCACAGTTCCTAGTGGAATATTTTTTAATGTTTTGATAAGCTTCTTTGGCAGGAGCCCTGGATCAAGACATATGCAGAATCATAATGTCATGTCGTAAGTATGTAAGCAGTGAACTCATGAGATACAAAAGGAGGCAAACACGTCCATTTCTACTTAAACTGTGCTTTCCAAGTCAGCTCTTAGACAGCATCCACCAGTTCTGCTAACACCAAGTGGCCTTCCTCACTGCTCAGAAGCAGGGAGGGATGAAGCGTGGCGTACCATTCTTCCCTCCCCCAAATGGAAATGCATATGCTCTTCAGTCTCACATGAGCTAACCCCCGTTTCTTGCTCCATTAACTTCCTAAACTACAGTATCATCAGGGGCTGTCTCATCAAGCATTCTGCGCGTCCTTCCTGAGAGCATGTATATTCCTGTTCTAGCTCTAGCAAGCATGACCACTCCAAGCGCTTCAGTTTTTTGGTAAGATGTATTCCCAGGGTCTTAGTTTATTAACTGCAGAATTGCCTCAGCTAATGAGAAAATGGCTCCTATGATTCCTTCCTTCCTTAGTGGCACAGTTCTTCCTGAACGGACCCAAAAGTTTTCATAGCATGTGCCAGGAAAATTAATTTGTGTTAACTCAAGGCCAGGGTTGAGATTTCAGGGGAAATGAGTTTCTCCCCACCACAGGTGGGTTAGAAATCAACATTATCTCATGAAATGTGGTCTGGGGTGAAAAGAGGTTTTAAGTGTATAAAAAATTTAGACATGTTTAAAACTCTTGTGTCTGTCCTTATAACCATGGTGTAATTACTCCCATTTTCAGGTTTAGCACATGCTATGTGAAAAACCCTGGGGAGAGGGACTGAATAGGAAAGGAAGGCAAATGGTAAAAGTTCTCTTCTGTCCCCTGCTACCACACACCTTTATGCTATCAGAGTCTTCTTCAAGCTACATTTATTATTCTTTATGGAAACTTAAATGTTTTTATTCGGGGAAATAGTTTTAGACTTTGGGTTCCTTAAAAAACAACACTCAAGTAGTACAGTTGGGGTGTGCATATGTGAGTATGTTGGAAGAGTGGCCTGCTCTTCAGAGCAGTTGGCTACAGAGTTCTAGTGGTACAAATGAAGACTTTTTTTGTCCATAAATATAATTACAGTTCAAGGCAGTTCTCTTCTTATTGTCTATAAAACACTGGGAATATAAGATGTAAAAATCTCTTGACATCCCTCTCTCAGAAATCTGAACTTCTAGATTAGGCTTTTTGATCTATACATCAGACTGAGAGAATGAGAAGGAAAACGAATCACACAGCTATGAAGCTTGAATGTTGCTCACTTTGGAAGCACTTGGTTTTAGATAATTCCTAGATAAAGTTGCATTTCCCAGCATTAACTTAAGCTTCAAAAACCATGAATGCTGTAGAACAACTGGACACATACAAAAGCCACATACTTTCTGGAGAGCCAACACAAACCAAAGTTGATAGTAGCCAGGGAATCAAGTTCATGTAGCACAGGATCAGCAGAAAGAAATTTAGACAGGCGGGAGTCAATGGGATTCAGTATTAGCACCTCATTTCTCTTCATCGCCTTTCTTTCGATCCTCTGCCAGACTTTGATTTTTGATAATAAAGGATGCAAGCCAATATGAATGGTAGAAAAATTCCACTGAGGAAGATTCAAAATGCTCTATCCTCTTATAACTGTGAAAACAGTAGACTTGCTACTGTAGTCAATGGAGAAAACAAGGTAAAAGCACAGATGGGTAAGAAATATCAGCCTCTTAGAATATCTTGGCTAACTTAAAGTTGCCCCTTACAGCAAAAGGGAACAACCTGGGAAGACAGAAACTTGTTCTTTGCTCCAATCACAGAATCTGGCCCTATCTCTACTCTGCCTCTCTCCTTTCAAACACTCCTTCATGGTTTTAAGAAAGTTTTTGTTTGGCTCTGATTGATAAAGACACAAAAGAGAATGAAGGATGCAAGCAACATAAACAACTGCAGTGTGCCAAGGGGAACCTTTGCAATGATGCTGTTGACAATCACCAGAGTGCCCTGTTTTGATAAACTGGGTATTAGGAAGGATCTAACAGCTGTTCAAAGTTGAAACCACAATAGAAACTACCCCCAATCTGCAAACAAGACTATGATTGCTGAATGTTGAATATGGTACAACGGTTGCTTTTCAGAAGGAACACAGTTGTGAACCACAGTCCAGAGAGGGCTGCTGAGGAAAGTGAAAGAAAGCTAAACTAGGGAATTTCTTGATGCTGGATTATTGTTTCCTTTTGTTATCTGGAGACGGTACTGCGGTGATAAGTCCAGATCAAATCTCCCTCCCAATCTGGCCCCCTCCTCTGAAAAATCCTCAAAAACCTCAATGCAGGTGACAATTGGCTCCCTCTCCTTTTCAAATATTCTACTGTCCCTGACCCGGTTGTTGGGTGATAATCTACCTGACAGATGGCTTGCTCCCATGGTAGTTGAGAGCCCCTAACTAAGTAAGAGGGACTACAGAGGCAAGATGGGGTCAGGGCAAGAAGCCACTGCTAACTACCATACAACTGTTCTCAAACCAACCCAATTCAAAGCAAGAAGTGCTATCTTGGGAAAGCCAGGACCATGGATTGTCTTCCTAAATACTGAGGATTTATAGGTTTCTCAAAGTGCAAACAGCTGAAAACAGTTCTGTTTAAGAAATGGATCCCTTCAAGTTTGATTTACTTCTCAAATACCATCTATTTTGTCTCTTCCCTTCTGTGGCACTTACTCGTGGACTGGCCACACACAAAAAAGATGGCAGCTCAGTGAGCAGGCAGCAACGAAGTGAGGAGGTAGCTGATCTCCGCTGATGGATGACCTGGTCTGAGTAGCCACTTACTGCTTTACAGTGGCTGCTGAAAACCAGAGACTACAAAACAAAAATGCGAATTAGTGACACTGACAATTATGTTTAATGTAAGCAAACATGTCACATATCAAACACTTGACTTGAAGACATTCTTCCTAGCAAATATTAGGTCTAACAAATAATTAACCACTACTTAGAACCCAATGTATAATATAGTGAAGGTCCATGCTAATTTCAAAATGTAGTTTTATTAATATACCTTAAGCAACTGTCATTTCCGGAAATTCTCTTTCTGGAAGACATACTGTTATTTGTAAATAGTCACAGCAAAAGTTTCATTAGACAGACACTATGTGTATATACGGGGGAGTCTGGTTCATTTATTATACAATGGACGCAAACTCATGTCTTGAGCTAAAAACCATGCCTCAGTGTCCAACAGTATTTTAAGTCAGATCTGCTTAGCATCATGTGTATGTACTAACAATGTAGCATGGTTCTACCAAGGTTAGCTGTTTAATTTACTTGTTAATATCAATGCAAACTGTCAGAAACAGGAAATGATGATCTCTTTAGTTCCTCTATCTGATCACCATTTAAAATTCTTCATTTATATTATTGTAATACATTTAAACAGACTCAGAGCTCATATTAGAGCTTTAGTTTACAGTCATTCACATGAACGCTTTGAATGTATGGAATGTTCACACACAAGAACCTGTCAGTGGGATTTCAGCTCTACACCGCAGCTGCAGTTCTTTGGTGCAACGTTAGACATTTTATCTTTTGATCTTCATTCTTGACTTGTTTACTATTTGTTTTACTGGTTTCTTCAAACAAGGCAGGTTGATAACCTAAATAGCCATGCGGACGAAGATGAATGCACAAGGTAGTCAAACTGTACACTGTTCTAGGGTCAAGAACACAAACTGCAAGAACAGTAACCAGGACCCTCTGCAGAGAACAGTTATAATTCCAGTACCAAAAACTTCCACTACCAAATATCTTCAAGGCTTCTTCCTTTGTTCGTACGTATCTTCTCCTGAAGTAGATAGGTTCTTCAGGATCATAGCTTGAGAGAAGCCATCTCAAGTTGCCTAGCAGGACATGTGTATCATAATCTGCTTCCATGAACCTATCAGCAACTTCTAAATAATGGTCATGAACAAACTGAAAGGCTTTAACTGGCTCCAGGAGAGTTGGGTGGTCTTCAGTGATTTCTACTCACACAATACAGAAGTCTTTACAATTCTTTATTATAATGCTGGGCCTATATAACTTTGACACATTTGACTTTTTTCTCTAGATGCTATTATCCAGAAAAGAATTTTAACTTCCTGGTAGAGACTTTCAGCAGCACTGTATTCTCATCTTTATGTTAGCATCTGCATTGAAGTTCACCTACCTCTCACATGTTTACATCCATAATCATCTGAATGCTAGTGTGAGGACCACGATGAAGATAATTAGACTGCATATTACCTGTTCTTTCAACACTGAATACTAAATAGCTAAGAATATTACCAAAAATATCTATTGCTAACGCACAGATGAAAGTAAAAAAAAAATGTACTCAGTTTTCCCAAAGTGCATTTCTGATTAGCAGCAGCAGCTCCCCTTGCCCCTCCTGCAGGGTAAGAGAAGGGATGACAAAAGTCTAACAACCACAGCTCACATCATCCAGCTACAGGAGTAGTTTCAGGGCTGCTGGCTGGGTGTGCATGGCTACCCCAGTGGCTGAGGTAGCTGCAGTAGCTGACCTAAGACTTTTGAATTCTTTACTAACTTCTAAAGAGTGGTATCTAAACAATGTCTCTGTCAGGGATCTCAGTCACTCTCATTTTAAGTATTCTCAAATGACAAAATCCAAGAAAAGCCTGTTTCTCATTTCATTCCTAGAATATAAAGGTAAAAAATAAAAGAATGAACATTTCCTCAAATTACTTTTTCAACACTGCAGTTATTAAGAAGAAAGGGATACAACATTCACTGTCATTTTAACACAGTATATTATTTGCACTACTTTTCTGGAAATAGTCTAATAATACTTCTATTTCCAGGGCTGGTCATTCCTAAATTAGAACATGTTCATTTGTCTTATATGAGCTAGGTTAAGATCTCATTGGAAATAACTAAGTCAAGGTGATTTGTAGCTTTCTGATTCCAGATTCAAAAAAAACCCCTCACTAGGTTAAAATGCTCAACACAAACAGCCTTAACTTTAGAAAAATCCTGACTATTCCCAATATATATTAGTCAATCTTTATTTTTCTAGATATTCTCGTAACATTGGTTCCATCAAATCTTCCTTAGTACAGGTTGTCCTTGGTACCATGCTACCCACATTCCCTTCACATAATGACATGGACTGCTAGCCACTGCTAGTTACAGAAGAATTTAATACTTAATACAGAAGAACACAAAGGACACCTTAAACACCATTGTATAGGATGCCTGGCAGGGTAGGGACAGAAAAGAAGGTTCATTAAAACAAGTTAGAAAAAAGAAACAGAATGTTACACTATGAGAGATTTGATTGTTATAATGGGGCCACAGGTTTTGCTATTCTGTTCTATATCATGCTCTTGAAATGTCTTGTACTATGTGGGCACTGGCATCTGTGTGTGTCTTGCTGCCAGCACCACTGTATGGACACAGTAGTGAAGTTAGGCTTTTGTAGTCTTTTGGCACCATGCAAAAGCCTCAAGTGAAAATAAGCACAGCAGGATGATAGGCCACACAGCTATACGCTTCTTGTCACAGTGTAGCACAGAAAACACACAGATGTTTTCCCCTCGGATACAAACTTACCCATTTAACAAAGGGCCATACTTTGCTCTTCATGTCTTGGTTAAAATTAGAATAATACTTACTCACATTAGGTTTTCATGACTTAGAAATTTTCTACTTTAATTCTTAAGGAATATATCAAACTCAGATGTAGAGAAAAGCTCTCACTTTAAATAAAGTTTATAGATCAACTGCTAGACTAAGATTGTATTTTCAAAGACATTTTAAGTGATCAAAGAGGGTGAAAATAAAATACAAAAAAACCCTGAACACAATGGCTTCCCAGAGCTTTCCATGAGGGGTGTAGTCAGCTCTCATCTCAGAAAACGATGACAGATACGATGCTGTAGTTACAAATTAACATTAAGCAGAAGTTTTGAAAACTTCCTGTTTGGGGGATTCTTCATCAATAGCCAGTCAAAGCTAATCATATTTAACAGAGAACTGTGTTTAAAACTTAAACACATACCACTCTCTTCAAAATGGTTATATTTAGATCCTTTTGATTCATTTTAGTTTAAATTGCAAAATCTGAAATGCCCCCAATTTCTATGAGCTAGCTAGTGGCACACTAGAGCTGTAGTGTTTATAAAGCTTTCAATACATGGCACCTAAGTAGACCATTACTATGACAACAGTTTCATTGAGGTTAAGATAGAGATGGAATCAGTGCCACTAGAGCTTCCCCCTCTTCTGCTACATGAAGGTAGAGCATTCCTATGAAACCTTTCCTAGGCTGAAATTTAGGAAAGTTATAAACTTTCCTAAGTGAACTGAAGAAACAATTACCATTATTAATTTATACGGAAAATTTCTGAGCATTTCAATGTTCAAACAATAAGCTTTCTTAAGGCTTTTCTGATACCTTAGGACACATCTTGCTAACAAATGCACAAAATAAATGGAGATAAAGCACAGATGATCACAGACATGGTTCAAAGCTATGACAGCTTGAAGCTGAGATGCAGAATGCAATTCCCTGGGAAGGAGCTTGGTGGGGCCCCTCTCCTGCTTGGGTTCACGCTGCTTCTGTATCAGCTCACTGCAAAATAAATGCTGAATGCTATTCTCACTTTTCACCTTTCTTTGTAAAAGTGAAAACCCTCTTTGGATTTCTTTCAGTTAGTGGAAGTAGGTGCTAACGTAGGTCTTTTGTAAAAGCAAAGTGTCATCATGCAAACTTATGTGCCATTTAACTGGACATGGTTTAAAATCTGTTCTGCCTCCCCAAAAGATGACTAAGTGGTTATTTCCTACAGAGTCTGGATTTTGTCTTATTCTTCAAAGCAAGATTAAGAAGAAAAAAGAAAGATTCCTATGTGTGACACTTACATTCTTTAACCCGTGCAAAACCATACAAGAAAGTTCTGACCAGAGCCCACAGTGGGGATGTGTGAGAATGAATTTATGGAAGTCTTGAATGAAATACTATTCCTTCTTGAAATTCTCACCAGTAAAGCAGGGTGGAGCACAACAAAATTAAGTAGAACACAGGGAACCATGTTGGCTTTTACTCCACAAGCATCACAGAGAAGGAAATATCAGACAAGCATTCACATCAAGTAAGAGATTTTAAAAAGCCTTAAACTTTGTTCAAAACACCAGTCATCTGATCTGTGTCATCAGCCAGAGGTCTTGGATCCTTGACGTTTCTGTATCATCCCAAAACCAGTATTATGAAAATGATACTTCCTTGAAGTCTGTAATACAGAATTCAAATTAATTGTAATATTAGGTGAGAGTTAAGGATTTTATAGGCACATTGGGAGGAAAAAGAGCTCATTGTCCAGATTCCTTCACATTCATGGCAGTGAAGGAAGAGAAGAGAATTGGGTAGACTGCTGAATATGATTCAGAGAGGATGTGTTCTGAGATGCCTTACCAAGAAAAAGACAACAGCATGTAGCTAAGTCAACGCTCATTACCTTTCCTCAGACAGGAAATTGTACTTATGGGACAGGCTGGTGGAACATTATCTTTATAAAACAAATGAAGGTACAGAAGCGATCAGAATGAAGGATCTTCTTCATTAAGAGGAAAAAGCTGAATATTGGAAAATAAATTCAAAGCTAATTTGGTAGCTACAAAGGAATGTTCTTTGAATTTATTGTTTGAGTAGTACAAGACTCACTTCTAATTTTAGCTTTTCTCCTTGTCTCTTCTCTCAGGTCTGTCAATATAAAGGTAAGAATAACCCCAAACTTCACTTTTAAGAATGATCTTAAACATGGAATCTGGATTCAATTCACATGTTCTTCCATCAAAACTCTGAAACATAGTTGTTTAATTGCATATTAAAACAAGGCTATTCTACTTCCTAGTATTACAAGAGAAAGCAAAACGAAGAACTGGAGAAAATAGCCACTCTTCAGCATATATCTTTACAAATAATCAAAGTTAAATCATCAGAACTAGATTGGCAAATCAAAATTCAAGATACAATAGAACAGAACTTGGAATAAAACATTTTGCTTGTAAAGAACTAGGGCTTATGAGCAGTGAATTCCTGTTGAAGATGAAAGCCAGATATTACGCCGTATTACTATATTTCCCAGCTGACATTTTCTATGGCTAACAAAACTATGAACAGAAAGTGACATGGAGAGCAGGGAGACATACCAACATCCTTTCCAATTTAAAAACTTTCACAGTATCAGTTAGAACCTATCTATAGCCAAAATCTCCAAACAGGGAATACCAAAACAAGCTTTATAATGAAGTAACTAATGTAAAGGCATCGGCCCAGCAATTAGGGGCTGTGGTTATTTTAAGGTTATCTCCACAAATTCTTTGATACCTCTCTCTTCAAAGAGTAAGGCCTAATTCGCCCCCCCTTGATTGAGGGCTAGACTTAATGACTCCCAAAACCAGGTCCTGAAAGGTATCGTGGCTCCTCCTTGCTCTTTCTTGTGAATCACATGCTCGGGGAGGCATGGGTGTGGGGGGTGGAGGGGAGAAGCAAGTGCTAGTCATGAGGACACTCAAGCAGCCCCATGGAACTGAGTGAGGCCTCTAGCCAACAGCCTGCACCAACTTGCCAGGCATGTGAGTGAGCTGATCCTATAGCTCAAGTCACTCTTTCAGAGGACCATAACCCTAGCTGATACCTTGATTGCAACTTTGCAAGATTTTTTGAGCCAGACCACCTAAAACTGCTCCCAAGTTCCTGACCAGCAGAAACTGTGAGATATTATAAGCTGTTAGGTTTTGAGTAATTTGTTACATAGGTACAGATAACTAGTACAGAGGCTAACATTCACAATTGACCCTTTTTCCGATTACTCTTCAGATTTCTATACATTAGCTGCTCTCTGCTGGTAATCTCAGCCTGCAAGAAATGCCTCTGGTTTTCAGCTCAAATGCAGGACAAAAATAACTGACATACAATAGAATCAATGAATGATCAAACAAGTTACCAATCTTACCTATGTTCCCCAATAGCCAAAGAAAAATTAGAACACTTCACAAAATTCTATTTTAAATACTGAGTAAGACTATTATAATTTAATTTTAGACTGGAGGACACTCCCTCAGATGAGAATGCACCCAAGTTCCAAAGGGAAAACCAACACTAATACAATCCACTAGCACTCACTAAGTCACTCAGCAAACATTTATTTAACCTTGTAAGGGCAAGGCGCAAACACTCCCTAAAGAAGAGGAACTATATAAAATGTCCAAATACCTACGTTGTTTTCTCACTTGAGAGGGAAAGGAATGAAGGGAAAAAAATGAAACAACTGTTTAATAGCACTTTTTTTTTTCACGTTAAGCTTTGTTTCAGTTTCTCTGGATACTGTAAAACATTCTTCGTGGTAGAGAAGTAAACTTTCTATCATAGAGCTCCTACCAGCATTCACTAGAGTTTTCTACCATATAAAAAAGAAGTTAACCACTTTCGCATCCCCATCAATTTTCTCTCTTATATATATATTCAATTTCTCTCTTTGCTGCCTTCTTCCTTTTCAGTCTTCAAATCTGAGTCTCTGCTCTTACCAACTCAACTTTTAAACCCGAATGCCCCTCCTGGAATACCTTTCCTATTCTTTTTAAGTGATATGTTACACTTCATTACCCACTCTCTGCAAGTCCTAACCAGAATCTTTTCCCCTCCAAATCCCTGCATTGGGTCTTCTCTGTTCTATTTGCACTCCTAACATCAAAGAGCTCCTTAGCTCATTCCTAAATGTTCGCTTTAAAATTGATAAACAATTTACCATTCTCTCTGGATCCTCTCTTGAACTCTGTGTTTTGGAAGTGATTCCTCCACTGCCAATGCCTGTACGTACCCAAATCCATCAGGTTCCCATGACCCTTTCAGCTATATGGTTGGGGACTGTCTACTGCTTTATGGTCTTTCCAATACTACCATTTCCTGTGTCCTTAGGACCTAGTACTTGGAACTTTTGATTAACATCCTCAACATGGACCCCTGCTTCCTGACCTTCCTAATGTCACACTCTGAGACTGAACTTCATCAAATACCGATGGCAGAGATTACCACTGGTATGCTAAATGACTGAGTGATTTAGCAGCCTTCCTAAAGCCAGCAATCACATTATTCCTTCCCATGGCTCGATACTCGCCACCAAAACTTTATTACCCCAGGACTACAACTGTAGCATCTGTTGAAGAAAACAAGCCAAAAAAGGCTGACTACTGGTTTAATATCTAAACCCTAACAGATTGGCATTCAAAGATTCCCACAACTTCTCTTTCTGGCCCTTTTCCTCACTACTGTCCTTTACTTTGGTTTAAATCTTTAACCTGGAATATCTTTCCTTCTGTCAAATCCCTACCATCAAGATCTTACTTAGACAATACCAGTTCTATGAGGACTTTGTCATTTCAACCAAAAATGATCTCCCATTCTCAACTTTACCACTATCATTTACCTATTCTGGTAGTTAATTATGTCTTCCTTCAACTCTTATCTTGAATCAATTTTAAAGTCTTTTTAAGTTGGTATGTGTATTTTTGCTAGATGCACGAATGATTTTTCAAATCAGAAAACAAGGACCGTGACTGTTAACACACCTTGCCTAGAGTAGACACTGGTTCATGACAAGATTGTAAGCAACACTAATTACATGAGCTTTCTCTCTGCAGAAGCAGACTGACACTTGGAGGAGGCTATTCTGAAGGTAGCCTGGACTAGGAGAAAAAAGGAGCACCAGAAAACCCCCAACTATTAGGCCGAGGTCACATTCTAACACTGGAGATTCATCAATCAACAAACTCTTCTGATACACAAATCTATGTGCCATTTATTCAATCCCACTGGCCGTTGGAATGAAACTGAAAATGGCATGTGAGAGAAAGAGAGAAAGGGTGTGTGTGTGTGGGGAAAAAGTACTCTCTCTAGTAAACACTGGGTCATCCCCCCATCTCCATTTCATATTATGCTTCTTTTACTGTCTAGATCAGTAGTCTCCAAAGAAAGCACAGGCAAGCTTCAGAATGTAGATATGTTATATGTATAAATTTAAATAAAATAATACATATGTATTAGCAGAATGAATTAAGAATGTTTTAATAACAGGGAGACATAATCAAAAAACATTTGGGACCACTGGCCAGCACTATCCACATTAAACTAAGATTAAAAGCTGATTCTAAAATTTACATGAAAATGCGAAGCCCAAAAACAGTCACATTAACACTTGAGAAAAACAAAGTTAGAGGACCCATACTAGACTTATCAGGGATTATGAAGCCACAGTTAATAAGACAGAATGGTACTGGTTCAAGGACAGATGGACTAATGGAACAAAAGAATTCAGAAGCAGATCTATACATATACAGCCTCTTGCTTGATAAAAGTGACGCCACTTGCAGTAAAGATGGTCTGTTCAATAAATAGAGCTGGGTCAAAGGGATATATGGATATCTATACGTGAAAAAAATAACAACCCTTAACACAGACAAAACCCCCAATTCCTTATAGATGTGAACATGAAAGGTAAATTTAAAAAAACTTTTGGAGAAAAACATAGACTTAACTTCATGACCTTGGTACGGGCAAAGATTTTTTCAACAGGACACAAAAAAACGCTAATGATTCAATAAGATACTACAGAGCATGAAAAAGTAAGCTACAGAGTACAAGACATCTGCAATACATAAAGAATACAAATCACTGAGAAAAACAGAGAGAGCCTAATAGAAATATAGGCAAAGGTCTTGAGTGAGCATTTCATAAAGGAGGTTATCCAAATGGCCAATAAATCAGAAAAGGTATTCCATATCATTATTCAAAAAAGAAATGTCATTTAAAGCCACAGTGAGATATCACCACACAGCTGGGCTAAAATGAAAAAACATTATCATATTCTGGCAAGGATATGGAGCAACTAGAACCTCCAATACACTGCTAATGGGAATGAGAATTGGTGCAAATGCTTAGAAAATGGTTTGGCATTATCTGTTAAAGATGACCACATGCATCCCTACAACTCAGCAATTTGACTAGTAGGTATATACCGCACAAAATGCATGTGAGGTTTCAAAAAGTTGTGTACAGTAATGGTCATAGCAGCACTAGTTGTACTAACAAAAACTAGAAACCACTCAAATATTTGCCTACAGTAATTCTTGAGAGGAGGGCACTGGAGGGGAACAGTGAATGTAAGTGGGCACAAAGGTGCTTCTGTAGTTATCAAGCTCTATGTACATTTATGATTTGCTCATTTTCCTATATGCACGTTAATATTTCTAGAATGAAAGACAAGGCAACAAGAGAAAAGGCTTAAAACTTTATTATACCTACAACTTCTCCTTGTCTCACTAAAATGTTATGTACAAAATGAAAGTTAATGGTCATCTTTTCAGAATAAAGTCAGTTGTTTCTTAGAATCTTGAGTTCAAATAGTCAATAATTAATTTCATTAGAAAAAAAATTTAAAACCTCCCTAATAACTCAGGGTACTAGTTATTATTTCCAAGTTTTCTTCCTACCCCCTCAAGCTTTAAAGATGGACCCCAAATTTATACATTGGTCCGTTGCTAATCTCTCAAGGCTGTGTCTTTCCTGAGTCTCTAATGTACCACATGAATTACAGCAAATAACTCTGAACTCATATTTTCAGGACATTTGCTGAAAATAGTAAGCATAGTTACAAGACTGTTTTCTGTAAAAATAAAAAAACCTTTCTGATTCCACAATACTAGGATCCTTACTAAGCAAAGGGGTCTTCGACAGGATTTGTAAACTGTATTAAGAATGCCAAAATTGGACAGACAGAGATTCAAGATGGCAGCGTGAGAGGTGACACAGAGAACTCCTCCAAAACCACAAATAGTACAAAAATATAGTTAATACAACTAACCTTAAAACAGCAACAAGAAAGAAGGCTGAACCAGACTGCATACAAACCTCACGAACAGAGCAGACCTCACGAAACAGGCTAACATACAAAAGTCTTAATCCGACAGGACCCAGGCACCTCCCCCAACCCAGCTCACCAGCGGGAGGAAGAGAAACGGAGTGGGGAGGGGGTGGAAGCCTGGGACTGCTGAGCGCCTAGCCCTGGTCATCTGCTTTGTGAGCAGAAGCCTAAAGTGTGTGGTGCTATGGGTGCTGGGGAGCTCAGACGGGTGGAGGTCCTGGGAGACTGACATTTGGCCATTTGAGGAGGACGGGATCCACACCTGGCCACTCTGTGTCAGAGGAAGGGTGGGCGGTCTGAGAGGTTTCCTAGTAGCGAGAGGGCTGCTGAAGGGGCGGGGTTTGGACGGACCTTGCTGCACAGGAGAAGGGAGAGCTGGACAAGGTTGTCTGGGCGCGCTCTGCCCAGCTGGTTGGGAACTCTGGGGAGTTTCAGGTGCTCCATCCCCCTGGCTGACTACTCGGCTCTGCGGCCCACCACTGTGACACACAGCCTGCAGAGCCTTCCTCCTGGCCTGCCAGCATGGACTCGCAAACCAGCAGTCACTGCGCTGGCGTCAGGCCAGCCAGAGGAAGCCCCACCTACAACAGCTACAGACACATAGCACGGAGGATTACATGTGTGTGCTTGGCCCACTGGCTCTGACACTGGAGACAGACAAAGCAGACGGCAGTCAGGAAATAGATCTTTCCTCTCCCAAGGCACCAGCTCCGCTCCCCTACGACCCCCAACCTCACTCTAGGGACTGAGCAGCTCCAGAGACTGGAGTTTCTACGCACTAATGGGCACCACACAGAAATATGAAATGTCAAAAGAACATGGTTCAAACCAAAATCTCACAAACCCCAGAAAAAGGGTCAAATGAAACTGAACTCACCAATCTTCCTGAAAGAGAGTTCAGAATAAAAATTATAAACATGCTTATGGAGGTACAGAAAAATATTCGAGAACTCAGGAATGAATTTAAGAAAGAGATTCAATCATTAAGAAATTCCATATCTGAAATGAAACATACAATGGAGGGATTTAAAAGCAGATTAGATGTAGCAGAAGACATGGTAAATGGAATATAAATTAGAGAAGAGGAATACAAAGAAGCTGAGGCACAGAGAGAAAAAAGAATCTCTAAGAAAGAAAGAATATTTAGAGAAATGTGTGACCAATCCAAATGGAACAATATTTGCATAATAGGGGTACCAGAAGAAGAACAGAGAGAAAAAGGGATATAAAGTGTCGTTGAGGAGGTAATTGCTGAAAACTTTCCCAACCTGAGGAAGGAGAGATAGTCTCTCAAGCTATGGAGGTGCACAGATCTCCCAACACAAGGGACCAAAGGAAAATAATATCAAGACATATAAATTAAAATGGCAAATATCAAGGATAAAGACAGCCTTTTAAAAGCAGCTAGAGAGAGAAAAAAGATCACATACAAAGGAAAATCCATTAGGCTATCATTAGACTTCTCATCAGAAACCTTACAGGCCAGAAGGGAGTGGCATGATATATTCAATGCAATGAAGTAGAATGGCCTTGAACCAAGAATACTTTACCCGGCAACATTATCATTTAAATATGAAGGAGGGATTAAACAATTTTCAGATAAGCAAAAGCTGTGAGAATTTAACTCCCACAAACCACCTCTACAGTGTATTTTGGAGGGACTCCTATAGATGGAGGTATACCTAAGGCTAAATGGATGTTACCCGAAGGAAGACAAAGAGTACAGAATATGATTCATAACATACAAAGAATGGAGGAGGAAGAAAGGAGGAAAAAAAAAAAAGAACCTTTAGGTTTTGTTTGTAATAGCATACGAAGTGAGTTAAATTGGACTGTTAGATAGTAAGGGAATTACCCTTGAACCTTTGGTAACCACGAATCTAAAGCCTGCAATGGCAATAAGTACATACCTATCGATAATCACCCTAAATGTAAATGGTCTGAATGCACCAATCAAAAGACACAGAGTTACCGAATGGATAAAAAAATAAGACCCATCTATATGCTGCCTACAAGAGACTCACCTCAAACCCAAAGACATATACAGACTGAAAGTAAAGGGACAGAAAAAGATATTTCATGCAACTAATAGGGAGAAAAAAGCAGAAGTTGCAGTACTTGTATCAGACAAAAGAAACTTCAAAACAAAGAAAGTCACAAGAGACAAAGAAGGACATTACATAATGATAAAAGAGTCAGTCCAACAAGAGGATATAACTATTATAAATATGTATGCACCCAACACAGGATCACCTACATATGTGAAACAAGTACTAACAGAATTAAAGGGGGAAATAGAATGCAATGTATTCATTTTGGGAGACTTCAACACACCACTCACTCCAAAGGACAGATCAACCAGACAGAAAATGAATAAAGAGACATAGGCACTGAACAACATATTAGAACAGATGGACCTAATGGACATCTACAGAACACTCCATCCAAAAGCAACAGGATACACATTCTCCTCAAGTGCACATGGAACATTTTCAAGAATAGATCATATACTAGGCCACAAAAAGAACGTCAGTAAATTCAAAAAGACTGAATTTGTACCAACCAAGCTTCACAGATTACAAAGGTATGAAACTAGAAATAAATTACACAAAGAAAACGAAAAAGCCCACAAACACATGGAGCCTTAATAACATGCTCCTAAATAATCAATGGACGAATAACTAAATAAAAACAGAGATCAAGCAATATATGGAGACAAATTACAACAGTAATTCAACACTGCAAAATCTGTGGGATGCAGCGAAGGCCGTGCTAAGAGGGAAATATATTACAATATAGGCCTACCTCAGGAAAGAAAAACAATCCCAAATGAACAGTCTAAATTTACAATGAATCTAGAAAAGGAAGAACAAATGAGGCCCAAAGTCAGTAGAAGGAGGGACATAATAAAGATTAAAGCAGAAATAAATAAAATTGACAAGAATAAAATAGAAAGAATCAATGAAAGTAGGAGCTGGTTCTTTGAAAAAATAAACAAAATATATAATCCCCTAGCCAGACTTATCAGGACAAAAAGAACACATAAACAGAATCAGAAATGAGAAGGGAAAAGTCACTAAGGACACCACAGAAATACAAATAATTATGAAAGAATACTATGAAAAATTATATGCTAACAAACTGGATTACCTAGAAGAAATGGACAACTTTCGAGAAAAATACTACCTTCCAAGGCTGGTCCAGGAAGAAACAGAAAATCTGAATAGACCAATTACCAGCAAAGAAATTGAATTGGTAATCAAAAAAGCACCTAAGAACAAAACACCTGTACCAGATGGTTTCACTGCTGAATTTCATCAAACATTTAGTGAAGACCTAATACCTATCTTCGTTACAGTTCTCCAAAAAGTAGAAGAGAAGGCAATATACCAAATTGATTCTACGAGATGAACATCACTCTAATACCAAAACCAGGCAAAGACATCACAAAAAAGAAAATGACAGACCAATATCCCTGATGAACATAGGTGCAAAAATACTCAACAAAATATTAGCAAGCCGAATTCAAAAATACATGAAAAAGAGCATCCATCATGATCAAGTGGGATTCAGCCCAGGTATGCAAGGATGGTACAACATTCGAAAATCCATCAACATCATCCACTACATCAACAAAAAGAAGGACAAAAACCACTTGATCATCTCCATAGATGCTGAAAAAGCATTCGACAAAATTCAACATCCATTCATAATAAAAACTGTCAACAAAATGGGTATAGAGGGCAAGTACCTCAACATAATAAAGGCCACATATGACAAACCCACAGCCAACATTATACCAACAGTGAAAAGCTGAAAGCTTTTCCTTTAAGATCGAGAACAAGACAAGGATGCACACTCTCCCCACTTTTATTGGACATAGTTCTGGAAACAACACAAAGAAATAAAAGGCATCCAGATTGGTAAGGAAGAAGTCAAACAGTCCCTGTTTGCAGATGACACAATATTGTACATAAAAAACCCTAAAGACTCCACTCCAAAACTACTAGAACTAATATCTGAATTCAGCAAAGTTGCAGGATACAAAATTAACACACAGAAATCTGTTGCTTTCCTATACACTAACGATGAACTAACAGAAAGAGAAATCAGAAAAACAATTCCATTCACAATTGCATCTAAAAGAATAAAATACCTAGGAATAAACCTAATGAAGGAAGTCAAAGACCTGTTCTCTAAAACTACAAGACACTCCTAAGAGAAATTAAAGAAGACACTAACAAATGGAAATGCATCCCATGCTCTTGGCTACCTAAAGCAATCTACAGATTCAATGCAATCCCTATCAAACTACCAACAGCTTTCTTCAATGAACTGGAACAAATAATTCTAAAATTCATATGGAACCACAAAAGACCCCGAATAACCAAAGCAATTCTGAGAAGGAGGAATCAAACAGGGAATTACGCTCCCTGACTTCAAGCTCTACTACAAAGCCACAGTAATCAAGACAATTTGGCATTGGCACAAAAACAGACCCACAGACCAGTGGAACAGAATAGAAAATCCAAACATTAACCCAAACATCTACAGTCAATTAATATTTGATAAAGGAGCCTTGGATATACAATGGAGAGAAGACAGCCTCTCCAGCAGCTGGTGTTGGAAAAACTGGACAGCTACATGTAAGAGAATGAAACTGGACTACTGTCTAGCCCCATACACAAAGGTAAACTCAAGGTGGATCAAAGACCTGAATGTAAGTCATGAAACCATAAAACTCTTAGAAAAAAACATAGGCAAAAATCTCTTGGGACATAAACATGAGCGACTTTTTCATGAACATATCTCCCCAGGCAAGGGAAACAAAAGCAAAAATGAACAAGTGGGACTATATTAAGCTGAAAAGCTTCTGTACAGCAAAGGACACCATCAGTAGAACAAAAAGACATCCTACAGTATGGGAGAACATATTCATAAATGACGTATCTGATAAGGGGTTGGCATCCAAAATATATAAAGAACTCATGCACCTTAACAAACAAAAAGCAAATAATCCAATTAAGAAATGGGCAGAGGACATGAATAGACACTTCTCTAAAGAAGAAATTCAGATGGCCAACAGGCACATGAAAAGATGCTCCCCATCGCTAAGCATCAGAGAAATGCAGATTAAAACCACAATGAGATATCACCTCACATCAGTGAGGATGGCCAACATCCAAAACACAAACAACAACAAATGTGGGCGAGGATGTGGAGAAAAGGGAACCCTCCTACACTGCTGGTGGGAATGCAAATTAGTTCAACCACTGTGGAAAGCAGTATGGAGGTTCCTCAAAAAATTCAAAATAGAAATACCATTTGACCCAGGAATTCCACTCCTAGGAATTTACCCTAAGAATGCAGCAGCCCAGTTTCAAAAAGACATATGCACCCCTATGTTTATCGCAGCACTATTTACAATAGCCAAGAAATGGAAGCAACCTAAGTGTCCAACAATAGATGAATGGATAAAGAAGAGGTGGTACATATACACAATGGAATATTATTCAGCCATAAGAAGAAAACAAATCCTACCATTTGCAACTACATGGATGGAGCTGGAGGGTATTATGCTCAGTGCAATAAGCCAGGCCGAAAAAGACAAGTACCAAATGATCTCACTCATATGTGGAGTATAAGAACAAAAAAAACAAAAAAAACAAAAAAAACTGAAGGAACAAAACAGCAGCAGACTGACAGAACCCAAGAACGGACTGGACTAATAGTTACCAAAGGGAAAGGGACTGGGGAAGAAGGGCGGGAAGGGAGGGATAAGAGGATAAAAGGGGCATTACGATTGGCACACATAGGGTGGGGGGGGCACGGG
>JAQQAC010003584.1:16125884-16143600 GCA_029783875.1 Phataginus tricuspis | reverse complement strand
ACAATATTGCTCATGTAATTGTAGGTTAATGATACTAAAATAAAATAAATTGCAAAAAAAAAATATAGGCAAAAATCTCTTGGACATAAACATGAGCAACTTCTTCATGAACATATCTCCCTGGGCAAGGGAAACAGAAGCAAAAATAAACTTGTGGGACTAAATCAAACTAAAAAGCTTCTGCTCAGCAAAGGAACCTTCAGTAGAACAAAAAGACATCCTACAATATGGGAGAATATATTCATAAATGACATATCCGATAAGGGGTTGACACCCAAAATATAGAAAGAGCTCATGCACCTCAACACACAAAAAGCAAATGAGCCAATTAAAAAATGGGCAGAGGATCTGAACAGACACTTCTCCAAAGAAGAAATTCAGATGGCCAACAGGCAAATGAAAAGATGCTCCACATTGCTAATTATCAGAGAAATGCAAATTAAAACCACAATGAGATACCACTTCACACCAGTTAGGATGGCCAACATCCAAAAGACAAACAACAACAAACGTTGGTAAGGATGTGGAGAAAGGGGAATCCTCCTACATTGGTGGTGGGAATATAAACTAGTTCAACCATTGTGGAAGCAGTATGGAGGTCCCTCAAAAAACTCAAAATAGAATTACCATTTGACCTAGAAATTCCACTGCTAGGAAATTACCCTAAGAGGGCAGCAGCGCAGTTTGAAAAAGACATATGCACCCCTATGTTTATTGCCGCACCATTTACAATAGCCAAGAAATGGAAGCAACCTATGTGTCCAACAGCAGATGAATGGATGAAGAAGATGTGGTACGTATACACAATGGAATACTATTCAGCCATAAGAAGAAAATAAATCCTACCATTTGCAACAACATGGATGGAGCTAGAGGGTATTATGCTCAGTGAAATAAGCCATGTGGAGAAAGACAAGTATCAAATGATTTCACTCATCTGTTCAGTTTAAGAACAAAGCAAAAACTGAAGGAACAAAACAGGAGCAGACTCACAGAACCCAAGAATGGACTAACAGTTACCAAAGGGAAAGGGACTGGGGAGGGTGGGTGGGAAAGGAGGGATAAGGAGGTAAAAGGGGGAAAATAAAAACAAACAAAAAAAGAACGTATAGTCTTAGGTGTTGAAGTCAAACTGATTATTGGTTAGTAGTGTTGTTCAGTTTTAGAGAAGGATGTGTAAATCACCAACTGTGATGTTTTAGGTCCAAATACATTCAGAATTGTTATACCTTCAAAAACAAAACAAAACTGGCAGAATCAGAGCAGACTCTGAAATTTGAAAGTGTGGTTTTGATGTGTGTGTGTGTGTATATATATATATATATATGTTAAAATATGTATCTTACATTTTTACTTTTAAGTTATTCTGTAAATTAATGAATTTTGGAAATCTCTTTTGGAAATCTAAACTTCTTTGCTCATGTTGGAATCAGTTGGTTCTTTCAAAAAAAAAAAATCACTTAACTTTATTTATACTATTCTTTGAATACCAAGGACGTAACAGATACATACCAAAATATACTAAGACAGAGATGGACCTTGATTGTTATATCAAGATACCTCTGCAATGAAATGCGCATACTGCTCTCTGAGTGACTTCTGGTCTTCTCTTTCATATTCACGAAGTTTGAGACTATTCTTTAAGTCCCAAACTGTCTTAGTTTCTTTCCTTTCTTACTATGATAAAGAATGATCCTACATAAAGAATCATTACATAGTGGCTCTCTTTAGTCTTCTCACTGTTCTAATACTGTGCAGTTATGCTGTGTTTTTCAAGTCATGAGTAGTGATGGTCATGAAATAATTTTTTAGTAGGTTCCAACTAACATTAAACAAAAAAAAGACCTTAGGATACACAATATATGAGGACATGTACTGTTTGTGAATATTTTGCCTTAAAAAATTTATGTATGTCTATGTAATATTTGGTATGTCTGCATACTTACCAGGTGGTGATGTAAAACATTCTTGACTTGAGTTATGGTCATACTTCAAAAGCTACAGATACAATGGGCTTTATTATATTTTTATCAACTGTTACACAAGAAGCTTCAACAAAATAATTCTTTATTCAGAACCTAGGCTAACCTTTAAGGCTAGACATCATGTAAAGATTATTCTTCTTAGTTGAAAGCAGAGATTCCTTAGGATAGATAGATTAAAAAAACCTGGAAATATAGTGACTGATTGGCATTTCAATATATGTATGTTGGAGATAAGGATGATGAGACCAAAACCAGACCAGTGTCTCTACACAGGCATGATTAGCTTTCAGCTACTTATGTACCCACTGGCTCAGTAACTCAGTGTATTCTAAGTCACTGCAAGAGCAAATGGCTATCCACAACACAAAATACAATTAGAGAGGAAATGGAAATGAATCTAACTTCAATTAAATAAACTTTCAGATTTCACCACCAATTTCTCATAAAGCATACTGCCTACACCTCAATACTCAGGAAATTCATTAATTGAAATAAGGACCTCACTAAGCAGATGCTCTGAATTCACTACTATATTTTCAGAAAACAGAAGAATACAAATAAGTGATGCACATCTTTGAGTGCTAAGTAAGATGCAGGTGTCTATATATATAATAAACACTTGGGAGAATGGTAGTTTCATATCAAAAGTAAAAGTAGTAAAAATTTGTAAGTGTAGTAACATACATTACCAAACGTAAGGGAATTGTTCTACAGGGAGTTAAGCAACTCTTCAGCAGACATATCAGTATTTCATTAGTAGGACGTAACCCTGCCACCACTGACTACATTATTCCCAACAGGCTGGAACCCAATTCTATTTTCCTTTTGCATTACTGATCTTATTTCCAGAGTCCCAAAAAGTACACAGCAAAGTCTTGAGAAACCAACTGGGAAGAGAAAAGAGAAGAAAATCGTATGGGTTCTTCAGTGTAGGGGGCAAATAACAGATCCAGCCAAAGAACACCCTGCATTTGAGAGCAGTTAACCGTAAGACTAATGACCTAATAAATTTTCTATAGAGAAGGACCGTAACATATAAACATACAAATCTCTTCTCAAAACTCTTCAGTTACCCATTTCATTCTGAATAAAATCCAAATCCCTAGCAGTAACTTATGAGGCCCCATATGATCTGGACCTACATGTATGACCTAATTTCTTGTCATTTTCCCCCTCACCTACCCTACAATGGCCAACAGCTAACATCATTACTTTTCATGGAAATGCAATTTAAAATCACAATGATATAATATTACAAATTCCAAAAAATGAACTGACAATACGAGATACAGGCAAAGATGATGAGCAACAGCATATCTCTCACATTACTGGCGAGAGTGTAAATTTTGTAAAACCATTTGGAAAAATGTTTGACAGTGGCCACTAAATATAAACACACATATATCTGATAATATAGCAATCCCGCTATTGGATATAAACCTTGAAGGAGTAAGTGCTTACATTCATCAAAAGACATGTACAAGAATGTGCACTGTACTTTTATTCATATCCACCAACAACAGACCAGAATAAACTGATCTGTTCAGACAATAGAACACTTCATTGCATTAAAAAAGAATGCTATACAAAGATATACAATGATTCATGCGAAAGGAATGTATAAATCAAAAACACTACACTTGTGGTTTTAATGTATTCTATGCATCTGAATTAAAAAGGAGTTAAAAAATGCTATAATGCAACATGGATTAATCTCATAGACATA
This sequence comes from Phataginus tricuspis, assembly GCA_029783875.1. Taxonomy (NCBI): domain Eukaryota; kingdom Metazoa; phylum Chordata; class Mammalia; order Pholidota; family Manidae; genus Phataginus; species Phataginus tricuspis. Next base: position 16,139,889 of record JAQQAC010003584.1, on the reverse strand, counting down.
ACATGGAGGGAAAGAAGTCAGACACAAAAGAGTATATACTGGATACTTCCAATTACATAATGTTCAAAAACAGGCAAAAATAATCCATGATAGATTATTAATAGAAGTAGAATAGTGATTTGCTGGCTTATTCTGAACTAGAAGTATTATTTTAAGGAGCATAAAGGAGACTTCACAGTGCTGGAAATATTCTATACCTTAATCTATGTAGTTGTTACACAAGTGTATACACCCATAGAAATTCAGTTGTACATTTAAGATCTGTGAACTTTACAGTAATGTACATAATACATATATATGTATTCACACATGCACACACAACATGTCTATGAAGTTATATATAGTTAAGTTATAATTCAATACCCTGCTCCTAGAGGAGAACTTTTTGGCTCCATCAGGCCATCATTTACTTTATTATTACTTTTACTGATTCAAAGAAAAGGGAAGGGAGTACTACTTGGGTGCTGAAATAATTGCTTACCTTTAACAAAGGGCAGCTGCAAAGGTTGGGAAAGGAGAGTGGAAAATTAACCCCAAGAAGGAAATCCTTGTTTCTGAGATATCTCTGCTGGCTCTCTCCCTCTGGCTCTCCCCAGGAGCGCAGCTGGTGGAGCCTGTAGGAGGCTTTCAGAGACAGGAAAAGAGCTAACCATCTGAAACAAACCACAGCAGACATGCTTATTCAGTGCTCCATGGAGGTTTGAGGGTAGTTCACAGCAGCAAGGAACCTTGTCTTTCATCAATGTCTCAAGCATCTTTGAAACAGTTCTTTCCTACTTTCAGATAAAGCTCTTTAATACCTTTGTTCTACATATTCTATCTTTGGCATGACTTGGTTTGCTACTATGAAAACTAAAACCCTCTGTAAAACTCCTCTCAGAATTAAGGAATATTTAGCTCTATCACAAAACTCTATCACAAAATATCCTCTAACATATTAGGGAGGTAGTTTTCCTAATGAGGTCATTCTTTATCACATCAACACAAAATAATAAGTGAAAGCCATTATTCCAAAGAAAAGCAACACAGAACTAAGTTTCCCAGACCACTTAAGGGAGGCAGTGCTACAATCACTATTAACTAAAGGAATCATCAGCCATAATTTGCCCTGCAAAAGCAAATAAAAAATAGCAGACTAACTAAAAATAAAGATTTGAAGACTTTCTGATAGCTTTTGGGAGAAGAACCTAAATAGTTTTTACTTAAGGCATATCATGAAGCATCACAGAATCATTAAATGATCAAAAGAAAATTATGATTCCCTTACAAAAATTTTTATTCTTAACACTAGAAAAAGAATGAGAGTATAAGATGACATAATATAAAATACTTAATTTCACAGCACTCAACCTCTGTCCTTGTTTATTCCCAACTGCTCTCTCATCAAACATGAGCAAACTTCTCACCTGGCCAAAAGTCCCTGAAGCATGAAGTTTGCCATTTCAGCTGGAGATACATCAATAAAACGAAGGAAGGAAAAACAGCTTTCTTCATTAACACCTGTAATATTGAAGGACAAAGTTAAACCCAACAGAAAGCCAAGAGACAATACTCAAACCCTGAACTGCTGAATTTTGACTTAAGAATCAAGAGAGATTCTAAAGGTCCCAATCCAGCCACTTTGATGAAAGTGGTGTCATTATTTTTTGTACTACAATCACAAGTAGAAGCAGCAGACCAATGAGACACAGCATGTATGGGTCACAGTGGAGTTGGCCATTTAGCCACCTTTGGGGTTTTTGGATCTTTGCTTACCTGCCTTCCTCTTTATCATGCCATGAAAAAGAAAAGGACAGAGGTGAAAGATTCTGAACCCTTGCCTTAATACCTTGAACAATGCTCAAAGTTGAGCTTCTTTTTCTTAGACTAAGGAGTGAACTAAGTCATATTAGTAAGAGTCTTCCACCATCTCTGTCAAGTTTTAAGGGTGTAAAAAATTAAGAGATAGGTATAAAATGAAGATGGAAGGTCAATGTAGTATTTTTTTTTTGCTTCCTGTTATAGCCACAAATCATACAATCTATAGATGATGATGACTAATTTACTTAAATCTTATCAAGACTGTATAAATAAAGGCCAGGCATGCAAACCCACTACTAGTTCCATATCAGTCACTCAGCATAACAAAGAGCATTCTGGTAAATCCTTGGCACACTTTCCTTCCCAAAGATCAAAACACCTACCTTTTCTGTGAAAGAGAGACTGTTGTATATAGTCTGGTGCAAATGGAGAAAGAAGAACTCTTAACCACCTATAAAGTAAGTAAATAAAAGAAATCTAAACCCAAATATAAATACTGGTAAGTTAACTAGACTGGAGGTTCCAAACTAAAGAAAATCTTCTAGGTCTGAAGCTGTTTCTATTTTTAAAAAGTTTGCTACCATAATACTGGGCAAAAATCATGGCAAAAATGTTAGAAAACACTAAGTACTTACTAAAGGCACAAGAAGATAACACAGGTTCAAACAATTCTAGCACAGTAAGTTATCATTTCCTGTATTAAACAAAAAGCACTACAGTTCTGGTCTGTTTCCCCCACCCACCTTGTTTAGGAGTAGTCTGGAGCTACCTCAGACAAAGAATTCTTAAAATTAAACTGAAGAAACATGTCTCAATTTCAGTTTCATTAGGCTAAATATCATTGATGATTATTTTGATAATACTGTTTACAGTGTATCTCTATAGAAGGGGTTTTCTAAATCCATGGTTCGCAAATGTGGGTGTGCATAAGAATACTTTGGAGCTTGTTAAAAAGTCCAGAAATCAGGGTCACTCTCACTCACAGGTATAAGAATGGATTTACACACCTATTTTCTGAATGAAAGTGGTCTCTAGCATGTTGCCATTAACCAACCACTTCACCTTTACCAGATCTGTCATTGATGACTCTGGGAAGAAGATAAGTTTGATTAATTTGAAACCCAATCCATTCTCCTGTAAGTGTAAAATAAGCCATCACAGAGCGATTTCACTACTGGGCAGAGATATTTGTTGATCTCTCTTGATACAAGTACGTATTTGCACATATGTGCACATTCCTCATTCAGAAAGGCAATTGGAAGTAGCTGGGGCTTTAAGATCATCCAGTTAAACCTTTAACAGTGTGCATACGCCTACTACAAGATCCCTCAACAGTCATCCATCATTCGCTTAAATACCTCATTCTTAGGGAACTCACACACTCTCCACTAAATTTACCTATTAATACAAAAAGCCCCCAATTCAAAAAACACTCTTAAGAGTAAATAGGTATTAATATCTGCTCACCTGTCTCGTGAATGGTTGAAGACCCTGATTTGTCCATGACGGTAGATAAACTTTGAAATCTGGTATGGCTTTAGGGAAATATGAAATGGAGACCAAGTTTCTTGTCGTTCAAATAACTCTGGGTGATTACACACCTATGAGGGAGGGAAATGATACGACACTGCCATGTGCAGACATCACTCTGTGAAGTAATGGGGGAACCCCAAACCCTGAGTTTTTACCTTTGTGAATATATACTTCCCCATTTTCATCTCTTTTTTAACAGCCTTCGCTTATGTGGCATTAAGGCTAGCGCCTTTTTCTTGAAATTGTTTAAGAAAGACAACTGGCAGCTTCCCTAAATGACAAAGGAGCTGACCTAAGCTCTTACCTTCCTAAACTGCATGACCAGATTCATGAGGCTGCTGGTGGTGGTCTGGGCTTGCTGGGTAGAGCCCATGGAAGACTGCAATAAATCCTCAATAGAAATTTTGTTCTTTAGGGCCTGATATAGCAGCTTTTGTCGACTGGTCAGTTGGCAATACATCAGAATTTCAATCTAAAAATCAATTAACATTTATGTTTTGAAAAACACTTTGTAAGAAAATGTATTATCAGCATAAAGTCGAAAACACATACAAACCAGATTATGACTGAAAAACAATTTTATACATATCTCTGGAAATTCACTATCTTTATAAACCTCTGACATAATTAATTATTCTGAACAAAGTTTTTCCTTGACCCTCTTCCCTTGTCACTCACTCTACATGCTGTCTCTGAACAATCTTTTCCATTTCCAATAGAACTACCTACCATCCATCACAGTGACTTATAAAAATTTATACCCAAACACCTCCTTTTCCTACAACTCTTATAAGGTAATTCAATTTCTGAAAAAGCTTCCTGTTACTATATATTACTGCCCATCGTAAAATATTAAAAACTCTCCCACAAGCAGAGAAGGCCTCCGATAATCTAACCCACTCGACTGCCCTGTCTCCTCCTCACATATCCTTCTGTATACCTCAGCAACGATGGTCTGACTAGGGTTTGCTAAATATGTTGCATATTTCAATGTTGCTCGACCTTCATTCACATTGCTCACTGCCCAGTACCTCCTTCCTATCATATTTTCCTACTAAATGCAAACTCATTCCAGACCTAATTCACATGTCATCTCTGCTTTGATACTTTCTCTAACCTTCCCTAACAGAACTACTGCCTCATTTAGGTTCCCAATATACTTCACACAATCACTGTATCTCTTATGACACAGTATTACAGTTATTCATGTATTCATCTCTCTTGGAAAGTTGAATGGAACCTGAAGACCGCATCTTTATGTACCAGTGGCTGGCAAGCAGTAAGAGCTAATAAACAAATATATTTCATAACAGATTAAAAATAGTACTGATGAACTGATTCAAGATGGCAGTGTGAGAGGTGAGACAGAGAGCTCCTCCCAAAACCACAAACAGTACAATATAGTTAATTAATACAACTAATCTTAAAACAGCAACAACTAAGAAGGCTGAACCAGACTGCATACTACACACCTCACAAACACAACAGACCTCACAAAACAGGGTAACGTATGAAAGCCTTAATCTGGCGGGACCCAAGCCCTTCCACCACCCCAGCTCACCAGCGGGAAGAGAAATGCAGTGGGGAGGGGGTGGAAGCCTGGGACTGCTGAACACCTGCTCTACGAGCAGAAAACTATAGTGTGTGGTGCTCTGGACATTGGGGAGCTTGGACAGGTGGAGTGCTTGAGAAACTGATAATCCAGCCATTTGTGGAGGACAGGATCCACATCCAGCCGCTCTGTGCCAGAGGAAAGGCAGGCAGTCTGAGAGGCTTCCTAGCAGCAAGAGGGTTGCTAAAGGGGCAGGGTTTGGGCGGAGCTTGCTGCATGGGAGAAGGGAGAGCTGCACAAAGTTAAGGTTGTCTGGGCGCTCTCTGCCCAGCTGGTTGGGAACATTGAGGAGATTCAGGTGCTCCATACCCCTGGCTGCCTACTCAACTCCAACGCCCTGCACTGTGACACGCAGCCTGCTGCACCATCCTTCTACTATGTGGGCACTGGTTTGGAAACTGGCAGTCAGAGTGTTAGAGTCAGGCCACGCAGGGGGAGGCCCCACCTAAACAGTTAGAGACACAAAGCATAGAGGCTTACACCTGTGTGTTTAGCCCACTTGCTATGACACTGGAGACAGGCACTACAGACGGGAATCAGGAAATAGATCTTTCCTCTCCCTAGGTACCAGCTCCACTCCCCTATGACCCCCAACCTCACTCTAGGGGCTGAGCAGCTCCAGAGACCAGAGCTTTTGCACACTAGTGGGCACCACACAGAAATATGAAACATGAAAAGAACATGGTTCAGACCAAAATCTCACAAACCCCAGAAAAAGGGCTAAATGAAACTGAACTCACCAATCCTCCTGAAAGAGTTCAAAATAAAAATTATAAACATGCTTATGGAGGTACAGAAAAATATTCAAGAACTCAGGAACAAATTTAAGGCAGAGATTCAATCATTAAGAAATTCCATATCTGAAATGAAACATACAATGGAGGGATTTAAAAGCAGATTAGATGTAGTAGAAGAAATGGTAAATGGAATAGAAATTAGAGAAGAGGAATACAAAGAAGCTGAGGCACAGAGAGAAAAAAGAATCTCTAAGAAAGAAAGAATATTGAGAGAACTGTGTGACCAATCCAAATGGAACAATATTCACATAATAGGGGTACCAGAAGAAGAAGAAGAGAGAAAAAGGGATAGAAAGTGTCATTGAGGAGGTAATTGCTGAAAACTTCCCCAACCTGGGGAAGGAGAGATAGTATCTCAAGCTATGGAGGTGCACAGATCTCCAAAAACAAGGGACCCAAGGAAGACAATATCAAGACATATAATAATTAATATGGCAAATATCAAGGAGAAAGACAGCTTTTTAAAAGCAGCTAGAGAGAGAAAAAAGATCACATATAAAGGAAAACCCATCAGCCTATCATCAGATTTCTCAACAGAAGCCTTACAGGCCAGAAGGAGGGGCATGATATATTTAATATAATGAAGCAGAGGGGCCTTGAACCAAGACTACTCTACCCAGCAATGTTATCATTTAAATTTGAAGGAGGGATTAAACAATTTTCAGATAAGCAAAAGCTGTGAGAATTTAACTCCCACAAACCACCTCTACAGTGCATTTTGGAGGGACTACTATAAATGGAGGTATTCCTAAGGCTAAATAGATGTTACCCAAAGGAAGACAAAGAGTACAGAATATGATTCATAACGTACAAAGAATGGAGAAGGAAGAAAAAGGAGGAAAAAAAAAAAAGAACATTTAGGTTTTGTTTGTAATAGCATACGAAGTGAGTTAAATTAGACTGTTAGATAGTAAGGGAATTACCCTTGAACCTTTGGTAACCATGAATCTAAAGCCTGCAATTGCAGTAAGAACATACCTATTGATAATCACCCTAAATGTAAATGGTCTGAATGCACCAATCAAAAGACATAGAGTTACCAAATGGATAAAAAAACAAGACCCATCTATATGCTGCCTACAAGAGACTCACTTCAAACCCAAAGACATACAAAGACTGAAAGTAAAGGGATGGAAAAAGTTATTTCATGCAACTAATAGGGAGAAAAAAGCAGGAGTTGCAGTACTTGTATTAGACAAAATAGACTTCAAAACAAAGAAAGAACAAGAGACAAAGAAGGACATTACATAATAATAAAAGGTCAGTCCAGCAAGAGGATATAATGATTATAAATATGTATGCACCCAACACAGGATCACCTACATATGTGAAACAAATACTAACAGAATTAAAGGGTGAAACAGATTGCAATGCATTCATTTTAGGAGACTTCAACACACCACTCACTCCAATAGACAGATCAACCAGACAGAAAATAAGTAGAGATAAATGGATTGAACAACATATTAGAACAGATGGACCTACCAGCCACCTACGCAACACTCCATCCAAAAGCAACAGGATCATATTCTTGTCAAGTGCACATGGAACATTTTCAAGAATAGATCATATATTAGGCCACAAAAAAACTCAGTAAATTAAAAAAAATTGAAATTGTACCAACCAGCTTCTCAGATCACAAAGATATGAAACTAGAAATAAATTACACAAAGAACACGAAAAAGCCCACAAACACATGAAGGCTTAATAACATGCTCCTAAATAACCAATGGATCAAGGACCAAAGAAAAACAGAGATCAAGCAATATATGGAGACAAATGACAACAATAATTCAACACCACAAAATCTGTGGGATGCAGTGAAGGCTGTGCTAAAAGGGAAATATATTGCACTATAGGCCTACCTCAGGAAAAAAGACAATCCCAAATGAATAGTCTAAACTCACAATTAATGAATATAGGAAAGGAAGAACAAATGAGGCCCAAAGTCAGTAGAAGGAGGGACATAATAAAGATTAAGGCAGAAATAAATAAAATTGAGAAGAATAAAACAATAGAAAGAATTAATAAAAGCAGGAGCTGGTTCTTTGAGAAAATAAAAAAAACAGATAAACCCCTAGCCAGACTTATAAAGAAAATAAGAGAGTCTATATACAGAAACAGAATCAGAAATGAGAAAGGAAAAATCACGACGGACACCACAGAAATACAAAGAATTATGAGAGAATACTATGAAAAATTATATGGTAACAAACTGGATAACCTGGAAGAAATGGAAAACTTTCTAGAAAAATACAACCTTCCAAGGCTGGCCCAGGAAGAAGCAGAAAATCTGAATAGACCAATTACCAGTAAGCAAATTGAATTGGTAATCAAAAACTACCTAAGAACAAAACACCTGCACTGGATGGTTACACTGCTGAATTTTATCAAACATTTAGTGAAGACCTAATACCCATCCTCATTAAAGTTTTCCAAAAAGTAGAAGAGGAGGGAAAATAATCCCAAACTCATTCTATGAGGCCAAGATCACTCTAATACCAAAATCAGGCAAAGACACCACAAAAAAAGAAAATGACAGACCAATATCCCTGATGAACACAGATGCAAAAATGCTCAACAAAATATAAGCAAACCAAATTCAAAAATACATCAAAAAGATCATCCATCATGATCAAGTGGGATTTCATCCTAGGGATGCAGGATGGTACAACATTCAAAAATCCATCAACATAATTAACCACATGAACAAAAAGAAGGAGAAAAACCACCAGATCGTCTCCATAGATGCTGAAGAAACATTTGACAAAATTCAACATCCATTCATGATAAGAACTCTCAACAAAATGGGTATAGAGGGCAAGTACCTCAACATAATAAAGGCCATATATGACAAACCCACAGCCAACATTATACTTAACAGTGAGAAGCTGAAAGCTTTTCCTTTACGATCGGGAACAAGACAAGGATGCCCACTCTCCCCACTTTTACTCAACATAGTTCTAGAGGTCCTAGCCATGGCAATCAGACAACACAAAGATATAAAAGGCATCCAGATTTGCAAGGAAGAAGTTAAACTGCCCCTGTTTGCAGATGACATATTGTACATAAAATACCCTAAAGAATCCATTCCAAAACTACTAGATCTAATATCTGAATTCAGCAATATTGCGGGATATAAAATTAATACACAGAAATCTGTTGCATTCCTATACACTAACGATGAACTAGCAGAAAGAGAAATCAGGAAAACAATTCCATTCACAATCGCATCAAACAGAATAAAATACCTAGGAATAAACCTAACCAAGGAAGTGAAAGACCTATACCCTGAAAACTACAAAACACTCTTAAGAGAAATTAAAGAGGACACTAATTAATTAAAATTCATCCCATGCTCATGGATAGGAAGAATTAATATTGTCAAAATGAACATTCTGCCTAGCAATCTACAGATTCAATGCAATCCCTATCAAAATACCAACAGCATTCTTCAATGAACTAGAGCAAATAGTTCTAAAATTCATATTGAACCACTAAAGACCCCAAATAGCCAAAGCAATCCTGAGAAGGAAGAATAAAGCAGGGGGAATTATGCTCCCTGACTTCAAGCTCTACTACAAAGCCACAGTAATCAAGACAATTTGGTACTGGCACAAGAACAGACCCATAGACCAGTGGAACAGAATAGAGAGTCCAGATAAAAACCCAAGCATATATGGTCAATTAATATATGATAAAGGAGCCATGGATATACAATGAGGAAATGACAGCCTCTTCAACAGCTGGTGTTGGCAAAACTGGACAGCTACATGTAAGAGAATGAAATGGATTACTGTCTAACCTCATACACAAAAGTAAACTCAAAATGGATTAAAGACCTGAATGTAAGTCATGAAACCATAAAACTCTTAGAAAACAATACAGGCAAAAATCTCTTGGACATAAACATGAGCAACTTCCTCATGGACATATTTCCCCGGGCAAGAAAAACAACAGCAAAAATGAACAAGTGGGACTATATCAAACTAAAAAGCTTCTGTACAGCAAAGGATACCATCAGTAGAACAAAATGACATCCTACAGTATGGGAGAATATATTCATAAATGACATATCTGATAAGGTGTTGACATCCAAAATATATAAAGAGCTCATGCACCTCAACAAACAAAAAGCAAATAAGCCAATTAAAAAATGGGCAGAGGAGCTGAACAGAAACTTCTCCAATGAAGAGTTCCAGATGGCCGACAGGCACATGAAGAGATGCTCCACATCACTAGTCATCAGAGAAATGCAAATTAAAACCACAATGAGATATCACCTCACACCAGTAAGGATGGCCGCCATCCAAAAGACAAACAACAACAAATGTTGGCAAGGATGTGGAGAAAAGGAAACCCTCCCCTACACTGCTGGTAGGAATGTAAATTAGTTCAACCATTGTGGAAAGCAGTATGGAGGTTCCTCAAAAAACTCAAAATAGAAATACCATTTTACCCAGGAATTCCACTCCTACGAATTTACTCTAGGAATGCAGCAGCCCCGTTTGAAAAAGATGTATGCACCCCTATGTTTATCGCAGCTCTATTTACAATAGCCAAGAAATGGAAGCAACCTAAGTGTCCATCAGTAGATGAATGGATAAAGAAGATGTGGTACATATACACAATGGAATATTATTCAGCCATAAGAAGAAAACAAATCCTACCATTTGCAACAACATGGATGGAGCTAGAGGTATTATGCTCAGTGAAATAAGCCAGGCGGAGAAAGACAAGTATCAAATGATTTCACTCATCTGTGGAGTATAAGAACAAAGAAAAAATTGAAGGAACAAAACAGCAGCAGACTCACAGAACCCAAGAATGGACTAACAGTTACCAAAGGGAAAGGGACTGTGAAGGATGGGTGGGAAGGGAGGGATGTAAGGGAAAATGGGGTATTACAATTAGCATACATAATGTAGCAGGGATGTGGGTGTGGTGGGGGGATATGAGGAAGGCAGTTTAACACAGAGAAGTAGTGATTCTATAACATCTTACTAAGCTGATGGACAGTGACTGCAATGGGGTATGTGGTGGGGACTTGATAATAGGGGGACTCTAGTAACCATAGTGTTGCTCATGTAACTGTGTATTAATAATAGCAAAAATTAAAAAAAATAAAAAAATAAAAAATGAAAACATTACTGATGACAGAATGGCAAAGACAATTAATGACTCTATAGCATCTTACTACGCTGATGGACAGTAACTGCAATTGAATGGTGGAGGGACTTGATAATATGGGGGAATGCTGAAACCACAATGTTACTCATGTGAAACCTTCATAAAATTGTGTATCAATTATACCTTAATAAAAAAAATTACTGATGTTTAAGAAATTTATACCATCAGAGTTGTTAAGAGTGATACTACATCTTCTGATCACCTCCCTTTTGACTGTTAATAGAAATTATAAAACTGTTTTTGTTTTCAAGCCATTTATACATATATGTATAAACCTAAAGGATCCATTTTTTATTAAATATTTTACATCTATCAGGTATATCTGCGTGACACTGCTATTTAGTTAAAATCAGCCATTAGGATTTTAAAAAAAGGAATAAAACAAAAGTATGCTTCTACTGCTCTCTTTGAAGGTGCACATTCCCACCACAGTCTTCCAGAGTTCTTATTTCAAAATGATCCAGACATGATCCAGACTTCTGGCAGTGATAGAGACAACTTGAAATTATGAAGAACCTGGAAAGGTGCCTTTTAGTCAGAGAGCAGAACTGTGGGAAACAGCTGTATTCATGGAAGATGGGACAAAACTCCACAGGGAGAAAAAAAATGAAAGGAAAATATGGGGAAGATTTCCAGGAGTTAACAGAAAATTACAGAAGACTGGTAAGGATTCAAAAAAGATGTTTATAAACCAAGATTTATGGTTTTGTATGAGAAAAACATTACAACCCAAAGCACATTAAACTTCTAAATCTAACTCCCAGTCTGCAGAAATACAGGAGAGAGAGGAACATGTTTAAAAACACCACAATGATGGAATTAGCAAAATCTAGTATGTGGAAAAGTCTTCAAGACTAATAACTCAGTTTTTTCATTAAGAATCACAAAGGAAAAAGAAGGGAGAGATTAAAAAATATGAGAAATATCACCTACATGCTATATATGTGCATTGCTTAGATTCTGATTTAAAAAATCTAACTCTTTAATAGAGAGAGAGAGACAGAAAGATACACAAAGATAAGAGGGGACATCTGAGCACTGACTGGATATATGCTACTAGAATGGAATAACGTTTTTTTTTAATAGGGGTGATTATGTGGTTACATATTTTAAAAAGGATCAAACCTTTTAGAGATATGTATGAAAATATTCATAAATGAAATAAAAGACATCTCGGATTTGTTTTGCAATAATCTAGAAGGGTGGGGATAGGGCCATTAATTATCAGTGAAACTGTAAGGTAGTTAAAAGAAAGTTCATTACACTATTCTTTCTACTTTGGTAATGTTTCAAATTCTCCATAATAAGGAGAATAAAACAAAAAGAAGAAAAAATATTACTTGCCTTGATTATCTCACTTATTTTAAGTCTTCTTTCTTCCACTCAAGTTTAAAGGTCTTCTCTCAATCAAGCTACCTACCTTCAACTAAACATTTACCAAGGGATTTCTTTTTTTAATCCTGGAATCTTACATTGGTGTCTATTAAGGCTTAAACTCACGAGGTCTTCTTTCCTTACCTTGTCAGACAATTCATTTTCCACATCTTTCTTGATTCTCCTAAGCATAAATGGCTTCAAGATCATGTGTAAGCGAGAGAGTTGATCTGAAATTCCAAGACGACCCCCAACAAATAATTAATTTATTTAATACAAACAAAAGAATTACTATTATCTCTCAACTGTTTGCCTATTGGCTTAATGATTTTTTTAGAAAACACTAAACATAATTTTTTTCCCATGTAGGAAACCAAGGAGTCTGAATTTCCATAGCATCTTCCTGTAGTCAATTGGGCAAATGTGCTTTAACCACTTTATTTTTACTAGAATTCACCTATTACATGTTTTACAATAATTTTTTCAATAGTAAGATGTTCATATACATTTAATAAAGCTATGTGGGATGCCTCGTGTTACCAAAAAATCATTTTGTCAGAAAATGTCAGTAATTAACAACTTTAGTGTAAGAAATTACTTAAGACCTTTTCTAACAGTTAGTAGAAGTCACTTCATGTCTATAAACACCTCCTAACTTTCTTAAAACATATCATTCAACAAGGTTCAAAGTATTGATAAACAAAGTTTAAAATGTTCAAACAAACAAATCCTAATATAGATAGAAAATAACAAAAACCACCCTTCTAAAGTGTTGTTTTTGTCACAGGAGAAAAGCCTTAACCCACTTCACAAAGCATATAATATTGATACGAATTTTTCAGTATCTACATGTAAAATGAAGATTCTGTAAAAGAAAATGTGGTACTTTATGAACTCTGCCTGTTCTGCCTTGATTAAGTAATCAACACTACAGCAGCATCTCAACTAAGTCCTCTTCTGACTCTTTTAAACATAAACAAAGCACATACTTGTTTTGTGAAAAAAAAACTCCCCCTGGTCCTCCTTATATAAGAAACATATATATATGTACTAGAAGAAAAATTCTTCACATTTAAGAAAATACATAATTATGTGTGTGCTTACACTGATAGGTAGGAAGAAGAAAATTAGTTCATAAAAGTACTCACTCTCATCAATGGCAGATTTGTTTTCGGCATGGCTCTCAATGTCCTTGGAAAACCATTCATTAAATTCCTCATGTGAATCAAATAATGTTGGCATAATAAAATGCAGCAGAGCCCACAGCTGGAAACAAAGGAAAAGTGAAATAGCTGTAGGGCAATAAAACTACAGTGTGAGGATATAATGAGAGTTTGAAGAAAGAGTAAAAGTTTCAGAGGTGTGTGTCTATGTTTAGGTGCATGTGTATGTACAAGTGAGCAAGAGAGATGAGGTGACTGTGTAAGCACATGCCTAGTCAAACACTAATTTTATAAGGTGCTGTAGCAAACTGTGACTCTTTTTCCATTAATTTAAAATTGAAAGTCTGAAAGTGCAAGCCCTGCTCAGATTTTGCAGTGGAATAGTTTTAAAGATCTTATATATACAATGAAAAATCCATTCCACAATTGAATACATTCTAAGGTAGCATAACTTGCTAATAACAACTCTAGATCAGTGGTCAGCAAATTACGGCCTGTGGGACCAACTCTGGTCTACCGTCTGTTTTTTTTTTTTT
>JAQQAC010003584.1:16091297-16125784 GCA_029783875.1 Phataginus tricuspis | reverse complement strand
CCCCCACCAACCCTATTACAGTCACTGTCCATCAGCGTAGTGAGATGAGAATCACTACTTGTCTTCTCTGAGCTGTACAGTCCCCCTCGTGCCCCCCCACCCTATGTCTGCCAATCGTAATGCCCCTTTTACCCTCTTATCCCTCCCTTCCCACCCATCTCCCCAGTCCCTTTCCCTTTGGTAACTGTTTACCGTCTGTTTTTATAAATGAAATTTACTGGCACATAGACACAACTATTCATTTGTGTATCACTTATGGCTGCCTTCACATTACAATGGCAAGGCTGAGTAGTTGTGACTCCAAGTATAGCTTGTAAAATCTAAAATAATTAGTATTTGGCTCTCTACAGAAAGTATTCTGCCCCAATTCTTTCATAAAGGTAACTGATCATTTCAGTGTTAGTCCCTCATCTTTAGCTCCTCTCAGTGTTAAACAGTATTTTCTTTTCATGCCAGCATAAAAACATCATATGGGTACCATTAATATGGTCACCTATTTATAACATAAATATGAAGGAATGAAGTATTTAGTTTGCCTAAGTACATCATTAGGAATGATGGCAAAAACAAACAAAAAACAGTGACAACAAACCCCACTTTGGGCAAAAGCGATGGTCACATTCTTACTTCATGTGGGGATTATAATTTGTACAGAGCAGCAACACTCCAGGTGGGCATTGGTAAAGAATTCAATTCTGTGTTAAAACCAACCACTGTGTTTAGTACAGACATAAAATTGAGGCCTTCACTAGTGCCCTTACCTCGGCCATGGTGTTCTGAATGGGAGTTCCCGTTAACAAAAGCCGATTCCGACACTGGAACTGCAAGAGGATCTTCCAACGAACGCTGTCCAATAAGATGAATTACAAATTCAAAGTTAGCAATAAATCTTTCTTCATCCTATTGAGACCCCATATTTCTAAAACTGCTTTCCAAAAATATAAACACTCAAAATCAAGTACATGTACACAATTGAAAAATATTATTCAAAAAACTGAGGACAGGAAATTTCAGAGGAATTGGCTCCTCTACACTGAAAACATGGTATTAGGGTTTAGGAAAAATAGGCCTCAAACAGGCATAGTAGGATTCTATCTGGCTTGAGAAACTCCCCTATCATCTTTGGTCAGTTTTGTTGACAAAAATCATTTAATTATAAGGTACTTCTCTACAGTAGAAAACTTTAAAGATATTAATCTGTGTGCTTCCAGGTGAGTTTGGAGGGAGCAATGGAGACAAGGGAAGGGTGTAAGAAGAAGTGCATTTGCACTGCTTCGGGCCACAAACTACTCCAAAAGAGTGCAAAATGAAGTAATGCCCTTCAGAGTATGGGAAGTTCCACAGAAAATACTATCCTGTCAGTTAACATGGACCTCTAAGAAAGTCCTATGGCCTCACCAAGAGTTAATAAAAATGCATCAAACCCAAGTTTAATATCACTGAGCAACACTTTACAGCCAAACGCTCATTTACTATTCAGTTTGGGGCCTTACAAGTATTAGAACATTTTAAACATGTAACATGTAACTTCTAATAAAAGCATTCTTGGTGGTCAATAACCATACAGGGACTAGGACAACCTGCATGAAAGAGACAGAACCTACAATCCACATGATCTAACTCTAGTTCCTAATAAGACCTCCTGTTTAAAATAATTCCTCAAGAAGGGCAGACACTTCTTACTCCACAAAAAATTTTGCTTATGCAGAGATCATTACCATGTCATGTTCTGAAACCTCTCTGATCTTTATTCACACATATGTGTAAATACCATATAGCAATATAACCTCAGAACAGAGTTTGGTTTCTACATAAATGTTACCTGGAACTACTCTTGAGCGCCTGAGCCTCGTCCAATACCATGTATTGCCACTTCACCCGCTGGAAATACTTTACATCCTGCACCACCAATTGGTAGCTAGTGATAACCACGTGGAAGGGGGCATCCTGAGTATAGAGGGTCTTCTGTAAATATAAGAGAGAAGGGTGAAAAAAAAAAAGACACCCTATAACCCATAATAAGATAATGAAGAATGGACTATATTTTTTAAGGCCAAAAAATTTAAGATACTCTAAAGATATGCTTCTCCCATAAGGTAGTATGTAGTGAATTAAACCACAGCTGGGGTTTTTTTCTTTTTTTTTTAATTAGTGTCATTAATATACAATTTTATGTTGGTTTCAAATGTACACCAGTGATTCAAAAGTCCCTGTGATCAACTTACAGTATGATTGCAAATTATTGTGCTTATCCCCTTTCCCTCCCAACTTGCATCCATTCTAACACTCCCCTTTGGTAACCACTAGTCACTTCTCAGTGTTTAGGAGTCTACTGCTGTTTTGTGCCTTCTGTTTTGCTTTGTTTTCATAGTCCACAAATAAGTGAAATCATATAGAATTTGTCTTTCTCCTCCTGGCTTATTTCACTGAGCATAATACCCTCTAGCTCCATCCTTGTTGTTACAAATGGCATGATTTTTCTTTTTATGGCTGAATAATATTCCATTGTGTATATGTACCACATCTTCTTTATCCATTCATCTATAGATGGACACTTAGGTGCTTCCAAATCTTGGCTACGGCAAATAGTGTGGTGATAAACACAGACGTGCATTTATCTTTTTGAATTAAGGATTGTGTTTTCTTCCGGTAAATTCCTAGAAGTGGAATTACTGGGTCAAATGGTATTTTTATTTTTAGCTTTTGGAGGAACCTGTGTACTGCTGTCCAGACCAGTTGCACCAATTTACATTTCCACCAACAGGTAGGAGGGTTCCTATTTCTCCCATCCTTGCCACCATTTGTTGTTTCTTGTCTTTTGAATAGTGGCCACCATGTATGAGGTGATATCTCATTGTGGTTTTAATTTGCATTTCCCTGATAATTAGTGATGTGGAGCATCTTTTCATGTTCCTGTTGGTCTTTTGTATTTCTTCTTTGGAGAAATGTCTGTTCAGGTCCTCTGCCCATTTCATAATTGGGTTATTTCTTTTTTGGGTGTTGAGGCATACAAGTTCTTTATGTATGTGGATGTTAATCCCTTATCAGATGAGTCATTTATGAATATATTGTCCTGCACTGTAGGATACCATTTTGTTCTACTGATGGTGTCCTTGCTGTACAGAAGCTTTATAGTTTGATGTAGTCTCATGGTTTATTTATTTATTTTTTTACTCGAAGTATCATTGATACACTCGTCCTGGAGGACAGATCAAGATGGCAGCAGAAATCTCCTCCCAAAACCATATATATTTTTGAAAATACAACGAATACAACTATTCCTAAAGGAGAGACCAGAAGATACAGTACAACAGCCAAGCTTCATCTGCGAGAACTCAGCATCTCATGAAAAGGGTAAGATACAAAGCCATGACCCAGCGGGACCCGAGCAGTCCCCCCACCCCAGCTCACTGGTGGTTCGAAAAGATTCAGAGTAGGTAGGGAGTGGAAGCACAGGACTACTAAATAACCAGCTGTAGTAATCTGCACCGGGGCCACAGATACACATTGCATCATGTACTGGATATTAGAGAAACAGAAAAGTAAAATCCGAGATGGAGACTGCAAGTGGGCCCCCACAGCTGGCTCCCCTGGGACAGAAGAAAAGCAGGCCCTTTTAAAAGTCTTAAAGGGACAAGGGCTTAACAGCTGCACAAAATCGTCCTGGAACACACAGCCCAGAAGGCAGGGAATCTTAAGGAACTTCAGGCGCCCTAACCCCCTGGGTAGCAACACAGTTCCAAAGCTCCTCACGGCGATAAGCAGCCTGCCAGTCATTATTGCCCCCGCTGGCACTGCAAGCAAACCCGTTGACCCACCACAGCTGTGAAGCAACCAGGGAGCAGCCGCGCTCACAGGAACCACACAGTCGTCTCCCACTGTGCAGCTAAATGGGACAGATGCAGAGGCTGCCGCTGTTGCACAGGTGCCCAGCACAAAGGAAGCCGGAGCAAGGTCCGGAAGGCACAAAGGAGCACCATTCTCTCAGGAGAACACACCCAGTGTGTCTGCGATCCCCTACACTGCCCTAGGCTATGCCAAGAGTCGCCCTGCCCACGGCAGCCCAGGAGATTATCCCAGAGACTGCTCCCGGTATGCAGGTAACTATCACAGGCAGCGGAGAAGGGCAAGGCGACCACCAAGCAGGAAGGCACTTTGTTCTCCCAACTGACACACGCGCCACCTGCCACCAAGCACTTCAATAGACATGTCGGCAGAAGAATCTGGTCCAGTCAAAAATCCCTCAGACAACCCCAGAGAGAGGGCCTGGTAAGACAGATATAACCAACCATCCCGAAAAAGAATGCAAAATAAAAGCGATAACCATGCTGATGGACCTGCAGAGAAATATGCAAGAGCTAAGGGATGAAGTCTGGAGGGAGATAACAGAAATTAAACAATCAATAGAAGGACTTAAGAGCAGACTGGATGAGGTACAAGAGACTGTTAATGGAATAGAAATCAAGAAGAGGAATTCAGAGAAGCTGAGGCAGAGAGAGATAAAAGGATCTCTATGAATGAAAGAATATTAAGAGAATTGTGTGACCAATCCAAATGGAACAATATTCGCATTATAATGGTACCAGAAGAAGAAGAGAGAGAAAAAGGGACAGAAAGTGTCTTTGAAGAAATAATTGATGAAAACTTCCCGACCTGGATAGGAAATAGTCTCTCAGACCATGGAAGCCCACAGATCTCCCAACACAAGGCACCCGAGGAGGGCAACACCAAAACATATAATAATTAAAATGGAAAAGATCAAAGACAAGGACAGGGATTTAAAGGCAGACAGAGAGAAAAAAGATCACATACAAAGGAAAACCCATCAAGCTATCATCAGACTTCTCAACAGAAACCTTACAGACCAGAAGAGAATGGCATGATATATTTAATGCAATGAAACAGAAGGGCCCTGAATCAAGAATACTGTATCCAGCACGACTATCATTTAAATTTGAAGGAGGGATTAAACAATTGCCAGATAAGCAAAAGTTGAGGGAATTCGCCTACCACAAACCCCCCCTACAGGATATTTTAAAGGGACTGCTCTAGATGTAAGTACTCCTAAGGCTAAATAGATGTCACCAGAGAAAATAAAATCACAGCAAAGAAAGCAGACCACCCAAATAATACCTAAAGGCAAAAAATAAAATCAACTATCGACAAAAATAGTCAAAGGAAACACAAAAGAGTACAGAATAAAACACCTACCATATAAAGAATGGAGAAAGAAGAACAAGAAGGGAGAGAAACAAAGAATCATCTGACTATGTTTGTAATAGCGTAATAAGAGAGTTAAAGTTAGATGGTTAGATAGTAAAGAAGGTACTCTTGAACCTTTGGTAACCATGAATCCAAAGCATGCAATGGAAGTAAGTACATATCTATCAATAATCACCCTAAATGTAAATGGTCTGAAGGCACCAATCAAAAGACACAGAGTAACAGAATGGATAAAAAAGCAAGACCATCTATATGCTGCTCACAAGAGACTCACCTCAAATCCAAAGACATATACACAGACTAAAAGTGAAGGGATGGGAAAAGATATTTCATATAAACAATAGTGAGGAAAAAGCAGGTATTACAGTACTTCTATCAGACAAAATAGACTTCAAAACAAAGAAAGTAACAAGAGATAAAGAAGGACATTACATAATGATAAAGGGGTCAGTACAACAAGAGGATATAACCATTATAAATATCTATACACCCAACACAGGAGCACCAACATATGTGAAACAAATACTAACAGAATTGAAGGAGGAAATGCAATACATTCATTTTAGGAGACTTCAACACATCACTCACTCCAAAGGACAGATCAACCAGACAGAAAATAAGTAAGGATACAGAGGGACTGAACAACACACTAGAACAGATGGACCTAACAGACATCTACAGAACTCTACACCCAAAAGCAGCAGGATACACATTCTTCTCAAGTGCACTTGGAACACTTTCCAGAATGGACCATATACTAGGCCACAAAAAACACATCAGTAAATTCAAAAATATTGAAATTCTACCAACAACTTCTCAGATCACAAAGGTATAAAACTACAAATAAATTGTACAAAGAAAACAGAAAGGCTCACAAACACATGGAGGTTTAAGAACATATTCCTAAATAATCAATGGATTAATGACCAAATTAAAAGAGAAATCAAGCAATATATGGAAACAAATGACAACAATAGCACAATGCACCAACTTCTGTGGGACGCAGCAAAGGCAGTTATAAGAAAGTATACAGCAATCCAGGCCTATTTAAAGAAGGAAGAACAATCCCAAATGAATAGTCTAAAGTCACAATTATTGAAACTGGAAAAAGAAGAACAAACGAGGCCCAAAGTCAGCAGAACAACGGACATAATAAAGAGCAGAGAGGAAATAAAGAAAATTGAGAAGAATAAAACAATAGAAAAAAACCAATGAAACCAAGAGTTGGTTCTTTGAGAAAATACACAAAATAGACAACCCCCTGGCCAGAATTACTAAGAAAAAAAGAGAATCTACACACATAAACAGAATCAGAAGTGAGAAAGGAAAAATCACTATGGACACCACAGAAATACAAAGAATTATTAGAGAACACTGTGAAAATCTATATGCTAACAAGCTGGATAACCTAGAAGAAAAGGACAACTTTCTAGAAAAATACAACCTTCAAAGACTGACCAAGGAAGAAACTGAAAATCTAAACAGACCAATTACCAGCAAAGAAATTGAATCAGTAATCAAAAACTACCCAAGAACAAAACTGCCGGTCCAGATGGATTCACCACTGAATTTTATGAGACATATAGAGAAGACATAACACTCATTCTCCTTAAAGTTTTCCAAAGAGAAGAGGAGGGAATACTTCCAAATTCATTCTATGAAGCCAGAATTACTCTAATACCAAAACCAGGCAAAGACACCACAAAAAAAGAAAATTACAGACCAATATCCCTGTTGAACATAGATGCAAAAATACTCAACAAAATATTAGCAAACCGAATTCAAAAATACATCAGGAGAAAGACAGATGCACCCCTATGTTTATTGCAGCACTATTTACAATAGCCAAGAAATGGAAGCAACCTAAGTGTCCATCAGTAGATGAATGGATTAAGAAGATGTGGTACATATACACAATGGAATATTACGCAGCAATAAGAAAAAAACAAATCCTACCATTTGCAACAACATGGATGGAGTTGGAGGGTATTATGCTCAGTGAAATAAGCCAGGCCGAAAAAGACAAGTACCAAATGATCTCACTCATATGTGGAGTATAAGAACAAAGAGAAAAAAAAAAAAAATGAAGGAACAAAACAGCAGCAGACTCACAGAACCCACGAATGGACTAACAGTTACCAAAGGGAAAGGGACTGGGGAGATGGGTGGGAAGGGAGGGATAAGAGGGTAAAAGGGGCATTACGATTGGCAGACATAGGGTGGGGGGGCACGGGGGGGGACTGTACAGCTCAGAGAAGACAAGTAGTGATTCTCATCTCACTACACTGATGGACAGTGACTGTAATAGGGTCGGTGGGGGGGACCTGATGAAGCGGGTAGTTTAATCATCACAATATTGCCCATGTAATTGTAGGTTAATGATACTAAAATAAAATAAATGGTTAAAAAAAAAATACATCAGGAGGATCATACACCATGATCAAGTGGGATCCACCCCATGGATGCAAGGATGGTACAACATTCGAAAATTCTGGAACATCATTCACCACATCAACAAAAAGGACAATAACCACATGATCATTTCCATAGATGCTGAAAAAGCATTTGGCAAAATTCAACACCCATTCATAATAAAAACTCTCAATAAAATGGGTATAGAGGGCAAGTATCTCAACATCATAAAGGCCATATATGACAAACTCACAGCCAACATGATACTTAACAGCGAGAAGCTGAAAGCTTTTCACCTAAGATCGGGAACAAAACAGGGATGCCCACTCTCCCCACTTTTATTCAACATAGTACTGGAGGTGCTAGCCATGGCAATCAGACAAAACAAAGAAATACAAGACATCCAGATCAGTCAAGAAGAAGTCAAACTGTCAGTATCTGCAGATGACATGATATTGTACACAAAAAACCCTAAAGACTCCACTCTAAAACTACTAGAACCAATATCTGAATTCAGCAAAGTTGCGGGATACAAAATTAAAACACAGAAATCTGTTGCTTTCTTTTACACTAATGATGAACTAGCAGAAAGAGAAATCAGGAAAACAATTCCATTCACAATTACATCAAAAAGAATAAAATACATAGCAATAAACCTAACCAAGCAAGTAACAGACCTATACCCTGAAAACTACAAGACACTTAAGAGAAATAAAAGAGGACACTAATAAATGGAAACTCATCCCATGCTCTTGGCTAGGAAGAATTAATATTAAATTCTTATAAATTTAAAATCTTATAAATATAAAATTAAAATGGTCAAAGTGGCCATCCTGCATAAAGCAGTCTACAGTTTGAATGCAATCCCTATCAAAATACAAACACCATTCTTCAATGAACTAGAGCAAATAGTTCTAAAATTCATAGGGAATGACAAAAGACCCCAAATAGCCAAAGCAATCCTGAGAAGGAAGAATAAAGCAGGGGAAACTACACTCCCTGACTTCAAGCTCTACTACAAAGCCACAGTAATCAAGAAAATCTGGTGCTGGCACAAGAACACATCCATAGACCAGTGGAACAGGACAGAGAGTCCAGATATTAACCAAACATACATGGTCAATTAATATACGATAAAGGAGCCATGGACATACAACAGGGAAATGGCAGCCTCTTTAACGGCTGGGGTTGGCATAACTGGATACCTACATGTAAGAGAATCAAAGTGGATCATTGTCTAACCCCATACACAAAAGTAAAATCAAAATGGATCAAAGACCTGAATGTAAGTCATGAAATCATGAAACTCTTAGGAAAAAACAGGCAAAAATCTCTTGGACATAAACACGAGCAACTTCTTCATGAACATATCTCCCCGGGCAAGGGAAAGAAAAGCAAAAATGAACAAGTGGGACTATACCAAACTAAAAGGCTTCTGTGCAGCAAAGGACACCATCAGTAGAACAAAAAGACATCCTACAGTATAGGAGAATATATTCATAAATGACATATCCGGTAAAGAGTTGAAATTCAAAATATACAAAGAGCTCACACACCTCAACAAACAAAAAGCAAATAATCCAGTTAAAAAATGGGCAGAAGATCTGAACAGACACTTCTCCTAAGAAGAAATTCAAATGGCCAACAGGCACATGAAAAGATGCTCCACATCACTAATCATCAGAGAAATGTGAATTAAAACCACAATGAGATATCATCTGACAAAAATCAGGATGGCCACCATGCAGAACACAAACAACAACAAATGTTGGCGAGGATGTGGAGAAAAGGGAACCCTCCTACACTGCTGGTGGGAATGTAAATTATTTCAACCATTGTGGAAAGCAGTATGGAGGTTCCTCAAATAACTCAAGATAGAAATAACATTTGGCCCAGGAATTCCACTCCTAGGAATTTACCCTAAGAATGCAGCAGCCAGGTTTGAAAGACATATGCATCCCTATGTTTATTGCAGCACTATTTACAAGAGCCAAGAAATGGAAGCAACCTAGGTGTCCATCAGTAGATGAATGGATAAAGAAGATGTGGTACATTGGAATATTATTCAGCTATAAGAAGGAATCGAATGGAATATTACTCAGCCATAAGAAAAAAACAAATCCTACCATTTGCAAAAACATGGATGGAGCTAGAGGGTATTATGCTCAGTGAAGTAAGCCAGGCGGAAAAAGAGAGTATCTAATGATTTCACTCATATGTGGAGTATAAGAAGAAAGAAAAAACTGAAGGGACCCAAGAATGGACTAACAGTTACCAAAGTGAAAGGGACAGGGAAGGATGGGTGGGAAGGGAGGGATAAGGGGTAAAAGGGGCATTACGATTAGTAGACATAATATAGGGGGCAGGGCATGGGGAAGGCTGTATAACACAGAGAAGACAAGTAGTGATTCTATAGCATCTTACTACGCTGATGAACAGTGACTGTAATGGGGTATGTGGTGGGGACTTGATAATGGGGGAAGTCTAGTAACCATAATGTTGCTCATGTGACTGTAAATTGATACCAAAAAAAAAAAAAAGGTAACAAAAACCAAAGCTTCCCTTAATCCCAGAACCCAAAGAGAACTATGAGTACATCTAGAAGTATTTTCTCCTGTATATCTGGATATAGATGTAAATTAAATTGGTATAGAATCTAAGAAAGTATCATCGATACACAATCTTATTACGTTTTCAAATACATCACTTGTTCATTTTTTATGTTGTTTTCCTTGCCTAAGGAGATGTGTCCAGGAAAAAATTGCTCATATTTTCTAAGAGTTTTAGCATTTCATGACTTCCATTGAGGTCTTTGATTCTATTGAGTTTACTTTTGTGTATGGAGTTAGACAGCCCAGTTTTATTCTCTTGTATGTAGGTCTCCAGTTTTGCTAACACCAGTTATTGAAGAGGCTGTCTTTTCCCCACTGTATATTCATGGCTCCTTTATATTAATTGACCATAGATGCATGGGTTTATATCTGGACTCTCTATTCTGTTCATTGATCTATGAATCCATTCTTGTGCCGCTACTAAATTGTTTTAATTATTGTAGCTTTGTAGTAGAGCTTTAGGTCAGGGAGCATAACACCCCCAGCTTTGTTCTTCTCTCTCAGGACTGCTTTGCTATTTGGGGTTTTCTGTGGTTCCACATGAATTTTAGACCTATTTGCTCTAGTTCGTTGAAGAGTGCTGTTGGTATTTTGATAGAGATTGCACTTAATCTGTAAATTGCTCTGGCCAGGATGATCATTTTGACAATATGAATTCTTCCTATCCATGAGCATGGGATAGATTTCCATTTACTGGTGTCTTCTTTCTTGCTCTCATGGTTCTTCTTGTAGTTTTCAGAGTATAGGTCTTTGACCTCCTTGGTTAGGTTTATTCATAGGTATTTTATTCTTTTTGATGCAATTGTAAATGGAGTTGTTTTCCTGATTTCTCTTTTTCCTAGTTCATTGTTAGTATATACGAATGTTATGGGACTTTTTAAAATTAATTTTGTATCCTGCAATTTCACTGAATTCAGTTATTAGTTCTAGTAGTTTTTTGGTGGATTCCTCAGGGTTTTCTATGTATAATATCATGTCACCTGCAAATAGTGACTATTTAACTTCTGCCTTACCAATTTGGATGCCTTTTACCTCTTTTTGTTGTCTGATTGTTGTAGCTAAGCCTCCAATACCATGTTGAATAAAAGTCATTAGAGTGGGCATCCTTTTCTTGTTCCTAATCTTAGAGGAAACGCTTTCAGCCTTTAGCTATTAAGTATGATGTTGGCTATGAGTTTGTCATATATGGCCTTTATTATGTTGAGGTATGTACCTGACCACAGCAGTTTTTAAAGTAGTTGCCTTAATAGAAAACTATGTTAAAAACTAGTCTTCACAGTGACTTTAATGGGGTGGGAAGAACTTGATAACATGGGTGGGTGAATGTTAAAACCAAAATGTTGCTCATGTGAAACCTTCGTAATTTTATATATCAATGATACCTTAAGTATTTAAAAAATGGATTTAAAAATTAAAAATGAGCCTTCAGCTTATTAAAGAAAAAAATTTTATTTAGCCCTGGACCTCAAGTCCAGCTGATTGTCTATAACAGGGAAAGAACTGTAAAAGAAAAAAAATAGTTCACTTGCCTAGTACAGAAATATGGTAAGATTTTACACATGAGAAATAATTCAAATCAACTGGAGAATGACGGCATATTTTTGTGTGTGTGCATGTGTGTATATGTGTGAATATATATATATACATATATATATATATATATATATATGTATAGTAAGCTAAAAGTCACCTGACTCCAGAATCTCCTGATGACTTTTCTATCATGAGGATTTCCCCAGTATGGTAGCACCTGCAAAAAAGAACCAACACAGAGATTATTTCCAATGGATAATCTTCAAATAATCATCAAAATTATGTTATTAAAAATGATTTCACAAGAGATATTCAAAATGGCGGGTTGATAGGTGACATGGAGAACTCCTCCCAAAACAACAAATAGTACAAAAATATAGTTAACTAACACAACCAATCCTAGAACAGTAAGAAGAAAGAGGGCTGAACAAGACTGCACAAAGACCTCACAAACACAACAGACCTCACAAAACTGGGTAACGTACGAAAGCCTTAATCCAGCGGGACCCAAGCCCTTACCCCATCCCAGCTCACAGGTTGGAGTAAGAGAAACAGAGTGGGGTGGGGGGGTAGAAGCCTGGGACTGATGAACACCTAGCCCTGGAGACCTGCTTTGTGAGCAGAAGCCTATACTGTGTGGTGCTCCGGACACAGGGGAGCTTGGTGAGGCGGAGGGCCTGGGAGACTAACATTCCGGCCGTTTGTGCAGGACGGGATCCACACCCAGCTGCTCTGTGTCAGAGGAAGGGTGGGCCGTCTGAGAGGCTTAGTAGCAGTGAGACTGCTGCGGAGGGGGCGGGGTTTGGATGAACCTTGCTGCACGGGAGAAGGGAGAGCATGAGAAGGTTGTCTGGGTGCGCTCTGCCCAGCTGGTTGGAAACCTTTGGGGAGCTTCAGGTGCTCTGTCACCCTGGCTACCTACGCGACTCTACAGCCCAACACTGTAACACACAACCTGCCAAGCCTTCCTCCTGGCCCGCCAACACCTGCTCGCAAACCAGCAGTCACTGTGCTGGTGTCAGGACAGCCAGAGGAAGCCAGCCTACAACAGCTACAGATGAAAAGCACAGAGGTTCACACATGTGTGCTTGGCCCACTGGTTCTGACACTGGAGACAGAAAGGGCAGATGGGAGTCAGGAAATAGATTTTTCTCTCCCTAGGCACCAGCTCCACTCCCCTACAACCCCCAACCTCACTCTAGGGGATGAGAAGCTCCAGAGACTGGAGTTTCTACGCCCTAGTGAGCACCACACAGAAATATGAAACATGAAAAGAACATGGTTCAGAACAAAATCTCACAAACCCCAGAAAAAGAGCTAAATGAAACTGAACTCACCAATCTTCCTGAAAGAGAGTTCAAAATAAAAATTATAAACATGCTTATGGAGGTACAGATAAATGTTCAAGAACTCAGGAACGAATTTAAGGCAGAGATTAAATCATTAAGAAATTCCATATCTGAAATGAAACATACAATGGAGGGATTTAAAAGCAGATTAGATGTAGTAGAAGAGATGGTAAATGGAATAGAAATTAGAGAAGAGGAATACAAAGAAGCTGAGGCACAGAGAGAAAAAAGAATCTCTAAGAGAGAAAGAATATTGAGAGAACTGTGTGACCAATCCAAATGGAACAATATTCAAATAATAGGGGTACCAGAAGAAGAGAGAGAAAAAGGGATAGAAAGTGTCATTGAGGAGGTAATTGCTGAAAACTTCCCCAACCTGGGGAAGGAGATAGTCTCTCAAACTATGGAGGTACACAGATGTCCCAATGCAAGAGACCCAAGAAAGACAACATCATGACATATAATAATTAATATGGCAAATATCAAGGATAAAGACAGCCTTTAAAAAGCAGCTAGAGAGGAAAAAAGATCACATACAAAGGAAAAGCCATCTTCTATCATCATATTTCTCAACAGAAGTCTTACAGGCCAGAAAGGAGGGGCATGATATATTTAATGCAATGAAGCGGAGGGCCTTGAACCAAGAATACTCTACCCGGCAAGGTTACCATTTAAATTTGAAGGAGGGATTAAACAATTTTCAGATAAGCAAAAGCTGAGAGAATTTACCTCCCACAAACCACCTCTACAGTGCATTCTGGAGGGACTCCTATCGATAGAGGTATTCCTAAGGTTAAATAGATGTCACCAAAGGGATAGACAAAGAGTACCAAATATGATTCATAACATACAAACATTGGAGAAGGAAGAAAAAGGAGAAAAAAAAAAGAAGTTTTAGGTTGTGTTTGTAATACCATATGAAGTGAGTTAAATTACACTGTTAAATAGGAATGGAATTACCCCTGAACTTTTGGTAACCACGGATCTAAAGCCTGCAATGGCAATAAGTATATACCTATTGATAATCAGGCTAAATGTAAATGGTTTGAATGCACCAATCAAAAGACATAGAGTCACTGAATGGATGAATAAACAAGACCCATCTATTTGCTGCCTACAAGAGACTCACTTCAAACCCAAAAACATATACAGACTGAAAGTAAAGGCATGGAAAAGATATTTCGTGCCAACTAATAGGAAGAAAAAAGCAGCAGTTGCAGTCCTTGTATCAGACAAAAGAAACTTCAAAACAAAGAAAGTCACAGAGACAAAGAAGGACACTACATAATGATAAAAGGGTCAGTCCAACAAGAGGATATAACCATTATAAATATCTATGCACCCAACACAGGATCACCTACTTTTGTGAAACAAATACTAACAGAATTAAAGGGGCAAAAACAAAACAAAACAAAACCCAAAACACATATAAATCCTCTGCCTGAAAGAAGAAAACAATATCCAGAGGCACAGTTATTTCTAGAATTTTTCTGGCACACCATTTCAAAAAAACAAAAAAGATCCCTGACATATGGAAAGACCAGACCACATGACTGAAAACCAACATGAAGAACATAAACAAACCCACAGGAGATCCAGATAATGAAAATATCAGAAACAAACTTTTTAAAAAACCCTAAGTTGTTCATGAAATTAAAAGACAGTATCGAGAATTTCAGTGGTGTACCAGAAACAATTAAAGAACCAAAGGGAATTTTACAACTGAAAAATATAATCAGTAACTAAAATTAAGAATTCAGTGATGGGTTTAATGACAGACTAGATACAGCAGAAGAGAAAAATAGTGAATAGATGACTGACCCAAAGAAATATCTGTTGGAGAAACAAAACACAAAACTCAGCACTTTTTCTGTAATGTTTCTAGATGTGGTTTTCTTTCCTTTTATCCTATGGGATTCAGTGCTTTTTGAATCCAGAGCTTAATGTCTTTTGTTGTTTTGGAAAAGCTCAGCCATATGTTAGTACAGATATGCAGGAAGGAATGAAGATCAATGAAAACAGTGAACATGTGAGTAATATGAATAAATCTAAGTTTAAAATGCATAAATAATAATATGTCTCATGGGATTTAAAAGATAAAATATATACAAAACAACAGCATGTTAAATCTAGAGAAGGGAATATAGTTAAAAGTATACTAAGGTTCTTATAGTGTCTGGAAAGTAGTAACAGCATTAATTTATTTTACTTTTTAAAAAGCCAAGGATACATGTTGTAGTCTCCTGGGTATCTACTGAAGAATAAAATGAATATTTAATTAGCAAGCTAAGGGTAGGGCGGGAAGAGCAATAAGATCAAATCCAATAGGTCACAAGAAAGGAGAGAGAAAGTTGAACAGGAGAAAAGAAGTAGAAAGCAAACAGCAAGGCAGCAGATTTAAACTCCATATATTAATAATTAAAAGTAAGCATAAATACTTCAAATAAAAGGCAATACACCTTAAATGTTAAATGTAAAAGGAATAAAAAGATCCATGTAAAAACTAACCAAAAGAAAGCCCATCAATTCAATATGATGCAAAACAGATTTTAACAAGTCTTAAAGAGGAGAATTTCATAACAACAAAAGGTCCAATTTGCCATGAAGATACAATAGTTATAAATTTGTATACATCTGACAGTTTCAAAATACATAAAGCAAAGATGGACAGAAGAAAACAGAAATAGATAAATTGCTAAGTGTAGTAAATTTTAACACATTTCTTTCAACTAGTAATAGGATAGGCAGACAAAAAATCAGTAAAGATACAGAGGGACTGAAGAAGTTAACAAACCTGACCTAACCAAAACACTGCACTCACCAACTGCAGAATACCTATTATTTTCAAGCGCATACAGAACATTTATAAAAACAGACCATACACTGGGCCATAAAAGAAAGTTCAACAAATTTCAAAGGATTTAAAGTAATAAAAAGCATCTTTTCTTTTTATAGTAGATTTAGGCCATAAATTAATAACTCAAGATACTTAGAAAGTCATTCTTTGTTTGAAAAATAAGAATCCCACTTTTAATAACCCATGGATAAAATAAGAACTTGCAGTAGAAGGTAGAAATTACTTTGAATTGAAAGATAATGAAAATGTGACACATCAAACGTTTGGATGGCTACAGTCATGCTTAGAAAGCAGTTATACTCTTAAAACACACTAGAAAAAACTGAAAATAAATTTAAGCTCCATCTCAAGATAATAGAGAAAGAAAATTCACTTAAAAAGTAGGCAAGAATAATTTTAAAAAGCAAAAATAAATGAAATAGAAAATATAACAGAAAAGCCTGTTTCAGGAATGAAAAGCAGTATGTGACTATAGAAAAAATATAAATCAGATTTTATAGGAAAAATGAGGAAGTCAGAGGCACTGATCATACTAGAACCATAAAATGACTGTTAACTCTGAAATCTGCCCAATGAACTTTCAGTTATTAACATCATAGATCTAAGTATCTTCTGAGTGTAATCTAACTGTAGACCTGAGCAGTCTACATCTAACTGTAGGGAAGTGAGCAGACTGCTGACATTTAAAGGAATAATGGCAATAGAAACAATGAATCGGTAAAGCAGAGGTCATTAAACCTTTTTTGTAAGTAGCCAGATAGTAAATATTTTCAGCTTTGCAGGCCATGCAGTCTATGGCACAAAATCTCACCTCTGCTGTTGTAATGGGAATGGAGCCATAAATAATACATGCACAAAAGAACTTGCTGTGCTCTAATATATGTATTTTAAATTTCACATGTTATGAAATATTACGTTTTTTTAAATTTTGCTATTATTAATATACAACTACATGAGCAACATTATGGTTACTAGACTCCTCGTATTATCAAGTCCCCACCACAATCCCCCACTGCAGTCACTATTCATCAGCGTAGAAGAATGTTATAGAATCACTACTTGTCTTCTCTGTGTTATACTGCCTTCCCCATATCCCCCTACCCCACCCCACCCCTGCTACATTATGTGCTAATTATAATAGCCCTTTTTCCCCCTTATCCCTCCCTTCCCACCCACCTTCCCTAGTCCCTTTCCCTTTGGTAACTATTAGTCCAGTCTTGGGTTCTGTGAATCTGCTGCTGTTTTCTTCCTTCTGTTTTTCCTTTGTTCTTATACTCCACGTATGAGTGAAATCATTTGGTACTTGTCTTTCTTCGCCTGGCTTATTTCACTGAGCATAATATCCTCTAACTCCATCCATGATGTTGCAAATGGTAGAATTTGTTTTCTTCTTATGGCTGAATAATATTCCATTGTGTATAAATACCACATCTTCTTTATACATCTTCTTTATCCATTCATCTACTGATGGACACGTAGGTTGCTTCCATTTCTTGGCTATTGTAAATAGTGCTGTGATAAACATAGGGGTGCATATATCTTTTTCAAACTGGGCTGCTGCATTCTTAGGGTAAATTCCAAGGAGTGGAATTCCTGGGTCAAATGGTATTTCTATTTTGAGTTTTTTGAGGAACCTCTATACTGCTTTCCACAATGGTTGTACTAATTTACATTCCCATGAGCAGTGTAGGAGGGTTCCCCTTTCTCCACATCCTTGCCAATATTTGTTGTTTGTCTTTTGGATGGCGGCCATCCTAACTGGTGTGGGGTGATATCTCATTGTGGTTGAAATATTACTCTTTTTAATCAACAATTTAAAAATGTAAAAATTATCCTTAGCTCACAAGACGTACAAAAAAACAGGTGGTAGATTCCTCAGTAAGTTAAATATGGAATGTCTTAGCAATGCCAATCCTAGATATATCCAAAAAAGAACTGAAAACAGGACAGGTTTTCAAACAAAAACCTGTATATGAATGCTCACAGCAGTACTACTAACAATAGACAAGAGGTGGAAACAACCCATCAACAGATGAATGGGTAAAGAAAGTATGGTATATTCAGATAATGAAATACTGTCATAAAAGGGAATGAAGTGTTGATACATGCTACAACATGGATGAACCTTGAAAATATTTTTTGTGAAGTGAAAAGAAAAAGTCAGACATAAAAGGCCATGTATTGTATGATTCCAGTTGTATGAAATATCCAAAATAAGTAAATACATAAAGACAGAAAGCAGAAGATGGCAGCGTGAACGGAGCGGCAGAATTTTCCTCCCAACATTATATTTATCCACAAAAACACAGCAAATACAACTATTCCTAAAAGAGAGACCAGAATACACAAGAAAGCGCACATCATGCAGCCACACCTGAGAGGACTCGGCAGCCGGCAAGGCGGCGCACCGGCGGGCAGCCACACTAGACAGGACTTGGCAGCCGGCGAGGTGGCACACCAGCGGGCAGCTACACCTGAGAGGACTCAGCAGCCGGCGGGGCAGCGCACTGGCGGACAAGTACACCTGAGAGGACTTGGCAGCTGCCCAGGCAGGTAAGGAACGGAACCGCGACCCGGCAGGACCCGAGCACTCCACCAACCCAGCGCACCGGCGCGAGGAGAGGATTCAGAGACGGGAGGAAGTGGAAGTGCAGGCCTGGGAGATAACCAGCCCTGGCGATCTGCGCCGGGAGCACAGACACACCAATACACAGAGTGCGGTATAGCGGAGATTGGAGAGACAGAGGGCGCAAGGTCTCAGCGGAACGCGCCTGGTTGCTCGCGGCTGGCTCAGGGAACGAGAAAAGAGAAGAATATAAAAAGGAGAAAAGCGCGCGCTTTTTTTTCAGTGGTCTTAAAGAGACAGGAGCCCAGCGGAGGACCGCATCGCCCTGGGACACTCAGCCCAGCAGGCTGGGAGTCCTGGGGAGCTTCTGACCCCTCAGCGGGCGACTGGGAAAGGGTAGCCATATTTAGGACTCCCACAGAGCTTAACAGCCGCCCATTCATTCTCACCCCGGCCACAGCGTTAAAGGGCCTTCCGGAGGGGCGCGGCCACAGCTCTGGAATAGTGGAGCAACAGCGCCACCTATACCATTCACACAGAAACCACTGCCAGTGGGAATTTTTTTTTTAGGTGTTCCTGCTTTTTCTTTCTTTTCTTTTTCTCTCTCTCTCTCTCTCTCTCTCTCTCTCTCTTTTATTATTAGTATTTTTTTCTCTTCTTTCTTCTCTTTCCTTTTTAAAGTCATAAAGAGCCCAGCTGACATACGTGACAACTACCAGCAACCAATTCTATAGCCATGAAAAGACAGAGGAATATGGTACAGAGAAAGCTCCAAACCCAGACAACCCCTGAGAGAGAACCTGAAGGAATGGACATGCATAGTCTTCCTGAAAAAGAATTCAAAATAAAAGTCATAGCCATGCTGACGGATCTACAGAAACATGTGCAAGAGCTGAGGGAGGAAATGAGGAAAGACTAGGCAGAAATGAGACAAGCCATCGACGGGCTTAACAGCAGACTGGATGAGGTACAAGAGACTGTCAATGAAACACAAAACAGGGAACAGGAATACAAAGAAGCTGAGGCAGAGAGAGATAAAAGGATCTCTAAGAATGAAAGAATATTAAGAGAACTGTGTGACCAATCCAAACGGAGCAATATTTGCATTATAGGAGTACCAGAGGAAGAAGAGAGAGAAAAAGGGATAGAAAGTGTCTTTGAAGAAATAATTGCTGAAAACTTTCCCATGCTGGGGAAGGAAATAGTCTCACAGTCCACGGAAGCCCACAGATCTCCCAACACAAGGGACCCAAGGAAGACAATACCAAGACACATAATAATTAAGATGGCAAACATCAAAGATAAAGACAGAGTATTAAAGGCAGCTGGAGAGAGAAAAAAGATCACCTACAAAGGAAAACCCATCACACTGTCATCAGACTTCTCAACAGAAACCTTACAGGCCAGAAGAGAATGGCATGATATATTTAAGGTAATGAAACAGAAGGGCCTCGAAACAAGAATATTGTATCCAGAATGATTATCATTTAAATATGACGGAGGGATTAAGCAATTTCAAGACAAACGAAAGTTGAGAGTTTGCCTCTCATAAACCACCACTACAGGATATCTTAAACGGACTGCTCTAGAGGGAAGCACCCTATGGCTAAAAAGATGTCACCAGAGAAAATAAAATCATAGCAAAGAAAGCAGACCATCCAAATACTAACTAAAGGCAAAGAATAAAACACCTAATATATAAAGAAAGGAGGAGGAAGAATAGGAAGGGAGAGATAAAGAAACATCAGACAGCGTTCACAATAACTTAACAAGAAAGTTAAGTTAGATTCTTAGATAGTAAAGAAGCAACCCTTGAACCTTTGGTAACCACGAATCTAAAGCCAGCAATGGCAATAACTACATATCTATCAATAATCACCCTAAATGTAAACGGACTGAATGCACCAATCAAAAGACACAGAGTAACAGAGTGGATAAAAAAGCAAGACACATCTATATGCTGCTTACAAGAGACTCACCTCAAACCCAAAGATATACACAGACTGAAAGTGAAGGGATGGAAAAAGATATTTGATGCAAATAACAAAAAGAAAAAAGCAGGTGTTGCAGTACTTGTATCAGACAAAATAGACTTCAAAACGAAGAAAGTAGCAAGAGATAAAGACGGACATTACATAATGATAAACGGGTCAGTCCAACAAGAAGATATAACGATTATAAACATATATGCACCCTACACAGGAGCGTCAGCATATGTGAAACAAATACTAACAGAAGTGAAGGACGAAATAGACAGCAATGCAATTATTTTAGGAGACTTTAACACACCACTCACTCCAAAGGATAGATCAACCAGGCAGAGGATAAGTAAAGACACAGAGGCACTGAACAACACACTAGAACAGATGGACCTAACAGATATCTACAGAACTCTGCACCCAAAAGCAACAGGATACACATTCTTCTCAAGTGCACATGGAACATTTTCAAGAATAGACCACATACTAGGCCACATAAAGAACCTCAGTAAATTCAAAAATATTGAAATCCTACCAACCAACTTCTCAGATCACAAAGGTATGAACCTAGAAATAAATTTTAGAAAGAAATCAAAAAGGCTCAAAAATACATGGAGACTTAACAACATTCTCCTAATGAATCAATGGGTTAACGACCAAATCAAAACAGAAATCAAAGAATATATGGAGACTAATAACAACAACAACACAAAGCCACAACTTCTGTGGGACGCAGTGAAGGCAGTCTTAAGAGGAAAGTACATTGCAATCCAGGCCTATTTAAAGAAGGAAGAACATTCCCAAATGAACAGCCTAAAGACACAATTATTGAAATTGGAAAAAGAAGAACAAATGAGGCCCAAAGTCACCAGAAGGAGAGACATAATAAAGATCAGAGAAGAAATAAATAAAATTGAGAAGAATAAAACAATAGAAAAAAAATCAATGAAACCAAGAGCTGGTTCTTTGAAAAAATAAACAAAATAGATAAACCCTAGCTAGACTCATTAAGAGAAAAAGAGAATCTACACACATGAAAAGAATCAGAAATGAGAAAGGAAAAATAACGACGGACCCCACAGAAATACAAAGAATTATAAGAGAATATTACAAGCATCTATATGCTAACAAGCTGGAAAACCTAGAAGAAATGGACAACTTCTTAGAAAAATACAGCCTTCCAAGACTCACCAAGCAGGAAACAGAAAAACTAAAGATACCAATCACCAGCAACGAAATTGAATCGGTAATCAAAAAACTACCCAAGAACAAAAGCCCCGGACCTGATGGATTCACCTCTGAATTCTACCAGACATATAGAGAAGAAATAACACCCATTCTCCTTAAAGTTTTCTAAAAAACAGAAGAGGAGGGAATACTTCCAAACTCTTTCTATGAAGCCAGCGTCACTCTAATACCAAAACGGGGCAAAACCTCACCAAAAAAGAAAATTACAGACCAATATCTCTGATGAACGTAGATGCAAAAATGCTCAACAAAATATTAGCAACCGAATTCAAAAATACATGAAGAGGATCATACACCATGATCAAGTGGGATTCATCCTAGGGATGCAAGGATGTTACAACATTCGAAAATCCATCAACATCATCCATCACATCAATAAAAAGAAGAACAAAAACCACATGATCATCTCCATAGATGCTGAAAAAGCATTTGATAAAATTCAGCATCCATTCATGATTAAAACTCTCAACAAAATGGATATAGACAGCAAGTACCTCAACATCATAAAGGCTATATATGACAAACCCACAGCTAACATCATACTTAACAGCGAGAAGCTGAAAACTTTTCATCTAAGATCAGGAACAAGACAGGGGTACCCAGTCTCTCCACTGTTATTCAACATAGTACTGGAGGTCCTAGCCACGGCAATCAGACAAAACAAAGACATACAAGGCATCCAGATTGGTAAAGAAGAAGTCAAATTGTCACTATTTGCAGATGACATGATACTGTACATAAAAAACCCTAAAGACTCCACTCCAAAACTACTAGAACTAATATCTCAATTCAGCAAAGTTGCAGGATACAAAATTAACACACACAAATCTGTTGCTTTCCTATACACTAACGATGAACTAACAGAAAGAGAAATCAGAAAAACAATTCCATTCACAATTGCATCTAAAAGAATAAAATACCTAGGAATAAACCTAACGAAGGAAGTGAAAGACCTGTACTCTGAAAACTACAAGACACTCCTAGGAGAAATTAAAGAAGACACTAACAAATGGAAATGCATCCCATGCTCTTGGCTTGGAAGAATAAATATTGTCAAAATGGCTATACTACCTAAAGCAATCTACAGATTCAATGCAATCCCTATCAAACTACCAACAGCTTTCTTCAATGAACTGGAACAAATAATTCTAAAATTCATATGGAACCACAAACGACCTCGAATAGCCAAAGCAATCCTGAGAAGGAGGAATCAAACAGGGGGAATTACGCTCCCTGACTTCAAGCTCTACTACAAAGCCACAGTAATCAAGACAATTTGGTATTGGCACAAAAACAGACCCACAGACCAGTGGAACAGAATAGAAGATCCAAACATTAACCCAAACATATACAGTCAATTAATATTTGATAAAGGAGCCTTGGATATACAATGGGGAGATGACAGCCTCTTCAGCAGCTGGTGTTGGGAAAACTGGACAGCTACATGTAAGAGAATGAAACTGGACTACTGTCTAGCCCCATACACAAAGGTAAACTCAAGGTGGATCAAAGACCTAAATGTAAGTCATGAAACCATAAAACTCTTAGAAAAAAACACAGGCAAAAATCTCTTGGACATAAACATGAGCGACTTCTTCATGAACATATCGCCCCGGGCAAGGGAAACAAAAGCAAAAATGAACAAATGGGACTATATCAAGTTGAAAAGTTTCTGTGCAGCAAAGGACACCGTCAGTAGAACAAAAAGACATCCTACAATATGGGAAAATATATTCATAAACAATGTATCTGAGAAGGGGTTGACATCCAAAATATATAAAGAACTCACGCACCTTAACAAACAAAAAGCAAATAATCCAATTAAGAAATGGGCAGAGGACATGAATAGACACTTCTCTAAAGAAGAAATTCAGATGGCCAACAGGCTCATGAAAAGATGGTCCACATCGCTAATCATCAGAGAAATGCAGATTAAAACCACAGTGAGATATCACCTCACACCAGTGAGGATGGCCAACATCCAAAACACAAACAACAACAAAAGCTGGCGAGGATGTGGAGAAAAGGGAACCCTCCTACATTGCTGGTGGGAATGCAAATTAGTTCAACCATTGTGGAAAGCAGTATGGTGGTTCCTCAAAAAACTCAAAATAGAAATACCATTTGACCCAGGAATTCCACTCCTAGGAATTTACCCTAAGAATGCAGCATCCCAGTTTCAAAAAGACAGATGCACCCCTATGTTTATTGAAGCACTATTTATAATAGCGAAGAAATGGAAGCAACCTAAGTGTCCATCAGTAGATGAATGGATTAAGAAGATGTGGTAAATATACACAATGGAATATTATTCAGCCATAAGAAGAAAACAAATCCTACCATTTGCAACAACATGGATGGAGCTAGAGGGTATTATGCTCAGTGAAATAAGCCAAGCCGAAAAAGACAAGTATCAAATGATTTCACTTATATTTGGAGTATAAGAACAAAGAAAAAAACTGAAGGAACAAAACAGCAGCAGACTCACAGAACCCAAGAACGGACTAATAGTTACCAAAGGGAAAGGGACTGGGGAAGAAGGGTGGGAAGGGAGGGATAAGAGGGTAAAAGGGAAATTACGATTAGCAGACGTAAGGTAGTGGGGGCACGGGGAGGGCTGTACAACTCAGAGAAGACAAATAGTGATTCTCATCTCACTACGCTGATGGACACTGACTGTAATAGGGTTGGTGGGGGGGACCTGATGAAGGGGGTAGTTTAATCACCATAATATTGCACATGTAATTGTAGGTTAATGATACTAAAATAAAGTGTAAAAAAAAAAAAAGACAGAAAGCAGTTTTATGGTAGTCAAACGCTGGTTGGAAAGGGGAATAGGGAGTGACTGCTTAAATGGGGAGGTTTCTACTCAGGATGATGAAATAATTCTGCAACCAGACAGCAATTATAGTTGCACCACACTGTAAGTCTATTTAATGCCACTGTAGTGTACACTTTAAATTGGTACATTTGGTTATGTGTATTTTATCACAACTTTAAAAAATTGGGCCAACAAGTACCAGATGGAATTGGTCCACAGGTCATATTTTACTGACCCCTAAAGTAGAGAATCCAAAGAAAGTTCAACATGCAAAGCAAAGCTCAGTTTCAGGTGTAGGTATAAAGTTTAAGGAGCGGTGTGAACTACATCAGCAGTGCTACATTGCCATCTACAGGCCAGTGAAGGAAATACTGAAAACTTAAGTAGTTTGGTGGAAAATTTTAAGATAATTTTTCAACTTCCTGTCTTCAATTTTAAGACAGTACAGTTTAACATGTACTGAAAACAACAACAAAAACAGAAAAAAAGACTGGGAGATCCATATTCCATATAGCAAACAACTCTAGATCAAATTTTCAACAAATTGCCTTAAACCTATCTGATCTTTTCCATAGAAAGTTAAAAATGAGTCAGCGAAGTTAAAAGCTATACACCTAATGTGCCTTGTAAACAGTTTCTCTATCTACATTACTTCAGCCACAAACACGCCCACAGTGGAATATCCCAGACATGTCTCTATTCCTTACAAAGCATGAGGCAGAAAAACACCTACCTCCTACCTCCATCCTATCCTTTGTCCTTTAAACTACATGGATCCCATGATTATGGAGACCCAAAAATCAGAGAGATCATCATGTCCATAACTCTTGATACATAATCTCCATAAAAGTCTCCTCACCATGCAACTTCATTATCATTATATCCTTTCAGGAACAGAACACATACTTAATTCATTTCCCCCATTTCCCCCACCTGCAAACAATATAATAAATTCTACTTATTCTTTCTTACACTCTGATAACTTTCCTAATTAAACCTCTGTTTAAACCTTGTCCATGTCTCACTAACTTGATGCAACGTATTTCCCTGCTGATCATTTCTTACCTCAGACATTTGGACCAACACTAAAGATCTGGCTTTAGAGTATCAAGAAAATGGGTATTTTGTGAATATATTGGGGTGGCAGGGGATGGGGAGGGAAGAAATGGCACAATCATTCCATAAAAGACAGGATATGTACCTCGTTGATATGATTTGCCAAAATCTACATAAACCATAAAGGTAGGTATTTTCTATTATGGCAGTTTGACCAAAAGTGTCAATTCTCGTGGCCAATGCAGCAAATCATTCAACTGGACTTTGGCTTTCTCACTTCTGAAACATAAGGATGTAATATGCTCTCTTATTGCTATTAGTAACTTATAGGGTATGTATGCAAGGTATTTTGGAAAAAAAGCAAGAAATTAAAAACTGTTATGAGCAATTAAATAAGGATGGCAGCAAAAGATAAGTCAGAAAGTTTATTTTAAAGAACAACAGAACTTTATATTGGATTAATTTTTACCTTAAATTTAGGAACAAATCTAGTAAACTCCTGGTGCCAATTGTTAAGCGTAGAAGCAGGTGAAATTATTAAGAAAGGTCCCCAAATGTTCTCTCTCTGAAACAGAAAAACTGGGTCAGCCAACTGCAGGAAAACTGAAGATATTTCATTCAAAAGTATAATTAACGACAAAGAAGTTTAAGAACAGGAAATCCATTATAACAAGAGAAATGGTGTCTATTTTCCATATCTGCACACGCAATAATAATATCCTAAGCTAATAACACAGGCAAGGAACTGCTCACACACACCTTGAGAAAAAAATACTAACCAATTTTTCCCTTCCCCTACCTCTTATAGGTCCTACTTTATATCCTTTACACAGTACTTATGACATACTGACTTGTATGTGTTGCTTTCTCCTTTACCAGATGAGGATAATTTTACTATATAACTGGCATAGAGCTTTCGTTTTTCTCAAAATGCTTTTATATATATTTTCTCATTTAATTTTCACAAAATCCCTGTAAGGTAGATGTTATCCCCATTTTGCAGAAGTGGATACTAAACCTCAGTGTTAAAGTGAAGTCAGGTTAATAGAGGTTAAATGAGTTGCTGAAGTTTACATTGCTAGGAAGCATGAAGTTGAAATGTGAACCCAGATTTTTGGATCTAACTAAATACACATAGTGCGTTTGCCACTGGTGGCTCTCCACAAAGTGCAGTGGGGGGGGGGTGGAAGGGGGGCTCAAACCACTCATGTTCAAAAATCATCCTAATCTTCCAAATCACAACATTTTATCACACTGTGTCATTCTCTAAAGGCCTTGAAGGCAAGGAGCAAGTCCTACTGTCTTGGTATACCACAGAGCCCAGAAGAGTGCTTGATAATGGCTAATTCTCAATAGAAAATGACCCTAGAATCTAGAGAGGAAGATGGAAAGACTGCATCTACCCACCTCAGCCAGATGGGCCAGGAGGGCAATGCTCTGTACTGTTTTACCAAGGCCCATTTCATCTGCAAGAATGCCATTAATACCCTGGAAAAAAGATATATAACATGGTCAAAACCTCTTGCATTCTATCACAGCATTCAACCTACTGTCCAAAACAACTAACCAAAATATCAAACTTGTTCAAACAAAGGTGACTAGAAATACCCAGCTTAATAAGCACTATTACCATTGTAGTAATGATTCCTTTTGCCAACACTATCGCTACAGTTGTGAATCATGATATACGAAGACAATCAGGCCAAAGCCAGTTTCTCAGCTAGTCTAATGAAGCACCAAAGCAAACAATTAGGTTTACCAAGACCACCTAATACCAAGTATATAAATGATATAAATGTTCTTTCCAATAAAATCTCAGGTTAAAAATAGAGACATCTTTCTGACTCTTCAAAAGATAGTTTTTTTAAAAGGGATACAATCTAAACCACTGTGTTTATTTCACAATGCATTGTACCAATGACTTCAGGAAAACATCAGATAACAAACAAGAGTGGGTATGACGTATTTCTAAAATTCACCTGTTCATAGAGATTTGCCAACCAATTCATGCCTTTGAGTTGATAACCTTTTAATTTGCCATTAAAAATAGTGGGCTGTGGAATATCTTCACCAGCCCGGATAGATGGGTTTGCTAGGCTGTAACTCTCCCCAAATCCAGTGCCAGACTTATTTGCTGCCCGTAGGGCAGCTGCTCGGCTCTCCTTTGCATCTTCATCAAATGACCTTGTCTAGAAAATAAAAATGTATTAGAAGAAAAAAATTAATGTAATATATATATATCATACATAAAGCATAATACATTAAAGTATATTACTAATACTATATCAAGATTATGCTTTTGGATAGACACACGAAGCCATATTACATGATCACTTATTTCATAAACGAATTTATTAAAAATTTGATGTAAAATTTGTTCACTAGTTGGAGTTGGTGGGAAGGTCAAGCCTGTGTCTATTTCTGACTTGAACCCTATCAAAGTTACAGAGGCTCCTTTGCAGTATGTTCAACTGTTTTCTTTAATTCAATCTAACTGCAGTTTCTGATTTCATTAAATATCATTCTATGATGAATAAGCAAGTTATTACTAAAGTGAAAGAAGGAACTAACTTAGCAGTTTTCTTAAAGCATGATTAGCTCTCTCAACAAGCAAGAGTGTAGTCTTTCTCACTGAACAACCATGATGCATTTCACACTGTATTACCCATAATTACTCGAGGACCAAAATAAAAAAAGCAAACTGTCTGAGATTCAATCAATACCCTTCTAAAGCTTAATCAAGTAAATGCTTGTTTTCCACCCTACCTCAAGTATTCCTACTGTTCTAACGTAAATAGAGACAAAGCCACCACCAAACCGCACAGTCACATTCACATACAAAGGTTGGAGGGTATTTCCATTACAGTTTATCTTTTCATTTTTAAAACTCACCCGAGCTTGATGAATATGGTAAGCATTTTCAGCATTCTTCAGGGCCTGGGCTTTGAAATGGTTACTATCTGAAAAGAGAAACTTGTAGATTATCACATCTGATTAAATCACCTTCAAAGACGCAATTCACGCTAACATATGTAGATCCCTGACTCTCCCTTTCAATTTATCCCTAGGATTCGAAGGTGAAGGAGCAGAAAGGCTCAAATTACTTGACAGAGGTAAGGACCTGAAAGTGGCACTGAAGGCAGAGGGCTGCCATGGTCTCCAGGAGCCAAAGCCAGCTTACTAAAACCACCAGGAAACTAAGCTCCAGTGTCCCAATCCTGGGTTTCCTGCATGAAGCAACATCAAAGCCAGGAAAAGCAAGGCAATAAGGATTCCAAATTGTGATACATTTATGCAGGGTGAAACTATCTAAAAAGAAAAAAAAGAAAAAAAAAGACATGTGTAATCCCCAAAATACTCTGAAGCACTCTCACTCTTTTTTTCTTAGCTCAACATGATCTTCATCACTATCCTCTGTGCAATTCTTCTCAAACTTCATCCAAGTTCCTTCCTCCCCTATGGTTACAAAAATACGAAAACTGAACAATCTCTTTCTCATGCTTGGCTTGCATCACCAAGAATCTTGTTATGTGAAAGATGATTTTCTCTGCTGAGACATGTTCACTGAATTCTTTTGATTCAGTACCTTCTATTTCTACTAAAAAAATCAAAACATATAAAATATTCCCAATCTTGCAAAATCATATAACCACACCCTTTCCTCTTCAAATTCTTTTATAAAAGTTACTTTATATGCTTGTTTTATAGAAACAGTCACACTTTCTCTGCTCAATAACTGTTTAGTGATTAACATTATCTATCAATCAGGAAAAACCTTGCAAGAATAATGCATATAACCTCAGATATGAAAAAATGGGCGGTGCCCACTTCCTCTAACTTCTGATTCAAGACTCACCATAATCCTCCTGTGTGATGTTAACTACCACCCCGCCACCAATGTCTATTTGTCTCTGGGTAGAACTGTCTTCCAGTTTCCTTAAGATTTCTTCTTGAATCCCATCGTGACCCATATCTCGCTTGCGACTCATGAAATGGGCATACAACTCTGTCTGGGTAATTAAGAAGTTCAGTTTTCGCTGTTGCCTCTTAGCCTAAATGGGAAAGAGGTTGAAAGTGAAAACAGAGCCATTATCATCAATCACATACAAGGGTGAGTCAACAGAATTCATTAAACCTATATATAGTTTACATATAATTCCTTTACAGATTCTTTACCTTTAGAAAGACAAAAATTGCTAATGAACAATTTTAGTATAACCAAGTCAGTGGTACTAAAAGCAAGGAATAACCATTTATAGTCTGATACTGACCTATGTTTTGCTCTCCTTTACAATACAAAATCTTTGTTTTTGTTAGGCTTTTGTCTAAAATGCTTATTTTTTTATCATATTACTTTTCTACAGTGGCATTGTTACACCAACTAAATTCAAACAACACATTTTATTCATAACCTGGGCAGTAGATACATGTGTATGGCCTTCTTATTTTTGAAAACACAAATGTGTCAAGCTCTTTTTTAATCACCAAAGTCAAACAAAGTAAGTGATTAGAAACTATAAATTATTCTGAAAGTCAATGGAAGCAGTATCTGAGAATAAGAAGCCAAAGGAGGAAACTGCTCACCAAAACAACCTACAGTTTACTTGTGATAACAGCCACAAAACATGAATATAGACCACATATACATACAGAAACTTTTTTTAAATGAGAAAGCTAAATTCAAAGTGCCTCTGAAATAACCTAATAAGGAAAATAATTCTTGTTAATAAATAATTCTTCAAGATAAACAATAAAGTAAATAACCCCCATTTTACTTTGAAGCATCTGAAAAACCAATTACATGGAATATAGAACATACAACAAATACCCAAAATACTTGATTTATCCTTGATCCACTTCCCTAAAAGAAGATCAATAAAATAAGGAAGGGACATGGCCAAGGAAGGGCATAAGTCCCAAAGTATGCTATATAAAACTATATTTTCTCTTTAAGATTTTTATAGCACTTACACTAGATTCAAATTAGAAGAAAATCTGAGAGTTTGAGAAAAAACTGAATTATTTTTCATAATGCTTATTA
Organism: Phataginus tricuspis; assembly: GCA_029783875.1. Lineage (NCBI taxonomy): Eukaryota > Metazoa > Chordata > Mammalia > Pholidota > Manidae > Phataginus > Phataginus tricuspis. The sequence continues at coordinate 16,095,087 of JAQQAC010003584.1, read as the reverse complement.
ATGTTCCAAAGCTATTGTACTGTCAAGAAAACCTTTCCAAATTAAAAGAAAAAAAGAGTAATATCTCCTTTCACCTTAAAGAAGTTAAAAAACAAACAAACCTACCAAATGTCTAAATGAACAAGGTAAACTAAAGGAACAATAAAGATCCATCAAAAATAGTTTTATTTCAAAAGTTCAGAGCAAAAGACACATAAGTCAATATAGCCAGAGATGAAATTTTTATCAGTTAGCTACCAATATAATCAAATATCTACAAATCTTGATCAAAGCCAAGCTACTTGCAAAACTTCAAGATCTGTGATTCTCAAATGCCTCTTAAACTCAGTAAGTATTCCTGATAGCATCAAATGTTTACTAACTCCATAATATGTTTATACTGCATGCAAAGTTTCAAGTTACCCAGGGTACTTAAGAGACCTGGGCAAAATCTGTATTCATCCTCAAAGGCATGATAAAGGAGAAAGGCCAAGAACTCAAAAGAGGATCCACAGCTACTCTACAGCAGCAGTACTACATATACCTGAATGAAAACATCATCCAATCCTTGAATTCCCTCCTTTCTCCAGATCTCAACTTTTCCTTCCACTCATCTCAACTCGTTTACCAATGGCAACACAATGCCTTTGTCCTCTTATTCTGTCCTCTTACTTCCCTGAACAGTACAGTCAGCCTACATCACCAACATCAGGCCTAGAAGAGTACAGGCTGCAAGTTATAACAGCAAAGGGGGCTGGAGGATAGATCTTAGAAAACTGGGCTAGTTGTCCATTGTTCCTATCCTAAATTTGGCAACCAGCCCTGCTCTTCCAACAAACTGAAACCACAGCCAGCACCTGGAACCAAGCCAAGATAAGCTGTAAACTGTTTTTTTTTTTCCCTTTCGTTTATTCCTTTCCTTTTTTGGGGGTGCTCTAGAAATACACAGAGGTTAATAGGCTACAAAGAATAGAGGAAGTTAGCATAGAAGAATGGAGGTGAAAGCCAGGGAGAAGACCTTACTAAAAGAATAAAAACAGAATTGTTTATTGGACTAAAATCACCTTGGTTAGACTTATAATTTATGAAGTGCAAACCAATCTCTTCCTATGGCTGCAGCAATTAGGATTTTCATATTTTTACATTATTGCCCACCTCCCGCATTTCCTCGTCCAACTTCCGTTGCTCCAAAGCTTCCTTCTCTGCACGCTTGCGATGTTCCTTCTCCACTTTCTCATACTTCTTCCAGTACAGAAGCATCTCCTTGGTGAGGCGGCGGGCACGAGGCAAGGTCTCCTTACAGTTCTTCTGGGCCTGCAAGGCAGCTCGACGCACCTCCTTCATGCACTGGTGGGCGAGCTGCAGACAACATGATCACAATGGAGGAGGACCCAAGACCAGGGCCCTTTCTCCCTGAGCTGTAAACCATAGAACTCCCCAATCTATTCAGTGCACTCAGTCCTTCCATGCCCTGACCTCTTTCTCACCTATCTGACCAATGTCCCTGTACAGTACAGCAACCCAGTTGCAGACTTGAGATATCAGGGATGAAGAATCTATTTAAATATTGTCATAGAAGAAAAAAAAAAAAAGAGTATAATGACCTGAGATGTACTGAGAAGTTAGAGTGTTATCACACACTAATAATAATAGCTATTAATGCTTATTATATGCTAGGCATCATTCTAAGCTTAACATATATTAAACTAATTTACTCCTCACAAAGACCCTATGAAGTTGGTCCAATCACCTTCCTCATTTTATAGATGGAAAAACCAAGGATGAATGACTAACTAGCCCAGGGTAAGACAACTAGTAACACTACCTCATCTGATCCTCACAACTCTCAAATGAAGCTGTGTTACTTCCCTGTAAGTGAAGGTATCAATATAATCATTTCTTAGATAAAGAGACTGAGTGCAGGAATATTAAGTGATCTGCCCAAGGAATTAGAGCAGGCTATGGGGTTATCCAAAAAGGACCTAATACCAAAAACATGAGGAAGAACAATTTTACTTACAAAATAGATTGATAACTCTCTCGGGCACTACTGGATTCATTATCAACAGGTCACAGGAGACAAGAGCAGCAAGCATGGATCCAAAGAACAAGAACATATTCCAGTAAAACATAAAAATGGGAACTATAAAACGACCATTTTACCTTTCGGCTATTGGTGAGAAACAGGTTACGAGCGGAAGCTTTCTGCTTGTTGGCCTAAAATATTTAAAAACAGTATTTCATTTAGGATTCCTTTTTTGAAATAAGATTGTGTAGACTAACAACGTCTTTTATTCAACTCCTTAGAGGTCAAAAAAGTAAAATGCCAAGCCAAGCATATTCAAAATACATTACTTTGAAAAGTTATCCAAATGTACTGACTCAGAACCACCCATAAGCTATTAGCATTAAGAATAAGCTAGTGCTGTGGCTGCCTTAAGAGTCTTCTGTATACTTTTGGGAAGAATTTAAGATATATTTAAAGCTTGAAGCAGACTAGGAAAATGTAACATACCCTAATCTTAGCACTACCCTGGCTGAAACACACTGCTTTCCAGGGCCGATGTGCAAAGCTGAGATAGCAGAGCACTCAGATACCAGAAATCCTTAAGGAGAAAGATAAACTAGCCCCCAGGTTTGTGATTCTAGCCCCACCTCCAGTCTGGGCAAACCTGCTGCCATTATTACTCAATTCTGCCACCACTTAAGCCTCATCTTCAACAAAAAATTTCAAGGCAGACCCAACACAAGATGACTCATCAGCCCACGACCTAGTCTCAAGCTGCTTATTAGGTATTATTTCACTTAAAAAGAAAAAAAAAAAACCTCAATAAAGAAGCCTGGTTTCCTGTGATGGCCAATTTGACAATTAAGAAGACACAGAAGAGGAGAAATGGCAGAGGTGAGTGGTTCTCTATTAAAAAGCTCCCCCACTGTTTCTGAAGAAATAATGGGCTCAAAGTTACACAGAGGACCTGAAATCCATTTCAATAATAGTTCCACCTCAGACTCTCTGTTTAAGGGAATTTTTAGGCCTTTTATCAAAAACTTTCTCTTCCTAATTCTAAAGCAGCAAGCAATTGCCACTTTACAGACAAGAATCTCAAATACTCCCACTGAATTCATTATCATCAGAAGGGCATCACCTGAAGCCTCTTAACCGGGTACAAAGCAGGTTTCCCCATAACTTCTCCCATTAAGAACATTCATACACCCAAACACCTACAGTCAATTAATATTTGATAAAGGAGCCCTGGATATACAATGGGGAGATGACAGCCTCTTCAGCAGCTGGTGTTGGAAAAACTGGACAGCTACATGTAAGAGAATGAAACTGGACTACTGTCTAACCCCATACACAAAGGTAAACTCAAGGTGGATCAAAGACCTGAATGTAAGTCATGAAACCATAAAACTCTTAGAAAAAAACATAGGCAAAAATCTCTTGGACATAAACATGAGTTACTTCTTCATGAACATATCCCCCCGGGCAAGGGAAACAAAAGCAAAAATGAACAAATGGGACTATATCAAGTTGAAAAGCTTCTGTACAGCAAAGGACACCATTAGTAGAACAAAAAGACATCCTACAATATGGGAAAATATATTCATAAATGATGTATCTGATAAGGGGTTGACATCCAAAATATACAAAGAACTCACGCACCTTAACAACAAAAAGCAAATAACCCAATTAAGAAATGGGCACAGGACATGAACAGACACTTCTCTAAAGAAGAAATTCAGATGGCCAACAGGCACATGAAAAAATGCTCCACATCGCTAATCATCAGAGAAATGCAGATTAAAA
>JAQQAC010003584.1:16032219-16090897 GCA_029783875.1 Phataginus tricuspis | reverse complement strand
AAAAAAAAAAAAAACGGAAAAAAAAACACCTTAATAAAGCTAAAAAAAAAAAAAAGAACATTCATACATAAACACTCTCCAGAAATACTTATTAATTGCTGTGGGGTAAAATTAGTAATTGTACAATAGATAAGCATCATCACACCAACAGATCAAAGCTAATTATCACCAATACTGGGACAGATGTGTCATGTGCCTCCTGGCTGATATACTGAGAAGGACATGCCACCCCTCTGGGAATCCTGCCAAAACTGTATAACCTAAATCTAATCATGAGGAAGCATCATACAAACCCAAATTCAGAAAAATTCTATAAAATAACAGGCCTTAAAAACAACAATATCATGAAAGATAATGTTAAGGAACTGTTTCAGATTAAAGGAATTAAAGAGATGTGACAAATGAATCCAACATATAGTCCTAGATGGGATCCTGGACTGAATAAGGGGGAAAAAAGGGCTACATAGGACATTTTTGTGACAACTGATAAAATCTGAGTATGGTCTGTGCATCAGATAATAATTTTTGTTAACTGTGGTTATATATGAGAGGATATTCTTTTTCTTAGGAAATACCACTGAATGATTAGGAGTAAGTTCAGCACAGTCTCAAACTAACCCTCAAAATGGGTGAGGAAAAAGTACCCATTTATGTAACAAAAGCAAACAAGGCAAACAATTGCTAAATATAAGTAAAGGATACATGGCAGTTCATTGCATTATTTGTCATGTAGTTTTTAGAACTTTTTGTTTTGAACTGATTTTAGACTTACCAAAAAGTTACAAAAAATAGTGGTTCCCTTACATCTCTCCCACTGCTTTGCCTAATTTTAATATCTTATATAACCAGAGTACAATTATTAAAAGAGGGTATTAACACTGGTAAAATATCATTAATTAAACTACAGGTCTTATCTGTATGTCAACAATTTTTCCACTAATAACCTTTTACTGTTCCAGAATCCTACACAGAATTCCCCGTTGTATTCAGTTGCTTTTCTCCTTAGTCTCTTCTTGTATGTAACAGTGCTCAATCTTTCTCATTCATGTCCTTGACACTTCTGAAAAGCTCCAGTTTTTCTGTAGACTGTGACAAAATTTGTGATTTTCTCATAACTGGAATGACATTATGCATTTTAGCAAGAGAACCGCAGAAATTATGTGTTCTCAGAGCATCATATCAAGGTCATGATGTCAAAATTTGTATTATCAGTGATGCTTATTTTGACAATTAATGGTTAAGGTACATTCTGCCAGTTTTCACTACGATAGTTACTATCTTTCCCTTTGTGCTAATATGTACAATAGCATAGATCGAGTCTATGCAAATTCTGTTCTCCTCTAACTTTTGCCTTCTAATTTTAGCATTCATCAACAGAGCCAGTCTGCAACAATTACTGTGTTTGCATAATGAGGATTCTCTATTTCCTTCTTTCTTCTTAGAATTCTGTAAGCAAGAGTTGTTCCTTCTACCTCACCTACTTGTTCAATTACTTACTTATAACAGTACTGATTTATAAATGCTTCTTTTATTCTATGGATTAAAATATAGTATGATTATATTTTGTTATTCAAATTATTCTAACTTCTCCCATGAGGAGCTCCTTCAGGTTGGCTCCTGCGTTCCTTTGGTAAGCACCCCACACACACAACACTCCCAATCTTCTTTCAAGCACTTCCTTATTTCCTAGTATCACAAGATGTTTAAGGCTCATCTTGTATCTTCCCAGCTGAGTTCTGGAATAAACTACCTCTCCAAGGAGCCCTGGTCCCTTTTATTAGAGAATAAAAAGTATTCAGAAATCAAGATCAGGACACTAGGTATTCTCATTGTTACTGGGGTGCCACTGCTTCTAGGTCCTCTCAGAGAAAAGAGCTAGAAAAAATACACATACATACATACTAATCCATCTATACACACCCAACTATATTTCTGTATCCATCTGTGTGTGTATGTGTGCGTGTATAAAAACCATGAATTTATAGTGTTATGTCTGATTCCATCAAACTTCACAGGCTTCATTTTAGCTTTCCCCTTTTCCTTATAACTTCTTTGTCCAATAGAAAGAAACTGTCATGTAGTGTATTTATTTACTTATTTATTCAACCCTAGTACACACATAAAGTTTCAAAATTGCTAACCCATTCCTCTATGAGAAACACTTTTTACAGTATCAATCATGGCATTTATGTACAGTTTTTTTGGTTTTTAGTCTTACACATCCAGTCAAAAAGCTGTTTTCCTCAGTGGGTTAGGTGAATTCTTTTACTTCCCCTGCTACTTAATTTCTAATACAGTTAAGTTCATTTGTTTCTGCTTTTATTCCATTTTGTCCACACATACCCCCAATCTCCCTCTTTACCCACCATCCCGGTTTTAATTATTTGATTTACTTGGGGGGTATGTCAAACATAACTATAGTTTCAAAAGTAGGTCCTTACCAAAAAAAAAATGTTCTCAAAGACCCACTCATCCCCTCTCACTTGTTCCCATTCCATTTTTCTACTCCTTTCCCACCTATCCTCTATAAGGAATCAATCATTTTAATTTCTGCTTTACTCTTCTTGAATTTCTTTTGCACAAATGAGCAGATATTTTTATATTTCCCTGAACTCCCCTTTTCTTACATGAAGGGTATCATAGATACTTATTTTTTGCTTTATCACTTAACGTATATCCTAGAAATGACTCCATTACCAGTTCCCAGAGATCTTCCTCACTCTTTAATGGCAGCATAATAATACACTGTGTAGATCTACCATAGTTTTAATTCAAGTCCCATATATGGATATTTAGGTTGTTCCCATTATTTTGTAATTACAAATAATACAGTGAATAATCTTGTTGATATATATTTCTGTAATATTGGAGGTTTAGCTTTAAGGTTTCATAAAAGTACAAGTGCCACTTTAAAAGATAACTGCATATAGATTATTGGGTATTGCCAACTTTCCCTCCAGAACAGCTTCCCACCAGCAATGTATGACAGGCCGTATCCCCACAGCCACCTTAACAGAATGTGTCGTCATACTTAATTTTTGCCATTCTGGTAGGTGACAAATGGTGCCTAGGTGCTGAGACTTAGAATCTTTTTAATATTTGAGGGTCATTTTTAAATCTGTCTTTGTGAATGATCTGTTCATATCATTTTCCCATTTGTCTTCTGAATCTATGGTCCTTTGTCTCTCAATTTTTTTTTTAATATTTTATTTTATTTTAGTATCATTAACCTACAATTACATAAGCAATACCGTGATGATTGAACTCCCCCCATCACCAGGTCCCCCCCACCAACCCCACCACAGTCACTGTCCATCAGCGTAGCGAGATGTTGTCTCTCAATTTTTAAGAGTTCTTAAGGAATGGCCTTTTGACGGTATTTTACAGCATAAATAATTGCTCCCAGTCTGTCAGTTGTCATGCAAAAATTTATTTTTATGTAGTCAAATATATTACTATTTTCTTTTATTGCGTCTGGATATTGAGCCATAGTTGGAAACTTTTCCTACACAAAGGTGAAATAGGAATGCAATCATTTTCCTCTAGTATTTGTAAGGTTTCGTTTTTTACACTGAGATCCCTAAACCATTTGGCACATATGTGAGATACAGATCTAATTCTATCTTTTCAAAATGGCTACCTAGCTGTCCCAGCACCATTTATTCAAAAGTCCACCAGTCTACTCTATCTACTGGTCTATTTGACTATTCATGTGCTAGCAGCACACTTTTAACTGTAGAGGTTTCACTGTATGTTTTAATGTTTGGTGGGACTTTTTCAGTGTTCCCCTAGCATTCCTGCATACTGACTTTTTTCATACTGAACTTAGTATCAACTTTTCTAAATTCATAAAATAACCTGTTTATATTCTTATTAGGACTGTGCTCAATTTATAATGTAGCTTAGCCAAGTAAAATGCAAGCAACTGGTGAATCTGAGTAAAGGGTACATGGACATTCCTTGTACTATTCCTGTAACTTTTAAGTTATCAAAACCAAATTAAAAGAGCAAAAATAATGCTTATACATTGTTTCTTTTTAATCATTCACATTTTCTTCTAATGCCTGTAATTATTCAGTAATGTCCAAATGTTTAAAAATTCTCTAAAAAACGTATCTCCTCCATTTTATTTTAATTTTCTCTATCAGTTTTTGCTGTCAAATCTCTACTGCCATATGTAAGAAAACTGTGTTCCTTCCTTAAAGAGGCTTCCCTCCATTTTTTTTTTTGGCCAAAGAGCACCACATAACAATGAACTGTCTTGTGAATTTTGATCAAATTATAGAAAAACAGTTAACTGAAGAGAACTATTCAGCATTCTCTTAATTCCAATAGATTAGTTTCCCTTCTGAACTCTGTGAAGGTATCTTGCTCTCGCAAGTCCTCTGTAGCAAGCAGGAGGAGAAAACATTCCCTCCTCGTTGTTTACCGAAGGCACTCACTTACCTTTGGTAGTTCCTTTTTCACAATGCTGAGCCATACTTTCCTGCGACGAGCATTAAGTTGCTCTATGGATAAGTGCTTCTTCTTGGTACCAGGAGGGGGTGCATCAGGAGAGAACTTGGCAAAGACTTTGGTCTGGTGATGGTGACAACGAGGAGATTCTTCAGAGGAAAGTTCTTCATCCCTTCGCCGTTTTTTCTTTACCTTTTTCAACTTGGCTGCAAAGGACACAGACTCTCAGAAAATCGCATTTTTTCCCTTCCAAAAGACAGTAACAAAGCCACCTTATCACTTTGAGTAAACTTAAGGTTCTTTCCTCATTCCATCTGGGGCTGGCAATGTTTATCCCTTTATCTACTCAGGTCCATGAATATTCCAAGAGGAAGATCTTACTACCTTGGAAAAGAACACTTGGGGTGGGGGGAGGGAACACTGGATACTCTGTTTACATCAGAGAGAAATACAGAATAAAACCTATGAATTGAATTTCTTTTGAACTCAACAATAGGAAAAAAGGCTTATGAATTATCGCTGGCTCAAGTAATGATCAAAAGGAAGAAAATATTTCTAATTGGTGGCAATGTAAGGAGAACAAAGAGAAGTAAAAGAGAAAGAAAAAATGCATTAACTGATATGACAATGAGACCTGTAAAGAGAAAAACCGTACAAGGAACAAAAACCCTTGGGGGGCGGTACAGAGAAAAGAGAAAATACAGAGATAAACAAAGAGGATGTAGGAAAAAGAAGGGAGGAAGGCTGAAAAGAGTCTTTCTGAATAAAGTTTATACCTTCAAGGGAATAAAATCTGCCTTGTACAGATAGTTTAAAACTTTCCTTTCCTATTTCCTTCCTGATTTCCAGCTGCTTAGAGCTCAGTAAGAGAGGAAAGAACATTTCCTGGCAAACATGCCAACAAACATTACACAAGACCATCAGGAGGTGATCTATTTTAAATTACCACATACACCAACAATTATAACTTATTGCAAACACTTCAGGATATTCTTCATACTTCCCTGTGCATAACCAACTTCTTTGCTCCCAGAATATTTTCAACATTTGCGGAGTGCGTAGGAAAAAAAGGAATAAACTAATTGGCTTAAACATCTGGCTAGGAATTTGTTATGTTTTCGTAATTCTAAAAATGATCATAAACCAAATACAAAATAAAGTTAATAATTACTATAAATTAGGGAGACCGGGATTTTTTCAGATAAAGCAGATTTCTGTTACAGGGATTATGTTTAAAGTCCAAATGTACCAGCAGGCCACATACAATCTGGAAACAAAGAATGAGTAAATGTGGAAGGCAGCTCAACATGCTTACCTTTAAGTTTTTTTTCCTCCTTGAATTTCTTTTTTTTGGGTCCAAGTAGGTTCCGCTGTTGCTCATAGAAAGGGTCGTATGTAGAGAGCAGGCCTGCACTGTAGTACTGGTATTGCTGCAACTGAAGCAGGCAGACAGTGATGCTTAGAAAGGCCTGTCTCTGTGTTCTACAGTACTGCCTTCAAATCATCTTTACTACAGAAAGCTGAGCCAGAAAAAAAACATAGCTCCTAAATACAGTCCTCTTCCCACAAACAGACCAATAATGATTAAGTACATCAAAATGAATTATTTCTTTAACTTCAAAACAAAATAGGTTCATAGGCTATGCACATAGTAAGTTGCTGGAAAAAACTTAAGACAGGAACATGCGTCATATTTCTGAATCTCCATAAGAATATTTAGTCCTGATATACATTTGAGAGATGCAATTCATTGCAGAAAAGTTGCCTCTTGGAATTAATAATAAATAAGCCATATTTCTATTACCAGTAAGTCCTCAGATTTACTAAGGTTTCTGCTGACTGTTATTCTGGCTTTTGGTCTTACATTCAATTCAAATAGTCACCAGCCATCCCAATTCTCCAATCCAAGTCTTCTCTCATCTCCCATTGAAAGAGTCTGACAATATTATGGACAGTGCCTATGTTGCCAGATTCTACATGAATGATTGACTTTCTTCTGTCCAGGGAATAGTTAATCATTTCAAATATTTCGTTTAAATTGACCCCCAAAACTGACATTAATTTGTCTCACTTATTACTAATGGATAAATATGAACATAAGTTAAAATCAGGCAGTCCCTGTTGAATCTTTTTCCTAGATTATAGCCAGGTGAGGTGTCCAAAAACTGAAACTAGGATAGATGAGTGACATGGAGAACTATTACAAGATCCTCTGTCAAAGGTCAGAATTAAATGAGCACTCATTGGGCTATATACTTAAAATCTGTGGATATTCTCTTGGGTATAATTTACTTCAATTAACAAAAGACTAAATATTTAGAGCACCAAGAGCCTTAGCACTGTACTTCAAGAAAAGAACTCTTTGTCTACATTACAACAGTCAAATATCTTACTATTTATCACTTCTGCAGGTTACAGAAGGTTATAACCTTTAGCATAGTATTCAAAGCTTTCTGAACTAACTTTGGACTTTAACTAATTGCTGGGGTTTTAGGTCTTCAAATATGCTATTGCTCATTATGTACAAAGTATTATAATCAGAAGGCTTTGGTGACAGCATTCAAATAGTCACTTAAAACTATCATGAATCTAATGTTAGTACTTGGAGTAAGGGTGTTTTCCCAATATAGGAACACTTTGAAGGGGCAACTGTACTGAAAAGCAACCGAGAGGATTTAGAATGGTACAGCTACTTTAGAAAACAACCTGGCAGTTTCTCAAAAAAGTAAGCATGGTGTTACCAAATGACCCAACGATTCCTATTCTAGGTATATGCCCAAGAGAAATGAATATTTTACTCTGCACCAAAAACTTGTACACACATCTTCATGGCAGCATTATTCATAATAACCAAAAAGTAGAAACAATCCAATCAGTTCATCAACTGATACATGGATAAATAAAAGGCAGTATATCTACACAATGAGTATTATTTGGGAATAAAAAAGAACAGTTTTGATACATGCTATGTCATGAATGAAAATATGCTAAGTGAGAGAAGCCAGACACAGAGGACAACATGTTGTTCCATTTGTATGAACTATCTAACACAGGCACATTTAAAGAGACAAATGGTGGTCTAGTGGCTAGCTGCATGGGGCTGAGGGGAATGGAGAGAATGAGGGCAACAGCTAAGGGGAACGGGACTTCTTTTTGGGATGCGAAAGTGTTCTGGAATTAGATAGTGATGACAGTTACACAACTCCATGAATATACTAAAAAACGCTGAACATCCACTTTAAAAGGCTGAACTTTTTTGGTATGTGAAATGTAGTTCAATAAAGCTATTATTAGAACAACCACTACCACCATCTAAAGTTAAAATGATGTATCTTCAATGAATATAAACCACAAGGTAAATACCCAGCGTGAAGTTCTGAGATTTCTCCTATAACTCTTACCTCTTTGTCTTTACTATACTTATTCTGGTGAAGTTTCTTATATTTGTGTAGCCGCAACATGTTATGAAGTTCTTCTCTGCTGAGATTGAGTTCTTCTTCTCCTTCTTCTCCTTCTTCTTCTTCCTCTTCTTCTTCTTCTTCATTGTCTTCACTCTGAGAATCTGCCTCACTGGACTCATCACTTAACAGAATGCTCTGAAAAAAAGGGAGGAAATGCAGATGGAACCTCTGCTATGAAGCAATTCCTTTCATAATGCAATTGTAAACAATGATAAAAACAGCTGGAGGGACAGCCTTCCAGTTTCCTTTATACTATTCTTTACCAATTCAACTGAAAACCAAAAGGCTACCAATTAAACCTAATGGGCATGAATTAAGGAGTACTAAAATATGGGAAATGCTATAAATACCAACAAGGCTAGATTTCACCATGTACTTACATATACATAAGATACTTTAAGTAAATGTCAAATACCAAGGCAAAAAAACTAAAGAAAACAAAAAAAATACCTACAGGGTATAAAGGAATATAGAAAGCAAGCTGTGATGGCTAAGAAAGGAGAAACAACCCAAAAATCTATTAATCGATGAATGGAAAAAAAATGTGATATAAAAATGATCCAGACAATGAAGAATTATTCAGCCATAAAAAGGAATGAAGTACTGTTATGTGCTATAACATGAACGAACTTTGAAAAACTTCATGCTAAGTGAAAGAAGCCACATATCATATGATTCCTTTTATACGAAATGTCCAGAATAGGCAAATACATACAGAGAGAAAATAGACTAGTGGTTGCCAGGGGCTGGGTGAAGCAGAGAATGGGGAGTGACTGCTAATGACTACAATTTCTTTTTGGAGTGATGAAAATGTTCTGGTATTAGACAGGATGGCAACATGAAACTTTATGAACATATTAAAAATTACTACAGTGTACACTTTAAAAGGGTATATTTTATGGCATGTGTATTATATCTCAATTTTTTTTTAATGTGATGGCTAAATATAAAGATTTCTGCATTCCCAACAGCTTAAAGCCTTTGACATCAAGCAAATCAGGCCTTTTACACATGAGCCTTTTAAAGGGCCTACTGATTATAATGAAAGAATACCTTTAAATCACTTTGAGCTCTTCAAAAGGGAAATATGAAATAGAGAAATAATTAGTTTCAATAGAAGAAATGTTATCCTTAACTCAGTTTGGTCAATGATGGTAATGCTGTAAGAACGTAAATGAGATTATACCGCTCCCTTGCTTATAAAGGCTTCTGTGGCTTACCACTGTAACTAGAATAAAATACAAATTCCTTAACATGGTGTACTAGGCCCTATGTGATCAGGCTATCTAACCTCATCTTCTACCATGCCCTTATTCACTATGCTACAGCCATACCAGCCTTCTTTCTCCCCACAGCATACTAAGTTACTTCCTTTCTCAGAACTTTATCCTGAACCTTCACATAGTCTTCTCTGATCATTCAGAAATCAGTTGAAATGCTACCTCTTTAAAGAAACCATATTTATCTATGGTGTGTGTGTTTGTTTATAGGCTTACTCACTACCTCCCTCCAGTAGAATGTCAGCTACACAGGGCAGGAATCCTGTCTATCTACAATATCTAGCATATAGGATGCAGTCAACTAACATTTATTGAATGAATGAACTGATCAGGGACTGATGAAAAGTATAATAATCCTGAGTACAATGTGAGTCAGTGAGAACAAGGAAGGACCTTATCTGATACATTTTTGTACCCCCTCACTCTGCACAGTGCTTTACACTTAATTCCTAAAATGAACTTCCTTGGGTCCTCTAGATCCTCCTCTATAATCTCTTCAAAAAATCATACCCAGAATAAAAGATTCAGGTCTAGAAAAATACGCCAATGTGCCAGGATGAGTCAAGAACTTCCCTTCTATTTGTAATTTCAGTAGGCTATTTGAATTCTAAACATTCTGCCTTACCTTCAACCATCTTCTGCTTTTCTTCAACTTAGAGAAGTTGTATAAATTTCCTTTGTCACACTTTGATTCTGTGCAAAGAAACAAAGAATTTTAAAAAAGAAAAGAAAGGACAACTGCTCTAAGAGAACTGACAGTTCAAAAAGGGATCTCCAACAACACTGACCTGACTGTAGGACTCCATTTACTGAGTATGTGTTCAACATTCCAGAATTACTTGCTCCGGAAGTTTCACCAAGCAATGAATTTGGAGTTTCTTCTTTAACTTGTATTAAGGGATCCCCAGACTGGGGCAATAAAGGATTACTGTCATCCAGTCCATCTTCACTTTCATCACTATAAATTGAAGAATGGTGAATCCACAATCACAGCTGACCCAGCAAAACATTACGATTTATGGTTAGTAGACAGAACTATACAGAAATTGATCCTTTGAGTAAGCTGAGTGTGTTATATTTGAAAGTTTTGAAAGAAGAAAAAAAAATCAGATGTACCAAAAACCATAAAATACTTTTAACTCTAAAATCTACAAGGATAACGGGAATCAGAAATGTGGTCAAACATTATACTGGGAAGACAGAACAGCATACCTAGAAATATTCCTGTTGAAGACAGCTGACGTTTGTCGCAGGAAGTGGTCCAATCGGAGGGCCCTCTCCAGGTACTGAAGATAGAGGGGCTTTGCCAGCTCAGTGCAGCCGCCATCGTCCCCGGCACCCAACTCTGAGGCCATAGAACAAATCTGTCGTCATGCACAAGGGTCTCCAACTGCACAGCTGCAAAATGGAGATAAGTAGTGAAAGATGAAATACTATTCACAAGCTTACTGTTGTATACCTCACAGAGGCGCACTTGTTCCCAGGATCACCTTCAAACAGCTGCTCCCTTTTTCATTTTGTATTTACATTTGTACCTATGTGTGAGGTATTTCGGTAACAAGGGAATAGATACATTGGCAGAGTATTTTACAACCCCTTGTAAACATGCCATAAAGTACAGATTTAGAAATTATTTAGAAAACTGGGGCAAAAGGAATAAAAATGAAGGTGAGAAATATAGGTATAACCTAAGCATTCTCTTTGCTACCTCACCTCATGTTGTTAAAGACATTAAAGTCATAATGTCTTTACTAGAAAAACACCAGTATAACAATTTTCCATTTTTTATGTAACATCTTCTGCCTTATACCTTCTCTTTAAAGAGTTAAGGAATTAAGTCAGGATTAAATAATGAGAAAACACAGTAATTAGCCAACAATCTAACATACAGTGAGTACTCAATAAGTGGTAATTTTTTTTTAATTCATATAAACTAACAAAATAAGGTATAAGCTTTAAAAGACACCCATAACATCTTTATCTTGAGTTGTCCTCTTTTTATTGCAGTTTTTTAAAGTTTCCTAATATAATCTTTCTACTCAGGGGAATGTTAAAAAATTCTTCCCCAATATAGATTCAACACAATCCCTAGCAAAATCCCAGCAAACTTGTTTTTCAGAAGCTGACAAGCTGATTCTTAAATCTACATGGAAACACAAAGAAACAGAGTAGCCAAAATAATTTTGTAAAAGAACAGAGTTGAATGACTTACACATCCTGATTTTTAAAACATTATAAAGGTACTGATTTTAAAACATTATAAAGCTATTACTAATAGGACAGTGTGATACTGGTGTAAGGATGACCACAGACAAACAGAATAGACCTGAGGATCCAGAAATAAACCCTTACATTTATAGTCAATTTTCAACAAAGGTGTCAAAGCACTTTCAATTGGAGAAAGAATGGTCTTTTCAACAAACTGTGCTGGCAATTGGATATCCACATACAAAAAGATGAATTTAAACCCTTATCTCTCACCCTGCACAAAAGTTTAACTCAAAATAGGTCAAAGACCTCAGCATAAAACCCCAAACTGTTAAACTTCTATGGGGCTGAAAATAGGAGAAAATCTTCATGACCTTGGTTAAGCAAAAGGTCTTTAGATTTGATATCAAAAGCACAATCTATTAAAAAGCCTGAAAAATCAGACCATCAAAATTTAAAGTTCTGCACTTCAAAAGATACCACTAAAACAATGAAGACAAGTCACAGACTAGGAGAAAATATCTGCAAGTCACCTATCTGATAAAGGACTTGTTAGACTTCCGGGAATATGGCGACGTGAACGGACCAGCAGAAAAATTCCTCCCAACATTATATTTATTCACGAAAATACAGCAAATACAACTATCCCTAAAAGAGAGACCAGAATACACAGGAAAGTGCACAGCGTACAGGTACACCTGAGAGAACTTGGCAGCCGGTGAGGCGGAGGGGATACGGAGCCGCGACCTGGCGGGACCAAGCGCTCCTCCCCCCCAGAGCTCCGGCGGTCAGACACTCCGGAGAGAGGAGTCGGCACCCGGCGAGGAGGGACGGAGCCACGACCCAGCGAGTCCAGAGCGCTCCTCCACCCCAGTACTCCGGCGGGAGTCCCGGCAAGGCAGGTAAGGTACGGAGCCGCGACCCGGCGGGACCGAGCGCTCCTCTCGCCCAGCGCTCCAGCGGGAGGAGAGGATTCAGAGCCGGGAGGGAGTGGACGTCTGCGCCGGGAGCGCCTACACACAGCCGGCGGTGTAGCAGAGATTGGAGAGACAGAGGGCACAGGGTCCCAGCCGGGAACATGCAAGTTGCCTGCGGCAGGCAACGGGAAGGAAAAAGAAAGGAAAAAAAAGGGAAGAAAAGAGCGCGCATTTTCTCAGCGGTCTTAAAGAGACAGGAGCTCAGTAGAGGGGCCGGATAGCCCCGCAAGCTGAGCCCAGCACGCTGGGAGTCCTGGGGAGCTTTGGACCCCTTAGCTGGTGACTGAGAAAGGGGGGCTGCTATTAAGACCCCCACAGAGATCAACAGCTTCCCATTCGTTCCCAACCCAGCCAGAGCTACAAAGAGCCTTGTGGTGCGGCATGGCCATGGCTATGGAATAGTGGAGCAACAGCACCACCTACAGCATTCACACAGAACCCGCTCTCAGTGGCTTTTTTTTTTCTTTTTAGTTAGTGTTTTTTCTCCCCTTTCATTCCTTTTTTTCTTTCCCTCTTTCAACAGCCTCCCATTCATTCTCACCCCAGCCACAGCTTTAAAGGGCCGTGTGGAGCGACGTGGCCACACCTCTGGAATAGTGGAGCAATAGCGCCACCTACAGCATTCACACAGAAACCACCCCCGGTGGGCGTATTGGTGGTTTTTTTTGTTTGTTTTTTGTTTTTCTTTTACGTGTTGCTACTTTTTCTTTTTCTTTCTTTTCTTTTCCTTTTTCTCTCTCTCTTTATACTTTTTTATTAGTAGAGGTATTTTTTTTTCTTCTGTTTGTTTTTCTTTTCTTTTCTCTCCTCTCTTCTCTTTCCTTTTTAAAGTCATAAAGAGCCCAGTGGACATACGTGACAACTACCAACAACTAATTCGATAGTCATGAGACGACAGAAGAATATGATACAGACAAAGCTTCAGACAAACACTACCCCAGAGAAAGAAGCTGAAGGAATCGACATGCATAGTCTTCCAGAAAAAGAATTCAGAATAAAAGTCATAGCCATGCTGACGGATCTACAGAAAAATGTGTAAGAGCTGAGGGAGGAAGTGAGGGAAGTGAGGAAAGACAATGCAGAAAGGAGACAAGCCATTGACGGGCTCAACAGCATATTGAATCAGGTACAAGATACGATCAAGGAATTGCAAGACAGGGAACAGGAATACAAAGAAGCTGAGGCAGAGAGAGATAAAAGGATCTCTAAGAATGAAAGAAAATTGAGAGAACTGTGTGACCAATCCAAACGGAACAATATTCGCATTATAGGAGTACCAGAGGAAGAAGAGAGAGAAAAAGGGATAGAAAGTGTCTTTGAAGAAATAATTGCTGAAAACTTCCCCACGCTGGGGAAGGAAATAGTCTCACAGTCGACGGAAGCCCACAGATCTCCCAACACAAGGGACCCAAGGAAGACAACACCAAGACACATAATAATCAAGATGGCAAAGATCAAAGATAAAGACAGAGTATTAAAGGCAGCTAGAGAGAGAAAAAAGATCACCTATAAAGGAAAACCCATCAGACTGTCATCAGACTTCTCAACAGAAATCTTACAGGCCAGAAGAGAATGGCATGATATATTTAACGTAATAAAGCAGAAGGGCCTCAAACCAAGAATATTGTATCCAGCATGATTATCATTTAAATATGACGGAGGGATTAAACAATTTCAAGACAAAAGAAAGTTGAGAGAGTTTGCCTCCCATAAACCACCACTACAGGATATCTTAAACGGACTGCTCTAGAGGGAAACATCCGTAAGGCTAAAAAGATGTCACCAGAGAAAATAAAATCATAGCAAAGAAAGCAGACCATCCAAATACCGACTAAAGGCAAAGAATAAAACACCTAATATATAAAGAAAGGAGGAGGAAGAATAGGAAGGGAGAGATAAAGAAACATCAGACAGCGTTCACAATAACTTAACAAGAAAGTTAAGTTAGATTCTTAGATAGTAAAGAAGCAACCCTTGAACCTTTGGTAACCACGAATCTAAAGCCAGCAATGGCAATAAGTACATATCTATCAATAATCACCCTAAATGTAAAAGGACTGAATGCACCAATCAAAAGACACAGAGTAACAGAGTGGATAAAAAAGCAAGACCCATCTATATGCTGTTTACAAGAGACTCACCTCAAACCCAAAGATATACACAGACTAAAAGTGAAGGGATGGAAAAAAATATTTCAAGCAAACAACAAAGAGAAAAAAGCAGGTGTTGCAGTACTTGTATCAGATAAAATAACTTCAAAACGAAGAAAGTAGCAAGAGATAAAGACGGACATTACATAATGATAAAGGGGTCAGTCCAACAAGAACATATAACCATTATAAATATATATGCACCCCACACAGGATCATCAGCATATGTTAAACAAATACTAACAGAAGTGAAGGAGGAAATAGACAGCAATGCAATTATTTTAGGAGACTTTAACACGCCACTCACTTCAAAGGATAGATCAACAAGGCAGAGGATAAGTAAAGACACAGAGGCACTGAACAACACACTAGAACAGATGGACCTAACAGATATCTACAGAACTCTGCACCCAAAAGCAGCAGATTACACATTCTTCTCAAGTGCACATGGAACATTTTCCAGAATAGACCACATACAAGGCCACAAAAAGAACCTCAGTAAATTCAAAAATATTGAAATCCTACCAACCAACTTCTCAGATCACAAAGGTATAAAACTAGAAATAAATTTCAGAAAGAAATCAAAAAGGCTCACAAATACATGGAGACTTAACAACATTCTCCTAATGAATCAATGGGTTAACGACCAAATCAAAACAGAAATCAAAGAATATATGGAGACTAATGACAACAACAACACAAAGCCACAACTTCTGTGGGACGCAGCGAAGGCAGTCTTAAGAGGAAAGTACATTGCAATCCAGGCCCATTTAAAGAAGGAAGAACATTCCCAAATGAACAGTCTAAGGACACAATTACTGAAATTGGAAAAAGAAGAACAAATGAGGCCCAAAGTTACCAGAAGGAGAGACATAATAAAGATCAGAGAAGAAATAAATAAAATTGAGAAGAATAAAACAATAGAAAAAATCAATGAACCCAAAAGCTGGTTCTTTGAAAAAATAAACAAAATAGATAAACCCCTAGCCAGACTCATTAAGAGAAAAAGAGAATCTACACACATAAACAGAATCAGAAATGAGAAAGGAAAAATAACGACGGACCCCACAGAAATACAAAGAATTATAAGAGAATATTACGAGCATCTATATGCTAACAAGCTAGAAAACCTAGAAGAAATGGACAACTTCTTAGAAAAATACAGCCTTCCGAGACTCACTAAGCAGGAAACAGAGAAACTAAACAGACTAATCACCAGCAACGAAATTGAATCGGTAATCAAAAAACTACCCAAGAACAAAAGCCCTGGACCTGATGGATTCAGCTCTGAATTCTACTAGACATATAGAGAAGAAATAACACCCATTCTCCTTAAAGTTTTCCAAAAAATAGAAGAGGAGGGAATACTTCCAAACTCTTTCTATGAAGCCAGCATCACTCTAATACCAAAACTGGGCAAAGACCTCACAAAAAAAGAAAATTACAGACCTATATCCCTGATGAACGTAGATGCAAAAATACTCAACAAAATATTAGCAAACCGAATTCAAAAATACATCAAGAGGATCATACACCATGATCAAGTGGGATTCATCCCAGGGATGCAAGGATGGTACAACATTCGAAAATCCATCAACATCATGCACCACATCAACAAAAAGAACAAAAACCACATGATCATCTCCATAGATGCTGAAAAAGCATTTGACAAAATTCAGCATCCATTCATGATTAAAACTCTCAACAAAATGGGTATAGATGGCAAGTACCTCAACATCATAAAGGCTATATATGACAAACACACAGCTAACATTAAACTTAACAGCGAGAAACTGAAAGCTTTTCATCTAAGATCGGGAACAAGACAGGGATGCCCACTCTCTCCACTGTTATTCAACACTGTACTGGAGGTCCTAGCCACGGCAATCAGACAAAACAAAGATATACAAGGCATCAAGATTGGTAAAGTAGAAGTCAAATTGTCACTATTTGCAGATGACATGATATTGTACATAAAAAACCCTAAAGACTCCACTCCAAAACTACTAGAACTAATATCTGAATTCAGCAAAGTTGCAGGATACAAAATTAACACACAGAAATCTGTTGCTTTCCTATACACTAATGATGAGCTAACAGAAAGAGAAATCAGAAAAACAATTCCATTCACAATTGCACCTAAAAGAATAAAATACCTAGGAATAAACCTAACGAAGGAAGTGAAAGACCTGTACTCTGAAAACTACAAGACACTCCTAGGAGAAATTAAGGAAGACACTAACAAATGGAAATGCATCCCATGCTCTTGGCTAGGAAGAATAAATATTGTCAAAATGGCTATACTACCTTAAGCAATCTACAGATTCAACGTAATCCCTATCAAACTACCAACGGCTTTCTTCAATGAACTGGAACAAATAATTCTAAAATTCATATGGAACCACAAAAGACCCCGAATAGCCAAAACAATCCTGAGAAGGAGGAATCAAACAGGGGGAATTATGCTCCCTGACTTCAAGCTCTACTACAAAGCCACAGTAATCAAGACAATTTAGTACTGGCACAAAAACAGACCCACAGACCAGTGGAACAGAATAGAAAATCCAAACATTAACCCAAACACCTACAGTCAATTAATATTTGATAAAGGAGCCCTGGATATACAATGGGGAGAGGACAGCCTCTTCAGCAGCTGGTGTTGGAAAAACTGGACAGCTACATGTAAGAGAATGAAACTGGACTACTGTCTAACCCCATACACAAAGGTAAACTCAAGGTGGATCAAAGACCTGAATGTAAATCATGAAACCTTAAAACTCTTAGAAAAAAACATAGGCAAAAATCTCTTGGACATAAACATGAGCGACTTCTTCATGAACATATCTCCCCAGGCAAGGGAAACAAAAGCAAAAATGAACAAATGGGACTATATCAAGTTGAAAAGCTTCTGTACAGCAAAGGACACCATCAATAGAACAAAAAGACATCCTACAATATGGGAAAATATATTCATAAATGATGTATCTGATAAGGGGTTGACATCCAAAATATACAAAGAACTCACGCACCTTAACAAACAAAAAGCAAATAATCCAATTAAGAAATGGGCACAGGACATGAATAGACACTTTTCTAAAGAAGAAATTCAGATGGCCAACAGGCACATGAAAAAATGCTCCACATCGCTAATCATCAGAGAAATGCAGATTAAAACCACAATGAGATATCACCTCACACCAGCCAACATCGAAAACACGAACAACAACAAATGTTGGCGAGGATGTGGGGAGAGGGTAACCCTCCTACATTGCTGGTGGGAATGCAAATTAGTTCAACCATTGTGGAAAACAGTATGGAGGTTCCTCAAAAAACTCAAAATAGAAATACCATTTGACCCAGGAATCCCACTCCTAGGAATTTACCCCAAGAATGCAGCAGCCCAGTTTCAAAAAGACAGATGCATCACTATGTTTATTGCAGCACTATTTACAATAGCCAAGAAATGAAAGCAACCTAAGTGCCCATCAGTAGATGAATGGATTAAGAAGATGTGGTACATATACACAATGGAATATTACTCAGCCATAAGAAAAAAACAAATCCTACCATTTGCAACAACATGGATGGAGCTGGAGGGTATTATGCTCAGTGAAATAATTCAGACCGAAAAAGACAAGTACCAAATGATCTCACTCATATGCGGAGTATAAGAACAAAGAAAAAGAAAAAAAAACTGAAGGAACAAAACAGCAGCAGATTCACAGAACCCAAGAACAGACTAATAGTTACCAAAGGGAAAGGGACTGGGGAAGAAGGGCGGAAGGGAGGGATAAGAGGGTAAAAGGGGCATTACGATTGGCAGACATAGGGTGGTGGGGCACGGGGGGGACTGTATAGCTCAGAGAAGACAAGTAATGATTCTCATCTCACTACACTGATGGACAGTGACTGTAATAGGGTTGGTGGGGGGGACCTGATGAAGGGGGTAGTTTAATCATCACAATATTGCTCATGTAATTGTAGGTTAATGATACTAAAATAAAATAAACTGCAAAAAAATTAAAAAAAAAGACTTGTATTCACAATAATAAAGAACTCTTATAACTCAGTAAGAAGACAACTGATTTAAAAAATGGGCAAAAGTCATTTTGAAACAGACATTTCAACAAAGAAGATATACAACAAATGGCTAACAGACACATGAAGATGCTCAACACCAAAAATGCAAATAGAATTACAGCAAGATACCACTTAACACCCACTAAAATGGCTGTGATAATGCATAATAACAATTGTTGGGGAAGATGTGGAAAAAGTGAAATCCTTAACATTGCTGGTGAAAATGTAAAATATTACAGTCGCTATAGAAAACAGTCTGGCAGTTTCTCAAAAATCTGAACATAAAGTAACCATATGGCCTAGCACTTCCCACTCCTAGTTATCTATTCAGAAAAAATGCCACATGTCTGCCCAAACCTTTTTATGTGAATGTTCACAGAAGTGCTGTTCTTAACAGCCAAAAAGTAAAGCCATTCAAATGTAGATTGACTGGTGAATGCATGAACTAATGTATTCCATACAATGGAATACTATCTAGCAATAAAAAGGAATGAACAACTGATACATGCAGCAACATGAATGGACCTCAAAAACATTATACTAAGTAAAAGAAGCCAGACACAAAAGACATATTGCATGATTCCATTTATATAAATATCCAGAAAAGGAAATCTATAGAGACAAATAGTAAATTAGTGATTGACTGGGGGTGCAAAGAGAGGTTGATTATAAATAGATACAAGAGATTTTTAGGGGAGCTGGAAATGCTCTAAACCCACATTGTGGTGATGGTTGCACAATTCTGTAAATTTACTTTTAAAAAATCATTGAATTATATATATATATATACACACACATACACACACATACATACATGTAAAATAGAGCGTATAAAATTGCTGCTTGGCTCCCTTCTAAATTTTTATTTCAAATAATTGACTTCATGCTCTATTTATTTTGGCTGATAATGAAAATGGTCCTAAATGAGGAAGTATGAAGGTATGATTACAAAGTAATACTACATGATCAGCCTAATTCTCACAGAATCATCTTTATAGCCTATCACCACTGATGGCTGAAAGGACAACCATGATGCACTCCCTTTAAGGCTAAAAGGAGGTGCTACAAGCACGACCTTCCTGGCATGTCTCTGCAAGAAGTCTTACGATGGTATCTGGAAAGTCAAGGAGTATTTTTTAAGTGTTCAGTTAAATTTGTTTTACTGCGGTAAAATATACGTAACATAAAATTTACCATTTTTAATCATCTTTAAGGGTACAGTTCAGTGGCATTAAGTACATTTATACTGTTGTGCCAACCATCCATCCTCACCATTCTCAATTATTTCTGTAATCACCTTTAAGACTGATGGCCTCTCTATTCAACACAGACGCCTTGGCTAGTCTGTTAAAAGCTACTACTCTAATACACCTATACTTTCATCACCTGCACTTGTCTTTCTCTCATTCTCTACAAGAAAACTGCAGGGCCATGCCAACCTGACCTACCAGCTATTATCCAGCTTCAACACAACACATAACATTTCTCAACAACTTTTTAACCCATCTCTTATCAATTGTTTCTCATTCTCTACAAGGACTATTTCAAATATTTTCCCTCTTCCTCAAAATTCTGAACTCATTCCCCCTCACGTCGGAGGGCTTGAGGAAGAGCAAGTCATTTCTTTCTTTTTTACTGCTCCTTAGCTCACTGTTTTTACCTTACAGTTTGTGGTATTTGAGTCACAAATACAAGTAGC
This sequence comes from Phataginus tricuspis, assembly GCA_029783875.1. Classification (NCBI taxonomy): domain Eukaryota; kingdom Metazoa; phylum Chordata; class Mammalia; order Pholidota; family Manidae; genus Phataginus; species Phataginus tricuspis. Next base: position 16,070,587 of record JAQQAC010003584.1, on the reverse strand, counting down.
CTTTATCTGTACATTTGTAACTCTTCAGTCAAGGAGATTCTGCATTCTGGTGCAAAGATATGACCATTTTCTACCTCAGGTCATACCCATTCACACTTTAAAATACATATTATATTATTGTAAGTCACTTTAATGATGTTTTTCCAATATATTACAATTAGGTATCATATTGCTTCTTACATTTTTATATATACATAAATATATAAAATGTTACCTATAAGTTTCATTTCAGGAGAGAAAAGGGGATATTATAAAATATTTTTTTAATAAAAAGGGAGAGTGGAGTTTGAAAGGTTGAGAGAACTACACTCTCTCCAATAAATCACTGTTGTTAATCAGAGTGGATAAATAGACGACAATATTAATATTGCTGACCAACTCTTGCTTCTGGATACTCTCAGTCTTTGATAACTTCTTGAACTATTTCTTTTTTACCTTCTTGACTGAAATTTCTTTGTTCTAAATGTGAAGTCCACCAAAGTTCTGTCATTCATCTTTACCCCTTAGAAAATATCATCCAGTACCAGGACTTCAATTAACACTGCAATATGGCTGAATCTCTGGCCTCCATTTTACAAAGTCTACAATCCACATTCTACATGCTTTTCGGATATTCCACCCTTGATACACCACTAGGCTCCACAAACTTGTAACTTCTCATCTGCCACTATACCAGCTAGTTTACCTATCTTTCCTATATATACAACAGTTATTCAGACTCAAAGTCTGTGAATCATTTTTTACATTCCCCTCTACTTTCTTCACAGCCAGTCTCAACATCTAGATGATTATTTTAGGGGATGATATCTAGAATCTGTCCTTTCTGTCCCATTACTAATGTTCTCATGTATGTTCTTTTTCTTATCATCTTAACCTAGAATACTGCTTCCTTAATTGGCTTTCCACCTCCAGATTTTTCTCACTCTTATCCATCCTTGCAGCTACTGCCAGTTTAGTATTCCCAAAGCATCACTCTGATTATGCTGTTACCCCTCAACTTGATAAAGCATAAATTCCTCAGCCTGAAACTAAAACATCTTTATCACCTGGCTTCAAGTTACCTTGCCAATTTATACTTTTACTATCCTACAATCCAAATTAAGAATACCCTGAAAATGTCTTTTAACTCTGTCAGACCCACTCCCAATCTTCAAATTTTAAATTAAAAAAATTTTAAAACTCATCTGACCACCAGCTCATATTGCCATTTCAAAGGATGTCAGAACTATTACATATATGTTGTCAGAGCAATTCACTGTTGATTGGCCTGGTCTATATCCTTAACTCTGGCTCTTTAACCTGGTTATACTGCAATTGGACTCTCATCATACACTTCAGCTCCCCTAACAACAGCTTGATATCCATGGTAATGTGTTTGCTTCCAAATCATACTCGCTTAGATCAGACTTCCCTACCCCTGTCCATGGGTGATCCTGGACTGACTGCTTTGCACTCTCTAGTTATGCTACACTGTTATAGATACTGCCTTGCCTCTGTCCTATAAAAAATGTCTCTGTAGGAAAGACTCTTTCTAAGTTGAAATAAAATCCTTCAAAGACAAAATGAAATATGCTCTTCCAGGAAATACTTTTACATTATTCCTCACTAAAATTATTCTCTTCTCTGAACTTCTGAATGGTTATTTACAGAAACCATGGACTAATACGATTTTATACACACGCATCCTTTTATTCTTACTAAATTATAAACTACTTGAGCAGAGAGTCCCTAACTCATGAATCTATTTGCTTCTGATATTTATAAATGACCACATTAATTTGCTTTTGATGTATAGTCTTAAATGTCAAGCTACAAAATTCTAGTTTTAATGTTACATTCTATATAAAGACAATCTGTGGTCAATGACCATAAGGCTGACTCCCACCCTGGACACATGACTTGGGAACAAGTTTAAATAAATCAAAAGATACAAAAGTCAGGAAACAGAAACTTAGGGAGAATAGGTCCGATCATTCATAATCCACCCTTGCTGAACAAGGACAAGAGAAAGCATGAAGTGATTATTTTTCAAGCAATCGTCCAGAAAAATTGTCTTTCAGGATAGAGGAGATTCAAGATGGTGGGGAGAGAAGTGAGGCAGAGAACTGCTCCCAAAACCACAGATAGTGAGAAAATATAGTTCATACAACTAACCCTAAAATAGGAACAGGAAAGAAGGTGCACCAGACTGCATACACACCTCAGGAACAGAGCAGATACCACGAAACTGGGTAATGTATGAAAGCCTTAATCCGGCAGGACCCAAGCCCTTCCCCCAATGCAGTGCACGGGCGGGAGGAAGAGAAATGGAGCAGGGAGGGACTAGAAGCCTAGAACTGCTGAAAGCTGACCCTGAAGGTCAGCTTTGCAAGCAGAAACCTAAACTGTATGGTGCTCTGGAGGACAGGGAGCTGGAACAAGCAGAGTACTTGAGAGACAGATTCCAGCTGTTTGTGGAGGACAAGATCCATACCTGCTTGCTCTGAGACTAAGGCAAGGCAGGCGATCTGACAGGCTTCCTAGCAGTGAAAGGGCTGCTGAAGGGGCAGGGTTTGCACAGAGCTTGCTGCGCAGGAGAAGGGATAGGGGGACAAGGCTGTCTGGGCGCGCTCTGCCCAGCAGATTGGGAACTTTGAGGACCTTCAGGCGCTCCATACCCTGGCTGGCTACTCAGCTCTGAGGCCCCACTGTGATACACAGCCTGCCGAGCCTCCCTACTGGCCGGCAGGCACTTGCTCACAAACCGGCGTCAGGCCAGTCACAGAGAGGCCCCATCTAAAACAGCCAGAGACGCAGAACACAGAGGTGTACACCTGTGTGCTCGGTCCACTGGCTCTGATACGGGAGACAGGCAGGGAAGACAGGAATCAGGAAACATATCTTTCGGCCCCTCAGGAACCAGCTCTACTCCCCTACGACCCCCAACCTCACTCTAAGGACTGAGCAGCTCCAGAGACTGGAGCTCCTGGGCACTAAATGGCACCACACAGAAATAAGAAACGTAAAAAGAACATGGTTCCAAGAAAAATCTCACAAACCCCAGAAAGAGGGCCAAATGAACCTGAACTCACCAATTTTCCTGAAAGAGAGTTCAAAATAAAAATCATAAACATGCTTATAAAGGTACAGAAAAATATTCAAGAACTCAGGAACGAATTTAAGACGGAGATTCAATCATTAAAAACTTCCATCTGACAACCAAAGTGTCCATCAGTAGATGAATGGATAAAGAAGATGTGGTTCATATATACAATGGAATATTCAGCCATAAGAAGGAAACAAATCCTGCCATTTGCAACAACATGGATGGAGCTGGAGGTTACTATGCTAAGTGAAATAAGCCAGGCAGAGAAAGACAAGTGCTAAATGATTTCCTTCATTTGTGGAGTATAACAACGAAGCAAAACTGAAGGAACAAAATAGTAGCAGACCCAGAGACTCCAAGAAGGAACTAGTGGTTACCAAAGGGGAGGGTGGGTGGGAAGGGTGGGAGAAGGGGATTGTGGGGTATTATGTTTAGTATACATGGTGTGGGGAATCACAGGGAGAACAGTGTAGCACAGAGAAGACAAACAGTGAATCTGTGTCATCTTACTACACTGATGGACAGTGACTGAATTGGGGTATGAGTGGGGACTTGATTATATGGGTAAATGTAGTAACCACATTGTTTTTTCATGTGAAACCTTCATAAGAGTGTATATCAATAATACCTTAATTTAAAAAATTAATTAACAATAATAAAAAAAAGAACTTCCATATCTGAAATGAAACATACAATGCAGGGATTTAAAAGCAGATTAGATGTAGTAGAAGAGACAGTAAATGAATAGAAATTAGAGAAGAGAAATACAAGGAAGCTAAGGCACAGAGAGAAAAAAGAATCTCTAAGAATGAAAGAATATTGAGAGAACTGTGTGACCAATCCAAATGAAAAAATATTCACATAATAGGGGTATCAGAAGAAGAAGAGAGAGAAAAAGGGATACGAAGTGTCATTGAGGGGGTAATTGCTAAAAACTTCCCCCATCTGGGGAAGGAGAGATAGTCTCTCAAGCTATGGAGGTGCACATATCCCCCAACACAAGGGATAAGAGGAAGACAACACCCAGACATATAATAATTAAAATGGCAAAGATCAAGGATAAAGACAGACTTTTAAAAGCAGCTAGAGAGAGAAAAAACATCACATACAAAGGAAAACCCATCAGGCTATCATCAGATTTCTCAACAGAAACCTTACAGGCCAGAAGGGAGTGGCATGATATATTTAATGCAATGAAGCAGAAGGGCCTTGAACCAAGAACACTCTGCCCATCAAGGTTATCATTTAAATTTGAAGGAGGGATTAAACAATTTTCAGATAAGCAAAAGCTGAGAGGATTTACCTCCTACAAACCACCTCTACAGTGCATCTTAGAGGGACTCCTATATGTGGAAGTATCCCTAAGGATAAATAGATGTCAACCAAGGGATAGACAAAGAGTGTAGAATATGATTCATAACATACAAAGAATGGAGGAGGAAGAAAATGGAGGAAAAAAAAAAGAATCTTTAGGTTGTGTTTGTAATAGCACCCGAAGTGAGTTATATTAGACTGTTAGATAGTAAGGGAATTACCCTTGAACCTTTGGTAACCACGAATCTAAAGCCTCCAATGGCAATAAGTACATACCTATCGATAATCACTCTAAATGTAAATGGTCTGAATGCGAAAATCAAAAGACATAAGTGCCACTGAATGGATAAAAAAACAAGACCCATCTATATGCTGCCTACAAGAGACTCACTTAAAACCCAAAGACATACACAGACTGAAAGTACAGGGATGGAAAAAGATATTTCATGCAACTAATAGGGAGAAAAAAGCAGGAGTTGCAGTACTTCTTTCAGACAACATAGGCTTCAAAACAAAGAAAGTCACAAGAGACAAAGAAGGTCATTACATAATGATAAAGAGGTCAGTCCAACAAGAGGATATAACTATTATAAATATTTATGCACCCAACACAGGATCACCTACATATGTGAAACAAATACTAACAGAATTAAAGGGGGAAATAGAATGCAATGCATTCATTTTAAGAGACTTCAACACACCACTCACTCCAAAGGACAGATCAACCAGACAGAAAATGAATAAAGAGACAGAGGCACTGAACAGCATATTAGAACAGATGGACCAAACGGACATCTACGCAACACTTCATCCAAAAGCAACAGGATACACATTCTTCTCAAGTGTACGTGGAACATTTTCAAGAATAGATCATATACTAGGTAACAAAAATAACTTCAGTAAATACAAAAAGATTGAAATTGTACCAACCAGCTTCTCAGATCACAAAGGTATGAAACTAGAAATAAATTACACAAAGAAAACAAAAAAGCCCACAAACACATGGAGGCTTAATAACATGCTCCTAAATAATCAATGGATCAATGACCAAAGAAAAACAGAGATCAAGCAATATATGGAGACAAATGACAACAATAATTCAACACCACAAAATCTGTGGGATGCAGCGAAGGCTGTACTAAGAGGGAAATATACTGCAATACACGACTACCTCAGGAAAGAAGAACAATCCCAAATGAACAGTCTAAACTCACAATTAATGAAACTAGAAAAGGAAGAACAAATGAGGCCCAAAGTCAGTAGAAGGAGGGACATAATAAACATTAAACCCGAAATAAATAAAATTGAGAAGAATAAAACAATAGAAAGAATTAATGAAAGCAGGAGCTGGTTCTTTGAGAAAATAAAAAAAATAGATAACCCTTAGCCAGACTTATCAAGAAAATAAGAGAGTCTATATACAGAAACAGAATCAGAAATGAGAAAGGAAAAATCACGACGGACACCACAGAAATACAAAGAATTATGAGAGAATACTATGAAAAATTATATGGTAACAAACTGGATAACCTGGAAGAAATGGACAACTTTCTAGAAAAATACAACCTTCCAAGGTTGACCCAGGAAGAAACAGAAAATCTGAATAGACCAATTACCAGCAAGGAAATTGAATTGGTAATGAAAAAACTACCTAAGAAAAAAACACCTGCACCAGATGGTTACACTGCTGAATTTTATCAAACATTTAGTGAAGACCTAATACCCATCCTCATTAAAGTTTTCCAAAAAGAAGAGGAGGCAATACTCCCAAACTCCTTCTACGAGGCCAAAATCACTCTAATACCAAAACAAGGCAAAGACAACACAAAAAAAGATAATCACAGACCAATATCCCTAATAAACATAGATGCAAAAATACTCAACAAAATATTAGCAAACCAAATTCAAAAATACATGAAAAATATCATCCATCATGATCAAGTGGGATTCACCCCAGGGATGGTGGTACAACACTCGAAATCCATCAACATCATCCACTACATTAACAAAAAGGACAAAAACCACATAATCATCTCCATAGATGCTGAAAAAGCATTTGACAAAATTCAGCATCCATTCATGATAAAAACTCGCAACAAAATAGGTATAGAGGGCAAGTACTTCAACATAATAAAGGCCATATATGACAAACCCACAGCCAACATTATACTTAACAGCGAGAAGCTGAAAGCTTTTCCTTTACGATCGGGAACAAGACAAGGATGCCCACTCTCCCCACTTTTATTCAACATAGTTCAAGAGGACGTAGCCACAGCAATCAGACAATACAAAGAAATAAAAGGCATCCAAGATTGGTAAGAAAGAAGTCAAACTGTCCCTGTTTGCAGATGACACAATATTGTACATAAAAAACCCTAAAGAATCCACTCCAAAACTACTAGATCTAATATCTGAATTCAGTAAAGTTGCGGGATACAAAATTAATACACAGAAATCTGTTGCGTTCCTATACACTAATGATGAACTAGCAGAAAGAAATCAGGAAAACAATTCCATTCACAACTGCATCAAAAAGAAAATACCTAGGAATATACCTAACCAAGGAAGTGAAAGATCTATACTCTGAAACTATAAGACACTCATGAGAGAAATTAAAGAAGATATCAATAAATGGAAACACATTCCGGGCTCATGGATAGGAAGAATTAATATTGTCAAAATGGCCATCCTGCCTATAGCAATCTACAGATTCAATGCAAACCCTATCAAAATACCAACAGCATTCTTCAATGAACTAGAGCAATTAGTTCTAAAATTTATATGGAACCACAAAAGACCCCGAATAGCCAAAGCAATCCTGAGAAGGAAGAACAAAGTGATGGGAATTACGCTCCCCGAATTCAAGGTCTACTACAAAGCCACAGTAATCAAGACAATTTGGTACTGGCACAAGAATAGACCCATAGACCAACGGAACAGACTAGAGAGCCCAGCTATAAACACAAGTATATATGGTCAATTAATATATGATAAAGAGCCATGGATATACAATGGGGAAATGACAGCCTCTTCAACAGCTGGTGTTGGCAAAACTGGATGACTACATGCAAGAGAATGAAACTGGATTACTGTCTAACCCCATACACAAAAGTAAACTTAAAATGTATCAAGACCTGAATGTAAGTCATGAAACCATAAAACACTTAGAAAATGACATAGGCAAAAATTTCTTAGACATAAACATGAGCAACTGCTTCACGAACATATCTCTCCAGCAAGGGAAACAAAAGCAAAAATGAACAAGTGGGACTATATCAAACTAAAAAACTTCTGTACAGCAAAGGACACCATCTATAGAACAAAAAGACATCCTACAGTATGGGAGAATATATTCATAAATGACATATCTTATAATGGGTTGACATCCAAATTATATAAAGAGCTCACGCACCTCAACAAACAAAAAGCAAATAAGTCTATTAAAAAATGAGCAGAGGAGCTGAATAGACACTTCTCCAAAGAAGAAATTCAGATGGCCAACAGGCATATGAAAAGATGCTCCACATCGCTAATCATCAGAGAAATGCAGATTAAAACCACAATGAGATTATCACCTCACACCAGTTAGGATGGCCAACATCCAAAAGACAATCAACAAATGTTGGCGAGGATGTGGAGAAAGAGGAACCCTCCTATTCTGCTGGTGGGAATGTAAATTAGTTCAACCATTGTGGAAAGCAGTATGGAGAAGGTTCCTCAAAAAACTCAAAATAGAAATACCATTTGACCCAGGAATCCCACTCCTAGGAATTTACCCTAAGAATGCAGGAGCCCAGTTTCAAAAAGACATATGTACCCCTATGTTTATTGCAGCACTATTTACAATAGCCAAGAAATGGAAGCAACCTATGTATCCAACAGCATATGAATGGATGAAGAAGATGTGGTACGTATACACAATGGAATACTATTCAGCCATAAGAAGAAAACAAATCCTACCATTTGCAACAACATGGATGGAGCTAGAGGGTATTATGCTCAGTGAAATAAGCCATGTGGAGAAAGACAAGTAGCAAATGATTTCACTCATCTGTTCAGTTTAAGAACAAAGAAAAAACTGAAGGAACAAAACAGCAGCAGACTCACAGAACCCAAGAATGGACTAACAGTTACCAAAGGGAAAGGGACTGGGGAAGATGGGTGGGAAGGGAGGGATAAGGGGGAAAAAGGGGTATTACAATTAGCACACATAATGTAGCGGGGTGATATGGGGAAAGCAGTATAACACAGAGAAGACAAGTAGTGATTCTATAGCATCTTACTACGCTGATGGACAGTGGCTAATGGGGTATGTGGTGGGGACTTGATAATAGGGGGAGTCTAGTAACCATAATGTTGCTCATGTAATTGTACACTAATAATACCAAAATTAAGTAAATAAATAAATAAAATTGTGTCTCCGACAAGCTTTAGATAAATATTGGGAGGTAAGAGATCAAAGTATTACTTCTAAAGGACACATGCATCAATTGTCAATTCTAACTGAAGGATAGGATTTTTATCTTCCTCTACATGAAAAGCCTAACAAAGACACCTACTTGGGGAGAAAGCCACCCTATCTCTGTATGGAGATGAACGAAGAGGCATTGTTCAAATGGTAGTCTGGTCTAAGGGGATATGGTTTAAAAAAATTTTAAGGGGGACAGGGAGGATTTGATTCTTATTTCCTAACACCTATGATATGAATATGATATATATTGACCACCTCATAAAATACTACAATTATAATAGTGGCCATTAAGTATTTGTCCTAAGACCTACACATTTAGACTTTCCATACTTTATTTTCACTGCTGACTTCTCTTTATAGATACTGCCCAAAATTGGTTTCAGACCAACTGTTTAGAGAAGCATTTCCCAAAGTTTGCTTCTTTGAATACCAGTTCAAGATAGTAACAAATGTCCATTAATATAAAAAATATTAAGGCATTAAAGTTAGACTTAAGATTTTTAAATCTTCAATATTCTATGTGCTCTTAGTCTTTCTCCAAGAGTAATCCCAAACTTATTTGACCATTGTTTGGCAAAATACCTATCAAAATATCTCTGAGAAGATCAGACTGGGAATCGCTGATTTAGTCAGATTATCTAAAAGGAGTTCAATCATATCTGCCTTTAGGAAGTAATTCCTAAATTTAACAAGACCAGTACAGAAGGCTGAATAAAGGTACAGCTCTTACCAGAACTATATAGCTTTAAAACATTTAAAGGAGTAAAGACAGTCTGTAGCAGGATATAGACTGTAGCTTATACAAAAAGCCAACCATTAAGGGAACAAAATAACTAAATTTCCCACTCCCGCTCCCATGTAACTCAGTCATTCTGTAGCCCAAACCAATTATGACTGAATGTAATCTACTGAATTAGATCCACAGGTTACACTGATAATTTTCACGGTTATGGCACAAATAGCAGGATCAGATCCAGCCAAAGAAATGAACTCCATAATAGTTTATAAATGGAAAAAAAGACCAAAAAGAAGTAAGATGTTATTTTCAAACAAACACTAGTGTAACATTTCAGTGTAGAAAAGGAATTTCCTTCAGAGAATTCAGTTTAATATAGGTTAAGACTTGAACATGAGTAACTACAATAAAAAGGAAACATGGGAAGTCACTAAAGAGATGTATAGCCAAAATGCCATAGGAGTTCAAGAAAGAATAATTACTTATGGATGCTAGACCATGTTAAATGTTATATAAGAAATTTGTAAGTTCTACTGACACATTATTTATAAATACCTGTATCTTTGATGAGGAAACTGCGGGTTAGGATATGGAAGATCCTCTATGTATGTTATGACCAAAAGAACAGAAAATGAAAATGTGATGAATGTGATCATATAAAGTTAAATGCTTCCAACATCCTAAAAAGAAAATCCAAGGCCAAATGGCTTCACTGGTGAATCTCATCACATATTTAAAGTAGAATTCCTTCACGAACTCTCCCAAATAGAAAAGAAAAGAACACTTGTCATCTCACTCTATGAGGCAGGCATTATCCCGATTCCAAAACCAAGCAAAGACTTCACAAGAAAGCTAGATTAATATCCCTTATAATTCAAAAACAAAAACCCTAAGTAAAATATTAACGACTGAATCTAGTAACATATAAAAAGTATTATACACCATTACCAAGTAGCATGTATCCTAGGAATGCAAGGGTTGTGTAACATTGGCAAATCAATCGATGTACTATATACCACATTAATAGAAGAAAGGATAGCGCCCTCTCAATCATCTCGATAGACATAGAAAAATGATGTGACAAACCATTTCAAAGTAAAAACAGTCAACAAACTAGGAACAGAACTCCCTCAACCTGATAAAAGTTACCTACAAAAAACTCACAGCTAATATCATACTTAATGGTGAAAGACAAAATGCTATCCCCCTTAAGATCAGGAACAAAACAAGGTTGTCCACTTTCACAACTTCTATGCAAGATTGTACTCAAAGCGCTAGCCAGGGCAATTAGGGGTGAGGGGAAATAAAGACACCCAGACTGGAAAGAAAGTAAAACCATCTCTATTTACAGGAGACATGCTTTTACATATAGATAGATAATCCTAAAGAATCCCCTAAAATATTATTAGAATAAACAAGCTCAGTAATCTTTTTGGGTACAAAATCAACATACAAAAATCAATTATATTTTTACACAGTAGAAATGAACAATCTGAAAATGAAATCAAGAAAATGACTTCATTTACAAATGCATCAAGAAGAACAAAATGTTAAGGAATCAATTTAAACAAAGAACTGCAAGACTTACATATTGAAAACAACGAGATACTGTTGAAAGAAATTAAAGAATTAAACGGAAAGACATTCCATGGTTCATCAATCAAATGATTTTTAAGATTTTAAATTTCAGACTGCATCTTAAAATTAAATCTAATGCCTAGCTGGCTTTTTTGCAGAAATAGAAAAACTGCTCCTAAAATTCATATGGAAATGCAAGGGACCTAGGACAGCCAAAACAATCCTGAAAAGGAAGAACAAAGTTGGAGGACTCCTACTTTCGATTTCAAAACCTACTATACATAGATAGCTTCGGTAGTTAACGTGTGGTACTGACATAAGGCTAAACATAAAGATCAAAAGAACAGAATTGAAAAGTTCAGAAATTAAACCCTTTATATTTAGAGTCAAATGACTTTCAACAAGGATGTCAAGAAAATCCAATGGGGAAATTAACAGCCTTTTCAGCAAATGGTGCTGTGACAATTGGCCAGTCATATCCTGTAAGAATGAAGCTGGACCTCTTCCTTATACTATACATAAAAATTAATTCAGAAGAGAGGACAGATCTAAATTTAAGAGCTAAAACTATAAAACTGAGAGAAGATAGGTTAAGCCTTCAAAACCTTGGATAAGGTAATGGTTTCTTAGGTATTATACCAATAGCAAAAGGAACAAAAAGAAAAATGAATAAATTGAACTTCATCAAAATTAACTTTAAGGTTGTAAACAGTATTATCAAGAAACTGAAAGCCCACAAATGGGAGAAAATATTTGCAAATCATGTATCTGATAAGGGACTGATATACAGAATATTTTTTCTAAAACTTTAAAAAATTCAGTAATAAAAAGTCACCGAATTTTTAAATGCACAAAGGATGTGAACACACATTTCTCCACAAAAGACATACCAATGGCTAATAAGCATATGAAAAGATGCCTTAACATCATTTGTCATCAGGGACAAGCAAATCAAAACCACAATGAGGTACTACTTAGCACTCACTAGGATGCTAATAACAGTATGATTATAATAATAAAAAAAGATAGTAAGTGCTGACAAGGGCAGGGAGAAATTGGAATCCCCATATGCTGCTGGTGGGATTGTAAAATGGTGTCACCATTCCAGAAAAGTCTGGTAGTTCCCCAAATGGTTAAACACAAAGTTATCAAATGACCCAACAAGGCCACTTCTAGGTATACCATACCCAAAAGACTGAAAACACAGGTCCACAAAAAAACTTAGACATCGATCTTCATAGCAGTATTCACAATAGCCAAAAGGTAGAACAACTCAAAAGTCCATTAACTGATGAATGGATAAATAAAATGAGGTATATCCATACAATGGAGTGTTATTTGGCAATAGTAAGGAATGGAATACTGATAGATGCTACAGCAAGGATGAACCTTGAAAACATGATGCTGAGCAAATAAGCCAGTCAACAGAAGCCTCATATTGTATGATTCCATTTATACAAAATATTCAGAAAAGGCAACTCCACAGAAACAGAAAATAGTTTAACGGTTGCACAGAAGTGGGGATTGGGAGAGGGGAGGAGAATGGGGAGTGACCACTAATAGGTAAGGGTTTCTTTTTGGGCTGTTGAAAATGTTCTAAATTTAGACTGTGGTAATTGTGCAACTCTGTAAATACTTAAACCAAAGAATATAGAAAAACCAAATATACTTTAAATGGGTCAATTTTATAGACTGAGAATTACATTTCAATAAAAATGTTAAAAATGTAACATTTCTGCACACACACACAAAAAAGTTAAAAAGTAGATGATAAATTGTGAAAAATATTTGCAACACTTTACAAACTTAAATCTCATATAGAGAGTTCTTATAAAATTCTAGCAGTAGTGTAATACCTCTAGCACACAGAATCCTCCAATATTTTTTTCGTATCATTAATATACAATCACATGAGCAACACTGTGGTTATTAGATTCCCCCTCATTATCAAGTCCCCACCACATACCCCATTACAGTCACTGTCCATCACCATAGTAAGATGCTATAGAGCCACTACTTGTCTTCTCTGTGCCATACTGCCTTCCCTGTGTCCCCCACGTTATGTGTGCTAATCGTAATGCCCCTTATTCCCCTTCTTCTCCCTCCCTTCCTACCCACTCTCCCCCACAGTACCTTTCCCTTTGGCAACTTTTAGTCCATTCGTGGGTTCTGTGAGTCTGCTGCTGTTTTGTTCCTTCAGTTTTTCCTTTGTTCTTATACTCCACAGATGAGTGAAATCATTTGATATTTGTCTTTCTCTGCCTGGTTTAATTCACTGAGCATAATACCCTCTAGCTCCATCCATGTTGTTGCAAATGGTAGGATTTGTTTTCTTCTTATGGCCAAATAATATTCCATTGTGCATATATACCACATCTTCATCCGTTCATCTACTGATGGACACTTAGGTTGCTTCCATATCTTGGCTATTGTAAAAAGTGCTGCAATAAACATAGGGGTGCATATGTCTTTTTGAATCTGAGAAGTTGTATTCTTTGGATAAATTCCAAGGAGTGGGATTCCCGGGTCAAATGGTATTGGTATTTTTAGTTTTTTGAGGAATCTCCCTATTGCTTTCCACAATGCTTGAACTAGCTTACATTCCCACCAGCAGTATGTAGGAGGGTTCCCCTTTCTATGCATCCTCGCCAGCATTTGTTGTTCTTAATCTTTTGGATGGTAGCCATCCTTACTGGTGTGAGGTGATATCACACTGTGGTTTTAATTTGCATTTTCCTGATGATTAGTGATGTGGAGCACCTTTTCATGTGTCTGTTGGCCATCTGAATTTCTTCTTTGGAGAACTCTCTTCATATCCTCTGCCCATTTTTTAATTGGGTTATTTCTTTTTGGGTGTTGAGGTGTGTAAGTTCTTTATATATTTTGGATGTTAACCCCTTGTTGGATTGTCATTTACAAATATATTCTCCCATACTGTAGGATGCCTTTTTGTTCTGTTTATGGTGTCCTTTGCTGTACAGAAACTTTTTAGTTTGATGGTAGTCCCATGAGTTCATTTTTGCTTTTGTTTCCCTTGCTCGAGGAGATGCATTCAGCAAGAAGTCGCTCATGCTTATATTCAGATTTTTGCCTATGTTGACTTCTGAGAGTTTAATGGTTTCATGACTTACATTCAGGTCTTTGATCCATTTTGAGTTTACTTTTGTGTATGGGGTTAGACAATAATCCAGCTTCATTCTCTTACATGTAGCTGTCCAGTTTTGCCAACACCAGTTGTTGAAGAGGCTGTCATTTCCCCATTGTATATCCATGGCTCCTTTATTGTATGTTAATTGACCATATATGCTTAGGTTTATATCTGGGCTCTCTAGTCTGTTCTATTGGTCTATGGGTCTAATTTTCTGTTTAAAGAGATCATTACTATTATCCCACTTAAACGTAAGGAACCCAAAAACTTATAAATTAAGTAAATTGCTCAAGTCATATAGTTTAACAGGGAATGTGGATTTGAAGCCAGATAATCTGACCCCTGAGCACTGACCTTTATCTGCTACACTGTAAGCCTAGAAAATGTCTGGAAAGTTACATCTCAAACAACTGAAGGTGTTTATTTCTTGCAATTGGACTAAGAGGGACCTCTACTTTCTATTTTTTGAAATCAGTATTTTTCAAAATTCTTACCATGGATGTTATGTTACCATGTTATTTTTCAAATGAAAATAACATGTATTAAATTAATATGTATTAAAATGCATAGGTATTAAATATATAGTTTGATAAGTTTTGACATATGCACATACCTTTAAATTCACACTCCTATCAAGATATATCAAGAATAGCTCATTATACCCCCAGAAAGTTCTCTTTGGTTTGTGCTTCTTTCCAGTCAATTCCTTCCATTTCTTGCCCTGGACACAATCACTGTTGTGATTTCTATCACAGAGAATAATTTTGTATGCTCTCAAAATTTACAGAAAGAGAACCAAACTACATGTACATTTTCTTGTCTGGATTTTTTTTTAGCATGTTTTTGACATTCATCCATGCTAGTCCATGTATCAGTAGTTCACTCCTTTTTGTTACTGAATTGGATTTCATTATGAGAATGAATATAACCACAATTTGTCTATTTATTCACCTATTGATGGATATTTGGGTTTTCATTTCTCTTTGGGTAAATTCCTGGGAATGGAACTGCTAGATTATAGTGAGGAAAATATTAAGCCTTATAAAGAAACAACAACTACTGGGCTGCGTCTTAAAGGGGACGTTGCCCCTGGCCCTTGGAATCAATAATTTATTTATTTGAATATAGGCTCCTAAGTATCAATCTTTTGTGTGTACTCCAATACTGCTTTATTTTGCTTCTCAAATCATTGCAGTTTTGGCCATTGGGAGCTTTCAGTTGCCTCCTGTGCTCCTTAATATATCTTCATCAATGTGGGTTACAGTGTTGTGGTGGCAGCTGTTGTTAGAGCACCTCCTCACTTTCTGGCATGAAAAGATGCTCTAGGCTCATCTTGTATACTTCCTGCCTCCAGTCCTATAATCAACCGATTTGCCAAGGAGCTCTAGTTCATGTTACTCTATAATGGTATTAGAATCCAAGATCTGGGTACTAGGTATGCTCCTGGGCTTCTTTAAACCTTCTCAGCTGACAGAGCATGGAAATATGTGTGTATATAAACCCAAGTATGTACTCATATCTATAAATATTTATGTATGTATCTATCTGCATCTGTATTAAACTAAACGTGAGTTCATACTGTCTCCAAATATAATCCATTAGTACATAGATCATTCTAGACTCTTCCCCTTGTCTGTAAATTCCCATTCTAACAGTGAGAAGCCTGTCTCCCACCATCCATTTACTTAGTTGTTCAACTTCAGTACACATATATATCAGTATAATAATTAACCTGTACCACCCAGGACACAACTTTATCAATCAGACTACAGTGCTTATGTGCAGTTCCTTTGATCTTAGATTCCACTCATTTCCAGGTTAATGAGGTCAGCAATCCTCCTCCCCTTCTTAGTAAGGTTGTTTCACACATTTGTAATATAATTAGATTCTCTTGTCACCATCTACATTCCTTCCTGGGATCCCTCAACCTTCATTAAGAAGTTTACTCTTTGTGCTACAAAGCCCTATGGATTTTGACAAATACATCATGCCCTGCATCCACCATTAGGGTATCCAATAAAATAGTTTTATCCAGCAGTATTTTAACTGAATTAAATGGTACTACAATTCTCTATGGAAGCAGCTCTATGGAAGTTAGATAGAAGGAACTGAAGTTAAAAGCTGTGAGTTTACAGACTCCAAGAAGGGACTAGTGGTTACCAAAGGGGAGGGGTGGGGGAGGGAGGAGATTGAGGGGTATTATGATTGGCACACATGGTGTGTGTGTGGGTCACGGGGAAGACAGTGTAGCCGAGAAGGCAAATAGTGACTCTGTGGCATCTTACTATGCTGATGGACAGTGACTTCAATGGGGTATGTGTGTGGGGGACTTGATAATATGGCTGAATGCAGTAACCACATTGTTTTTCATGTGAAACCTTCATAAGAGGATATATCAATAAAAAAAAAAAAGCTGTGAGGTTAATGCTGACAAGCCACAGATAGACTTTAGGACTACCAGCTATCCTCTCAAGAACCCAACAACCTCATTGTAAAAGGAGGGTTCAATTAGATGATGATAATATATTGCATTTATTGTATATGATCCAGCATTTTTATATGCCTGGAATAGGATGGGAAATTTCAACTTGAGTTCACTCTGCCATCTTCATTTTATCTCTGCATTCCAAATGATTTGCTCAATAATTCTTGATTGATAAAAAATACATATATAATAATATATAGCATTTATTATACACTTCACTATGCAAGGGATGGTGCTAAGCACTTTGAGTGGATTCTCATTTATTTCTAACAACTCTCTATATAAAGTAGATACTAGTATCACTCCTATTTAAAAGATGTAACTAGGACTTAATATTATTAACTTGCATAGGACCTAGCCAGAGTGTAGAGCCAAGACTCTAGAGCACGAGTTGGGACAATATGGCCTGCCAGTTAAATGCAGCCATTGCCCATTTTTGTAAATCCTTACAAGTAAGAATGGTTTTTGCATGTTTAAATAATTGGAGGGAAAAAAAAAAGCACTCTTTAATGCACATGAAAATTATATGAAATTAAAACTGTGCCCATAAATAAAGTTTTATTGTAACATAGGCCACTCTTTTCTTTTTTTTACTATGTCTGCTTTCACATTATAATGGCAGAATTTGAGCAACTGTAGCAAAGGAGACAGGACCAGCAAAGCTTAAGATTTATTTGAACCTTTACAGAAAAACTTTCCCAAGTCCTATTCTAGAGCCTAGCTTACTATTATATTCCAAGAGTGACTCTAAAAAAGACAATAGAATGACATCTTGGACAGATATATTTTAGAGTCTGAACTAAAACGTTTAATGTTGCAAAATACCATCTCTTTGAGTTATAGTCTTAAATAGAAAGATGTTTCTATTAACATCTACTGGTATTCATTATGTAATAACACAAAGGTTAATGCATTATAACTATTTTCTTTATTGATGTATTTTACCCTGCTTATCAAAAGAGATACTTGTAATAAGAAGGTTTCTGATTTCAATACTTTATAAACTAAAACTCTAGATTAAACTAATTAAACTGTCAAAGTAAAATGGTACTTACAATAATAACTAACACATATTGAAAGTCACACATTTCTCACAATTATCCTCTATGAAATAGGTACTATTATTATCCTGATTTAACAGATGAAGAAACTGAGGCTTAAAGAGCTTCCCAGAGGCCACACAGTAAGTGGGAGAGCTAAAATTTGAACTCAGGTCATCTGGCTCCAGGATCTAGAAGGGTTTCAGCTATGCTACATTGCTACTAGATTACAATCCTTCTATTAAGGCAAATTAGGGCCTTTAAACAAATGAATAGAATGTCTACATTTAATTTTTTAAAAAACAAAATCTAACTACTAGTAATTCGTACCACCTCAAAAGAAACATTTAGGTTTATATTCTCAATGGTAGAGTTTGCATAATTGTGTTCATCTTTGCAGAGCTCTTCTGTACTTGGCATACATACACATACAATTGGATTAATTCACTTGTACACCCTAGAGTCTACCACAGTCCCTTAAGTATAGCAGGTGCCAAGAAATGAGGATCAAAAAGCTTCAACAGGTATTCAATAAATATTTACTGAGTGAATAAATGAACAGAAGAAGTTAATTTCATAAACCATTAGGTACAAATATCATTAAATGGTTTGTGGACTACACTAGGGCTGGATCACAAAAGTCTCTAGCTTTGTAACCCTTAAACTGTGTCTGTTCTTGAGCCTTAACCACCTTCCACACTAATAAGTTTCATAGATCACTCATTATACACCCATCAAACAATATTCATCTTTGAAGCTAGCTCTAACGTTCCAGGATTATTAGTCACAATTTTCCTAATTCAATACAACTTAATCATCGTTGTCCATCTCAGTCTTCAGCAATCCATTGCAGAGTCAAATTTCATCTTCGTAAGAAAGCTTCACCACTTATACTGCCATTTTCTGGAAACCTTCCTCCTGCTTAATTTATTCTTCCTTGAGGTGCAATAATTGGAATACATTTAAAGTCTTACGAGCAGACGTATGTTTTGTACTAAGATAATGCAGTCCATTTTTATTTATTTATTTATTTTGCTATCATTAATGTACAATTACATGAACATTATGTAGACTCCCCCTATTATCAAGTCCCCCCACATACCCCATTACAGTCACTGTGCATCAGTGTAGTAAGATGCTATAGAATCACTACTTGTCTTCTCAATGCAGTCCATTCTTTTTTTTTTTCAATGATTATTTGAATGGGGCATCCTGCAATGCCTTCTTTTTTTTATATATATAATTTATTTTGGTATCATTAATCTACAATTACATGTGTAATATTATGGTTATTAAACTACCCCTTTCATCAGATCCCCCCCCACCAACCCCATTACAGTCACTGTCCATCAGCATAGTGAGATGCTATAGAATCATTACTTGTCTTCTCCAATGCAGTGCATTCTTAAACTTTATTTTTCATACCTCCCTCAGGAAAGACTAACATTATTTGGCCATTCAGGCAACATTCTCAGGGATAAACTGACCTCTTGACCTAGCATTCTTTTTATTATACTGATGTTCATTAGCCGTTTTTGTGTTCACACGAAAGATTTATCCAGTTTATCCTACTTAGCCACTACCTTCTTACACAGAAAAACCAGCTGTCACATACAACTCAGAGGCACTTTATTTGTTCTTTTAGAACAAGAATAGGTCTAATATCATTACCAAAAGGTGAACTCTATACTTGTAGACCTTGAGAAAACCCTATATGCCATACATGCTGTTCTTTCCTACTACATAAAAAATAGTTTCCCCTCTTTTAAATCAGAATTAAATGTACCTCATAATCTCTGGTACATTTATTTCTTCAAAGACAAAATTAACATTCATCAGTACACTGTCAGTTAATATGTCAATCTCAGAAGTGAAAATTATTATACCCATTTTACAGATAAGACCTGAAACTCAAAAAAGTGGGACTCAAACTCAAAATTTTTTAAGTCAAAAACCAATGTCTTTCCATTATACCATAGCTTTTCCCATAAGAAGTCATGTTGGCGTTCTTGTGAACATGAATTTAAATATCAATAATCTTACTTCTTGTTATGGAAACCACTGGTTTGCCACATATGAGTAACTTAGCTATGTGTCCAGGACTCCCTAGGGCAGAGGATCCATTAAACTAGGATCCATGAACTTGGATTGGAAAAATTTAATTCTTATTTTCACCAACCTATAATTAAATTAATTAGCATTTCCTTCAATTCTGAATGTAAACACCACACCCCAGCAGTATTAGCAAGACTATCCCTGGTTATTAATTCAATAATAAAAAGGAAATTTCTTACATTTAAAAAATTTAAATATGTGACATGTTTAGATACTTAAAAAAAATTTTAAATCATATTCTAAGAAGGGGTTCAAAAAAATGGGGGTTCGCAGGCTTCTTTAGATCACAAAGGGGTCAGGATATGTAAAAAATGTTAAGAACCCTGCTCTGGAGACCCTCAGGTTATCTGTCAATCCTTGGTAGTTAAGGTGCATAAAGGCATGTCACACAATTTACTCATAATCCTCTAGTCTGTTAAAATTATGGATAGCATTTAGTCCCCTTGGATTTTTTTTTTATATTTATCAACTACATTTTCTATTACTGATCTCTTCTTCTAACCTAACAATGGAAATCTCTATTATGAATTTATTAAGCCCAGGCATTAAGTTTCTCTGTGATTAACTTTTCAACCCTAATCAAACCTTATTAGCAAGTCAATCCAAAGCTTCTGCAACTGAATTTCTGACTTAATATACAGCCATGCATTATAATTAGCACACATAATATAGGTAGATCACAGGGAAGGCAGTAAAGCGCCGAGAAGAGAAGTAGTGACTCCATAGCATCTTATCACGCTGATGGACAGTGATTGCAATAGGGTGGGGGGGTGACTTGATAATATGGGTGAACATTGAAACCACAATGTTGCTCATGTAAAACCTTCATACGATTGTATATCAATGATACCTTAAAAAATATATATATATATATATATACTACAGCCATGGTCCGAGTATTTGTGCCCTGCCCATCATTCATATGTTGAAATCCTCACCCCAAAATAATGGGGATGTATTACGTGGAACCAGAGCCCTCCTGATTAGGCTTAGTGCCCATAAAAGGTGTTTAGTATGTATTGCCAACTATGGTCTTCTCATCCTCTGCATGCTACAGCCTATCACATAAAATTCTTATGCTTAGCAATCTACTTTACTTGTCATCAACTTCACTTATTTTCCTACACAAACTCAAGGTTTCCTGCAATCCTATCCCACTCGGACCACTCTAAAATCCACTGCATCCCAGCCATTTATTTTGTATTAACTTGTATGCTGACATGTTAAATCCCCAAGTCAGTTTTAATCTTCTTGTGTACAGGAGAGGTGTCCCATTATTCCTTCCCTAGTCCTATGTCTACACAAGTAAACAGCAAGTCAAAAGCTGTTATATGATACTTTCCCTTGGTAGCACTATGACAAACTTTCATTAAGTGAAACTAACACCACATGGTCTGTTGCTTAGACTTAATCACATTTCCACCTTAATATACTCAGAAATGTTTTTATTAATCGTAAACTTTTCTAATAATATTTGTGCTCTTTACAGTTATTTCCTATTAAAAGACACAGACCTTTAAAAATTGGTTTGAATTCTTTCAAACAAAATGTGGAGGAAAAAGACATAGTATATTAAAATGGAATTTAATCCTTAAAAACACAGATATATTTTAGAATCAATAGGTATGCAACTTTTACCATATATAACCTAACCTCAAATTATCGTTTATAGCAAGAGCTTGAGAATTTCAAGCATAAACCACCAGCAGAATAGAATGTTATTTAGCAATAAAAAGGAACGAGTCCTAATACATACTAACAACATGGACAGACTTTGGAAACATGTTAAGTGAAAGACAACAGTCGCGAAAGGACACATATTGTATGACCCCGCTTATATGAAATGTCCAGAATAGGCAAATTTACAAAAATTGAAAACAGGTTAATAGCTAAGAGGCTGTGGGAAGAGATCTTTTTGGGGTGAACTGTACAACTGAGTATGTTAAAAAAAACAAAACTGAGTTTTTTGGTATGTGAATTATATCTCAACAAAGCTGTTACTTATAAATTAAAAAACTGCCACTCTAAATCACAATGAAAACTTCCTTAGGAAAGGAATCATGAAAGTCACTGATTGGACGAGGTCAACCTCCTAATTCCCTCTCCTATTCCTCCCAACAAGTACAAAACATGAAAACTAGACAGTGTATGACTCAAGGAAAAATTCGGGAACAGTTAATTAAAACAGTGAGTGCCTCCTTAGGTTCTATCACTCCTAAACTGTAGGGGGCTTCCACCCTTGGTGATCACGGAAGTAGTAGTTTTCATCAGCGAGCTCAAAAAGGAATGTCAAAATAGGATGACACTTGCCTAGACTCCCTAAAGACCAGTAGAGATGTCACCTACAGAGTCCTAAGTCTATGCACGTGTTAGGCTGCCCCCACTCAACGCTAACAGGCAGCAAGCACCATTCATCCATATACCAACTTGCTCCCCATAAATTGACACACTATCAACCCCTTAGATCTCATTTGTTTAAAAGGACAGAAAAGCCCTCATCGGGTTCCCACTTGAGACTAACCAGCCCCCGCCCTGCCCCATCCCACCCCCAAACCCACACACGTGTTAGCCCGACACCGCCCCACCGGGTCCCACGTGCACCTGGTCTAACACACTCCCCACGTGTGGGAGCCCCACGGGCTTCCTCAGCTGGCTGAGGTCACCGGGTGACCCCGGATCCCTAGAGGTATGAGAGGGGAAGAATGAGGCCCAGGTCTCTTAAGTCCCAACCTTGCAGAGAGTGTCCACACCCATTCTCCCTACTAACCCCAACAAATCCAAGGGCCGGGGGCGACGTCCCCTTTAAGACGCGGCCCAGTAGTCGCCCGCTGAAAGGGGCGCAACGGGGCCTACACCTCCCCCACCTCCGTTCGCCCGCCTACGTCTAGTCGGCTCACCTCGGGCCGCCGGGCCCCGCCGCCGCGGCGGCGGCGGAGGGGGGGCGGGGGGCGGGCGGGGTCCGGAGGGGGGGGGTCGCCCCGCCGACGGTGGAGCTGCGGTTCGCTCTCTGAGGCCGTGGGACGGTGACTGCGTTGGGCGTGGACGCTCCTAGCTCGCTCCCTCGGCGGCTCCTGGGACCCCAAGATGGCGGCGGTGCTGAGGCGGCTGCGGGCGCTGGGCCGGCGGCGGCGGCGGCCACTTTCACTCACTGAGAGGAGCGGAGCAGGGACACGGGGAGCCATGGCGGGGGGGAGGAGAGGCGCCATAGCTAGGCCAGAACAATCGAGCCGCTACTCAGCTGGCTTACCCCCGCCCCGCCCACGTTCACAGCTCGTTGCCAGTCTGTGGCCGCCCGCAGTGCAGCTGCCATCTGCCTCGTGCAGTTCGCACCCCGCCGCTGCTGCCTGACGCCCAACGCAGACCGGGGTTCGGGGGGAGACCCTCATCCATGCCATCTGAGTGCAGATTGGTCGGGGCTGGGACTGGCGAAGATTGCCGAAAGGCGGCGAGGAGGAGGAGGAGGATGTCATCACTAGAGTGAGCAAGCAGTTCTCGCGGAGCAAATGTCGCGAGACCTTACTAGGCCGCAACCGCCGAAGAAAGGTTACTTTTCCCGGAAGTCAATCGAAACCGCCCGGGATCCTGGGAATATTGGTTTCGGCGGGCAGGAGATGGGAGGGTGTTTGTGATTAGATTGTTAGGGGCTACCGAACACTGGTGAGGTCAAGATTGGCTCGAATGTGATATTTTATCCTGTGTCTGGCCCCTTTGGGCGGGTGTGTACATCGTGGGGGAAGTCCTGCCGTGTGGAGCCATTCGTACAGCTGTTTGGGGCTTCCCTTTAGACTCAAGGACCAAGACCGCGATGCTGTAGCATAGTAAGACAAGATGCCTAAGTAGGCTTTAGGATTCAGGGACTTGGAAACACGCATATCTGTCATCGGAAATGTCTCCCTATTGTCACAATCACCCACTGAGCCTCAGAAAAGGGAATAATTGGTATGTCTGTGCCAACTCTTTAGTTTGAGCTAATGCAACTCAATTACCAGAGTTTGTCACGAGAAGTACCCAGCTTAGAACCTAACTACAGATAAGAATTAAAACTTCCTGTTTCACTTTCCTCAAGTCTCAAGAAGTTCATTTCAAGCTGGCCCTTGGCATTTAAACACAACAGCATTTCCTTAAAATCATTAGCCTTGTGCAAAATTCACTGGACCCTAAAAAGTAAATTTTGCTTGAAGGTAGAAGTATACGACCCTTTGTGTAAGAAAAAAAGGTACTTATGAAAACACAAGTATCTGCTCATTTGTGGGAAAAATTTAAAGGATAAACCAGAAATTTAAGTGATTTATGTCTTACATGAGAAAGGTGGAAAGAACGGGACGGAGTGTGAATAAGATAGCAGGATTGGCAAGGAACAGGCAAATATTTTTGTATAGGATTGACTTATAGAACCATAGTAGTATTTCACATACCCAAAAAATAAATACATAAAACCAACAAAAGATAGTATTTGAGTAACACTGAGCTGACGAGCATAGACCAAAAGGAAAAATAAAGGGAGAAAAGTCAATAAGCTAGAGAGGACTAAGTTGTAGAGTCCTTTGAAGTTCAAATGTAGGTTGTCATATTCATTTTCTATTGTGCTAACAAATGACCACAAACATCCTGGCTTAAAGTAACACTTTATTTTACAGTTCTGTAGGTCTAAAGTTTGACACAGTTCTCAAACTAGGCTAAAATCAACGTGTTGGCAGGGCTGCCTTACTTTCTGGAGACTATAGGGAAGAAGTAATTTCCTTTTCCAGCTTCCAGAAACTACTTGCCTTCTCTGGCTCCTGGCTGCTGTCCTCCATCTTCAAGCCTAGTACTGGCAGGTTCGGTCCTTCTCACATCATATCTGACCAATTCTCACTGTTTTTAAAAATAATCCTTGTGATTACATCACACTCGCACAGATAATCCAGGATAATCTCCCTATTTTAATATCAACTGATTAGCAACCTTAAGTCCACCTGCAACCTTAATTCCCCTTTGCTATGTGACCTAAGATTCAGAAGTTTGTATACATCCTCAGAAAGACAGCATTATTCTACTCCCCCCATCTGTCCTAAAACTTCTGATGTATAACTACATCTTTCATGTCTGACTTTCATTGTAGAGTCCAGTTTGTTCCAATCTCTAATACAGTCTTGTGTTCTTGTTTCTGTTCATCCAAAAGAAGTCTCTTCAGCTTTCTTTAAATATTGTTCACACTCATTAAATATGTAGCATTTTATTAGGGTAATGTTTAAAATACGTTAGAGAATAAAATATACAAAATATTACTTAATGAACATTTTGAGATAACTGATCAACTTAGGATATATATTTTATTTCCAATAATAAAGCAATAAACAAAAACAAAAACCATGTTGTGAAGGTGGAAGGGAGGGGCTCAAAAATGAATAGAAACACTGAGAAATGAACTTACCTCTATTACGAATGACTAACATAGCCACTGTGCAGTGGGAGGGGAAGAAACAGATTCACCTAAGTAACTGAGGGAAACAGTATCTTCAGTGCATACCTAAAGATGAAACCAGTTTAATTTACATAAATGCTGTGATCCATATACTGTTTCTTTTTTTTTCTTTTAAACATTCTTTTTTTTTTAGTTCTATTTTTGTTTTGTTTTGTTTTTTTAATTTTGATATCATTAATGTACAATCACTTGAACAACCTTATGGTTACTAGACCCCCCTATTATCAAGTCCCCCCCACATACCTCACTACAGTCACTATCTATCAGAGTAGTAAGTGCGATAGAATCATTCCTTCTCTTCTCTCTAAATACTGCCTTTCCCGTGTGCCACGCCACTGCATTACATGTGCTAATCGTAATGCCCCTTCTATACCCTTATCCCTCCCTTCCCACCCAACCTCCCCAGTCCTGTTCCCTTTGGTAACTGTTAGTCCATTTTTGGGTTCTGTGACTCTGCCGCTGTTTTGTTCCTTGAGTTTTTTCTTTGTTCTTATACTACACAGATGTGTGAAATCACCTGATACTTGTCTTTCTCGGCCTGGCTTATTTCACTGAGTATAATACCCTCTAGCTCCATCCATGTTGTTGCAAATGGTACGATTTGTTTTCCTCTTATGGATGAATAATATTCCACTGTGTATATGTCCCACATCTTCTGTATCCATTCATCTACTGATGGACACTTAGGTTGCTTCCATTTCTTGGCTATTGTAAATAGTGCTGCGATAAACATAGGGGTGCATATGTCTTTTTCAACCTAGGATCCTCCATTCTTAGGGTAAATTCCTAGGAGTGGAATTCCTGAGTCAAATAGTATTTCTATTTTGAGTTTTTAGAGGAACCTCCATACTGCTTTCCACAATAGTTGAACTAGTTTACATTCCTACCAGCACTGTATGAGGGTTCCCCTTTCTCCACATCCTTGCCAACATTTGTTGTTCTTGGTCTTTTCGATGTTGGCCATCCTAAATGCTGTGAGGTGATATTGCGGTTTTAATTTGCATTTCTCTGATGATTAGCGATGTGGAGTATCTTTTCATATGCCTGTCAGCCATCTGAATTTCTTCTTTGAAGAACTGTCTGTTCAGATTCTCTACCCATTTTTTAATTGGATTATTTGCTTTTTGTTTGTTAAGGTGCATGAGCTCTTTATATATTTTGGATGTCAACACCTTATGAGATATGTCATTTATGAATATATTCTCCCAAACTGTAGGATGTCTTTTTGTTCTACTGATGGTGTCCTTTGCTGTACAGAAGCTTTTTAGTTTTATATAGTCCCATTTGTTCATTTTTGCTTTTGTTTCCCTTGCCGGAGAGATATGTTCCTAAAGCAGTTGCTCATGTTTATGTCCAAGAGATTTTTGCCTATATTGTTTTCTAAGAGTTTTATGGTTTCATGACTTACATTCAGGTCTTTGATTCATTTGAGTTTACTTTTGTGTATGGGGTTAGACAGTAATCCAGTTTCATTCTCTTACATATAGCTGTCCAGTTTTGCCAACACCAGCTTTGAAGAGGCTGTCATTTCCCCATTGTATATCCATGGCTCCTTTATCATATATTAATTGACCATATATGTTTGGATTTATATCTGGGCTCTGTATTCTGTTCCACTGGTCTATGGGTCTGTTCTTGTGCCAGTACCAAATTGTCTTGATTACTGTGGCTTTGCAGTAGAGCTTGAAGTCAGGGAGCATAATTCCCCCTGCTTTATTCCTCCTTCTCAGGATAGCTTCAGCTCTTTGGGGTCTTTTGTGGTTCTATATGAATTTTAGAATTATTTGCTCTAGTTCATTGAAGAATGCTGTTGGTATTTTGATATGGGTTACATTGAAACTGTAGATTGCTTTAGGCAGGAATGCCATTTTGACAATATTAATTCTTCCTAGCCAAGAGCATGGGATGAATTTCCATTTATTAGCGTTGTCTTTAATTTCTCTAAGAGTGTCTTGTAGTTTTTGAGTATAGGTCTTTCACTTCCTTGGTTAGGTTTATTCCTAGGTTTGTTTGTTTTTTTAATGAGATTGTGAATGGAATTGTTTTTGTGATTTCTCCTTCTGCTAGTTCACCGTTAGTGTATAGGGATGAACAGATTTCTGTGTATTAATTTGTATCCAGCAACAGTGCTGAATTCTGATATTAGATCTACTAGTTTCGGAGTGGATTCTTGAGGGTTTTTTATGTACACTATCATGTCATCTGCTCACAGGGACAGTTTGACTTCCTCCTTACCAATCTCGATGCCTTTTATTTCTTTGTGTTGTCTGTTTGCCACGGCTAGGACCTCCACACTATTTTGAATAAAAGTGGGGAGAGTGGGCATCCTTGTCTTGTTCCCGATCTTAAAGGAAGAGTTTTCAGCTCCTCGCTGTTAAGTATACTGTTGGCTGTGGGTTTGCCATATATGGCCTTTATTATGTTGAGGTACTTACACTCTATACCCATTTTGTAGAGAGTTTTAATCATGAATGGATGTTGATTTTTGTAGAATACTTTTTCGGCATCTATGGAGATATCGTGTGATTTTTGTCCTTATTTTTGTTGATATAGTGATTATGTTGATGGATTTTTGAATGTTGTACCATCCTTGCATTCCTGGGATGAATCCCACTTGATCATGATGGATGATCATTCTGATGTATTTTTGAATTTGGTTTGCTAATATTTTGTTGAGTATTTTTGCATCTATATTCATCAGGGATATTGGTCTGTCATTTTGTTTTTTTATAGTGTGTGCCTGGTTTTGGTATTAGAGTGATGTTGGCCTTGTAGAATGAGTTTGGGAGTATTCCCTCCTTCTCTACTTTTTGGAAAACTTTAAGGAAGATGGGTATTAGGTCTTCACTAAATGTTTGATAAAATTCAGCAGTGACATACACAGACTGAAAGTAAAGGGATGGAAAAAGATATTTCATGCAACTAATAGTGAGAAAAAAAGCAGGAGTTTCAGTACTTGTATAAGACAAAATAGACTTCAAAACAAAGAAATTGACAAGAGACGAGGACATTACATAATGATAGCACGGTCAGTCGAACAAGCTGATATAACTGTTATAAATATCTCTGCACCCAACACAGGATCACCTACATATTTGAAACAAATACTAACAGAATTAAAGGGGGAAATAGAATGTAGTGCATTCTTTTTAGGGACTTCAACACACCACTCACTCCAAAGGACAGATCAACCAGACAGAAAATTAGTAAAGAGACAAAGGGACTGAACAACATATTAGAACAGCTGGACCCAATGGACATCTACAGAACACTCTATCTAAAAGCAACAGGGTACACATTCTTCTCAAATGCACATGGAACATTTTTAAGAATAGATAATATATTAGACCACAAAAAGAACCTCAGTAAATTCAAAAAGATTGAAATTGTACCAATCAGCGTCTCAGATCACAAAGGTATGAAACTAGAAGCAAATTACACAAAGAAAATAAAAAAACCCTCAAACATATGGAGGCTTAATAACATACTCCTAAATAATCAATGGATCAATGACAGAAAAACCGAGATCACGCAATATATGGAGACAAGTAACAACAATAATTCAACACCACAAACTCTGTGGGATGCAGAGAAAGCTGTGCTAAGAGGGAAATACATTGCAATACAGGCCTACCTCAGGAAAGAAGAACAATCCCAAATGTACAGTCTAAACTTACAATTAATGAAACTATAAAAGGAAGAACAGATGAGGCCCAAAGTCAGTAGAAGGAGGGAAATAATAAACATTAGAGCCAAAATAAATAAAATTGAGAAGAATAAAACAATAGAAAGAATCAATGAAAGCAGGAGCTGGTTCTTTGAGAAAATAAACAAAATAGATAAACCCCTAGCCAGACTTACCAAGAAAAAAAGAGAGTCTACACACATAAACAGAATCAGAAATGAGAAAGGATACATCACTACAGATACCACAGAAATACAAAGAATTATGAGAGAATACTATGAAAAATTATACGCTAACAAACTGGATAACCTAGAAGAAATGGATGACTTTCTAGAAAAATACAACCTTCCAAGGGTGACCCAGGAAGAAACAGAAAATCTGAATAGACCAATTACCAGCAAAGAAATTGAATTGGTAATCAAAAAACAACCTAAGCACAAAACACCTGCACCAGATGGTTTCACTGCTGAATTTTATCAAACATTTAGTGAAGACCTAACACCCATTCTCATTAAAGTTTTCCAAAAAGTAGAAGTTGAGGGAATATTCCCAAACTCATTCTACAAGGCCAACATCACTCTAATACCCAAACCAGGCAAAGACACCACAAAAAAAGAAAATGACAGACCAATATCCCTGATGAACATAGATGCAAAAATACTCAACAAAATATTAGCAAACCAAATTCAAAAATACATGAAAAAGATCATCCATTATGATCAAGTAGGATTCATCCCAAGGATGCAAGGATGGTACAACATTCAAAAATCCATCAACATCTTCCACTACATCGACAAAAAGAAGGACAAAAAACACATGATCATCTCCATAGCTGCTGAAAAAGCATTTGACAAAATTCAACATTCATTCATGATAAAAACTCTCAACAAAATAGGTATAGAGGGCAAGTACCTCAACATAATTAAGGCCATATATGACAAGCCCACAGCCAACATTATACTTAACAGTGAGAAGCTGAAAGCTTTTCCTTTAAGATTGGGAACAAGATACGGATGCCCACTCTCCCCACTTCTATTCAACATAGTACTGGAGGTCCTAGCCATGGCAATCAGACAACACAAAGAAATAAAAGGCATCTAAATTGTCAAGGAGGCAAGTAGTGATTCTGTAG
Organism: Phataginus tricuspis; assembly: GCA_029783875.1. Taxonomy (NCBI): domain Eukaryota; kingdom Metazoa; phylum Chordata; class Mammalia; order Pholidota; family Manidae; genus Phataginus; species Phataginus tricuspis. The sequence continues at coordinate 16,040,334 of JAQQAC010003584.1, read as the reverse complement.
CACCTCACTACGCTGATGGACAGTGACTGTAATGGGGTTGGTGGGGGGGACCTGATGAAGTGGGTAGTTTAACCACCATAATATTGTACATGTAATTGTAGGTTAATGATACAAATTAATTGTAAATAAATAAATTAATTAATTTAAATAAATAAATAAATAAATTGTCAAGGAGGAAGTTAAACTGTCCCTGTTTCCAGATGATATTGTACATAAAAACCCTAAAGAATCCACTCCAAAACTATTGGATCTAATATCAGAATTCAGCAAATTTGCAGGATACAAAATCAATACACAGAAATCTGTTGCTTTCCTATACACTAACGATGAGCTAACAGAAAGAGAAATCAGGAAAACAATTTCCATTCACAATTGCATCAAACAGAATAAAATACCTAGGAATAAACCTAACCAAGGAAGTGAAAGACCTATACCCTGAAAACTACAAGACACTCTTAAGAGAAATTAAAGAGGACACTAGTAAATGGAAATTCATCCCATGCTCTTGGCTAGGAAGAATTAATATTGTCAAAATGGCCATCCTGCCTAAAGCAGTCTACAGATTCAACTCAATCCCTATCAAATTACCAACATCATTCTTCAATGAACTAGTGCAAATCATTCTAAAATTCATATGGAACCACTAAAGACCCCGAATAACCAAAGCAATCCTGAGAAGGAAGAATAAAGCAGGGGGAATTATGCTCTCTGACTTCAAGCTCTACTACAAAGCTACAGTAATCAAGACAATTTAGTACTGGTACAAGAACAGACCCACAGACCAGTGGAACAGACTAGAGAGCCCAGATATAAACCCAAGCATTTTATGGTCAATTAATATATGATAAAGGAGCCATGGATATACAATGGGGAAATGACAGCCTCTTCAACAGCTGGTGTTGGCAAAACTGGACAGCTACATGTAAGAGAATGAAACTGGATTATTGTCTAATCCCAGACACAAAAGTAAACTCAAAATGGATTAAAGACCTGAATGTAAGTCATGAAACCATAAAACTCTTAGAAAACAATATAAGCAAAAATCTCTTGGACATAAACATGAGCAACTTCTTCATGAACATATATCTCCCCAGGCAAGGGAAACAAAAGCAAAAATGAACAAGTGGGACTATATCAAACTAAAAAGCTTCTGTACAGCAAATGACACCATCAGTAGAACAAAACGACATCCTACAGTATCAGAGAATATATTCACAAATGACATATCTCATAAGGGGTTGACATCCAAATTATATAAAGAGCTCACGCACCTCAACAAACAAAAAGAAAATAAGCCAATTAAAAAACGGGCAGAGGGTATGAACAGACACTTCTCCAAAGAAGAAATTCAGATGGCCAACAGGCACATGAAAAGATGCTCCACATCACTAGTCATCAGAGAAATGCAAATTAAAACCACAATGAGATATCACCTCACACCAGTGAGAATGGCCAACATCCAAAAAACAAACAACAACAAATGTTGGTGAGGATGTGGAGAGAGGGAACCCTCCTATACTGCTGGTGGGAATGTAAATTAGTACAACCATTGTGGAAAGCTGTATGGAGGTTCCTCAAAAACTCAAAATAGAAATACCATTTGACCCAGGAATTTCAATTCTAGGAATTTACCCTAAGAATACAGCAGCCCAGTTTGAAAAAGACAGATGCACCCCTATGTTTATCACAGCACTATTTACAGTAGCCAAGAAATGGAAGCAACCTAAGTGTCCATCAGTAGATGAATGGATAAAGAAGAAATGGTATATATACACAATGGAATATTATTCAGCCATAAGAAGAAAACAAATCCTACCATTTGCAACAACATGGATGGAGCTAGAGGGTATTATGCTCAGTGAAATAAGCCAGCGGAGAAAGACAAGTATCAAATGATTTCACTCATCTGTGGAGTATAAGAACAAAGCAAAAACTGAAGGAACAAAACAGCAGCAGACTCACAGAACCCAAGAACGGACTAATAGTTACCAAAGGGAAAGGGACTGTGGACGATGGGTGGGAAGGGAGGGATAAAGGTGAAAAAGAGCTATTACAATTAGCACACATAATGTAGTGGGAGTGTGAGTGGGGTGGGGGGATACAGGGAAGGCAATATAACACAGAGAAGACAAGTAGTGATTCTATAACATCCTAGTACGCTGATGGACAGTGACTGCAATGAGGTATGTGTTGGGGACTTCATAATAGGGGGAGTCTAGTAACCATAATGTTGCTCATGTAATTGTATATTAATAATACCAAAAAAATATATATATATATACATACATATATATATATATAAACTTACCTATATTCTTCAAAAAAGTCAATGTCATAAAAATAAAGTTTCAGGAATACCGTTCCAGAATAAAGAACACTAAAAAGATATGAGAACTGAATACAAAACATTTTTATTTGTTCTTGGATTTTCTTTTGCTATCAAGAATATTACTAAGACAATTGGCAAAATTTGAACAAAGTCTGTACACTACAAAATGGCATTGTATCACTCTCAGCCTCTAATTTCGTTAAATATATTCTAGTTCTATTAAAGAATTTCTTATTATTTCTAGGTAATATACACCCAAATACTCAGGAGCATTGGGGTGTCATGTGTGCAACTTGACATGAGTCAGAAAAAAAATGTAGAGTGAAAGAGAAAGAATAAAACAAATGTAGGTACATGTTACCATTTGGAGAAGCTCCATGAAGGAGATCCAGGAACTCTTTGTACTATTCTTGCAACTTGTCTGTAATCTGAAATTATGTCACAGTAAAAAACACTCAAATCAAGAAACATAATCTATGGTATAACCATACAATGAGATTCTGTTCTTCAACAAAAAGGAACAAACTACATGGAACAACATGGATAAATATCAAAAACATTATGCTGGGTGAAAAAAGCTTTATACAGAAAAGTACATGTTGTATGATACGTTTATATGAAGTTCTAGGAAAAGCAAAACTAATCTATGATGAAGAAAATCAGAACAGAGGTTACTTCCAGAAGATGGGAGCAATGTTTCTGAGAAAAGGCATGAGGGAACTTTCTGGTTGATGTTCAGGAACTTCTGGATCTAGACAGAGGTTTTGTGTGGCATAATTGTGTACATTTATCATAACTAATTGAATGGTACATTTATGATTCTATATAATGTGAATTTTACCTAAAAAACCATGCTGGACACTGCTTGATATTATGAGCTCAAATGTTTGGAGCTAAGTTGTCTCTAACTTACTCTGATAAGCATCAAAAAATAAGATAGCAATTATAGAATCTAGTTGATGGATGTAGTGTTCACTGTAAAATCACTTTTGTGTATGTTTAACATTTTTATAGTAGGATATCAGGAAAAAAATCACTGGAATCAAATGGCATACATTCAGAATTTTTGAAAAATTCTAGGATTCAACTGCCCACAAATTACAAAAATATTCAACTCTGTTTCTAGGCCAAGATTTTGATGAATTGCTACATACTTCTGATTCATGAGAAGGGCTCCAGAAGTGACCTTGTTAACTCAGACCAGTAGTTTCATTTTCCATCCTTAGCATTGATTTTTCAAGCTCTGTTCAAATTCTCACTCTTCCATGAAATTTGTCCTGATTCCCCCTTTTCTCTTGTTAACACTAGTCAAATGGTATCTACACCTTTCTATGCAAAGATCACCTTCTTACATGAACTGCTTCCTTCTTGTTCCATTCCCTGCCTCAAACATCTGCAGGCCCTGAGACCCTGGTACCTGCATATTCTGCCCCACAGCCTCAAACTAATGAGGACCTCAACTGGCACAATTTCTGTTTCTTTTCCTCTAGTGAGGGTGTAGTATGCTGCCTCTGACCAGGTGTGAACAGTCTTGGATGTCTGCGGGAACACGGAATTGAGGCTTCCTTCCTGTTTGCCCCTCCAGCGTGCACAGTCAGCCTAGACAAAGACCTCCAGTGTGGGTCTCTGCTTCCCACAGCAGTTTCCCTCCCGGGTCGCAGAACGGCCCTGGAGTCTGCTTTTCAGTTGAAGCTCTCATCCCTTACAAAACTTCTAACCACCATTTTCTGCAATGTGGCTTATACCGACTTGTATGGTTCTCTTTATACTACTTGTTGGCCAGTTTCTGCTGATGAGAAGTCCTGCAACCATGTCCTAACCTCTCACCTAGAGACTTCAGAGATTGAGCCCAAAATTATGTTCTTTGGACTCAATGATGGGGCTTCCCCACTTCATTCTGGTCTTCCCCACCTAACGTCCTTACTAGAAGGTCCTAACATGTGAATCTGAGAGCCATGTCATTACAATACTTATTTCCACACATGTAGTTCTTCCACTTATAAGAGCCTTAAACATAAAAGGTATGTCTAATTTATCTTCCCGTTTCTCATAATACTTAGTACATTGTTTTCACAGAGTAGATAAATAGCAGACTGGTCAAAATATATAATACATTAAAGAGTTCTGGCAATAGTTTTATAAATTGCTGGTGAAAAAGTTCATTCCCAGTCAAATTGGACAAGTTGGTATGCCCAAATACACTCTGTGCTTTCTGGGAGGGCACCTACTTTTTTTTTTTTCATATACATTTTTTATTGTGCTTTTTATTATTTTCTTAGCAGAGCTTTCTGGAAATGGGCTTACAGTGCCAAATAGGAAAACAATTTTTAAGGCTCTTCACATAGTATTGCTCTCTTTTTGGAAATGTTCACAATTTGTGCTTCCATCAATGAGTACGCTTATTTCTCTGTACATTCATAGTCATGAAACGCTATCAGAGATTTGCCAATTTGACAACATACAGTTATATTTCATTACTGAATTATTGCATATTTCTTCAATTACTAATGAGGTTGAATATTTTTCATCTACCACTGTCCATCTGTAAATCTAAATGGTGAATTGTTTGTTCATATCCTTTGTGAATTTTTAAGTGTTTGAACTTTTTAAAAAATTTTCTTATTTGAAAAAGCACTTAAATTTTTTTTTCATATTTATATTGGTAATTGTCTTTGTTCTTTTTTCCAGATTTATTGTGATATAACTGACATATAACACTGTGTAAGTTTAAAGTGTACGACATTGATACATGTATGTTGCAAAATGCTGGCCATGATATACTTAGTTCAGCCATCTGTCATCTCACATAGTTACTTTTTTTTTTTCTTGGTGAGAACATTTAAGATATACTCTCTTAGTAACTTTCAAGTGTATAACACAATATTTTAAACTATAGTCACCATGCTGTTCATTAGAGCCTTAAAATTTAGTCATCTTATAACTGGAAGTTTGACCATCATCTCCCCTTTCCCCACCTCCAACCCCTGGAAACCACCATTTTACTGTTTCTATTATGAATTCAGCTCTTTTAGATTCCATAAATAGATTCCGCAGGTGAAATCATGCAGCATTTGTCTTTTTCTGCCTGGCTTATCTCAGCATCAATGCTCTCAAGGTCCATCCATGTTGTTGCAAATGGCAAAAGAAGGATTTCCTTTTTTTCCTTATGGCTGAATAACATTCCATTGCATATAAATGCCACTTTTCTTTATCCAATCATCCGTTGTTGGACACTTACCTTGTTTACATGTCTTGGCTATTGTAAATAATGCTGCTGCGAACACAGAACTGCAGGTACTCCTTCAGGATACCGATTTCATTTTCTTTACTCTGTACCCAGAAGTGATAAGATGGCATTTCAATTTTTCATTTTTTGAGGAACCTCCATACTACTTTCCACTGTGGCTGCAACACTTCACATTCCTACCAACAATACACAGAGCTCCCCTTTCTCTACATCCTCACCAATTCTTGTTCTCTCTTGTCTTTTGATAACAGCCATTCTGACAGGTGTGAGGTGACCCCTCACTGTGGTTTTGATGTGCATTTCCCTGATAATTACTGATGCTGAGCATGTTTTCATGTATCTTTTGGCCATCTGCATGTCTTCTTTGGAAAAATATCTATTCAGATTCTCTGCACATTTTTTATCAGATTGTTTTTATGCTATTGAGTTATATAAATTTATTAAAAATATTTTGGAAATTAACCCTTTATCAGATATATGTTCGCAAGTTTTTTTCTCCCATTCCATGGTTTCTTTTCAATTTGTTGATGTTGTACTCTGCTGTATGGAAGGTTTTTAGTTTCATGTCGTCCAACTTGGGCACTTACTTTTTTTTTTAATTTAATTAATTAATTAATTTATTTACTTTTATTTACAATTTATTTTGGTATCATTAACCTACAATTACATGTGCAATATTATGGTTATTAAACTACCCCCTTCATCAGGTCCCCCCCACCAACCCCATTACAGTCACTGTCCATCAGTGTAGTGAGATGCTATAGAGTCACTACTTGTCTTCTCTGAGTTGTACAGCCCTCCCCGTGCCCCGCTACCTTACGTCTGCTAATCGTAATACCCCCTTTACCCTCTCATCCCTCCCTTCCCACCCATCTTCCCTAGTCCCTTTCCCTTTGGTAACTATTAGTCCGTTCTTGGGTTCTGTGAGTCTGCTGCTGTTTTGTTCCTTCAGTTTTTTTCTTTGTTCTTATACTCCACATACCAGTGAAATCATTTGATACTTGTCTTTTTCGGCTTGGCTTATTTCACTGAGCATAATACCCTCTAGCTCCATCCATGTTGTTGCAAATGGTAGGATTTGTTTTCTTCTTATGGCTGAATAATATTCCATTGTGTATATATACCATTTCTTCTTTATCCATTCATCTACTGATGGACACTTAGGTTGCTTCCATTTCTTGGCTATTGTAAATAGTGCTGCAAAACACAAAGGGGTGCATCTGTCTTTTTGAAACTGGGCTGCTGCATTCTTAGGGTAAATTCCTAGGAGTGGGATTCCTGGGTCAAATTGTATTTTTATTTTGAGTTTTTTAAGAAGCCTCCATACTGCTTTCCACAATGGTTGTACTAATTTGCATCCCCACCAGCAGTGTAGGAGGGTTTCCTTTTCTCCACATCCTCACCAACATTTGTTGTTGTTTGTGTTTTGGATGTTGGCCATCCTCACTGGTGTGAGGTGATATCTAATTGTGGTTTTAATCTGAATTTCTCTGATGACCAGTGATGTGGAGCATCTTTTCATGTGCCTGTTGGCCATCTGAATTTCTTCTTTAGAGAAGTGTCTATTCATGTCCTCTGCCCATTTCTTAATCGGATTATTTGCTTTTTGTTTGTTAAGGTGTTTGCATTCTTTATATATTTTGGATTTCAACCCCTTATCAGATGCATCATTTATGAATATATTTTCCCATACCGTAGGATGTCTTTTTGTTCTACTGATGGTGTCCTTTGCTGTAGAGAAGCTTTTCAACTTGATATAGTCCCATTTGTTCATTTTTGCTTTTGTTTCCCTTGCCCGGGGGGATATGTTCATGAAGAAGTCGCTCATGTTTATGTCCAAGAGATTTTTGCCTATGTTTTTTTCTAAGAGTTTCATGGTTTCATGACTTACATTCAGGTCTTTGATCCACCTTGAGTTTACCTTTGTGTATGGGGCTAGACAGTAGTCCAGTTTCATTCTCTTACATGTAGCTGTTCAGTTTTTCCAACCCCAGCTGCTGAAGAGGCTGTCATCTCCCCATTGTATATCCAAGGCTCCTTTATCAAATATTAATTGACTGTAGGTGTTTGGGTTAATGTTTGGATTTTCTATTCTGTTCCACTGGTCTGTGGGTCTGTTTTTGTACCAGTACCAAATTATCTTGATTACTGTGGCTTTGTAGTAGAGTTTAAAGTCAGGGAGCGTAATTCCCCCTGTTTGATTCCTCCTTCTCAGAATTGCTTTGGCTATTCGGGGTCTTTTCTGGTTCCATATGAATTTTAGAGTTATTTGTTCCAGTTCATTGAAGAAAGCTGTTGGTAGTTTGATAGGGATTGCGTTGAATCTGTAGACTGCTTTAGGTAGTATAGCCATTTTGACAATATTTATTCTTCCTAGCCAAGAGTATGGGATGCATTTCCATTTGTTTGTGTCCTCTTTAATTTGTCTTAGGAGTGTCTTGTAGTTTTCAGAGTACAGGTCTTTCATGTCCTTCGTTAGGTTTATTCCTAGGTATTTTATTCTTTTTGATGCAATTGTGAATGGAATTGTTTTTCTGAT
>JAQQAC010003584.1:16003120-16031819 GCA_029783875.1 Phataginus tricuspis | reverse complement strand
CTTGGGTTCTGTGAGTCTGCTGCTGTTTTGTTCCTTCAGTTTTTTTCTTTGTTCTTATACTCCACATACCAGTGAAATCATTTGATACTTGTCTTTTTCGGCTTGGCTTATTTCACTGAGCATAATACCCTCTAGCTCCATCCATGTTGTTGCAAATGGTAGGATTTGTTTTCTTCTTATGGCTGAATAATATTCCATTGTGTATATATACCATTTCTTCTTTATCCATTCATCTACTGATGGACACTTAGGTTGCTTCCATTTCTTGGCTATTGTAAATAGTGCTGCAAAACACATAGGGGTGCATCTGTCTTTTTGAAACTGGGCTGCTGCATTCTTAGGGTAAATTCCTAGGAGTGGGATTCCTGGGTCAAATGGTATTTTTATTTTGAGTTTTTTAAGGAGCCTCCATACTGCTTTCCACAATGGTTGTACTAATTTGCATCCCCACCAGCAGTGTAGGAGGGTTCCCTTTTCTCCACATCCTCACCAACATTTGTTGTTGTTTGTGTTTTGGATGTTGGCCATCCTCACTGCTGTGAGGTGACATCTAATTGTGGTTTTAATCTGAATTTCTCTGATGACCAGTGAAAAAAAAAAAAAAAAAATGTGCCTGTTGGCCATCTGAATTTCTTCTTTAGAGAAGTGTCTATTCATGTCCTCTGCCCATTTCTTAATCGGATTATTTGCTTTTTGTTTGTTAAGGTGTTTGCATTCTTTATATATTTTGGATTTCAACCCCTTATCAGATGCATCATTTATGAATATATTTTCCCATACCGTAGGATGTCTTTTTGTTCTACTGATGGTGTCCTTTGCTGTAGAGAAGCTTTTCAACTTGATATAGTCCCATTTGTTCATTTTTGCTTTTGTTTCCCTTGCCCGGGGGGATATGTTCATGAAGAAGTCGCTCATGTTTATGTCCAAGAGATTTTTGCCTATGTTTTTTTCTAAGAGTTTCATGGTTTCATGACTTACATTCAGGTCTTTGATCCACCTTGAGTTTACCTTTGTGTATGGGGCTAGACAGTAGTCCAGTTTCATTCTCTTACATGTAGCTGTTCAGTTTTTCCAACCCCAGCTGCTGAAGAGGCTGTCATCTCCCCATTGTATATCCAAGGCTCCTTTATCAAATATTAATTGACTGTAGGTGTTTGGGTTAATGTTTGGATTTTCTATTCTGTTCCACTGGTCTGTGGGTCTGTTTTTGTGCCAGTACCAAATTATCTTGATTACTGTGGCTTTGTAGTAGAGTTTAAAGTCAGGGAGCGTAATTCCCCCTGTTTGATTCCTCCTTCTCAGAATTGCTTTGGCTATTCGGGGTCTTTTCTGGTTCCATATGAATTTTAGAGTTATTTGTTCCAGTTCATTGAAGAAAGCTGTTGGTAGTTTGATAGGGATTGCGTTGAATCTGTAGACTGCTTTAGGTAGTATAGCCATTTTGACAATATTTATTCTTCCTAGCCAAGAGTATGGGATGCATTTCCATTTGTTTGTGTCCTCTTTAATTTGTCTTAGGAGTGTCTTGTAGTTTTCAGAGTACAGGTCTTTCATGTCCTTCGTTAGGTTTATTCCTAGGTATTTTATTCTTTTTGATGCAATTGTGAATGGAATTGTTTTTCTGATTTCTCTTTCTGTTAGTTCATCGTTAGTGTATAGGAAAGCAACAGATTTCTGTGTGTTAATTTTATATCCTGCAACTTTGCTGAATTCAGATATTAGTTCTAGTAGTTTTGGAGTGGAGTCTTTAGGGTTTTTTATGTACAGTATCATGTCATCTACAAATAGTGACAATTTGACTTCTTCTTTACCAATCTTGATGCCTTGTATATCTTTGTTTTGTCTGATTGCCGTGGCTAGGACCTCCAGTACTATGTTGAATAACAGTGGAGAGAGTGGGCATCCCTGTCTTGTTCCCGATCTTAGATGAAAAGCGTTCAGCTTCTCGCTGTTAAGTGTAATGTTAGCAGTGTGTTTGTCATATATAGCCTTTATGATGTTGAGGTACTTGCCCTCTATACCCATTTTGTTGAGAGTTTTAATCATGAATGGATGCTGAATTTTGTCAAATGCCTTTTCAGCATCTATGGAGATGATCATGTGGTTTTTGTTCTTTTTGTTGATGTGGTGCATGATGTTGATGGATTTTCTAATGTTGTACCATCCTTGCATCCCTGAGATGAATCCCATTTGATCATGGTGTATGATCCTCTTGATGTATTTTTGAATTCGGTTTGCTAATATTTTGTTGAGTATTTTTGCATCTACGTTCATCAGGGATATAGGTCTGTAATTTTCTTTTTTGGTGAGGTCTTTGCCCGATTTTGGTATTAGAGTGATGCTGGCTTCATAGAAAGAGTTTGGAAGTATTCCCTCCTCTTCTATTTTTGGAAAACTTTAAGGAGAATGGGTGTTATTTCTTCTCTATATGTCTGGTAGAATTCAGAGGTGAATCCATCAGGTCGGAGGGTTTTCTTCTTGGGTAGTTTTTTGTTAACTGATTCAATTTCGTTACTGGTTATTGGTCTGTTTAGTTTTTCTGTTTCTTGCTTGGTCTGTCTTTGAAGGTTGTATTTTCTAAGAAGTTGTCCATTTCTTCTAGGGTTTGCAGCTTGTTAGCATACAGATGCTCATAATATTCTCTTATAATTCTTTGTATTTCTGTGGGGTTCATCGTTATTTTTCCTTTCTCATTTCTGATTCTGTTTATGTGTGTAGATTCTCTTTTTCTCTTAATGAGTCTGGCTAGGGTTTTATCTATTTTGTTTATTTTTTCAAAGAACCAGCTCTTGGTTTCATTGATTTTTTTCTATTGTTTTATTCTTCTCAATTTTATTTATTTCTTCTCTGATCTTTATTATGTCCCTCCTTCTGGTGACTTTGGGCCTCCTTTGTTCTTCTTTTTCCAATTTCAATAATTGTGTCTTTAGACTGTTCATTTGGGAATGTTCTTCCTTCTTTAAATAGGCCTGGATTGCAATGTACTTTCCTCTTAGAACTGCCTTTGGTGTGTCCCACAGAAGTTGTGGCTTTGTGTTGTTGTTGTCATTAGTCTCCATATATTCTTTGATTTCTGTTTTGATTTGGTCGTTAACCTACTGATTCATTAGGAGAATGTTGTTAAGTCCCCATGTATTTGTGAGCCTTTTTGATTTCTTTCTAAAATTTATTTCTAGTTTCATACCTTTGTGATCTGAGAAGTTGGTTGGTAGGATTTCAATATTTTTGAAATTACTGAGGTTCTTTTTGTGGCCTAGTATGTGGTCTATTCTGGAAAATGTCCCATGTGCACTTGAGAAGAATGTGTATCCTGTTGCTTTTGGGTGCAGAGTTCTGTAGATATCTGTTAGGTCCATCTGTTCTAGTGTGTTGTTCAGTGCCTCTGTGTCTTTACTTATCCTCTGCCTGCTTGATCTATCCTTTGGAGTGAGTGGTGTGTTGAAGTCTCCTAAAATGAATGCATTGTTGTCTATTTCCTCCTTCAATTCTGTTAGTATTTGTTTCACATATGTTGGCGCTCCTGTGTTGGGTGCATATATATTTATAATGATTATATGTTCTTGTTGGACTGACCCCTTTATCATTATGTAATGGCCTTCTTTATCTCTTGCTACTTTCTTCGTTTTGAAATCTATTTTATCTGATACAAGTACTGCAACGCCTGCTTTTTTCTCTTTGTTGTTTGCATGAACTATCTTTTTCCATCCCTTCACTTTCAGTCTGTGTATATCTTTGGGTTTGAGGTGAGTCTCTTGTAGGCAGCATATAGATGGGTCTTGCTTTTTTATCCACTCTGTTACTCTGTGTCTTTTGATTGGTGTATTCAGTCCATTTACATTTAGGGTGATTATTGATAGATATGTACTTATTGCCATTGCTGGCTTTAGATTCGTGGTTACCAAAAGTTCAAGGGTGCTTCTTTACTATTTAAGAATCTAACTTAACTTTCTTGTTAAGTTATTGTGAATGCCGTCTGATGTTTCTTTACTTCTCCCTTCCTATTCTTCCTCCTCCATTCTTTATGTATCGGGTGTTTTATTCTTTGCCTTTAGTTAGTATTTGGATGGTCTGCTTTCTTTGCTATGATTTTATTTTCTCTGGTGACATCTTTTTAGCCTAGGGGTGCCTCCCTCTAGAGCAGTCCGTTTAAGATATCCTGTAGTGGTGGTTTATGAGAGGCCAACTCTTTCAACTTTTCTTTGTCTGGAAATTGTTTAATCCCTCCGTCATATTTAAATGATAATCGTGCTGGATACAATATTCTTGGTTCGAGGTCCTTCTGTTTCATTATGTTAAATATATCATGCCATTCTCTTCTGGCCTGTAAGGTTTCTGTTGAGAAGTCTGATGATAGTCTGATGAGTTTTCCTTTGTAGGTGATCTTTTTTCTCTCTCTAGCTGCCTTTAATACTCTGTCCTTGTCTTTGATCTTTGCCATCTTGATTATTATGTGTCTTGGTGTTGTCTTCTTTGGGTCCCTTGTGTTGGGAGTTCTGTGGGCTTCCGTGGACTGCGAGACTATTTCCTTCCCCAGTGTGGGAAAGTTTTCAGCAATTATTTCTTCAAAGACACTTTCTATCCCTTTTTCTCTCTCTTCTTCCTCTGGTACTCCTATAATGTGAATGTTGTTCCGTTTGGATTGGTCACACAGTTCTCTCAATATTCTTTCATTCTTAGAGATCCTTTTTTCTCTCAGTACCTCAGCGTCTTTGTATTCGTCTTCTCTAGTTTCTATTTCATTTATCGTTTCCTTCACCGTATCCAATCTGCTTTTAATACCGTCCATTGTGTTCTTCAAGGATTGGATCTCCGACCGGAATTCTTTCCTGAGTTCTTGAATATCTTTCCATACCTCCATGAGCATGTTAATGATTTTGATTTTGTACTCCCTTTCAGGGAGAGTCATAAGGTCCATATCATTTAAATCTTTCTCAGGAGTTGTATTCATAATTTTACTCTGGACCAGGTTCCTTTGGCATTTCATATTTGTGTATGGAGCCCTCTAGTGCCCAGAAGCTCTACTCTCTGGAGCTGCTCAGCCCCTGAAGCAATGTCAGGGATTGTAGGGGAGTGGTATTGGTGCCTCGGGGGAGGAAAGGGCTGTTTCCTGGTTCCTGGCTGCTATGCCTGTCTCCACTGTCTGAACCAGTGTGCTGAGGACACAGGTATAAGCCTGTGTGCTTTGCCTTTTTAGTTGCTAGACAGATCTTCCCTCTGGCTGGCCTAACAGCAGAGAAGGGTTTCCAGGTTTGCAAGCCCGGTGGGGCTGGCCAGGCGAAAGGAGCACTAGTCTGCCTGTCACAGAAGGGGTTCTTGGAGCTGTGTAGGCAGCCAGGGAGCTGGCACACCTGAAGATCATGAAAACTCCCAATCTGCTGGGCAGAGTACACTCAGACAATTTTGTCTACCTGTCCTTTCTCCTGAGCAGTAAGCTCTGTGCAGTCCTTGCCCCCTTAGCAGGCCTCTTGCTAAAGTCTTCTTTGTTAGGAAGTCTCTCAGACTCCCTGCCTTTCTTTTGTCCCAGAGCAGCTGGGTATGGATCCCTGATTTCACAAGCAGCTGGAATCTTAGTCTCTCCAGGAATTCTGCCTGTCTTAGCTTTCCTAGCTCCTAATTACAAGAGTATCATGCAAGCACCATGAAATGTACGTTTGTGCTCCCAGAGTAGATCTCCAGAGTTAGGTATTCAGCAGTCCCAGTTCTCCACTCCCTCTCTGCTCTGTTCCTGTTCCTCCTGCCGGTGAGCTGGGGTGGGGGAAGGGCTTGGATCCCGCAGGACCACAGCTTTAGTACATTACCGTTTTCTGTGAGGGCTGCTCTTGTCTCTAGGTGTATGCAGTTTGTTATAGTCCTCTTTCCCGTTGCTTTTTCAAGAGTAGTTGTAGTAGCTTTATTTTCATATTATATGCGGTTTTAGGAGGAAGCCTCTGTCTCACCTCTCATGCCGCCATCTTTAATCCTCTGCCTGGGGACTTACTTTTTAACTTCATTTATTCTCAGGATTCACCCTAACATTACTGAGTGGCAGTCTCTGAAAGTGGAACCACAAGTCTGTTGGTTGTGGTGGGATGGGGATTTTGTTACATTCAGCTCAAATTCTACCCTGAAGTCACCTATTCCAGAGGCCCCCTCACTTTAGGTGCCAATCTTGGGGAGCATCTCAAAGGCAGATTCCTTGAGCCTAGCCCCACAAACTGATTCAGAAGGGCTTAAGAGGAGGCCCAAAAATCTGCATAATAATTAGCAAACAGTGGTCATGATGTTGGCAGCCCTGGAACAGACCTTGGAAAACATTGACTTGAGAAATAATATTTTTATCAGTAGAAATTCCTGTTGTTCCCTTCTGATTGGTATCATCACAGATATAATAGGATAAATAAATGTAGATATAAAAATGGAATTCCATACAGCAATGAAAATGAATGAGACATAGACACACACAACATATAGCAACAACAAAATATTATTGAATAAAAAAAAAGCCAGATGCAAAATAACATGTACTTTATGATTTCATGTATATAAAGTTCAAAAACAACTCTCATGAGCAACTTCTTCATAAACATATTCCCCCAGGCAAGGGAAACAAAAACAAAAATGAACCAGTGGGACTATATCAAACGAAAAACTTCTGAACAGCAAAGGACACCATCAGTAGAACAAATAGGCATCCTATAGTATGGGAGAATATATTCATAAATGACATATCCGATAAGGGGTTGACATCCAAAATATATAAAGAGCTCATGCACCTCAACAAACAAAAAACCAATAATCCAGTTAAAAAATGGGCAGAAGGTCTGAACAGACACTTCTCCAAAGAAGAAATTCAGATGGCCAACAGGCACATGAAAAGATGCTCCACATCGCTAATCATCAGAGAAATGCAGATTAAAACCACAATGAGATATCACTTCACACCAGTTAGAATAGCCAACATCCAAAAGACAAACAACAACAAATGTTGGCGAGGAGGTGGAGAAAGGGGAACCCTCCTACACTGCTGGTGGGAATGTAAATTATTTCAACCATTGTGGAAAGCAGTATGGAGGTTCCTTAAAAAACTCAAAATAGAAATACCATTTGACCTAGGAATTCCACTCCTAGGAATTTACCCTAAGAATGCAGAACCCTAGATTTAAAAAGACATATGCACCACTATGTTTATCGCAGCACTATTTACAATAGCCAATAAATGGAAGCAACCTAAGTGTCCATCAGTAGATGAATGGATAAAGAAGATGTGGTACATATACACAATGGAATGTTTTTCAGCCATAAGAAGAAAACAAATCCTATCATTTGCAACAACATGGATGGAGCCAGAGGGTATTATGCTCAGTGAAATAAGCCAGACAGAGAAAGACAAGTACCCAATGATTTCCCTCATTTGTGGAGCATAAGAACAAAGCAAAAACTGAAGGAACAAAACAGCAGCAGATTCACAGAACCCAAGATTGGACTAACAGTTACTAAAGGGAAAGGGACTGGGGTGGATGGGTGAGAAGGGAGGGGGAAGGGGAATAAGGGGCATTACGATTAGCACACATAATGTGGAGGGGAAGCACGGGGACGGGAGTACAGCACAGTGAAGACAAGCAGTGATTCTATAGCATCTCACTATGCTGATGGACAGTGACTGTAATGGGGTATGTGGTGGGGACTTGATAATGAGGGGAATTTAATAACCACAATGTTGCTCATGTAATTGTATATTAATGATACCAAAATAAAAAATAATAATGTTCAAAAACAGGCAAAGCTACTTCCCTCTTAGGGAATTCATAAGTGGGTGATAACACGATTGCCGTAAAAGTTAGGTTAATGGACATCTCTCGAGGTAGGAAGACGTAAGGGAGTTGTCATGGAAAATGGATACAAGATAAGATTCCATGGTACTGGCAATGTTCTAGTTCTTGAACTGGGTGTTTACTTTATATTTTTCTTTAAGTGGTGCATTTTCTTATTTAAACTTCTATGTATATTTCACAATAAAAAAGTTGTAAAAATTCCCTGTCGTTGCTCATTTGTTCCTCTAAGCCTTCCTTGAGAGTTTCCAGTTACCGCTCTCACCTGGAAATCACTATAAATTAATTTCAAAATTGAGATTTCACAAGATACTAGATCAAAATGTTTTACTGATAGCCCGATCTAAAATATCTAACACTCTTCTTCTCTTGTTCCTGGAATTCATAATCCAAAAACCCCCCAGAATACCATTCACGCCAGTCTGGCAAGGTCCACTATTTATAATTCATCACTTCTGTCAGACTTCCTTCATCCTTTAGAGGCTTACACATTTTTTCCTTTTTAAATGTTTATTCCACTACTTTATTTAATGTTGAGATCATAGTTGCAAGATGGTGATTTCCAGAAACATTTTTGGAAATTTATTTATTCCTCATTCTTCCCTTATTCCCATTATGCATTAAGCATCTGCAGTATAGATGGGGATGAATGAAAATAATGATGATGTATTGTTGAGATTTCAGACAAATTATAAAAATAGAGTATTTAGCCAAGTCATATAATGAGAAGCCCTACTAATGGACAATGCTTTGATTTCCCTGTTGTTTTTTAAACATTAGCAATGAATCATACAATATTACTGGTGTTTGACTTTCATCATGACTGGGCCTTTTTTTTTCTTACTGAAGGGAGATTGTCAATGTACATTCAGCTTTTCGGTCTTCTGCCTGACTTTAACAGCCACAGAAAAACGCTGACAGAATCTAGGTAGTGGATATATGGATATTCACA
Organism: Phataginus tricuspis; assembly: GCA_029783875.1. Classification (NCBI taxonomy): domain Eukaryota; kingdom Metazoa; phylum Chordata; class Mammalia; order Pholidota; family Manidae; genus Phataginus; species Phataginus tricuspis. The sequence continues at coordinate 16,023,059 of JAQQAC010003584.1, read as the reverse complement.
GCTTTTCGGTCTTCTGCCTGACTTTAACTTCCTGATTCATCCTTCGTTATCATGTTTCTTCTAATCTCACTTACAGTATGTCACTCCAGAGACCACTTCCTTTCCTATGGTTATAACTCATTAATATGCTGTTTTCCAAAATATTACCATCGTGAGTTTTCCTCATCTAATTCCAACTGCATTTCTGAAAACATGGTTTCTCTTACACATCCAGGCATCACACAGGTGGCAGGGCACAGAGAAGACAACATAAATCTCTGCAATATAATTTCCTGCCTCTGGGAGAAATCACACAACGACTGTGGTAAGTACTACAGGTACCCTCGTATGACATATCACCAGAAATTATGTGGTGTACCCCTAGATCAGTCAGATCTAACCAGGAAAACAGGAATCACTAAGTATTTTAAACAGGTAATTTAGTGCAGGAAATTACTTACAGAGTTGGAGGAGGTGAGAAACCAACAGTCAATGGTGAGCAGTCCAGAGATTATCAACAGCAGGATGACTTTACTACCCCTAGGCTGGAAAAACAGTGAAAACTAATATTACTGGGGCCAGGGTCACACTACAGAAGCTGAAACCATGACCAGCCTGGCAGGCTGGTAATGGCACCAGGGAGGAGATGCCAGTGTTGGAGATACCACCCCCAGCAGAAGAGAGTGTGTGTGAGTGTGCGCGCATGTGTGCGAATATCCTGGCTTGCTTCCCATTAGTTGGAACCAGCTGAAAAACAGCAGAAGCAGGAGAACAGAGGAAGAGCAAGAAGTGGAGGGACTTGGGAGAAAAGGAAAATCAGAGGAATCATAATACTTGTCTCCAAATAGTCAAAGGGCTACCACTTGAGACAGAAAATGGATTTATTCTCGATGGCACCGTGGGAGGACCAACAGATAGAAAATTCAGTAAAATGAATTTCAACTCAAAAGAAGGAAGAATATTTAAATAAACAGAACTATCTAAAAAAGGAAACAGTTTGCCTTGAAAAGTGGCAATCTTGGAGTCCATAATATTCTCAAGTATTACAAACAGGATGTTTTCCTACAAGTTCTAAGTAGTGTCATTAACAACCACAGAAAAACGTTGATAGAATCTAGGCAGTGGATATATGGATGTTCATAGCAAAATCTTTTGACTTTTTGTAAGTTTCTATAATACAATGTTAGAAAAACATCACTTGAAGTCAAGACATCCAGGCCCATAAAGTGGGATCATCGGTTCATAAGTGTATATGTCATCTGTCACTGGACAACAAATTACCCCAAAATTTAACAGCTTAAAGCAGCAAACATTTATTATCTCACAGTTTCTGAGGTCAGGAATCCAGGATCAGTTCAGCTGGGTAATTATGGTTCAGAGTTTCTAAGAGGTCGTCAAGCTGTTAGCTGGGGCTGCAGTGATCTGACAGCTTGACTGGGGTGGATGTACTTCCAAAGTCACTCATATGGTTGTTGGCAGGACGTAGCCCCTCACAGGCTTTTGCTTGGAGTTCCCAGCTCTTCGCCAGGTTGACCTCTGCATAGGGCGGCCTAAGCGTTCTCCCCACACCGCGGCTTCCTTGCCTCTGAGCAAGTGATCTGAGAAAGAGAGAGAGAGACAGTGCACCCAAGAAGGAAGCCACAGCATTAGACGTTTCAGTGAAAATAAGTTACATGCCAAGATTCTGGGAGGATGGCAGCAGTGGTTGTGGTGGCCGAGTTTTTTGATCTTACCAAATTCCCACGCAGCAACAGAATAATGAGATAGCAAAACACAAAACCCTTGAATGATATTTACAACAAAACACAGTGACAAAATATCCGTAAGCCTAAAATTACAAGCAGGTGGAGATAAACCACCAAGAGCTGTTGGCATTCATGTAAGAAAAAAACAAAGGAAAACAAATGGGACATCTGACAGACCTAAGAAGAAACCCCTAAAAGAGCCAATAGATATTCACCAGACAGTGTTAAGGGCCAATTTGAGAACAGTGGCTGAAACCAAAAAGGTTTTTCCTGCTTCAATAGCAAGTGAGTGTAAGGGTCCTACAGTGTGAAGATATACATAGGCTGGAGCAGTCTATGCCATATATTCTAGAAATAACCAGTCATGGCTCTCTTCCAAGTAAGAAAAACTTCTGGAAATGGAGTTTATACTGAGCAGGGAAGGACCAACGAAAAAGAAGGAAAGAGAAGTTCCAAATAAAAGTGGGGTAGGGAAAGAGCCAGAAAATCACAGAAAGCAAACCACCATAATTTTAACACTATACAAAAACAAGAAGATGGGGAGCTCTGTGAAGTTAAAAAAAAACAACTGAACCAAGTTTCCTTGCAAAATTTTAGGAAAACTATTTTCACGTAAATATGGACAATAGGAAAGCATGCCACTCAAATCTCATACAAGTTTATTATAAGAAAAAAGAGAACCACAAAATAAAAAAAAAAGAAAGAAAAGAAAACAAGGAACAGAAAAACATTTAAGGAAATCATGCCAGAAAGACGTATTCAAGAAACAGATCAACACTCTAATGTACTGTTGCATAACAAGTTAAAAGGCATTTAAAATATTATACGAGATATGAAAGAACATAAAAATTAGAAATATTCAGAAATGGGGTGACAGAACCAAGGAAGAATTAGAAATATAATTTTTAAAAATCATTTAAAAAATAAAGACTAAACTAGAAGCAACAAGAGAACAAATAAACTTGAGTAATGAATTAAGAAAAAGATGATAATTGTTCTTTAAACAAAAAAGAATTGAAGAAAATAAAAGGATGTGAGATAAAGTGACAAATACTAAAGACAGGAAAAGAAAACCCAACACATGGATAATAGAAGTCTTTAAAGAATAAAAACAAAGTAGGAAAGAGAATAAATACTAAGAATATAATTAAGAAAGTGTTCCTAAAATTTAAAAAAACAAACGAGTTTAAAATGACATATTGAAAAAGCATACTGTGTATGTGAAAATGGTGATCCAGAATGACCAACACCAAGATAGAATCTAATAAAATTATTTGGATATAAAGAAAAAGAAAGAAAACGTTTTGGGCATCCAGGCAAGAAGGCCACATGACATAAAATTCGAAATAATATTAGATTAGTATATTTAGACTTCAATAGTGACATTTTATGCCAGAAGAAAATGGAGTAACATAATTAAGACATACAAGGAATGAAAATATGAATCCAGGATTATATATCTAGCAAACTGACCTTTAAATATAAAAGGCACAGGTAAGTGTTTTACATTGTGCAAGAAATCAGGGAATATTGCTCCAATGAGCCTCTGCTAATGAGTCTACTAGAGGAAGAGCTTCAGACAATCAAATGACTAGACAGTCATTGACATAAGCACTAGTGGTAAATATTGTATGGTTCTTTTTGAACCAAAGTTAAATGAAGTGAAAGGAAGTAGATTATAGTATATAATAGCTACATGATCTGACAATGTAAATATACAATTATTAAGAAGTACAGGGAGAATGAGGATAATATAAGAAAAAAAATTCTTTGTAATATGATTTCAGTAATCATAATTTGGTGGTGGTAATGGTACTGTATCACTCTCATGTAACTTGTGCATGAGTAAAGTAGATAAAACAACTGAGTAGTTATAGGATATTCTAATTCTAATACCCTCTGTGTCCTTAAGAAACAGAATCTTTATGTGGAAAAGAGATAAGATACAATTGAAATACGATTATCAGCATGACCCTTACTTTTGGAGACAAGCTGGGGACTATGTTTAAGTTGGGCCATAAGGAGGATCTTCTGAGAGGTCTGGCAAAGTTGTAGTGCATGACCTGGGTGGTTGCCATAAGAGTGTTCACTGTATTTTACTAAGCTATAAAAATGTGTTTCTCCTAAAAGTAATTATATATCTAAATCATTGGCTAAAGAAATGTTTGAATTAATTTGTGGTTGATGAATGCAGTTCAGATGGTGCAGTTCCTCAAAGAGTAAAACATATAGTTACCCTATGACCCAGCAATTCCACTCCTAGATGTATATACACTCAAGAGAAGTGAAAACGGGTCCACGTGAAAACTTGTACGCAAATATTTACAGCAGCATTATTCATAATAGCCAAAAAGTGGAAACAATACAAATGCCCATCAACTAATGAATAGATAAATAAAATGTAGTAAGTCTATAGAATACAATTTTTTTAAATTAAAATATCATTGAAATACAATCTTATGATGGTTTCACATAAACAACACAGTGGCTTCAACATATAGAATATAATGTTATTCAGCAATAAAAAGGAATGGTGTACATGCTACATTATGTATTATCCTTGGAAATAGTATGCTAAGCAAAAGAAGCCAGTCAAAATACCACAATGTATAAGATTCCATTTGTACGAAGGTGGTTGCTTAGGTCTGGGGAGAGGTGGGAGATTTGAAGAATGAAAACTAATGGGTATGGAGACAAAAAAATGTTCTAAAATTAGATTGTAGTAATGGTTGCACAGCCCTGAGAACATACTAAAAACCTCAACCGTATACTTTAAATACAATACATTGCATGGTGCACCAATTATATCTTAGTATAGTTGTTAAAAATAGTTTAAATAGTTTGTGGATCATATATTCATAAGTATTCTTCAAACCACAAGTGAGTTACCTTCTGATTTACATAATATTATTTTAATAATATTCCTATTTGCTTCTTATAGGTATCTGTGTGGTTCTCTTTCTCCTTACCCTTCTTTTAGAATGGGATTGTCGTCCCTGTTTTCTTGTACTCTGTACTCAAAGCCTGATAAATATGGTACATGTCCATGACTTCAAAGGCCATTCATGGTGGTATCTTCCAAATCTCTCTAGCTCAGATCTTTTTCTTGCTCCATATCCTCATATATTCCTATTGCACATATCCATTTCAAAATTCCAAATGTATCCTAAATTCAATTTGTTTTTGAAGCACTGTTCCTCAAACTGCCCTCTCAGTGCGTTCTGTCTCTAAATGGCACCAGCTTTCAAATACATGTGTAAAGCAGAGACTGGGAATCAACCGAGGTTCCTCACACTCTTTTACCACCCATATTTAATTGGTCATTTGGTTCAGTCTATTTCTTAAATATCTTTCACATGTGGATTCCTCTTCAGCCTACCAACATCTGTATCCCTATCAAATTCAAGCATTCACCATCTCCCACCTGAATCAATACAAGAGTATTTGGACAAGCCTCCCTCATACTATCCTTGCCCCTTTCCATTCCATCCTCCAATTTAAAACAATCTAAAACTCTAAAATCTCCTTTTCTGATCATCTTGTTCATAATTCTTCCTAAAGTCTATAGAATAAAACCTAAGCTCAATAAGGCATATCCAACTCTCCCGTCCTTTGTGTAGTTCGGTTTCTGTTGGGAATCAGCTTTTCCCCACTGCTGACAGTGTTGTGGGTAGGACAATAAATCAAGGTGTCCTAGATGGATGGGGCCATGATATAAAGTCAGTTGTACTCTCTCCAGATTTTGAATCCTGAGTCAAATTATACAGGGATGGAAAAAAAAAAATGTATTGGCACTGACAGGCCGTTGAGTGGTTCCTGCTGCCTAGAGCTCTGCAGCTGCCCGTGATCCTATTTCCTAGCCTCGTTTCCCAGCTTTCCCGTTAATTCTGTGAGCCACTCATCTTTCCAATAAATTCTCTCTTTGTTTACATTAGCCAAGTCTGTTCTTTTGCGTACGCCCAAAAAACGGTAACAGACACATGAACTCTATTTCCCAGCCATACCTCTCACCATCACACCCTATATGTTTTCCTCTCTTGCAATAGTGAACTCCTTGTAGTTCTCTTACCCAAAATGCACCCCTTCCCCTACCTCTTAAGAAGCCCAAGGACACACGTCTCAGTTCCAGGGCAAGTCCTACCTCCTTCCAAGGCTATTCTACCTCACCCTCCCCTCAACAATGTATTGGTACACTTTGAACATGACTGTTATTTCAATTGTAATATTTTGTACATGTCTCCCACTGGATTCTAAATTCTTTGAGAGTCAGGACTGTGTCTTTTTAATCGCTGATTTCCCAAGCCAGCCCAGTGCCTGACTCCAAAATGTTCACAAATGAAGCCTACTATGTGAGACACTGCAGTAAGGCAGTTTTACAGTCCTGGCTCAGTGTTCTTTACAGGCAAGTATGAGTATGTGCTACTTATACATAAAGTTTTCATTTACATTTACTTCTTTTAAATTCATCTTCTCAGAAAGAAAGGCTGAGGAAGAGTTTCCTTTTCTCTATCAAGATTTGGCTATTTGTGTGGCTTCTTAAAAAGTAAACCATGGATGCCATCCCAACAAGTTACACAACCAAGAGAACTTCTTTCTCTTACTTCCCTCGTTCCTGGAATTTGCCATTTTGGCTCTTCCTAAGGAATGTTTTCATTAGAATTTGTTTCCATTACAAAGTTTTTATTTAAAACATTTAGAGTTAACCATCAGGTGGCTTTCAAGTAATAAACAGTAAAGGACTCAGGGGAATTTGAGAACTCCGGAATGTGGAAGTATCTCATACAAATGAGGCTACTACTGCATTGTGGGGCAGCATTAGGCTTAAGTTATTGCCTCTCCTGGTTGGCATCACAATGCCTTTCATCAACTGTTCCATTTCTACCAGTCAACGCTGTAGTTCATTGAGGAAAAAGTAGGGAAAATATTAAAATACTAAAAGTGGATACATCTTCGGAAGAGCACTCAGGATGGGAAAAGATGTGGAAGAGAGATACTCATTTTCACTATAAGCCCTACTGTACAATTTATTTTATAACCGTATGCACGTATTACTCTTTCTTTTTAAATTTTGTTTAAATTTTATCTATTAGCAACACGTTTGCTGCTTTGTTTATTGATATAATTTAACAAAATGTTGTGACCCTGATGATTTTTTTTTGTGGTATTATTAATGTACAATTACATGACCAATATTATGGTCACTAGACTCGCCCTATTATCAAGCCCCCACCACCAACCCCATTACAGTCACAGTCCATCAGCGTAGTAAGGTTCTATAGAATCACTACTTGTCTTCTCTGTGTTATACTGCCTTCCCCGTATCCCCCTATACTGCTGCATTATGTGTGCTAACCATAATACCCCTTTTTCCCCCTTACCCCTCCCTAACCACCCCTCTTCCCCAGACCCTTTCCCTTGGTAACAGTTAATCCATTCTTCAGTTCTGTGAGTCTGCTGCTGTTTTCTTCCTTCAGTTTTTGCTTTGTTCTTATACTCCACAGATGCGTGAAATCATTTGATACTTGTCTTTCTCTGCCTGGCTTATTTCACTGAGCATAATAACCTCTAGCTCCATCCATGTTGTTGCAAATAGTAGGATTTGTTTTCTTCTTATGGCTGAATAATATTCCATTGTGTATATGTACCACCTCTTCTTTATCCATTCATCTATTGTTGGACACTTAGGTTGCTTCCATTTCTTGGCTATTTTAAATAGTGAAGTGATAAAAATAGGGGTGCATATGTTTTTTTCAAACTGGGCTCCTGCATTCTTAGGGTAAATTCCTAGGACTGAAATTCCTGGGTCAAATGGTATTTCTATTTTGAATTTTCTGAGGAACCTCCATACTGCTATTCACAATGGTTGAACTAATTTACAATCCCACCAGGAGAGTAGGAGGGTTCCCCTTTCTCCACATCTTCGCCAACATTTGTTGTTGTTTGTGTTTTGGATGGTGGCCATCCTAACTGGTGTGAGGTGATATCTCATTGTGGTTTTAATTTGCTTTCCTCTGATGATTAGTGATGTGGAGCATCTTTTCATGTGCCTGTTGGACATCTGAACTTATTCTTTGGATAAGTGTCTGTTCAGCTCCTCTGCCCATTTTTTAAGTGGCCTATTTGATATTTGTTTGTTAAGGTGCATGAGCTCTTTATATAATTTGAATGTCAACCAATTATAGGATATGTCATTTATGAATATATTCTCCCATACTGTAGGATGTCATTTTGTTCTACTGATGGTGTCCTTTGCTGTACAGAAGTTTAGTTTGATATAGTCCCACTTTTTCATTTTTGCTTTTGTTTCCCTTGCCAGGGGAGATATGTTCATGAAGAAGTTGCTCATGTTTATGTCCAAGAGATTTTTGCCTATGTTTTTTTCTAAGACTTTTATGGTTCATGACTTACATTCAGGTCTTCGATCCATTTTCAGTTTACTTTTGTGTATGGGGTTAGACAATAATCCAGTTTCATTCTCTTACATGTAGCTGTCCAGTTTTGCCAACACCAGCTGTTGAAGAGGCTGTCATATCCCCATTCTATATGCATGGCTTTTTTATCGTATATTAATTGACCATATATGCTTGGGTTTATATCTGGGCTCTCTAGTCTGTTCCATTGGTCTATGGGTCTGTTTTTGTGCCAGTACCAAATGGTCTTGATTACTGTGGCTTTGTAGTAGAGCTTGAAGTCAGGGAGTGTAATTGCCCCCACTTTATTCTTTTTTCTCAGGATTGCTTTGGCTATTCGGGGTCTTTTCTGGTTCCATATGAATTTTAGAGCTATTTGCTCTAGTTCATTGAAGAATGCTGTTTGTATTTTGATAGGGATTGCATTGAATCTGTAGATTGCTATAGGCAGGATGGCCATTTTAACAATATTAATTCTATCTTCTTTAATGTCTCTCATGAGTGTCTTGTAATTTTCAGATTTTAAGTTTTTCACTTCCACTCCTTGGTTAGGTTTATTCCTAGGTATTTTATTCTTTTTGATGCAGTTGTGAATGGAACTGTCATCTTGATTTCTCTGCTAGCTCATCATTAATGTATAGGAATGCCTCAGTTTTTTCCGTAGTAATTTTGTTTCCAGCAACTTTACAGAATTCAGATATTAGATCTAGTAGTTTTGGAGTGGATTCTTTAGGGTTTTTTTATGTACAATATCATGTCATTGGCAAACAGGGGCAGTTTGACTTCTTCCTTACCAATCTGGATGCCTTTTATTTCTTTGTGTTGTCTGGTTGCCGTGACTAGGACCAGTAGATCTCTTGGAATAAAAGTGGGGAGAGTGGGCATCCTTGTCTTGTTCCCGATCTTAAAGGAAAAGCTTTCAGTTTCTCACTGTTAAGTATAATGTTGGCTGTGGGTTTGTCATATATGGCCTTTATTATGTTGAGTTACTTGCCCTCTATACCCATTTTGTTGAGAGTTTTTATCATGAATGGATGTTGAATTTTGTCGAATGATTTTTCATCATCTATGGAGATGATCATATGGTTTTTGTCCTTTTTTTGTTGATGTGGTGGATGATGTTGATGGATTTTCGAATGTTGTACCATCCTTGCATCCCTGGGATGAATCCCACTTGATCATGATGGATGATCCTTTTGATATATTTTTTAATTCGGTTTGCTAATATTTTGTTGAGTATTTTTGCATCTATGTTCATCAGGGATATTGGTGTGTCATTTTCTTTTTTTGTGGTGTCTTTGCCTGGTTTTGGTATTAGAGTGATGTTAGCCTCGTAGAATGAGTTTGGGAGTATTGCCTCCTCTTCTACTTTTTGGAAAACTTTAAGGAGGATGGGTATTACGTCTTCACTAAATGTTTGATAAAATTCAGCAGTGAAACCATCTGGTGCAGATGTTTTCAGCTTAGGTAGTTTTTTGATTACCAATTCAATTTCTTTGCTAGTAATTGGTCTATTCAGATTTTCTGTTTCTTCCTGGGTCAGCCTTGGAAGGTTGTATTTTGGTAGAAAGTTTACCATTTCTTCTAGGTTATCCAGTTTGTTACCATATAATTTTTCATAGTATTCTCTAATAATTCTTTATATTTCTGTGGTGTCCCGTCGTGATTTTTCCTTTCTCATTTCGGATTCTGTTTATGTGTGTACACTCTCTTTCTTTCTTGATAAGTCTGGCTAAGGGTTGATCTATTTGGTTTATTTTCTCAAAGAAGTAGCTCCTGCTTTCATTGATTCTTTCTATTGTTTTATTCTTCTCAATTTTATTTATTTCTCCTTTAATCTTTATTATGTACCTCCTTCTAGTGACTTTGGGCCCCATTTGTTCTTCCTTTTCTAGTTTCATTAATTGTGAGTTTAGACTGTTCATTTGGGATTGTTTTTCTTTCCTGAGGTAGACCTGAGTTGCAACATATGTCCCTCTTAGCACGGACTTCACTGCGTCCCACTGATTTTGCGGTGTTGAATTACTGTTCTCATTTGTCTCCATATATTGCTTGATCTCTGTTTTTCTTTGGTCATTGATCCATTGATTATTTAGGAGCATGTTATTAAGCCTCCATGTGTTTGTGGGCTTTTTTGTTTTCTTTGTGTAATTTATTTCTAGTTTCATACCTTTGTGATCTGAGAAGCTGGTTGGTACAATCTCAATCTTTTTGAATTCACCCAGGTTCTTTTTGTGGCCTAGTATATGATCTAGCCTTGAAAATGTTCTATGTGCACTTGAGAAGAATGTGTATCCTGTTGCTTTTGGATGAAGTATACTATAGATATCCGTTAGGTCCATCTGTTCTAATATGTTGTTCAGTGCCTCGGTCTCTTTATTTTCTGTCTGGTTGATCTGTCCTTGGGAGTGAGTGGTGTGTTGAAGTCTCCCAAAAATGAATGCCTTGCATTCTTTTTCCCCCTTTAATTCTGTTAGTATTTGTTTCACCTATGTAGGTGATCCTCTGTTGGGTGCATAGATCTTTATAATAGTTATATCCTTTTGTTGGACTGACGCCTTTATCATTATGTAATTTCCTTCTTTGTCTTGTTCTTTCTTTGTATTGAAGTGTATTTTGTCTGATACAAGTACTGCAACTCCTGCTTTTTTCTCCCTATTATTTGCATGAAATATCTTTTTCCATCCCTTTACTTTCAGTCTGTGTGTGTCTTTGGGTTTGAAGTGAGTCTCTTGTAGGGAGCATATAGATGGGTCCTGTTTTTTAATCCATTCAGTGACTCTACATCTTTTGATTGGTGCATTCAGACCATTTACATTTAGGGTGATTATCAATAGGTATGTACTTAGTGCCATTGCAGGCTTTAGATTCGTGGTTACCAAAGGTTCAAGGGTAATTCCGTTACTATCTACCAGTCTAATTTAACTCACTTCATATGCTATTACAAACACAACCTAAAGATTCTTTTTTTCCCTCCTTTCCCTTCTTCCTCCATTCTTTGTATATTATGAGTCATATTCTGTATCCTTTGTCTATCCCTTGGGTCACATCTATTTAGCCTTAGGAATTCTTCCATCTATAGGAGTCCCTCTAAAAATCTGATGATAGCCTGATTGGTTTTCCTTTGTATGTGATCTTTTTTCTCTCTCTGGTTGCTTTTAAATGTCTGTCTTTATCCTTGATCTTTGCCATTTTAATTATTATATGCCTTGATGTTTGTCTTCCTTGGGTCCCTTGTGTTGGGAGATCTGTGCATCTCGATGGCTTGAGAGACTGTCTCTTTCCCCAGATTTTGGGGAACTTTTCAACAATTACCTCCTCAATACACTTTTTATCCCTTTTTCTCTCTCTTCTTCTTCTGGCACCCCTATTATGTGAATATTGTTCCGTTTGGATTGGTTACACAGTTCTCTCAATATTCTTTCATCCTTAGAGATCCTTTTTTCTGTCTGTGCGTCAGCTTCTTTGTATTCTCTAATTTCTACCCCATTTACCGTCTCTTCTACTACCTCTAGTCCGCTTTTAAATCCCTCCATTGTATGTTTCATTTCAGATATGTAATTTCTTAATGATTAAATCTTCATCTGAAATTCATTCCTGTGTTCTTGAATATTTTTCTGTACCTCCATAAGCATGTTTATGATTTTTATTTTGAACTCTCTTTCAGGAAGATTAGTGGGTTCAGTTTCATTTGGCCTTTTTCTGGAGTCTGTGAGATTTTGGTCTGAACTGTGTTCTTTTGACATTTCATATTTCTGTGTGGTGCCCTCTAGTGCCCTGAAACTCCAGTCTCTGGAGCAGCTTAGCCCCTAGAGTGAGTTTGGAGATTGTAGCGGAGCAGAGCTGGTGCCTGGGGGTTGGAAAGATCTGTTTCCTGATTCCCGTCTGCCATGCCTGTCTCCCATATCAGAGCCAGTGGGCCAAGCACACAGATGTAAGCCTCTAGCTGTTGTAGGTGGGGCCTCCCTCTGATGGTCCTGACACCAGCACAGTGACTGCCAGTTTGTGAGTCTCTGCCATCAGCTAGGAGGAAGGCTCAGCAGGCTGCATATCACAGTGAGGGGCTTCGGAGCAGAGTAGCCAGCCAGGGGGATGGAGCATCTTAAGCTCCTCAAAGTTCCCAATCTGCTGGGCAGAGTGCGTCCAGACAACCTTGTCCCCCTATCCCTTCTCCCATGCAGCAAGTTCTGTGTAAACTCTGCCCCTTCAGTAGCAACTCCTGCTTTTTTCTCCCTATTAGTTGCATGAAATGTCTTCCTCCATCCCTTCACTTTAGTCTGTGTATGTCCTTGGGTTTAAAGTGAGTCTCTTGTAGGCAGCATATAGATGGGTCTTTTTTTTATCCATTCAGTGACTCTATGTCTTTTGATTGGTGCATTCAGTCCATTTACATTTAGGGTGATTATGGATAGGTATGTACTTATTGGCATTGCAGGCTTCAGATTCGTGGTTACCAAAGGTTTAAGGTTAATTTCCCTACTATCTAAGAGTCTAACAGCTCACTAATATGCTATTACAAACACAATCCAAAGGTTCTTTTTTTGTTTGTTTGTATCCCTCCTCCTTTTTCTTCCTCCTCCATTCTTTATATATTAGGTATCATATTCTATACTGTCTTTCTATCCCTTGATTGACATTGGGGATTGTTAATTTAATTTTCCATTTCCTTAGTAATTAGCTGTTCTATTTTCTTTACTGTGGTTTTATTACCTCTGGTGACAGCTATTAAACCTTAGGAACACTTCCATCTATACCAATCACTCCAAAATATGCTGTAGAGATGGTTTGTGGGAGGTAAATTCTCTCAGCTTTTGCTTACCTGGGAATTGTTTAATCCTTCCTTCAAATTTAAGTGATAATCTTGCCAGATAAAGTAATCTTTGTTCAAGGCCCTTCTGCTTCATTGCATTAAATACATCATGCCACTCCCTTCTGGTCTGTAAGGTTTCTGCTGAGAAGTCTGATGATAGCCTGATGGGTTTTCCTTTGTACGTGATCTTATTTCTCTCTCTGGCTTCTTTTAATACTCTGTCCTTATCCTTGATCTTTGCCATTTTAATTACTATATGTCTTGGTGTTGTCTTCCTTGGATCCCTTGTGTTCGGAGATCTGTGCACCTCCATGGCCTGAGAGATTGTCTCCTTCCCCGGAATGGGGAAGGTTTGAGCAATTACTTTCTCAATGACAGTTTCTATCCCTTTTTCTCTCTCTTCTTCTTCTGGTACCCCATAATATGAATATTGTTCCGTTTGGATTGGTCACACAGTTCTCTCAATATTCTTTCATTCTTAGAGATCCTTTTTTCTCTCAGTACTCAGCTTCTTTGTATTCCTCTTCTCTAGTTTCTATTTCATTTATCGTCTCCTCCGCCATATCCAATCTGTTTTTCATACCGTCCATTCTGTTCTTCAATGATTGGATCTCCGACCGGAATTCATTCCTGAGTTCTTGAATATCTTTCCATACCTCCATGAGCATGTTAATGATTTTGATTTTGAACTCCCTTTCAGGGAGAGTCATGAGGTCCATATCATTTAAATCTTTCTCAGGAGTTGTATTCATAATTTTACTCTGGATCAGGTTCCTTTGGGGTTTCATATTTGTGTATGGCGCCCTCTAGTGCCCAGAAGCTCTACTCTCTGGAGCTGCTCAGCCCCTGAAGCAATGTTGGGGATTGTAGGGGAGTGGTATTGGTGCCTCGGGGGAGGAAAGATCTATTTCCTGGTTCCTGGCAGCTATCAAATATTTTTAAACTAAATTTGATTGAGGTATAATTTACACACAGTAAAATGAATGTACAATTCAATGACTTTTGACAAACTTATACACTCATGTAACAACAACCACAGTCGAAATATAGAATATTCATATCACCTGAAAAATTTCCCTGTGCCTCTTTGCAGTCAATCCCCAACTCTTGTCCCTAGCCTCAGGCAAACTCTGATCTGCTTTCTGTCACATTTGTTTTTACTTAGGTTTCATATAATAGAATCATGCAGTATGTACTCTTTGCATCTGCCTTTTTTAGCTCCGCAAAATTTTTTGAGAGTTGGCCATGAGTTTTTCCCTTCCAATTGCTGAGCACTAGTCCACTGTATGGATATACTACTTTATCTATTGACCTATTATTGGAAATTTGGATTCCAGGTAAGGACTATTAAGAATAAGGCAGTCAGACTTCCAGGAAGATGGCGACGTGAGCCGGGCGGCACAAATCTCCTCCCAACATTATATTTATTCACGAAAACACAGCAAATACAACTATTCCTAAAAGAGAGACCAGAATACACAGTAAAGTGCACAGCGTGCAGCTACACCTGACAGGACTCGGCACCCTGCGAGGCGGTCATAAAGAGCCCAGCTGACATACGTGGCAACTATCAGCAACCACTTCTATAGCCATGAAAAGACAGAGGAATATGGTACAGACAAAGCTTCAGATCCAGACAACCCCAGAGAGGGAACCTGAAGGGATGGACATGCACAGTCTTCCTGAAAAAGAATTCAGAATAAAAGTCATAACCATGCTGACGGATCTACAGAGAAATGTGCAAGAGCTGAGGGAGGAAGTGAGGGAAGTGAGGAAAGACTATGCAGAAATCAGACAAGCCATCAACGGGCTTAACAGCAGACTGGATGAGATGCAAGAGACTGTTAATGGAATAGAAAACAAAGAACAGGAATACAGAGAAGCTGAGGCAGAGAGAGAAAAAAGGATCTCTAGGAATGAAAGAATATGAAGAGAAACGTGTGACCAATCCAAACGGAACAATATTCGCATTAGAGGAGTACCAGAGGAAGAAGAGAGAGAAAAAGGGATAGAAAGTGTCTTTGAAGAAATAATTGCTGAAAACTTTCCCACGCTGGGGAAGGAAATAGTCTCTCAGTCCACAGAAGCCCACAGATCTCCCAACACAAGGGACCCAAGGAAGACAACACCAAGACACATAATAATTAAGATGGCAAAGGTCAAAGATAAACACAGAGTATTAAAGTCAGCTAGAGAGAGAAAAAAGATCACCTACAAAGGAAAACCCATCAGACTATCATCAGACTTCTCAATAGAAACCTTACAGGACAGAAGAGAATGGCATGATATATTTAACATAATGAAACAGAAGGGCCTTGAACCAAGAATATTGTATCCAGCACGATTATCATTTAAATATGATGGAGGGATTAAACAATTTCAAGACAAAAGAAAGTTGAGAGAGGTTAGCTTTCATAAACCACCACTACAGGATATCTTAAACGGACTGCTCTAGAGGGAAGCACCCCTAAGGCTAAAAAGAAGTCACCATAGAAAATAAAATCATAGCAAATAAAGCAGGCCATCCAAATACTAACTAAAGGCAAAGAATAAAACACTTAATATATAAAGAATGGAGGAGGAAGAATACGAAGGGAGAGATAAAGAAACATCAGACGGCGTTCACAATAACTTAACAAGAAAGTTAAGTTAGATTGTTAGATAGTAAAGAAGCAACCCTTGAACCTTTGGTAACCACAAATCTAAAGCCAGCAATGGCAATAAGTACATATCTATCAATAATCACCCTAAATGTAAATGGACTGAATGCACCAATCAAAAGACACAGAGTAACAGAGTGGATAAAAAAGCAAGACCCATCTCTATGCTGCCTACAAGAGACTCACCTCAAACCCAAAGATATACACAGACTGAAAGTGAAGGGATGGAAAAAGATATTTCATGCAAACAACAAAGAGAAAAAAGCAGGTGTTGCAGTACTTGTATCACATAAAATAGACTTCAAAACGAAGAAAGTAGCAAGAGATAAAGAAGGCCATTACATAATGATAAAGGGGTCAGTCCAACAAGAAGATATAACCATTATAAATATATATGCACCCAACACAGGAGCGCCAGCATATGTGAAACTAATACTAACAGAATTAAAGGAGGAAATAGAGAGCAATGCATTCATTTTAGGAGACTTCAACACACCACTCACTCCAAAGGATAGATCAATCAGACAGAGAATAAGTAAAGACACAGATGAACTGAACAACACACTAGAACAGATGGACCTACCAGATATCTACAGAACTCTGCACCCAAAAGCAACAGGATACACATTCTTCTCAAGTGTACATGGAACATTTTCCAGAATAGACCACATACTAGGCCACAAAAAGAACCTCAGTAAATTCAAAAATATTGAAATCTTATCAACCAACTTCTCAGATCACTAAGGTATAAAACTAGAAATAAATTTTAGAAAGAAATCAAAAAGGCTCACAAATACATGGAGACTTAACAACATTCTCCTAGTTAATCAATGGGTTAAAGACCAAATCAAAACAGAAATCAAAGAATATATGGAGACTAATGACAACAACATAAAGCTACAACTTCTGTGGGACACACCAAAGGCAGTTCTAAGAGGAAGGTATATTGCAAACCAGGCCTATTTAGAGATAGAAGAACATTCCCAAATGAACAGTCTAAAGACACAATTACTGAAATTGGAAAAACAAGAACAAATGAGGCCCAAAGTCACCAGAAGGAGGGACATAATAAAGATCAGAGAAGAAATAAATAAAATTGAGAAGAATAAAACAATAGAAAAAAATCAATGAAACCAAGAGCTGGTTCTTTGAAAAAATAAACAAAATAGATAAACCCCCAGCCGGAGTTATTAAGAGAAAAAGAGAATCTACACACATAAACAGAATCAGAAATGAGAAAGGAAAAATAACGACGGACCCCACAGAAATACAAAGAATTATAAGAGAATATTACGAGCATCTATATGCTAACAAGCTGGAAAACATAGAAGAAATTTAGAAATTCTTAGAAAAATACAACCTTCCAAGACTGACCAAGCAAGAACAGAAAAACTAAACAGACCAATCACCAGCAACGAAATTGAATCGGTAATCAAAAAACTACCCAAGATCAAAACCCCCGAACCTGATGGATTCACCTCTGAATTCTACCAGACATATAGAGAAGAAATAACACCCATTCTCCTTAAAGTTTTTCAGAAAATAGAAGAGGAGGGAATACTTCCAAACTCTTTCTATGAAGCCAGCATCACTCTAATACCAAAACCGGACAAAGACCTCACCAAAAAACAAAATTACAGACCTATATCCCTAATGAACATAGATGCACAAATACTCAACAAGATATTAGCAAACCGAATTCAAAAATACATCAAGAGGATCATACACCATGATCAAGTGGGATTCATCTCAGGGATGCAAGGATGGTACAACATTCGAAAATCCATCAACATCATCCACCACATCAACAAAAAGAAGAACAAAAACCACATGATATTCTCCATAGATGCTGAAAAAGCATTTGACAAAATTCAGCATCCATTCATGATTAAAACTCTCAACAAAATGGGTATAGACGGCAAGTACCTCAACATCATAAAGGCTATACATGAAAAACCCACAGCCAACATCATACTTAACAGCAAAAAGCTGAAAGCTTTTCATCTAAGATCGGGAACAAGACAGGGATGCCCACTCTTTCCACTGTTATTCAACATAGTACTGGAGGTCCTAGCCACGGAAATCAGACAAAACAAAGACATACAAGGCATCAAGATTGGTAAAGAAGAAGTCAAATTGTCACTATTTGCAGATGACATGATATTGTACATAAAAAGCCCTAAAGACTCCACTCCAGAACTACTAGAACTAATATCTGAATTCAGCAAAGTTGCAGGATACAAAATTAACACACAGAAATCTGTTGCTTTCCTATACACTAACGATGAACTAACAGAAAGAGAAATCAGAAAAACAATTCCATTCAGAATTGCATCAAAAAGAATAAAATACCTAGGAATAAACCTAATGAAGGAAGTGAAAGACCTGTACTCTGAAAACTACAATACACTCCTAAGACAAATTAAAGAGGACACAAACAAATGGAAATGCACCCCATGCTCTTGGCTAGGAAGAATAAATATTGTCAAAATGGCTATACTACCTAAAGCAATCTACAGATTCAATGCAATCCCTATCAACTACCAACAGTTTTCTTCAATGAACTGGAACAAATAATTCTAAAATTCATATGGAACCACAAAAGACCCCGAATAGCCAAAGCAATCCAGAGAAGAAGGACTCAAACAGGGGGAATTACGCTCCCTGACTTCAAGCTCTACTACAAAGCCACAGTAATCAAGACAATTTGGTATTGGCACAAAAACAGACCCACAGACCAGTGGAAAGAATAGAAAATCCAAACATTAACCCAAACACATACAGTCAATTAATATTTGATAAAGGGGCCTTGGATATACAATGGGGAGATGACAGCCTCTTCAGCAGCTGGTGTTGGAAAAACTGGAGAGCTACATGTACGAGAATGAAACTGGACTACTGTCTAGTCCCATACACAAAGGTAAACTCAAGGTGGATCAAAGACCTGAATGTAAGTCATGAAACCATAAAACTAAGAAAAAAACATAAGGCAAATATCTCTTGGACATAAACATGAGCCACTTCTTCATGAACATATCTCCCCAGGCAAGGGAAACAAAAGCAAAAATGAACAAGTGGGACTATATCAAGCTGAAAAGCTTTTGTACAGCAAAGGACACCATCAGTAGAACAAAAAGACATCCTACAGTATGGGAGAATATATTCATAAATGCCGTATCTGATAAGGGGTTGACATCCAAAATATATAAAGAACTCACGCACCTTAACAAACAAAAAGCAAATAATCCAATTAAGAAATGGGCAGAGGATATGAATAGACACTTCTCCAAAGAAGAAATTCCGAAGGCCAACAGGCACATGAAAAGATGCTCCACATCGCTGGTCATCAGAGAAATGCAGATTAAAACCACAATGAGATATCACCTCACACCAGTGAGGATGGCCAACATCCAAAACACAAACAACAACAAATGTTGGCGAGGATGTGGAGAAAAGGGAACCCTCCTACACTGCTGGTGGGAATGCAAATTAGTTCAACCATTGTGGAAAGCAATATGGAGGTTCCTCAAAAAACTCAAAATAGAAATACCATTCGACCCAGGAATCCCACTCCTAGGAATGTACCCTAAGAATGCAGCAGCCCAGTCAAAAAGACAGATGCACCCCTATGTTTATTGCAGTACTATTTACAATAGCCAAGAAATGGAAGCAACCTACGTGTCCATCAGTAGATGAATGGATAAAGAAGAGGTGGTACATATACACAATGGAATATTATTCAGCCATAAGAAGAAAACAAATCCTACCATTTGCAACAACATGGATGGAGTTAGAGGGTATCATGCTCAGTGAAATAAGCCAAGCGAAAAAAGACAAGTATCAAATGATTTCACTCATATGTGTAGTATAAGAACAAAGAAAAAAAAATAATGTATATTCTTGTACACCTAAGACTAATACAATGTTAGGTGTCAATTACATCTCAATAAAAATAATGTATATTAAAAAAAAAAGACCTTCATTAGGTACAGGATGTCTCCAGCTAATCCTAGTTTATTGAGTTGTTTTCTAACCATGAATGGATGTACAATTTTGCTAACATTTTTTTCAGTTAACCATTGAGTTTATCATACTGGAATAAACTCCACTTAGTCATGATGTATTACACTTTTTATATAATTTTAGATTCTATTTCCTAATATTGTTAAGGATTTTTGCAATTCTGTTCATGAGGGATATTGGTCTACAATTCTCTTTTCTTGCAATTTACCTGGTTTTGGTATATGGGTAATGTTGGCCTCATAAAATGAGCTGGGAACTGCCCCCTCCTTTTTTATTTCCTGGAAGGATTGGTAATATTGCTTCTTTAGAAAT
>JAQQAC010003584.1:15910620-16000620 GCA_029783875.1 Phataginus tricuspis | reverse complement strand
TTGGAAACAACCTAAATATACTAAAATACAGTTAAATAAACTACTGTACCCCCTTAGAAATTCTATTATGCAGTCATTAAAAATCTTTACAAATGTTGTATTATAGCATAGGAAATATTATTCGTAAAGCAGGATATATACATATATGTATGATTACAGCTATTTAGAGGAAAAACCTATGCATAAGCACTGGAATTAATGAAAATGTTTCCTGCTTTTTCTGTTAGTTAGAGAAACAAGAGTAAAGTTTTTATGTATTTCCCAAATTCTATTTAATAGCATATGAATTTTTAAAAGGAAACGTCTATTAAAAGTGTTGACTGTTAGGTAAAACACATGATATAACAAGTACAATAAGTATATATATGGTATGGTTGTGACTATGCTTTATGTGTGTAAAGAGAGGAAGGATGAGAGAGAGAAAACTTAAAGAAAAATGCCAAAACGATAGGAAGGGTTTTATAATGTGGGATAATATTTAAGAGTTTTTTTTTTTTTTCTAAATTTTCTGTAAGGTATTTATTTATGATAAGTATACTGGGTCTCATACTTTTTCATAAGTGTAACTGGCTAACCACCCCCAGACCCTCTAATTTGCCCCAGGCCTCATTTCCACTTACTGTTGGGACTTGCCTTGTGTCCAAACAATGAGAGGCCTGTAGGGCATTGAAAATCTATTGTGTTACAATTTCTCAAGCCCACAGCCAAACTGGAGGCAAAGATGCTGCAGTGATTTTTTTCATCTATTTGAAAGAACATTGAAGGGACCAAAAAAGCAAGTAACACTGGTCCTGTTTCCATGTTGTATTTTTGTTCGGGTTCGTCATTTAACTCTGTTTCCTAATTCCCAGACTAAAAGGATGCAATCACTTGAAAGAATCTCTAATTATAGGTCATGACA
The DNA here is from genome assembly GCA_029783875.1 of Phataginus tricuspis. Lineage (NCBI taxonomy): Eukaryota > Metazoa > Chordata > Mammalia > Pholidota > Manidae > Phataginus > Phataginus tricuspis. The sequence continues at coordinate 15,999,719 of JAQQAC010003584.1, read as the reverse complement.
GAAAGGTCAGACCTAAGTAGGACAGATACAGGAAATTAGCGTAGACTGAAGCAAGACCCCAAGAGCTTGGGAAAGCAGGCATTATGGTTTATGAACTCTCAACTAGAAAAATACAAAGTAAAGGACTCAGCAATGGGTTGGGTCAGGAAGCCAGGATTTCCAAAAATTCTGGGCAAAATTTAGACAAGAAATCTGAATAACGGCACAGAGCACTAGCAACAGGATTTGAATAGGCCAGGGATTTTCTACAGTCTGTCTATTTCATGGTAGGGTCCGGCCATACACATGGACTTTAGGTAAGCACTATAGGCTAGAATGAGGATGTGGAGAAAAATGCAGTTCAAGGTTTATGAGGGTCTCACTGAGAAAATACTGGGATGAAACCCAAAAAGCTCCGTTAGTTCTGGTAGTCAAAGTACTTCTCAAATGACATTGCCAAATAGAACTTTCTGAAGTGATGGAAATGTTCTATAGTTGTGGTGTTCAATACAGTAGCCACTGAGCACATAAGAAATACTGAATTTTTTATTTTATTCCACTTTAATTAATTTATTTTTCAATTTGAATAGCCGCATATGGCTAGTATGTGTGCCATACTGAGCAGCGCAGCAAAGGTCCCACAGTCCCATTGCTCTCAAGTGGTCACAAAGCATACATGATGGAAGAACCTGTTGTTTTAAATATGAAGAATGTTATATATTTTTTGCAGCCTGGATGTATATGTTTTATGTAGTAAGTGAATGATTCTACAAGAAGCTAAATCAATTCTAGGGATTTTATAGTGTGGGTAAAATTGCACTATTTTCCAGAATCTCTCCCCAGGCTTTAGTGCATCTTCATATCAGTAGGTGTTTCCAAGGGGTGGAGAGAAGTAGTCCATCTCTATATCAATAGGTGATTACATGGGGTAGCGAGGGCATATCTGGACCAGAGAGGTTGGGTGGGGTCCCCTTTTTGCAGCCTGGTCAGGTGAGACACCAGTGAGCAGAAGTGGATGACTGCTTGCAAGCAATAAACAGGTTTCTCCCACTTTATTTCTCCCTTTGACTGATTTAGGTTTCAAAGGTAATTTGCCCCAGGCTGGGAACATATTCCCCCCCACACCCTACACCCTACACCCAGAGTTAAATATAGGAATTCATGCTTTTCTCAGAGCAAACATAAGCAACCACATTCTGGGCCCTCTATGAAGTTGCATTCAGTACCCAGCAGGAACCCAGGAGACCTTCTGAACAAAGGACAGAGTAAGGCATACCAACTCTAAGGCTGAGCTGACTGCTCTTGGGCCTTTCTTCATCCCAAACTGAGATTCGATCTGGGCTCTGGAGTCTGGAAGGGAACAGCTCTTCCTTCAGTGACACTTAGAATTGTCAAGTGTAGACAAGCATGTTCTTAATTGTAGACTGTCTCTATGTTTCCCCTAAGTGCAATAAGTAATAGAGTCCCATATTATATTACATATGTAAATGACAGATTTCTTGAATCCAGATCTAGACATCCAGACGTATTCCAACGTATTCCTGCCCTGACCCAGTGAAGAAAAGCGAGAGATAAGCTAATGCCCAAATGGGTTTATTGGTTATTTTTCACAAAAGAATATGAGTAACTTGCAAGTATTCAATACAAAAAGGCTCAGGACAAGATGCCTCCCTTTCACCCTAAGAAAGTATACCAATTCCTGGCAAATGGAGTAGAATCAAACTTCAAGTTTACATAATAGACATATTCAAAAGAAGCCCCTGCCTTGTGAGGATACTGGACAAAAACTTCAAGAAAGTAAATGGGATGAAAAGAAATTAAAACTGGGATATCAATTCCTGTAATAACATTAACTAGTTTGTGAAACAGACAAAACATTCAAAATTCAAAAATAAAGTTAATATTATTTTCGGTTTTACTGAGGTATAATTGACAAAATTAATATTTTGAAAAGGGAAAAAGTACTGGTAGAGTTGTAATTTTTTTTAACTTATGGCTAAGAGTTTTAACAACCTCCTTAAAACCAAAAAACACAACAAAATTTTAAAAGTATAGATTCTTCCAGATACTAAGCACAAGATTTCTCTCTTCTTTAAATCCTCTAAACCCAAATTATGAGAAATAATTCACTCTGGCCACTGGGAACATTTCTGCACAGTGACATAATCAGAAAATTTACTTCTTCCATTATTTAACATTCATTCCCATCCTAGTCAAATTCCAGGAATGTAGGAGTTAAGCAAGAGGATAGGGTTTTCCCCGAAGAACTAAATTTACAATGTGAGCGACTCAAGCATGGAGGGGGCCCTGATGGCAGGGGAAATGGGCTATCTTTATGGCCTTAAGAGCAAACTAAAGATCGCTAAGGCAGAGTAGGAGAAGGATTTATCCAGGAATCAGTCTTCTCCAAGACTGGAAAGGGAGGATGGATGGGAAGCACAGCTTTTCTGAAAGGATGAAAGGTGTCACTTGGAGACACGGCTTTCCTGAGGAAGGGAAGGAGACACTGAAACGTCTCATTTTGTGCATTTTAGATCTTTCTGGTTTCCTACCACCAATAACTGTTCTATCTCCTCTTTCAAAGATAAGCTTGTTTGAAACGCCTGCTTAAGTATCTTAAGCTGTTCTTTTTGAGTTGTTCCCTGGTCTGCTGGCCCCTCTGACTCAGGGCAAATCTCATTAGTACTGGAAACCTCACTGGTTTCTTCCTCTACGGGAGGTACATGTTGAGATTCTGTTGTAGTTTGCTTGCTCTTAGATTCTTCTTTGAGCAAATTTACATTCCCATGAGATGTAAAACGTGGAGTTTTATCCAGCCTAGAAGGTCTACGAAATAAGGAACCTCTTACTTCTCCCCCTTTCCCTGCAGCCTCTGTCACTGGTTTCTTTGGACAGAGCACTGTCCTTATTAGGAGTCCCTGTTCATTCACCCTATATTCTTCGGCAGCTCTCTCTCTGCGCTGCTTCTGGAAGTCCCTGAGTTGAAGCAGTTCCTCTGGAAGCTCCATACATGTAGGCTAAGAAAAAAAAAATGAACACAAGTCTACTATAACTAAACATCTGAACATGGTTCTTAAAATCATTTCTATTAAACAGTATTTGGCAAGCGACCATCTATTCAAATGTGCTCTCATTGCACCCTCTAGTGTCTTCAACAAAAGTACTATTTTTTGAGTTAATAATTTTGGATCCAGTTGTGCATGTGTGTGTGGGTGTGTGATAATGTATAAAATTATGCAATCATAAGTAAGTGGCTTTTCCATCATGACCCTAGTTGCCATGGCAGGTGCATCATCTAAAAAGGACTTTCTTTTTGCCCTGATCATATGTGTATGTGTATATGTATATGTATCCTTACTAAGTGTTTTTCTTTTCATTGGATTTCTTTTTTCAATATTTTCCCCCAGCTTTTGAGTCTTTTTTAACTCTCTGTAAAATTATTTTCTACAAATGGCAAATACTATTATATATTCTTCTACATCTTCATTTTTTACACTAAAAATTTTATCTTTGAGGGCTTCAGGGCTAAACCACAAATTTTTAACCAAGCCCTTATTGATGGGTATTTGGATTGTTTCCAGTATATTGTTATTATATAAATGCTACAATAAAGAATATACTAAGATGTGGGTAAAACTGTAGTATTTCCAGAATATCTCACCTGGCTTTAGTATATCTGCATATCAATAGGCATTCAGAGGTGGAAAGAAGTATGGCTTTAGAGCCTTTGCATCATTCCTCAGGGGTGGACAGAAATTCATCTCCATATCAGTGGGTAATTACCTTGGGCAAGGAGGCCTTATCTGTACCTGAGAGGTGAGGGGGAGGGCAGGTTTTACTTCTGCTAAAGCAGGAGAGAGAAGGCCCCAGACTACAGTTTGTAAGCAATAAATGGATTTTAAACTTTATTTCTCCCTTGACTGATTTCAGTTTTTAGAGGTATTTTGCCCCAAGATTTCCTTTCCCCGGACTTACATAAGAAAATGTCCTCTTTGTTACATGAGGCAAATAATTTTTCCCAGGTTGCTTGCTTCTTGACTTTGTTATAGTATTTTTGCCATACAAAATTTTTAAACTCAAAGTTATTAATCTTATGAGTTCTTAGTACTTCTGTGTTCATAGAAAAGCATTTCTTCATACAACTCAATAGCATTGAGTTAAATAGTCCAATTAAAAAATGAGCAAGGGACCTGAATAGACATTTTTCCAAAGACTCAAAGATGGTCAACAGGTCCATGAAAAGGTGCTCATCTGCCACTCATCATCAAGCAAAGGCGAATCAAAACCACAATGAGACATCACCTCACATCTGTTAGAATGACTATCATTAAAGAGATAACAAGTGTAGGTGAGAATGAGGAGAAAAGGAAACTCTTAAACACTGTCAGTGAGAAGGTAAAATGGTGCATCCACTATGGTAAACAGTATGGAGATTCATCAAAAAATTAGAAATTGCACTACCATATGATCCAGCAATCCCACATCCTACTGTATCTCTGAAGGAAATGAAATCACTAACTCAAAGAGATATTTGCACTCCCATTTACTGCAACATTACTGACAATGGCCAAGTTATGGAAACAACCTGTGTCCATCAACACATGGACAAAGACGATGTGATGTATGTATACATACAATGGAATATTGTTCAGCCATAAAAAAGAAGGAAGTCCTGCCATTTGTGACAACATGGATGAGGCTGGAAGGTATTATGCTAAATGAAAAAGCCAGAGAAAGACAAATACTGTATGGTAACACTTAAAGTAGAATCTTTAAAAAAAAAGCCAATTTCATAGAAACAGAGAATAGAAAAGCAGTTGCCGCGGGAGGGAGAGAATGGAGAGATTAGGTCAAAGGGTACAAAGTTTCAGTTTATAAGAATACATTCAAAGGATCTAATATTCAAGCATGGTTATTATAGCTAGTAATTCAGTATCGTATACTTGAAATTGGCTGAGACTAGATCTTAAATATTCTCACCACACATAGTTAACTATGTGAGGTGATGGATGTGTTAATTATCTTGATCTTGGAACTCATTCCACAATGTATATATCAAACCATCACAATGTATGCTTTAATACATACGATTAATTTTATCAAGTATTCCTGAATAGAGCCAGGAGAAAAAGCATTACCTACTCTGACATAATTTTCTTTAAATTCCACATTTTTTCAATAATTTTATAATTCCATTTTTTACATAAATACCTGATCCTTGGAGTTTTATTTTAGTGTAACAAAAGAAATAGGAATGTGAAAAAGATCGCAGTCCAACTCTAATTCTCCTCCCCCACAGTGGTAAGTCAATTGTCTCAGGCCATTTACTGAGGAATTCTCTTTTTCTCATTGATTGGAAATTCAACCATTCTGGGAGATGGACATTTGCATCTAAGTCTGGGTTCTCTACTTTGTTCTGTTGATCTGCCTACATAGGTACCAGTCACAAACTGTTTTATTTAGTGTAGACTTATAATATGTTTTAATATCTGACAGGACCATTCTGATTTATTTATTTGTCTCTACAAACACTATAATCACAGTTTGCCAAAATAATGCTGGTGCTAATATTTTTCTTGGAATAGAGTTAAATTCAAAAGTTAATTTGAGAATAATTGATAGCTAAAAATACTTACTGTCTCCATTCAAGTCCACTTTTATGCCATCAGTAACATTTTAACATTTCTTCACCTTTATATTCCACATTTCTTGTTACAGTTCTAGGTAATCTATTTTTTTGTTACAGTGATGAATGGATGTTTTCTCTCATTATATTTTCTGGTTGTGTATATGTATATAGGAAAGCTATTAATTTTATGTTTGCTTTGTTATATTTGTGCCCTCTCTACTAAAGTGCCTTTTTTAATAGTGGTAGCCTTTTCCAGTTGTTCCTTTCAGTTTTCAGTTGTATCACAGGCAAGTCATAACTGCGATTCCTCCTGTTTAATTTTTATAGTTCATCTTTTTATTCTAATTTCATTGGCTAATAGCTTCAAAAAAAATGCTCAAGTATTGGTGATAGTTACAATTTTGTATTTCTCTTGATATTAATAAGAATGCTTTTAGTGTTCTCAAACATGTAGTCTTCTCACTTAAGACACATGTTTTATCATGTTAAAGTCATCTATTCCAACTTTTATCAGTAATGTACATAGAATATTATTGAATTTCTTCAGCGTTAAACAGTGAGAGCAAAATATTAAAAAGTCACAGAATTTTTTTCAGCATTTATGAAAAATCATAAGACTTTCTTGGCTCTAGTAAAATGGAGAATTTCCTAACACTGGACCGTACTTGCAACTAGAATCCAGCGACTCTTTAAAAGGATAATATATCTGAAGGGGTTCATACCAAAAATGAAATGCTATTATTTTATTTAGGATTTTGCATCAGTATTCCTGACAACTGTTTGCAGCAGTGGGGCCAAAGAGTAAATATCTTAGGTTTTGTGAGCCCTAAATGGATCTTGTTGCCAACTTTTTTTTTTTACAATCCTTTTAAAACAGTAAAAAACATTCTTAGCTGTGTGCTGTACAAGAACAGGCTTGGGCCAGGTTTGCCCTTAGGGCAATAGTTTACCAACTCCTGGTCGATAGTTTTCTTATATTGTGCTGGCTCCATAAAAATAGCTGATGAAATCTTAAATGTCCCCATTCTTTCAAAAAAATATTACTGGAAAGATAACTTAATAAATACTGTGAAAAAGTACCCAAGTAGATGGATTAAGCTCAATCTATAGCTCCTTCAAGAACAGTTATTACCAAGTCCGCTTCATGAAATGTGCTGTAGCTCTGAAGAGTTGGTATCACAGTATCCCTGTGCCCTCCATGAGAAATAAGGCAAAAGCAGACGTCCTGAAGACACAGACAGCTACACCTACCTCCACGCCTCCCAGCTGGGCTAGAGACCCTTCTCGGTAGGTGTTTAGGTACCCGTCCACCAGGGTGGTTAGGTCAGACATCATCTCATCCAGCAGCACCAAGCGAAGGGGTAGCAGGTAGGTGGCTTCCAAAGCCAAAATCCTCAGTAAAGAGGGTGAAAGAGGTCGCGTGAACCACACTTCTGGATTTTCCTGGAGACACCAAAATAATTTTCTCTGAATAGTAAGCAAAACTTTAAAGACAATAACTGTTTATCTAAGTGTTGCTTAACTTAAAACAGTGTTACCGTAATTTTCTTCACTTGTTACCTTCTGCTTTCACACTGTGGCTAGCCTTCTGAGAATACACACACAGACACACTTTATATGTGTATGCAGTGTGCAAGTATATGTGAGGGGAAGAAGATTGGGGGATGGGAGGAGGGGGAGAAGAGATACAGGACTTCTCATTCAAAACTCGAATCAGCAAACTTGATTATATGGCCAAAATCATAGCTAATATGGTCATGAGCCAAGTATACATGTAAAGCTATTCGGAGCTAACAAAATTCTACCTTACTGTAGGAGAAATAATTGGGATGATTTTTGTTCCATTGCCTTAATCCAAATTCCCAACAAAACTCCCCCTTGTTCCAACTTGAAAATTTATTTCAAAGTACTTTTTAATTGATAGCCAACAAATCTGGATTCTGGCTTTTATTCACTTGAGACCACAAGCAAACTGTTCCCATTTGGAACAACTAAGATTTTGGCAATGCTCATATGCTTACATAGCAACTATCATTTTTTCACATAAAATGCTGACAATCACACTCACAAGACCCTTCAAAAAATTAACATCATATGGGACATCTTTTAATACTCACCTGAATCAGTTTTTGTCTCTCCTCCAGAAAGAAGAGATATTTGGGGGCTACTTTAAGATGTCTGATTAAGCTCTCCTGTAAAGTACTGATGCAATTTGGAAGAAAGCCACCTGTTTCTATGGAAAATTGAAGGACATCTGCTACCTGTGGCATTAGAAAAAGACAAACACACCATCTCATCTCAGACATCATCTCATCCAGCAGCACCAAGCGAAGGGGTAGCAGGTAGGTGGCTTCCAAAGCCAAAATCCTCAGTAAAGAGGGTGAAAGAGGTCGTGTGAACCACACTTTCAATAGAATATACATAGAGACAATCTCATGCAGAAGTAGCAGAATATGTATTTAGAGAAATGTCTTTAAATACCATTTTCCCCAAGGACCCACATGATAGACAATACCATCAGAAAAATTAAAGACAATAAAAAACAGAAAAAAATAAAGAAAAAGGATCACCATACTTTAATGTGTCCTTGTCTACTTTATTTTCCACTTCTTTTATTTACTTGCCTTATGGATAGTTACTATTTTTTGGTGCCTTTGGGGAATAGGGCAAGGAAGATAAAATTCAAGAATCATTATTTTTTACATATTAGCAACTGTAGTAAAGTTTTGATAAGGAAAAATAAATAAAATTAAGTATTGAAATAAATAATGGCCCCCCAAAACATCCACGTCCTAATCCCTAAAACCTGTGACCATTATTTTCTATGGTAAAATGGACTTTGCACCTCTGATTAAGTTAACGATCTTGAGACAGAGATCATCTTGAATTATCGGGGTGGGCCCTAAGTGTCATCACATGTGTTCTTATAAGGGAGACAGAGCGAGAAGGTGCTATGGCAGAGGAAGCAGAGATTAGAATGATGCACTCTGGAGATGAAGGGGGCCACGCGCCAGAGGGCCCAGGTGAGGGCCCCCGAGGCAGGGCAGCAGGCTCTCCCCTCACAGCCTCCAGAAGAAAGCGGCCTGATGGCACCGGGACTTGTACCCTGTGAAAATGGTTTCAGACCTTTGACTTCCAGAACAGTAAGACAGTAAATTTACATTATTTTAAGCCACTAAATTTGTGATGATTTGTTACAACAGCAATAGGAAACTAATATACTGTGTTAAAGGAAACAGACTGAAAAATTCTGAATTCCTGCTTCTTGAACTATGGAAATCTGAAAAGGTATGGAAAGATATGCCAATGTCTTTGTTAGACGATATATATGGGGTCTAATCAAGAAGCCTGAGGGCCTCAAGGAAACAATGAGCAATTCTCTTACATTTCAGAGCAAGCACAGAAGCAGTCTCCACATATGAAAGATCATCAAAGAGGGCCCAAAGGAATATGTAAACAAGAGAAGTGGCATAAATTTCATATGGCAGATACATAAGGAGCAAACTTGAACCACATATAATAACATACAATTAAACTTTTAGGAATTCCTGTTCAAAAATAATTGGCTAACTCATTATTTTAATCCCTCTCCAAAGGTTATATATTCAAGATCTCCCTTTCATTGGCTTAAACCTAGAAGACTAGAAGAACCTAGAGAAATAATAATGAAAACTACTGCTTTTGCTGCTCTAACCCAGATCAGCTTTAAAAGCTAGGAATTTCTTATTTTTCTAGGGTCCTTTAGATCAGAGAAAAGTCACCTATCTTCAGGCTATTTGAGAACAGAAGAGACTTTTTGGGCTTATCTAGGACAACCTGCATTCCTAAAATGACAACTAGCCAACTAGACTTCAGTGATGCATATGTGGTAAAGGCAGAGATGTGACTGTTCACCCCATTCTCCATATCCCATGTCAGACTTCTGAATGACCCCCAAATTGAGTGTCTGAATTCTATAGAGTATGGAGCTTGCTTCTCATTTGACAAATACCAGAGCAAAATTGGGGAGGGGGGGAAATCCTAAATATTTTAAAGTAACTTTTCTGCAATTCTTTTACAGTTCACCAGATGTTCTCACATATCATACAAACATCTTACATAAGAAGTGGGCAGGAGTGAGACACGGACAAAAAGACTTTCACTCATCGGATGAGGCCTATTTTCTACAAGATTGAATCCCGTGTTTCCCTGCATGTACCTGTGTGTCAAAGACATTATTCAGCAAAATTCCATACTGATGAGAGAGGCAATCAGAAAGCCAACGACAGTCATGGATAACCTAAGGAATCAGAAGATAAAGACAGAGTGATTAGACGCTGGCTGCTAATCTTACTAGCAGAGGAATCAGCTTACATACTCACCTTCAAAATTCTCTTGTCTTCTAATACCATCTGAAGTCCATTGTTGAATGCACGACTTCCCAGAAGGAAAATGTCAAATAAGTAAACTCGGCTATTTGTGGCCACCTATACCACACAAACAAATTATAGGATGAAAATGAACTAGGGAAGGGAATCTGAAGATCAAGAAAGACACGTGATAAAATATTTCACATCTTCACTTTGAAAGTAAACAATAGGCACCCAATGATCCTCAGGGAAAACAGATTGAAATTGATCTAAAGTAAAAAAACAAAAAAGTATCACTGTGGTTTCCAAAAGGAAACAGATAAGCTGAATTAAGCCATTTGCTTTTTAGAGTCCCAAATTTAATGTTTTATGTCTCACCTGTGACATTCCAGGCATTCCAGGCTTACTTACAGAATAAGTGGCCTGTTATTGTTAATAACATGAAATGCTATTTCTCTGAGTTCTACAATATGCATGATTGTGTTAAGTGTTACATAAAATTATTCACACAGGAAGATACTTCCCATCAGCAGTTTAAAACTGACAACAAATTCACTGGCACAAATTGTAGAATATGGAGCTCTGCTTTGTAGATCAATTTTATACAATTATGAGAATTCTCAATTGTTTCTAACCATAAAAGGCACAAAGGCAGAGTGCAGCTGGATAATCTACTCTGAGAATGAAGTCAAAAAGATCCAAACGGGTCTGAAGAGCAGCCACATGACAGTCTGAGGCCACTTCTGTCATTCCAAGAGCGAACTGTTGACATAGCTACAAATTGGCAGGCCTCCCTGATATCGACTCTCAGATCTTCTGTGTCGTTGGCTAGAATTTCACAAATAAAATAGTCAGTCCCTCTTTAAGTATAAAAATTGATTAGACGCATGATAAAAGTTTGGAAAATAATCTCTATCTCTGCAAGACTAAATTCTGTGTCCGCTAGACTGTAAACTCTGTGAAAGAAGAGAATATGTTGGATTCACCGTGCATCAACTAGAACAGAGCAAGGTATATGGATGGCTGCTGTACGTTTTGTCAGTAACACTACATGCCACACAACTCTCCCCTCCATTTTTCCTGTGCAAAAAATTTATGACTCTAAAAATATACATTCGATTCTATATCCTGCTTTTTCCAGTCGTAAACTTTCATTTTTCTGTATTGCATTCATCATTAATTTTTGGCTGCTGCATAAGATCAAATGTACTATAATGTTTCCTATTGTTAACTACTTAAGTGGTTTCTAGTTTTTCCCCATTATAAATGATGCCAAGATGAACAGGTTCTCATGTAATTTTTTCTTCATATTTTCAACTACTTAGAATATATTCCTAGATGTAAGCCTGGACTGATTGGTTCCCCCAGCTTTATTGGGATGTAATCAAAATATGTAACAATGTGTAGCTTTAAGGTGTACAATGTATGATTTACGTATACACTATGAAATGATTACTCCAAAAAGGGTAGTTAACACATCTATCACCTCATAGTTACCTTTTTTGTGTGTGTATATGGTGAGAACTTTTAAGCTCTATTCTCTTAGCAACTTTCAAGTATACGATATTGTTATCTATAATCATCATGCTGAAATTGACTTCAAGAACTATTTATCTTACAACTGAAAAGTTGTGCCTTTTGACCACCCTCACTCGTTTTCCCTACCCTGGCAAACACCAATCTACTTTCTATGAGTTCAGTTTTTCAAAATTCCACAAATAAGTGAGAGTATATAATATTTGTCTTTCTCGGATTTCACTCAGCATAATGCCATGCAGGTCCATCCATGTTATCACAAATGGCAGGGTTTTCTTCTTTTTTGTGGCTGAATAATGTTCCGTTATATACACATACCATCTTTTCCTTATCCATTCATCCATCCATGGACACTTAGGTCGCTTCCATGCCTTGGTTGCTGTCAGTATTGCTGCAACACTGCTGCATTAGAAATGATACCGAAACGTGCACATGGGAATACAGGTATCTCTTTGAGACCTTGTTTTCATTGCCTTGGGACATATACCCAGAAGTGGAATTGCTGGGTCATGTGGTAATTCTGTTTTTAACCTTTTGAGGAACCTCCATACTGCTTTCCACAGTGGCTGCAACAACTTACATTCCCACCGACAGTTTTTAAGGGTTCCCTTTCCTCCAGATCCTCGCCAGCACTTGTTCTCTCTTACCTTTTTGGTAATAGCCATCCTGACAGATGTGAGGTGGTATCTCATTGTGGTTTTGATTTGCATTTCCCTCATGATTAGGGATGTTGAACAGCTTTTAACATTTTTTATGTCTTTGGAAAAATATCCATTCATTTTTAAATTGGATTACTTGTTTTTTGGCTTTTGAGTTATGAGTTCCTTATATACTTTGGATATTAACCCCTAATCATATATGTGGTTCGCATTCCATAAGTTGCCTTTTCATTTTGTTAATCCTTTCTTTTGCTTTGCAGAAGCTTTTTACTTTGAGGGAGTCCCATTTGTTTATTTTTGCTTTTGTTGCTTGTGGAGGTTTGTTTTAAGTAATTTGCATTTGTGCTTCTAACTCAAACCTAGTCATTTAAAAGCTCAGGTTAACCTAGAAAGTTCATGGAACAAGAGAAAGGTGACCTAATCCTTGAGCATAACCAGGCTTGATACCTCCATTCCTTTCCCTTCAAGAAGGTGAACATTCCAGAAAGAGTAGTTCAAGAGGGCAGATTGCCAATCCTAATAATAATATTCTCAGTAGGTGGAGGCAGGTCCAGATTCAAAGGATAGAAGACATTGGTTGGGGCTTCAGCCTGCCTTCTGGGCTCCCCCTTTAAATACTGATTCTGGTGAGTTTGAGTCAAAGGTGGCTACTCATCCTTAGTTCTTTAAGGCTCACTAGAAATGTCTTTCGCTATGATGAAGCCCCACACCTGAATTCTCTCAGGTCCAGGAAAATAAAAATGACGTGGCAGAAACCTGCTGTGGAAAGCTACTAGCCAGAAGGAAAGATAAGAAACTCTTGGTGTATCTGCGGTAAGAGAACACACGAGGGAAGACCTCAGGCAGAGCCTGTGAGACAGCAATGATGCTTATAAAACCCTAACCTATTAAGGGACAAAAGTTCTTCCCTTTAGAAAAGAATAAACTGAGTAGTAGAGGAGTAAAATATATTCCAAATAAGTTATAGGACAGTGACATATAGAAAACAATTACAACAATTTAACAGCAAATCTACAATTATTTCAAAATAAAAAGTTTTTAAAAATCCGTCTTTTACCTGAAGCCAACATAGTTTTCCATGTCGACACACATTTGCACCTTCTGCTGCCACACTCAGGACACTCTGCTTCTTGATGTGGAGCATCTGGTGAGAAAAGGAAGAAAAAAATCTCCAAGGTGTAAATGTTGCAGATATGACATCATGAATGGCACAGGTAAAATGGCTAGCAATAAATAAAGTGCATTACATATTTTAAACTTGTAATATTTGACTAATTCAAAACACAAGTCTGTTTCACACACACACACACCACAAATCACACTGAATACTTCTATCCTTTTTTTCTTTTACTTTTCTCAAAATTATTCCACAACTGGAAATTAAATCATTCGTATCTCAAATGCTAATAAGGTTTGAAAACTCAGATACCTTTTGTTACCACTGATGCTAGAGTGAAAGACTTCAAGTCTTTGTGACCAGAGTCCTCATGCAAATGACAGCACCCCAATACAGGGCAATTTACTGAACCTGAAGGAACTCAGAGCAGCTGAGACTCACAGTATCTACTGTAGAGAATGAAAGACAAAGACACAACAGGTCCCTTAAAATCTTGGATTCATTAAATTATTCAAAACTGAAATAGTATCCCTTGTCCTTTGGTTATCTAAAATCTTATCCCGTTTCAAAACATACCATTCTAAGATCAATAATCCATTAAAATATCTACATGATACAAGATCCTCCTCATTTTACGTTGGTAAACTACTCAAGAATAGAAGGGCATGGTGATTTACACTACCACAATATTTTCCTTTTGAGAGCATAAAGTATTCCCAGGTAGGTGGAGGCAGGTCCTGATTCAAAGGATAGAAGACATTGGTTGGGGTTCAGCCTGCCTTCTGGCTCCCCTTTAAATACTGATGCTGGTGAGTTTGAGTATTCTACATTCTGAGTATCTTTCATCAAGGATGAAAAAAGGGGACTGAATTTCCGTTCCATCCTCAATGAACAAGAAGGCTGCAGAACTCAGGGGAAAAAAGCTATATTTTCCTATTGATAAGAATTTTCAACTACTTCAAATTTTCAGAGCAAAAGTTCTTATCTCGTGTTTTTGTTGTGGTCACTAACCCCTTTAAAGAATCTATTGCTATATAATGAATTATTATAATTCAATTTTAAAATGGGCAAAGGAATAGACATTTCTTTGAAGAAGATATACAAATGGTCAACAAGCACATGAAAAGATGCTCAACATTATTAGCCATCAGAGAAATGAAAATCAAAAGCACAATGATTTATTACTTTATACCACTAGGAGGCCATAACCAAAATGACAGATAACAACAAGTATTGGTAAGCATGTGAAGAAATTGGAACCCTCATATTCTGCTGGCGGGAATGTAAAATGGTGCAGCAGCTAATAAAACAGTATGGCTAATCCTCAAATTAGTAAAACAGTCTGGCTGATCCTCAGACTTTTAAACAGCGTTACTATATGACTGGCGATTCCACTCCTAGGTATCTATCCAAAAGAAATGAAAACATATGTCCCCACAAAACCTTGTACATGAATGTACATAGCAGCATTATTCATAATAGCCAAAAAGTAGAAGTGACTCAAATATCCATCAAATGGTGAAAAGATAAATGAAATGTGGTATATCCATACAAAGGCATATTATTTGGCAATAAAAAATAAGTGAACTACTGATCCATGCTATAAGGTAGATGAACCTTGAAAATGTTCTGCTAAGCAAAAGAAGCCAGTCATAAATGACCAGATATTGTATAATCCTATTTACATGAAATGCCATTAAGAGGCAAATCCATAGAGGCAGGAAAGATTAGTGGTTGCCAGGGGCTGGAGGTACTGGGGAGGAATTAGGAGTGACAGCTAAGGAGATGAGGTACTTTTTGGGGGTATTGAAAATGTTCTGAAATTTATTGTGGCAATGGATATGCAACTCTGAATATGCTAAAAGCCAGTGAACTATACATTTTAAATTGGTAAATTTTATGGCACATGAATTACGTCTCAATCAAGTTGTTAAAAAAAAGAATCAGTTGAAGCTAACTTTCCCTTTAAAAATGTACCCATGCCCACATGAGCACAAGCTTGCATCTAAACAGAAAGTTTAATGACCCCCCTGAAATCCACCTGTGAAGTGTATATTAGGCTGAAAAATCAGTTTCTGCCACATCTCAAATTAACACATGATTATAGGGAAATTGCCTAAATAGAGTATCTAGGATGGTGTTTTTAAAATGTAAGTTTAAAAATTCCCAACTCTCCTCTAAAACTGACAATGGCTTTCCAGCTCAATAAAGTTCAAATTTAAAATCCTTACAATGTCATCCCTACTTGCTCTGCCTCCTGCCCTCATCCACTTCCTATTATCCTTCCTCATTACGGTCCACCACACTGACCTCCCTGCTGTTCCTCCACACAAGTCAAGTGTGCTTCAGCCTCAGGGCCTTTGAACATGCTAATTATGCCTTCTTTAAGTTCTTTACCTCGACACCCACATGGCTAGACCTTTACCTCTTTCAGGTCTCTTTTTCCAATGTCACCTCTTCACCGAGATTTTCTCTGTCCACCTGGGACAGATAAAATAGGAACTCCTGGTCACTCTAAGTACCATAACACACTTTTTTTTCCTTCATATCACATATCACCAGCTGATATACAATTATTCATTTTTTTGCATTAAAATGTAAGATCCTTGAGGGCTGGATCTTTGTCTTGATCATTGTTTTACACCAGATCTCAGAACAATGCTTGGCATATAGTAGGTATTCAAATATTTTGTTGAATTATTAGGAAAAATATCAATGATGTTATAATAGGAGAAACCTGTGAGACACAGACATATACAGACAATACTGGGAGTGATTGAGTGCAACACTTACTGCAGCACCGAACTTCTGCTGGAACTGATCAATGACTATGTATGTCACTTCTTCTTCCTCTACAGGAGAATGATGGGATTAGATATATTTATATTCCTTGGCAATAGCATAATTCTCTGACTAATTTTAGCCATATTCATAAACTCCTACTCTATTGCAACTTAAACGGCTAATGTTACTTCATTATCAACTGCGCCAGCCAATTATACAGCAAATACTATGAGCCTCCTGTTTGTGAATTGAGAATAAACCCTACCAATGATAGTCTTATGAATTGGACTATTTACTTATTCCCTGTGAGAATCCAGTAATGTTCCCCTCATCATGGGTTTATGTTTTTGAATACTTCAAGACATTCATGTTCATAATCAAAAATGACAATTTAAAATAAATCAACCTGGTGATGGGCCACTGCCCATGCTTTTGGAATTCTCTGAATCCTGAAAGGTTTTTTTTAAATTATGTAATTTAAAACATCAGAGGTATAACATAACACATAGTTCCTCTTCATCTCCCAACCTCTAAAACTTTGGAGTGGCACAGAACACAGGCCATGTACCTCTTTCTTTTTTCCACCCATACTCCTCTCTTGTGATCTCATCTAGCCTCAAGGTTTTAATTATCATCTATAAGCTAACTCTTGAATTTATTTACATCTCCATCTCAGACCTTTCTCCTCAACAACTCTAAGCTTATATTCAAACCTAGTTCGACCAAAGGCTCCTAATCATCTCCCAGAACCTTTTCCACCCATGGTCTTTCTCATCTCAGTTTAATAGTAACCATACTTCAGGCTGCTCAGGCCCAAGTCCCTAAAATCATCCTTGTATCCTCTCTTTCTCTAATACCTACATCTAATGTTAGTTCAACATGTGGTTCCACCTCAGCGTATATCCTGAATTCCACCACTTCTTACCAACCACACTGCTACCATTAGGGTCCAAGACCCATACCCACTCAAACGAAAATTACTTCAATAGCCTCATTCATGCTTTTAGCCTTGCTCACCTTTCAGGATATACACAGCATCAGAGTGACTTTGTTAAAACAGAAGTCAGATCATGTTACTCGTGTGCTTAAAACTCTCCAATGGGAAATGGAAGTTAAAAAAAATACTATTTATAATAGTAAAAAACATTAAATACTTAAGGATAAATATGGTAAAAGATGTGTTAGACAAATACCTTGAGAACTATAAAACACTGGTGAAATTAAAGATAAAAATAAATGAAGAGATACTGGCTTAATAGATTGGAATACTCAATATCATTAAAATGCCAATGTCCCCCAAACCGACCTATGGATTCAATGCAATCCCAGTAAAAATTCCAGTGATTTTTTTTTTGGTAGATACAGATAAGCTGATTCTAAAATTCATAGGGAAACGCAAAGAACATAAAAACAGTCAAAACAACTTTAGAAAATAACAAAATTGGAAAAGAAAACTATACAACCTGATTTCAAGATCTATACTAATTTAACAGTAAACAGTCTAGTATTGGTGTAAAAACAGAAAAAAATAGATCAATGTAATAGAATACAGTGTCTGGAAATAAACATACACGTAAGTGGACAACTGATTTTCTAAAATTTCTTATTGAAGTATTGTTGACATACAATCTTATATTGGTTTCAAATATACAACACAATGGTTCAACAGTTCCCCATATTATTAAATCCACACTGCCCCCTACTAGTGGGGTTACTATCTGTCAACATAGGTAGATGTTATAGAATCACTGGCTATATTCTCCATGCTGTACTACTGTCCCCATGACCAGCTTATATTATGATTGAGATTTCTGTGCCCTTTTATCCTCCTCACACCTTCTCACCCATCCATCCCAACACCTCCCCCATGGTAACCACTAGTCACTTCTCAGTGTCTATGGGTCTATTGCTGTTTTGTTCCTTCTGTTTTGCTTTGTTTTTATATCCCACAAATAAGTGAAATCGCATGGTATTTGTTTTTCTCCACTTGGCTTATTGAACTGAGCATAATATCCTCTAGATCCATCCATGTTGTTGCAAATGGCAGGATTTCTTTTTTGATGGCTGAATAATATTTCATTGTGTACACGTACCACATCTTCTTTATCCATTCATCTATTGATGGACACTTCCATATGGCTGATTCCATTTCTTGGCTATTTCAAATAACATGGCAATAAACAGGGGCGCATATCTTTTTGAATCAGGAATTTTGTTTTCTTCAGCTAAATTCCTAGAACTGCAATTACTGGGTTGAATGGCATATCTATTTCTAGATTTTTTAGGAATCTCCATACTTATTTCCATAGAAGTTATACCAATTTATATTTCCACCAACAGTATAGGAGGGTTCCCATTTCTCCACATCTTTTCCAACACTTGTTATTTCTTGTGTTTTGGACAGTGGCCATTCTAACTGGTATGAGGTGATATCTCATTGTGCTTTTGATTTGCATTTCCCTGATTATTAGCAATGTGGAGTGCCTTTTCATGTACCTGTTGGCTATCTGGTTTTCTTCTTTGGAGAAATGTCTGTTCAGATCCTCTGCCCATTTTTAATTGGGTTATTTGCTTTTTTTAGTATTGAATTCCATGAGTTCTTTATATATTTTGGATGTTAACCCCTTATCAGATAAATCATTTGGGAATATATTCTCCCATACTGTAGGTTGCTTTTTTGTTCTACTGATGGTGTCCTTTGCTGTACAGAATCTTTTTAGTTTGATGTAGTCCCATTTGTTCATTTTTTATTTTGTTTCCCTTGCCTAAGGAGATGTGTCCAGGAAAAAATTGCTCATACTTATGTTTAAGAGATTTTTGCCTATGTTTTCTTCTAAGAGTTTTATGGTTTCATGACTTACATTCAGGTATTTAATCCATTTTGAGTTTACTTTTATGTATGAAGTTAGACAATAATCCAGTTTCATTCTCTTGCATGTAGCTGTCCAGTTTTCCCAACACTAGTTATTGAAGGGGCTGTCTTTTCCCCATTGTATAATCATAGCTCCTTTATTGTATATTAATTGACCATATATGTGTGGTTTTATATCTGGGCTCTCTATTCTGTTCCACTGATATATGGGTCTGTTCTTGTGCCAGTACCAAATTGTTTTGATTACTGTAGCTTTGTAGTAGAGCATGAAGTCAGGGAGTGTAATCCCCCCAGATTTATTCTTTCTCAGAATTGCTTTGGCTATTTGGGGTCTTTTGTGGTTCCATATGAGTTTTAGAACTATTTGTTCTAGTTCATTGAAAAATGCTGTTGGTAATTTGATAGGGATTGCACTGAATCTGTAAATTGCTTTGGGCAAGATGCCATTTTGACAATATTCATTGTTCCTATCCATGAGCACAGGATAGATTTCCATTTAGTGGTGTATTCTTTAATTTCTCTCATGAGTGTCTTACAGTTTTCAAAGTACAGGTCTTTCACCTCCTTGGTTAGGTTTATTCCTAGGTATTTAATCTTTTTGATGTGATTTTAAATGGAATTTTTTTCCTGATTTCTCTTTTTGCTATTTTGCTGTTAGTATATAGGAATGCAACAGATCTCTATGTATTAATTTTAAATCCTGCAACTTTGCTGAACCCAGTTATTAGTTCTAATAGTTTTTTTGTGGATTCTTTAGGATTTTCTATGTATAATGTTGTGTCATCTGCAAATAGTGACAGTTTAACTTCTTCCTTACCAATCTGGATGCCTTTTACCTCTTTGTCTTGTCTGATTGCTGTGGCTAGGACATCAAGTACTATGTTGAGTAAGATTGGTGAGAGTGGACAACCTGGTCTTATACCTGATCTTAGAGGAAAAGCTTTCAGATTTTTGCCATTAAGTATTATGTTAGCTGTGGGTTTGTCACATATGGCCTTTATTATGTTGAGGTATGTACCCTCTATATCCATTTTGTTGAGAGTCTTTAATCATAAATGGATGTTTGATTTTGTAAAATGATTTTACAGCATCTACTGAGATGATCATGTGGTTTTTATCCTTCTTTTTGTTAATGTAGTGTATGATACTGATTGATTTACAAATATTATACCATCCCTGCATCCCTGGAATAAATCCCACTTGGTTGTGATGGATGATCCTTCAATGTATTTTTGAATTTGGTTTGCTAATATTTTGTTGAGTATTTTTGCCTCTATGTTCATCAGAGATATTGGTCTATAATTTTCTTTTTTTTTTTTTTGTAGTGTCTTTGCCCAGTTTTGGCATTAGAGTGGTGCTGGCCTCACAGAAATAGTTCAGAAGTATTCCCTCCTCTTCTACTTTTTGGAATATGTTAAGAAGGAGAGTATTAGCTCTTTTTTAAATGCTTGGAAGAATTCAGCTGTGAAGCCATCTGGTCCTGGATTTTGTTTGTTGGGAGTTTTTTTTTTTTATTACCAATTCAATTTCACTTCTGGTAATTGCTCTGTTCAGATTTTCTGCTTCTGCTTGGGTCAGTCTTGGAAGGTTGTATTTTTCTACAAAGTTGTCCATTTCTTCTAGGTTGCCCAATTTATTGGCATGTAGTTTTTCATAGTATTCTCTAATAATTCTTTGCATTTCTGTGGTATCTGTTATGACTATTCCTTCTTCATTTCTGACTTTGTGTACTCTCTTTTTCTTGACAAGTCTGGCTAGGGTGTTATCTATTTTGTCCATTTTTTCAAAGTACCAGCTCTTGGCTTCATTGACTTTTTTTTCTGTTGTTTCATTATTCTCTATTTTTTATTTACTTACTTCTGCTCTGATCTTTATTATGTCCCTATTTCTAATAACTTTGGGTTTCATTTGTTGTTCTTTTTCTAGTTTCTTTAATTGTGATTTTAGACTGTTTATTTGGGATTGTTCTTGTTTCTTCAAGTAGGCTTGTATTGCTATGTACTCCCTCTTAGCATTGCTTTTATAGCATCCCACAAATTTTGGACCATTGAATTTTTGTTTTCATTGGTCTCCATATATTGCTTGATTTCTCTTTTAATTTGTTCATTGATCCATTGATTATTTAGAAGCCTGTTGTTTAGCCTCCATGTGTTTGTAGGCTTGTTTGCTTTCCTTGTGTAATTTATTTCTAGTTTCATACCATTGAGGTCTGAGAAGCTGCTTGATACAATTTCAATCTTTTTTAATTTATTGAGGCTCTTTTTGTGGCTTAGTATGTGATCTATTCTAGAGAATGTCCCATGTACACTTGAGAAAAATATGTAACCTGATGCTTTTGGGTGGAATGTTCTGTAGACATATGTTAAGTCCATCTGATCTAATGTATTGTTCAGTGCCTCTGTTTCCTTATTTATTTTCTGTCTGGTTGATCTGTCTTTTGACGTGAGTAGTATGTTAAAGTACCCTAAAATGAAGGTGTTGCAATCTATTTCCCCCTTTAATTCTGTTTATGGACAACTGATTTTTGACAAAGGTGCAAAACTAATTGAATGGAGAAGATACAATCTTTTCAATGAAGGGTGCTGGAACAATTGGATATTAATTTAGTTAACTCACAATTTTAACTCAAATAACTAAAAATTGATCATAGACCTAAATATAAAACCTAAAACCATGAAACACCTAGAAGAACACACAGGAGAAAATCTTTGTTGACACTGAGTTAGGAAAAAATTTCTCAGCTATGGAATCAAAAGCATAATCCATAAAAGAGAAAAAAAGAATAAATTATCCTTCATCAAAATTAAACATGTCCTCTCTTCAAGAGACATTTTAAGAGAATGAAAAAACAAACCACAGACTGGGAGAAAATATTTGCAAAGCACGTATCTGAGAAAAGACTTGTATCCAGACTGCTTTAAGAACTCCCAATACTGACTAATAAGAAAATCTAATAAGAAAATGAACAAAACACATCAAACAGACATTTCACAGATAGCAAAATAGATCTGAAAAGATCCTTGACATTCTAGCCAATAGGAATATGATACAGCCAAAAAAATCTTCCAAATGCTTCTCTTCTCACTTCAGGGTGAGAAACTGAGAAACTGAAGTCCTTTCAATGATCTACAATTTATGATCCACCCACCTCACTTCATCTCCTATTACTTCTCTCCTTGCTCCAGCTACATTGATCTTGCTGTTCCTTCAAGATCCTGGCATGTTCCTACCTCAGGGCCTCTATGTCTTGTTTTTTTGTTTTTTCCTGCTTTTTGCCAAAAAAACATTATTACCAGATACCCATATATCTCGATCCCTCACCT
This sequence comes from Phataginus tricuspis, assembly GCA_029783875.1. NCBI lineage: Eukaryota > Metazoa > Chordata > Mammalia > Pholidota > Manidae > Phataginus > Phataginus tricuspis. Next base: position 15,977,471 of record JAQQAC010003584.1, on the reverse strand, counting down.
CTTTCACGCCTTTCCTCAAATGTCACCATGTCAGCAAGGCCTGTCCTGGATACCCTAAAATTGTAAAACTACCCTTTCCACACACTTCTTTCTTCTTTTTTTTTTTTCTCCTTAGCATTTTAAAAAATTTTATTTTGGTATCATTAATACACAATTACATGAGCAACATTGTGGTTACTAAATTCCCCCCATTATCAAGTCCCCACCACATACCCCATTACAGTCATTGTCCATCAGTGTAGTAAGATGCTATAGAGTCACTACTTGTCTTCTCTGTGCTGTACTGCCTTCCCCATGTCCCCCCGCTTCATTATACATGCTAATTGTAATGCCATTATTCCCCTTTTCCCTTCCTTCCCACCCCCCCCCACCCCACCCAGTCCCTTTCCCTTTGGCAACTGTTAGTCCATTCTTGGGTTCTGTGACTCTGCTGCTGTTTTGTTCCTTCAGTTTTTGCTTTGTTCTTATGCTCCAGAGATGAGTGAAATCATTTGGTACTTGTCTTTCTCTGCCTGGCTTATTTCACTGAGCATAATACCCTCTAACTCCATCCATGTTGTTGCAAATGGTAGGATTTGTTTTCTTCTTATGGCTGAATAATATTCCACTGTGTACATGTACCACATCCTCTTTTTTTTTTTTTAAACTTAAAAAATTTATTGGATAATTTATAGATATATCCATAATTAAAAGCAAACATGCTTAGTATTTTCCATGTCTTTCTTCCAAAGCCAGACTACATGACAGAACAATTAAATTACATATCTGGGGGTGGGTCATAGGCATCAGTAGCCTTTTAAAGTTCTCCAGGTAATTCTACTGTGATTCCAATATGCACGCAAGTTTGAAAACTACTGGATTAGTGGCTTTGTATTCCCTCCATATTGTCTCAGCCACTTCAGCCTATGGTTCTGAATCTTGGGTGCACATTGGATTACCTGACATGCCTCTAAATGATACTGATGCTCAGGGCCCCACTCTGGGTAAGGCCTGGTTATTTCTTTCTTTTTTTTTTTTTTTTTTACAATTTATTTTATTTTAGTATCATTAACCTACAATTACATGAGCAATATTGTGATGATTAAACTACCCCCTTCATCAGGTCCTCCCCACCAACCCTATTACAGTCACTGTCCATCAGTGTAGTGAGATGAGAATCACTACTTGTCTTCTCTGAGCTGTACAGTCCCCCCCCGGTGCCCCCCCATCATATGTTTTTTTTTTTTTTTTTTTTTTTTTTTTTTTTTCCCTCCCTTCCCACCCATCTCCCCAGTCCCTTTCCCTTTGGTAACTGTTAGTCCATTCGTGGGTTCTGTGAGTCTGCTGCTGTTTTGTTCCTTCATTTTTTTTTTTTCTTTGTTCTTATACTCCACATATGAGTGAGATCATTTGGTACTAGTCTTTTTCGGCCTGGCTTATTTCACTGAGCATAATACCCTCCAGCTCCATCCATGTTGTTGCAAATGGTAGGATTTGTTTTTTTCTTATTGCTGCGTAATATTCCATTGTGTATATGTACCACATCTTCTTTATCCATTCATCTACTGATGAACACTTAGGTTGCTTCCATTTCTTGGCTATTGTAAATAGTGCTGCGATAAACATAGGGGTGCATATGTCTTTTTCAAACTGGGCTCCTGCATTCTTAGGATAAATTCCTAGGAGTGGAATTCCTTGGTCAAATGGTATTTCTATTTTGAGTTTTTTGAGTAACCTCCATACTGCTTTTCACAATGGTTGAACTAGTTTACATTCCCACCAGCAGTGTAGGAGGTTCCCCTTTCTCCACATCCTTGCCAGCATTTGTTGTTTCTATTCTTTGCTATGTTGGCCATTCTAACTGGTGTGAGGTGATATCTCATTGTGGTTTTATTTACATTTCTCTGATAATTAACGATGTGCAGCATCTTTTCATGCGCCTGTTGGCCATCTGAATTTCTTCTTTGGAGAAGTGTCTGTTCATATCCTCCGCCCATTTTTTAATAGGGTTATTTGCTTTTTGGGTGTTGAGGCGTGTGAATTCTTTATATATTTTTGGATGTTAACCCCTTGTCAGATATGTCATTTACAAATATATTCTCCCATACTGTAGGATGCCTTTTTATTCTGCTGATGGTGTCCTTTGCTGTATAGTTCTCCTCAGCATTTTGCACTAGCATACTATATATTTTATTCACTTATCTTATTTAATGTCTGTCTTCTTCACCAAAGCTCAATGAGGGTAGGGACACCACACTTCAGTTTTCCCAATGTCTGGTATATAGTGTGCCCTCAAATAGTAAATAAATGAATTATGAAATTTTATCTTAATTCAGAGCTTAGAAGCAATGGCCTAGCTGAGTATTCCATATAGAACCTTAACTGGGGGATATGCCAACTCTAAAGAGCTCTGGGCCACAATAAGAAAGTCTAGAACATCAGTCCTGGTACTCACCTGATGGGCTGTACTTGAGGTCATTCAGCAGAGAGGTGGTTGATAACTCAGGGGCAGGAGAAGGAGGTTCACATACATTTAGATTTTCATTTTTCATTCCATCCATCCTGGTGCTTTCTGCATTTAGACTATGCTTGCAAAAAACAACACTCGGGTGAACTTATTCTTTGTTGCTGATGCCAAACACAGATTTTGCCACAAACCAATGGTAGGGACTCTGGACCTCCCTTTCATAGAGGGGCCATTCATCCACTGCTAACATTGATTTGAAGATACCATCTAAAGATGGAAGAGAACATCCATCTATTTCTTCTCATTTCTAGCACCTAAGGCCATTTTAGGATTATGCAGCCAATGAATTAGTTAAGGCTTTCTACCCTATTGTGTACATTTGGGTAAAATCATAATTAAGAAAGTCATTCCTTCATACCTAACAGAAGATGTCTTTTCTGTCACTGCACCTTGTTTCACTTCTTCCAGTAGTTCCACTGTAAAATAACCAAATGGTTTCCAACAGAGCTTCCAATTGGAAAGCAATTAACCATTCCCCTGCCTCCCTCCACCTTCATGCAGTTTGATTATGTACCACAAGCAGTAATTGGAAATTAAACGTTAGTCAATTGAGGCCTTCAATGACCAGCAAGAAATAGAGCAGAAAAGACTATGCAAAATACTGAAGCTCCTGTATCTTCGTAGCTTCCTTGGTCTTTGAGAGGGATTAGGAAACTCTCTACATGTTCCCTTTACCATTTTTGTTCCAGGACACCTTTGTGGTTATGCAGATTGATTTTAAAGATATCTTTTTTCCTATTCATTCCCATCCTAATGCATCTTCCCTCAAACTATGCACTGTTCAGAGGTTTTCCTTTCATATTATTCATAAATCTGTCCCTTTCACTCTCCTGGGCTGGTGCTTTCATAGTTAGTGAAATGAAAAGCAGTAAAAGGTAGGCTGGAAATTACAAAAGAAACATGAGAGAAACATTCTTCAGAGATTCTGAAACCATTTAATTTTAACTTAATGGTGCAGAGAATATAGGGAAATACTGTATGTCACTGACTCTAAGATGCACAGTTTAAACAGTTCTGAAATCGGATATGATTTACAGTAAGTGCACAGGATAGTTTAATTGGCAACTTTTTTTTTCTTTCTTAGGGTAGAAAAAGTAATAGTGTACTTTGTAATTAATGGCATTTCTGATGCTTTTAAATATACTCAGGTACTTTTCCGGGAAAAGGCCTCTTGGGGCCACTGTTGCGAATGTCTTTTTCCCCTGCACTAGCTAAAAGCGTTGAATCTGGTGCAGAAAAAGTGAAATTCTGACTGACTAGTCAATTATTGTCCTTCATCTTGATAATTCTTAGTCAAGGTGCCTTTCAAGGAGACCCCTCCATGGCTTACTGAGCCACAGGGCAAAGAAGAAGGCCATCCTCTGAGCTTAAAAATTATGAACAAAGGTCAAATTGTGAGAAAAAAATTAGGAGATGAAACCTGTGTGTACAGATCACAGAACTGGTCAGTAGGTCAGCCTTCTCCTGAGTTAGAGGGATGGCAGAGCTGATACCTCTGCTTCCCTTTGCCCACATCCACGGCTTAGCTGTGCTCTAGTCCCGAGTTCTGTTCCACTGCAAAGGATCATTGTTCAAACACAATGAAAAATCCTACCGCTGCTACTACCATCACTGCCCTTAAAAAAAGCTGTTCAAGGGACAAATGTTTATAGCAGCAGACCAGTGAGAAAAGACAGTTAGACAGCTGGCTGGACTTGTATGTCCTGGAGTGGGTCTGGATCGGCAGTCAGTAACTTGGTGAGATTTTCATCTCTCCCTAAATTCTACCTCTCGCCCAAACAAAGTAATCTTTCAAGCAGCAGCAATCTCTCATTTACAGGATTCCTTTCCTCTCTTCATATGTGCCCCAGTGGCAAGAAATGCACAGATTTCTTAACCCCTCTACTCTGCGCTGATCTTTACTCCTCCATGAAGGGCTTCTGATTTTGGGTTCTTGAAATCAACAACAGTTCTTGCTCTCAACCTTTTTTCTTATCCCACCTGGTTTGTCTGAAGCTCACTGACCAGACGGCCTTCTATATTGTCTCTTTTAGGCAAATAATTGTACCTACTCTTGCTAACTCACTTTAGCTGGCAGAAATCAAGAACGAGGCTGTTCCCCACAATTCCAAAATCCAAAAAGCTCTGAAAACCGAAATTTTTTTGTGTAAGTCTTTTGGCAGCAAAAATCTGAACTGACGTACTATTTATAGTCCTATCTTATTCCACTTAGTATGATTATCCACCCATTTCTCTGTAGAAATGTGATGTCAGGTTGCTGCCCAGACTTGCCTGAGGTGTTATGTAACACAAACGGTATATCCCTGTGTTACGCTTTCCCAAAATCCAAAACAATTCTGAATTCTGGAACATTTGGCCACAGGTTTTAGATAAGGGACTATGGGTGCACTGGGAACCTGCAGTGTTAAACTCACTCACTGAGGAAGACAATTCCTGATTCCTGAGCGCCAGCAGTCCTCACATTGGGAAACCAAGATGGCTGAAATTCTTTAAGCCTATTCTTCTCACAGTACCCACCAAATTGTAAGATAAGGGTTAATTCTCAAATACCAACTTTAAGCATTCATCAGTGCAATATTAAAGGCGAGGTAACATCTCTCCTTTTTTTCTTTTTTTTTTCCGAATATTGTAATGAGGCAGAGCTGAGAACTACCACACATCCCAACACGAGCATTCAGGGAACATGAAACACTCACCGTTCACAATCTCATGCCCAAAAAACATCTTCACTCCTGGGACACTTCGACCAGTCTCCACATTCTTCACTGTTATAGAAAACAATTCATATGGTTAATAAAAAATAATATTCCATTAAACTGTAAGAAAATATGATGCCTCTCAAAAGTGCCCAAATCTGAGTTTTATTAAAATCCCCAAATTATTTTCCCCAAGGAATGAAGAGTTGATAATAAATTACAAAGTTGTAACCTTGAAACAAGTAGTATAAAGAAAAGAGGGAACCCCAGAGTGGTCCAAGAGAAACTAAAAGGGCAATAGTAGACATTGAATTTAAACCTCTCCCAAGAATATCCTAAGCCCTTTAGGGCTAAGGACTATCTGTTTATTATATTTTTATTGATTTTTTTTTTTTTTTTTTACTCCACCTAACTCCAGAGAAAATTTTAAGGCAGCTGACTACCTCCAGAGTCCACACCCTGTTCCATGTCATGCTATGTGCTTGAAAATATTAACTGTTTGGACAACAATCCAACTACTGGCCCAAATACAGGGCTCTTCAGTGGGCAGGTAAGGGAGTTAGAAGGTTAGATGTCATATCTACAGGATGCTGTCACTTTTCTAGATGGAAGCGCTCACACCATCTATTTAGATGTGGGAATGGTAGGTTTTTTTTTTTCCATATCTCTCAGAAATCCCAAATAATTGAGTTTTACCCTCAGTATTCCACTGAATATATTTTTACAGAGGTCAAAGAACACAACTGCCTCTTTGTCAAATCCAAAAAAAGCTTACAGTTCTATCATATTGGCTTCCATGCATCCTTTGATAATACAGTTGTCTTCCTCCTTTCTTCTTTGGCTTATAGGAGTCTCTACATGTTTTGTTCTTTTCCTACAAATTACCTAGAGCTACTCAACTGAGCATCCACCCATCAGACACCTTGCAAATTATTTGCCTACATTTAATTCTCCAGTAACATAAAGAGATAGGCATTTCATTATCTCCATTATGAGAAAATCTGAGCCTCAGAAAGGTTGAAAACTCGCTCAAGGTCACATTACTAGTAAAAGACTGTCAGGATTGAAACCCACGTCTCAGGGATTTTAATACACATCTCCAAAGCAGTGTTACACTGCCTCCCTGGTTTGCTCCTTCCAGTCTCCTTAGCTGTTCTACCACCTCTGCCTGCCCCTTACACAGATAGTCCCCAGGGTTAGGTTCTTCATTCTTTTTCCTTCTTGAATGATCACATCCACTTCCTAGTTGTCCTGACATCCATTATTCTCCAGTATGGATTATTTCTCTGAGCTCCACTTACATTTCCAACTGACAAATAGCTGACTTACTATAAGATTTTCAAAGCAAAATCACTATCTTCTCCCAGTAATTAACAGACTTGCTCCTCTGTGCATTTCTATCAATTAACAACAGCACTATTCACCTAATCCTCTGAGTCATAAATGTAGGAGTCATTTTTCCATTGCTCTTTGATTGTCCAATTGATTACTAGGTTACTTATCCCATCGCCTAAACATTTCTGGAGTCTGTCTTCTCTACTCCATTCCTTGTCGAACCTTAGCTCTGACCCCCATCATTTTCCCTTTATTGGGCAGTTTGATTGTCTGAATAGTTCCCTGTCTATTCTCCTTGCTTCTAGCTTCTATTTCAATCCCTCCTTCACACTGCTGTTATAGTGATGTCACTGTATGCTTTGTGCAGATAGTACATAAAATTAGTGAACGAATGTAAAGAAATACGGTCAACCTCTTTAGGAATATTTATAAACATGTCAAAATGTAATACCACTTTTTGCCTATAAAATTAGCAAAACTTAAGGAAAGATACATATCAGCATCTTTTAAAAATCCAGTGCTAGATTATTCACTGCAACTCACTCACACATGACTAGTAACAAAAAGGCACAACCCTACTGAAAAGCTATTTGAAAACAGACATCAAGAAAATTTTAAATGTGTATAACTTTCATCCAGTAATTTCACATCTAAGAACTATCCCTAAGAAAATAATTATCAAATATAATAAATACTAAGTTGTATTTTATAATTATTTGTTATAACTTATAATCATCAAATATAACAAATTTTTTAAAGTTTTTAAGCTATAAGCCATAAAATGTTTAGCCATTAAATTCATGTTTTAAATAATGAGAAAATGCTTGTTATAGTGTTAATTTTAAAAGGTATATGTGATATTTCCAACTTATTATGTCAGTTGTATAAAATCTGTGTAATTAAAGACTAGAGAGAAATACAGCAAAATATTTCATCTACACTAAATGCTTTGTTAAATAAGCATGTGGCATTTACTAATTATTGTCTACTCCATGCCATTTATTCAGGCCAGCAATGAGTTCGGCCTCCCTGAAGACAGTTGGTGGTATGTTGGACTTCCAGGGCACCTCTTTAAAGGTACTGACTTAGCTAAGAGGAACACCCTTTTCCCAATTTTTCCTCTTCCTCCTGTAACTCCACCAGCTATCATATGATCTTGAGGTTTGAAGCTACATGCTAAAGATGGTAGAGTAGAAAGGTGAAGAATCTTAGATCCCCTGAAAATTCTGGGGAAAGTCAGAATAGCCCTGCCTGCCTTCTTATATGAGAGAAAAACTCCCAATTTGTTTAAGCCACTGCAAATGAATCTGTTTCTAGCAGCTGAGCATGGCTCCTAATTGGCATGGCATTAAAAATTTCAGGCAACTAGCTTGAAAAATTACATACATACATGCCTCCCACTTTAAAAAATCTTTCAAATTGTCCTTCATTGCATTCAGAAGTAACCAGTGCTATGATATGAAGTCCTTCTAATCTGTCCCATACTTACTTCTCATGGCTACTCTCTCTCATTACATCCTCATACTGAAATTAGGTTTCCTGAATGCGCCAAGTTTTCATGTCTCTATATTTCTGGACATGCTGCTTTACTTCTCCTAAAACAATGGTTCTTGAGTTGGTTGCCCAGCACAGCATGAGCATTGCGTGGAAATGCAAATTCTTATGCTCCATCCCACACCTAAAGAACCAGAAACCCTCACAGGAGTGCCCAGTCATCTGTCTTAACAAGGCTTCCAGGTGATTCTGATGCACAAAGTTTGAGAACCACTAGCTTAAATCAACCTTCCCTTCCCCTCTTTTCCCAACCAGTTAACTCCTATTCATCCTGATGAACTTCTACCATCAAATCCTGCTTTGGAAAACCTTCCTGCCTTTCCCAAACCTACCGTTCCCACATCTAAATGAGTTAAACCTCTGTGTTTCCATAGCAACTTGGGCATCCCTCTGTCAGAGGGGATATCACACTGCATTATCTTTTAACTTGTATCTATCTCCTTACTAGACTGTTTTTTGAAGACAGGAACCATGTTACTCTTATTTATATCCCTGGTACCTAGCAGTATCTGGGATACAAAACTATCAATAAATGATTAATAAATGAATTAATATTGCAAAAGCCTGGTATAGTCCCATTCTAGTCTACAGAAGTCTATTTTAACTCATAGTATGGCTAATCTCTCAAATGCCACTTATACATATTGCAAGGGTGAACTTGAAATTTATCATGCAAGGAAAACAATTACCCTAGCAAGTCAATATTCTAACTGAATAAAAACTATGTATTGGGGCTTCAAAATGAACACACGGAGAAACTAAGAGGATGGGAGACCCAGAGAGGGCATGGAAACTGAGCCCCTTCCCATACATGTTGCCCTATGCATCTCTTCCATTTGGCTGTTCCGGAATTGTATCCATTATAACGAACTGTAATTGCACCCAGCTGGGGTGGAGGCTCTCCCGTCACCGTGAGAGTAGCAGATGATCACTGAGGTGGCAGAGCAGGAGCACAAGACCTCTGGTCCTTCCTGGTATCTTTGAGCCACTGCACCAGCCTCAGCAGCCTGCCTCTGGACTTCTTTTTGCATGTGAAAAATTAACTTCTTACTACCTTTGTGAATTTGTCTGAAAGCAATTTTATCTAATAGAGTGGTCACTTTTTATTTCAAGGTGCATATGGAGAGAAATTAAAAGATATGCCTCATTTAAAAACTTTGATATATTGAAATTTTCCATCATCATGTCAATACAAGTATGGAAGTGGGAATAAGTCGGCAGATGCAGCCATGTTGTTGTTAGGAAAAATGGCATTTTAATCTTCCTCTCACCCCTTCCCTAAAAAGGAATAATGCTTTCCTCTTAGTTGCTAAAATGGAGCCTAGAGCCATAACCAAATGCAGTTTCTAATCTCTTAAAAGGGAGAATATTAACAGAAATAAAACGAGACCTTTCTTCAGGACAACAATCTTGTTAGGGTCCACATGCTGGAGTACTCCCTCAAAGATGCCACTGACCAATGTGAGTTTCACCCTTCTCCACAAAATCTGATTGAGGAAGTAGTAGTCACTGCTGAGATCCATGCCGTTTGATTCCAAAAGCAGTCTTCAAATAATCTTCTTCAAGTACCCAGACACTTGAAAACAAAAGAGATCTGTGACTTTAAAAATATTTGGGGTTGGAGGGGAGATTCAAGATGGCGGCATGAAAGGTGAGACAGAGAACTCTTCCCAAAACCACGGATAGTGTGAAAATACAGTTAATACAACTAACCCTAAAACAGCAACAGGAAAGAAGGCTGCACAAGACCGCATACAGACCTCACGAACAGAGCAGACCTCACGAAACAGGGTAACAGACCAAATCCTTGATCCGGCGGAACGGAGCCCTTCCCGCACCTCAGCTCACCGGCAGGAGGAAGAGAAATGGAGCCGGGGAGGGGGGTGGAAACCGGAAACTGCTGAACACCCAGCCCTGGAGATCTGCTCTGTGAGCAGAAACCTATTCTGTGTGTTGCTCTAGAGGATGGGGAGCTGGGACAGGCAGAGTGCTTGAGAGACAGATTCCGGGTATTTGCGGAGGACGGTGATCCACACCCAGCTGCTCTGGGACAAGGGAAAGGCAGGCAGTCTGAGAGGCTTCCTAGCAGCGAAAGGGCTGCTGAAGGGGTGGGGTTTGCACGGAGCTTCCTGCACAGGAGAAGGAATAGGGGGACAAGGTTGTCTGGGTGCGCTCTGCCCAGCAGATTGGGAACTTTGGGGAGCGTCAGGCGCTCCACACCCCTGGCTGGCTCCTCAGTTCCGAGGTCCCCCACTGTGACACGCAGGCTGCCGAGCCTTCCTCCTGGCCTGACAGCACTGGCTCGCAAACCAACAGTCACTGCTCTGGTGTCAGGCCAGCCAGAGGGAGGCACCATCTACAACAGCTAGAGACGCCAAGCACAGAGGCTTACACCTGTGTGCTCAGCCCACTGGCTCTGACACTGGAGACAGGCACGGAACAGGGGAATCAGAAAACAGAACTTTCCTTGCCTCGGTCACCAGCTCTGCTCCCCAACGACCCCCAACCTCACTCTAGGGGCTGAGCAGCTCCAGAGACTGGAGCTTCTGGGCAATAGAGGGCACCACACAGAAATATGAAACATCAAAAGACCATGGTTCAGAGTATCAAAGATGGCGACGTGAGCAGGGCGGCAGAAATCTCCTCCCAACACTATATTTATCCATGAAAACACAGCAAATACAACTATTCCTAAAAGAGAGACCAGAATACACAGGAAAGCGCACAGCATGCAGCTACACCTGAGAGGACTCGGCACCCCGCCAGGCAGGTAAGATACAGAGCCGCGACCCAGTGGGACCCAAGCGCTCCACCACCCCAGCGCACCTGTGGGAGGAGAGGATTCACAGCCGGGAGGGAATGGAAGTGCAGGCCCGCGAAATAACCAGCCCCGGTGATCTGCGCAGGGAGCGCTGACACACATCATGCAGTGTAGTGGAGATTGGAGAGACAGAGGGGGCAGGATCTGATGGGGGAATGCACCAGGTTGCTTACAGCCGGCTCCAGTAAGGGAGAAAAAAAAAAGAAGAAAAGCACGCGCTTTTTTCAGCGGTCTTAAAGAGACAGGAGCCCAGCAGAGGACTGGATCGCCCGGGCTCACTCAGCCCAGCAGGCTGGCAGTCCTGGGGAGCCTCGGACCCCTTAGCTGAAGACTGAGAAAGGATGGCTGCACTTAGACTTCCCACAGAGCTCAACAGCCTCCCATTCATTCCCACCCCAGACAGAGCTATAAAGGGCCCTGCGGAGCGGCACGGCCACAGCTCTGGGATAGTGGAGCAACAGCGCCACCTACAGCATCCCCACAGAATCCACTCCGGGTGGGCGTTTTTTGTTTTGTTTTGTTTTGTTTTTTCTTCTCTTTCTTTTTTTTTCTTTATTTCTTCCTTTCTTTCTTTCTTTTTTTTTCCTTTTTAAAGTCATAAAGAGCCCAGCTGACATACGTGGCAACTACCAGCAACCAATTCTATAGCCATAAAAAGACAGAGGAATATGGTGCAGACAAAGTTCCAGACCCAGACAACACCAGAGAGGGAATCTGAAGGGATGGACATGCACAGTCTTCCTGAAAAAGAATTCAGAATAAAAGTCATAACCATGCTGACAGATCTACAGAGAAATGTGCAAGAGCTGAGGGAGGAAGTGAGGGAAGTGAGGAAAGACAATGCAGAAATCAGACAAGCCATTGACGGGCTTAACAGCAGACTGGATGAGATGCAAGAGACTGTTAATGGAGTAGAAATCAGAGAACAAAAATACAGAGGAGCTGAGGCAGAGAGAGATAAAAGGATCTCTAGGAATGAAAGAATATTAAGAGAACTGTGTGACCAATCCAAACGGAACAATATTCGCATTATATGAGTACCAGAGGAAGAAGAGAGAGAAAAAGGGATTGAAAGTGTCTTTGAAGAAATAAGTGCTGAAAACGTTCCCACATTAGGGAAGGAAATAGTCTTGCAGTCCATGGAAGCCCATGATCTCCCAACACAAGGGACCCAAGGAAGACAACACCAAGACACATAATAATTCAGATGGCAAAGGTCAAAGAAAAACACAGAGTATTAAAGTCAACTAGAGAGAGAAAAAAGATCACCTACAAAGGAAAACCCATCAGACTATCATCAGACTTCTCAACAGAAACCTTAGAGGCCAGAAGAGAATGGCATGATATATTTAACATAATGAAACAGAAGGGCCTCGAACCAAGAATATTGTATCCAGCACGATTATCATTTAAATATGATGGAGGGATTAAACAATTTTCAGACAAACGAAAGTTGAGAGAGTTTGCCTCTCATAAACCACCACTACAGGATATCTTAAATGGACTGCTCTAGAGGGAAGCACCCCTAAGGCTAAAACGATGTCACCAGAGAAAATAAAATCATAGCAAAGAAAGCACACCATCCAAATACTAACTAAAGGCAAAGAATAAAACACCTAATATATAAAGAATAGAGGAGGAAGAATAAGAAAGGAGAGATAAAGAAACATCTGACGGTGTTCACAAAAAATTAACAAGAAAGTTAAGTTAGATTGTTAGATAGTAAAGAAGCAACCCTTGAACCTTTGGTAACCACGAATCTATAGCCAGCAATGGCAATAAGTACATATCTATCAATAATCACCCTAAATGTAAAAGGACTAAATGCACCAATCAAAAGACACAGAGTAACAGAGTGGATAAAAAAGCAAGACCCATCTATATGCTGCTTACAAGAGACTCACCTCAAACCCAAAGATATACACAGACTAAAAGTGAAGGGATGGAAAAAGATATTTCATGCAAACAACAAAGAGAAAAAAGCAGTTGTTGCAGTACTTGTATCAGACAAAATAGACTTCAAAACGAAGAAAGTAGTAAGAGATAAAGAAGGATATTACATAATGATAAAGGGATCAGTCCAACAAGAAGATATAACCGTTATCAATATATATGCACCCAACACAGGAGTGCCAGCATATGTGAAACAAATATGAATACCAAAGGACAGATTAACCAGGCAGAAAATAAGTAAAGAGACAGAGGCACTGAACAACATATTAGAACAAATGGACCTAACAGACATCTACGAACACTCCATACAAAAGCAACAGGTAACACATTCCTCTCAAGTGCACATGGAACATTTTCAAGAATAGATCATATACTAGGCGACATGAAGAGCTTCAGTAAATTAAAAAAGATTGAAATTGTACCAACCAGTTTCTCAGATCACAAAGGTATGAAACTAGTAATAAATTACACAAAGAAAATGAAAAAGCCCACAAACACATGGGGGCTTAATAACATGCTCCAAAATAATCAATGGATCAGTGACCAAATAAAAACAGAGATCAAGCAATATATGGAGACAAATGACAACAATAATTCAACACCACAAAATCTGTGGGACGCAGCGAAGGCCGGGCTAAGAGGGAAATATACTGCAATACAGGCCTACCTCGGGAAAGAAGAACAATCCCAAATGAACAGTCTAAACTCACAATTAATGAAACTAGACAAAGAAGAACAAATGAGGCCCAAAGTCACTAGAAGGAGGTACATAATAAAGATTAAAGCAGAAATAAATAAAATTGAACAGAATAAAATAGAAAGAATCAATGAAAGCAGAAGCTGGTTCTTGAGAAAATAAAAATAGATAAACCCCTAGCCAGACCTATCAAGAAAAAAAGAGAATTTACACACATAAACAGAATCAGAAATGAGAAAGGAAAAATCACTACAGTCACCACAGAAATACAAAGAATTATGAGAGAATACTATGAAAAACTATATGGTAACAAACTGAATAACCTAGAAGAAATGGACAACTTTCTAAAAAATACAACCTTCCAAGGCTGACCCAGGAAGAAATAGAAAATCTGAATAGACCAATTACCAGCAAATAAAGTGAATTGATAATAAAAAAACTACCTAAGAACAATATACCTGCACCAGATGGTTTCACTGCTAAATTTATCAAACATTTAGTGAAGACCTAATACCCATCCTCCTTAAAGTTTTCCAAAAAGTAGAAGAGGAGGGAATACTCCCAAACTCATTCTACGAGGCCAACATCACTCTAATACCAAAACCGGACAAAGACACCACAAAAAAAGAAAATGACAGACCAATATCCCTGATGAACATAGATGCAAAAATACTCAACAAAATATTAGCATCCGAATTCAAAAATACATCAAAAAGATCATGCATCATGATCAAGTGGGATTCATCCCAGGGATGCAAGGATGATACAACATTCAAAAATCCATCAACATCATCCACTACATCAACAAAAAAAAAGGACAAAAACCACATGATCATCTCCATAGATGCTGAAAAAGCATTTGACAAAATTCAACATCCATTCATGATAAAAACTCTCAACAAAATGGGTATAGAGGGCAAGTACCTCAACATAATAAAGGCCATATATGACAAACCCACAGCCAACATTATACTTAAGAGTGAGAAGCTGAAAGCTTTTCCTTTAAGATCGGAAACAAGACAAGGATGCCCACTCACCCCACTTTTATTCAACATAGTTCTGGAGGTCCTAGCCACGGCAATCAGAAAACACAAAGAAATAAAAGGCATCCAGATTGGTAAGGAAGAAGTCAAACTGTCCCTGTTTGCAGATGACATGATATTGTACATAAAAACCCTAAAGAATCCACTCCAAAACTACTAGATCTAATATCTGAATTCAGTAAAGTTGTGGATACAAAATTAATACACAGAAATCTGTTGCATTTCTATACACTAATGGTGAACTAGCAGAAGGAGAAATCAGGAAAACAATTGCATCAAAAAGAATAAAATACCTAGGAATAAACCTAACCAAGGAAGTGAAAGACTAATACTCTGAATACTCTGAAAAGTACAGGACACTCATGAGAGAAATTAAAGAAGATAGCAATAAATGGAAACACATCCTATGCTCATGGATAGGAAGAATTAATATTGTTAAAATGGCCATCATGCATAAAGCAATCTACAGTTTGAATGCAATCCCTATCAAAATACAAACAGCATTCTTCAGTGAACTAGAACAAATAGTTCTAAAATTCATATGGAACCACAAAAGACCCCAAATAGCCAAAGCAATCCTGAGAAGGAAGAATAAAGTGGGGGAATTACACTCCCTGACTTCAAGCTCTACTACAAAGCCACAGTAATCAAGACAATTTGGTACTGGCACAAGAACAGACCCATAGACCAGTGGAACAGACTAGAGAGCCCAGATATAAACCCAAGCATATATGGTCAATTAATATACGATAAAGGAGCCATGGACATACAAGGGGGAAATGACAGCCTCTTCAATAACTGGGGTTGGCAAAACTGGACAGCTACATGTAAGAGAATTAAACTGGATTATTGTCTAACCCTATACACAAAAGTAAACTCAAAATAGATCGAAGACCCGAATGTAAGTCATGAAACCATAAAACTCTTAGAAAAAAACATAGGCAAAAATCTCTTGGACATAAACATGAGCAACTTCTTCATGAACATATCTCCCCTGGCAAGGGAAACAAAAACAAAAATGAAAAAGTGGGACTATATGAAACTAAAAGGCTTCTGTACAGCAAAGGACACCATCAATAGAACAAAAAGACATCCTACAGTATGGGAGAATATATTCATGAATGCCATATCCGATAAAGGGTTGACATTGAAATTATATAAAGAGCTTACGCACCTCAACTAACAAAAAGCAAATAGGCCACTTAAAAAATGGGCAGAGAAGCTGAACAGACACTTCTCCAAAGAAGAAATTCAGATGGCCAACAGGCACATGAAAAGATGCTCCACATCACTAATCATCAGAGAAATGCAAATTGAAACCACAATGAGATATCAACTCACACCAGTTAGGATGGCCAACATCCAAAAGACAACAGATTTGGCGAGGATGTGGAGAAAGGGGAACACTCCTACACTGCTGGTGGGAATGTAAATTAGTTCAACCATTGTGGAAAGCAGTATGGAGGTTTCTTAAAAAGCTCAAAAT
Organism: Phataginus tricuspis; assembly: GCA_029783875.1. Lineage (NCBI taxonomy): Eukaryota > Metazoa > Chordata > Mammalia > Pholidota > Manidae > Phataginus > Phataginus tricuspis. The sequence goes on along the minus strand of JAQQAC010003584.1, from coordinate 15,961,380 downwards.
AGAAATACCATTTGGCCCAGGAATTCCACTCCTACGAATTCACCCTAAGAATGTAGCAGCCCAGTTTGAAAAAGACATATGGACCCCTATGTTTATTGCAGCACTATTTACAGTAGGCAAGAAATGGAAGCAACCTAAATGTCCATCAGTAGCTGAATGGATAAAGAATATGTGGTACATATATACAACGGAATATTATTCAGCCATAAGAATAAAACAAATCCTACCATTTGCAACAACATGGATGGAGCTAGAGGGTATTATGCTCACTGAAATAAGCCAGGCAGAGAAAGACAAGTATCAAATGATTTCACTCATCTGTGGAGTATAAGAACAAAGAAAAAAAACTGAAGGAACAAAACAGCAGCAGACTCACAGAACCCAAGAATGGACTAACAGTTATCAAAGGGAAAGGAACTGGAATAGATGGGTGGGAAGGGAGGGATAAGGGGGAAAAAGGGGTATTACGATTAGCACACATAATCTAGCTGGGGCGGAGGGATACAGGGAAGACAAGTAATGATTCTATAGTATCTTACTACGCTGATGGACAGTGACTGTAATGGGGTATATGGTGGGGACTTGATAATAGGCGGAGTCTAGTAACTATAATATTGCTCATGTAATTGTACACTAATAATAGCAAAATAATAAATAAATAAATAAATAAATATTTGGGGAGGAAAGAGTTATTTTTCCTTTCCCCATACCTAGAAGGGACAAATATGAGTGTAATTCAGTTTTGTTCATCTTTTCAGGTCAGGAATGATAATGGGAAAAGGATCCTCATAAACACTAACTCTAATTTATACATGGAACACTGAAACCATTAGACTTTGGGCAAAGTAGGCTTGGCTTCTTTCTCTATAAAATGGGGTAATGCTACCATTCCTTTCTTAGCTAAATGGAATGCGCAGAACATTTAGAGGCTGTTTTATGGCACATATATGTATCTTTAACACCAAGCAAAGAAAAAGAAAAAGTCCCTGAACAAATAAATTTTTTAAACTGACATTGATGAACACATGTCAACACATGCTGCAAAAAATTGTTTATCTGAAATGTCTGGGATCTAACCTCTTCTGGGTCTAGCCTCTTATAGATTAGTAACATTTCCAGAGTTTGACATTGTTACCCAAAGCATAAATAAAGTGGAACTATGACCATTTACACATAACCAATCTGGCTGCCATGTTGCTACAAGAGCCATTCCACCAACCTGGTCACTGCTCAGGGCTGGGCTGCTGTTATGTCACCAATCAGTCATGTGCAACCTGACATTAAACTGCCACATGCCATACATTGGTTTTGTAAAATTCAACTGTTGTACAAATGATGCATGCTCATTGTAAACAATGATAACAATGCAGAAACGTACAAAGAAGAAATTTCACCCTGTAAAGGAATATCTACTGTCATTCATAGTAAATACTCTTACATTCTTTAGTGTAAAACTGTGATTAAAGATGCATCCTTTCTTTAAAAGTATCTTTTAAAACAATCTTGTTATTTGGATGTTCTTCTATTTAGAATGCCAGATAATATGTTCCTCTACAGTGGTTTACTTTTAAAAGCTGCTTGCCTTTGCTACACTAGGTTTAGTCAACCAGTGAATTTTGCAATTTACTTTAACCATAAAAATTGACGAAATAACGAAGACATAATTCAACTAGGATGGAGATGAGAAGTTACATAGCATTTTGAGCTAGACACCAGTATTTTTATATTTTAAGGTCTAGTAAGTGCTTTCACAAATATTGTTGCCTTCAACAACCATTACCTAATTTACAGATATGGGAACTGAGGCTTAAAGATTTAAGACACCTGCCCAGAGTCACACAGCTAGAAGGTAAACAAACCTGAACTAAAACCAGGTCCCCAGTGGAGGATGTGTGTAGTCCAGTGCAAGACCAAGTGTTAAGCATCCAGGGAAACCATAAAACAAGTCATGATCATGCCTGAGAAAATCATCCTTTCAATTCACCAGGCTACAGGGAAATTTTTACAGAAACAAAAGAGGACATAAAACTGGAAAATCCAGTCATTAATAGAGGCAAAAATTATATTTTTAAAAGATACATAAAAGTTTGTGTAGTGCTTGGACAATAAGGAAATTTAAGAAACAGTATCAAAAAAAACACTAACACAAAGCAAAGAAAGCTTTGACAGGACAGCTGCAAAAGGTTAAGAACCAAGATAAGGAGGGAAACGCAAATTAAAACCACAATGAGATATTACCTCACAGCAGTAAGGATGGCCAGCATCGAAAAGACTAAGAACAACAAATGCTGGGGAGGATGCAGAGTAAGGGGAACCCTCCTACACTGCTGGTGGGAATGTAAGCTAGTTCAATCACTGTGGAAAGCTATATGGAGGTTCCTCAAAAAACTAAAAATAGAAATACTATTTCACCTCGGAATCCCACTCCTTGGAATTTACCCAAAGAATACAACTTCTCAGTTTCAAAAAGACATATGCACCCCTATGTTTATTGCAGCACTATTTACAATAGTCAAGAAATGGAAGCAACCTAAGTGTCCATCAGTAGATTAATGGATAAAGAAGATATGGTACATATACACAATGGAATATTATTCAGCCATAAGAAGGAAACAAATCCTGCCATTTGCGACAACATGGATGGAGCTGGAGGATATGATGCTCAGTGAAATAAGTCAGGCAGAGAAAGACAAGTGCCAAATAATTTCCCTCATTTGTGGAGTACACAACAGAAGGAACAAAATAGCAGCAGACTCAGAGACTCCAAGAAGGAACTAGTGGTTACCAAAGGGGAGGGGTGTGGGTGGGCGGGTGGGGAGGGAGAGAGAAGGGGATTGAGGAGTATTGTGTTTAGTACACATGGTGTGGGGGGTTAGGGGGAAAACGGCATAGCACAGAGAAGGCAAATAGTGAATCTGTGGCATCTTACCATGCTGATGGAAAGTGACTGCATTGGGGTATGGGTGGGACTTTATAATATGGGTAAATGTAGTAAAACCATTGTTTTTTCATGTGAAACCTTCATAAGAGTGTATATCAATAATACCTTAAAAAAAAGAACCAAGATAAGGAAAGAAAAAGTAGTAATAGAGATGAGCATCAAGGAAGACTCGAAAAGGGACATTCATGTCACTGGGATCAAAGTTGTTCTACCATACCCAAACTCGCAAGATAAAAAGAAGCTCCTGTGGCTTCTAAAGGGACACATCCAAAATGCCACACTCCGCATACGAAGGCGGACGTCACTAGGCCAGGCAAGAGTAAGTCAATCAAGAAAAGAACTCAGACCGGAACCTCGGCCTCATACAAACCCTTAGGTGAATCTTAAAACTAGCTTAGGTACTAAGTGACAAGGGTCACAATTTGTTTCTTTCCTGTCTCAAACCGATCGTGTACAAACTCGAGGGGTGGAAGGCGGTGTAAAGGCATTGAAGCCACAGGAAAATAACTAGTTCACCCGAGAGGGTACACTAATTTAACGAATGGCTTTAAACGTTTTCAAGAAAACAAAAATACGACATAAGAATAAAATGCAAAGTTCCTCATTTCTAAGGTAAAACAAGAAACTTCAAATAAACGGCGGGCCATACGCTAGGAATTCACTCCTCTGCTTTTAGGTTATTTTTTCCGAAGGAAGTTTGGGAAAGCCTGTCCCAATTTCAGTCAAATGGTGAGTTCCTCGAGCTTCAGTTTTGAACTAAAAAAAAGGGATTGCTGTTAAGGAAGAACCCTCGGGGGATTCCAAGCCCGCGGTGGCGGTTATCAAAGGACGGTCCCCAAACCTGGGAAAAACGTGCCTCACGGGACACCCGCGCTGCGGAGCTGACACCGGCGGGGCGAAGGACGAAGTCCGCTGTTTCCCAGGAGCCAATCGGCGAGCGGCCCTGAGGCCGGCGCGCGAGCGCCCCCTGCGTTTAGGAGGAGTGAGGGCCGCCCAGAAAATGGGGAGGTGCAAGTCCCAGCATGCAGTTCCCAAGAGACACACCCTAGCGACTCCCGAGCAATGTTTTGTCGATCTGTGCCACTTTTAGGGTGGGATTCCTAGTGTTAGAGTTCTATGAGAAACGGGTCGTCTACACCGCCTGCCGCTGCTTTGTTTTTTGTAAAACGGTGGGTCGATGACGTTGCCCTTTTAACTGAGGTCGCTGAGGCCAGGGTGGCATTGCCCTTTTAAGACCGGTGGCACCACGGTTCCGGGGGCGTGGCCTGTCTTTAGGAAGACCCAGTCCGGCGCGTGGCTGATTCATTTGGGGGCTGGAGCTCAGAGGTTCTACGTCGGCCCCTGCGCCGGGCGCAGCCTCGCTCTTAATTGGCTGGTCTTTGGGGCTGCCCTCCCCCGCTCGCCACCCCTGGGTTCCTTCCCGGGGCCGCAGTAGGAACACTGCGCTCTCGCTTCTAGACCTGTGGGCCTTTCTCCCCTTCCTCCCTCCCTCCCGCCGCCGCCGTTGCTTCAGGCACCCCCGCTCCCGGAGGAGCTCCGGCTCGGCAATGGGGTCTCGGGCCTCCACGTTACTGCGGGACGAAGAGCTCGAGGAGATCAAGAAGGAGACTGGCTGTGAGTTCGGGTAGGGGGTGGGAACGCGGTCGGGCGTCTCCCGCCGGCCTCAGGACCGGCTGTGGCTGAGGTTTGGACCTGGGGTGCCGGGAGTTTGCGAGGGTCCTGGGCAGCCTCCAGCCCTGGAGCTTCAGGGCCGAGGGCTGGAGGAACTGTTCTTCCAGTTACAGCTACCTGGAGCGGGGTTCTGGCTCTTGTGGGGCTGTCCTTCCCCGCAAAGGTGGGAGTCGCAATCACTCCTAGAGCACAGACACCGCTCTTTTCTGGTCCTCCTGCTCCCGGAAGGTCCCGAACTCCTTTCCTTTATTTTTCCTCGCACCAACCTCAAATTCAGGAACTCTGGATAGATCCTGAAGAAAACACACCGTTCCTGTGACGTTTCTGGGCAAGGACTTGAAACCCCTGACAACTGTGGGAAATCACAAACAAATTGTTGCCACAACTGGAAAAATAAACCCAGAAATCAACACTGTATAGTAAGGCTTTGGAAGACATGACCTGGTGACAGGACACCTATACGGAATCAGGGAACTGAGAGTTCTTTAATTCTTCTTTCATTCTGAACTTGGGGAGAAAAAGCACAGATACTGTGACCACCCGTTTTGTAACAGGATGCTTGTTGTCCTAATTTCAGATATAATGATTTCTACTACGGTGGTGTGTTTTATGCAGTCACTGTAGAAATCGGATGTCTCCAAAAATCTCAGTGTGAATTTGTACTAGGAACCGACTGTATTGTTCAGTCTTTCCCTCATTAACCTAAACAAAGGGATAACAGGGCTTTGGAAATTCAGATGCTCTGTAAAATACCATCACACATTTGTATAGCCTTTGATAATGCATACATTATTTTCTCTTCTCAGTAATCCATTATGACTCTTGTATTTTACGTGAGTTTCGTAAGCATCTGAGCTGTGTCCTCATGATATCTGTCTTTGATAATGAGGTGACCAGTAAGTAACTCAACGGCCTCTATGCAGGTAATACTTAAGGGTGCTGGAGGAACTACAGAATTACTCAGCTCTGCTGGCTCGAGATCAATTAAATGTTGTCCTGATAAATTCAGCATTCCAGAATTTTCAAGTTGGAAGGGATGTTATCTAGCCCCACCCCTTTGTCAGATTGGTTTACTGCTTTCACCATCTCCTAGTATATGGCCAGTAAGCTTCTTCATAAAGACCTTAATGATGATAAGCTCACCACCCACCAATGCAGTCCTTTTCATGACTTCCGGATGAATCACAAAGAGCAGTTAGCTGTTTCTAAGGTGCAGTACTTGTTTGGCACTTGACCTTATTGTCATTTTATGACTTACTCTGACTCCCAGAGTAGAAATGTAGGCAGTATGTATTCAGCAATTTTATTTATGTTGTGGCCGTAGCCTCTGGCCACACTTGAAAAAAATAACTACTTTAGGTCTGAGATGACACCAGAGTTAAAACATCCATGCTTAAAATAAAAAGACTTACATAATGAGGAAATGTAAACCATAGTGAGAGTGGAAAAGGTTATTTTTGTCTCAAGATGAAGAGAGCAGTAATCTCATTCTAGTTTATTTACAATTGACAAAATGAGAAGGGCCTGCATTGCTATAGGTCTCTGGGTTATTTTACTGTGCAACTTGTGGACAAACAGAATTAACTACTTCGGGGAAGACTATTGTCCTAGTTGCCAAAAAGTGAATCAAGAGTGAGGGAGATTCTCAAGCACAACCAGTGCCAATGGATGTTTTGAGCCAGAAAACATAGTGAAATAAGTACTTACTGAATGTTTTTCACTGTCTCTGTACTATGCTTGGTGCTCAAAGCAGATGGTAACAAAAGACACCTACAAACTGGTAGTGGAGATAAGCCCACAAAAGTTAGGATTAGCATCTTGACATAAAGTAGCTGAAATTATGTGACACCCGGCTTCAGAACTCAGGAAAGAGAATCCTTGTGGAGGATGGGCACTGGGTCTTGATAAATGCATGAATGGATTGGATTTGGATAAATGAACCTAGGTTGTTTTGGGTGGCTTCCAAGAGCATTCTCCACCAGCCTCCTACACAGTCATTCCTCTGCCCTGGAACATCAGTTTATCCAGTTTGTGCCCATCAGCAGAATTTTGAAACAGTAATTTTTAGCAAGATGCAGATGGTTTAGAAGAAGAAAAACAACATATAGCCTGAGGGTGGGGTAGAGAAGTGGAATTTGTCCTATTTTCATCTCCATTAAGAGTTTAGCGAACTATCGGTCAGAAACACTTGAAGTTAAGAACAAGTACAGGACATTACACTACTTCCTTCCCCAGTAAGAAAATGTAGGATAATTGGAGAAAACTGACTTTATATTCAGTATGAAAGCTGTGTATTGAAATTGATGATTGTATTTAAACATTTGTAAGTCTTAATTGATTAGAATTCATGTGTGACTAGTTTAGACGGTATTCGAAATTTAATCTCTGTTTTAAAAAGTAAGCCTAGGTAAGAATTTCTTGTAAACCTCAGTTTTGTCATCTGTAAATGGGAATAATAGTACCTACTTTATAGGCTTCTTGTAATGATTAAATGAGATCAATTGTGTAAAATACTTAGAATTGTGTTTGGTTTAACTACCAAGTAAGTGTTCACCATTATTATTTTGAGCCATAGTTAACAATTAATTGTCTTATTGGGAAAATACATTTGCATGTGTTAGTTATAAAAACTCTTTGTCTAGAGCGATATAATTGGAGAGGTCACAGCATTTTGTACTTCTGTTTTCGGAGGGCATTGGATTAGGAATCCTGTTTTCAGATGTTATTTTTCCCAATTCTAAGGAAATCAAACTTTTAAGAGAGTAGAAATCTTAATGTTTCTAACAGTTTTAAAAACACTGTCTAAAAATAGTTGTGTTGGCATAAAACATTTGCTGTACTGTCTTCTGTTGCCCTCTTTCACATTTAACCATTTCCATAAATTAAAGCTCATTTGAATGAAAGTTGTCATTGGGGGAAAGTCATAAATGTTCTTGAAGTTTCTGTAATCTCCACCCTTAGTTCACGTAATCTGAGCACTAATCTGGCTGTGAATTACTTAAAAGCTTTCTTTTTAAGAACATTTTTAAATAGCCTCTTGATCTGTGGAAACAATTCATGGGGAGTAGTAATGAATACAGATTGGTTTATTTTTAGTCTCTAGCTTCTGATGTGTATCATGTGGTATGGGGCGGTGTAGATAGAACAGGTTTAGGAAGTAAGTTTTACAGGCTGGTGAGGTTTTGTGTGAAAGGGTGTAGTGATGATAGAACAGGTGTAGGTTTCTCTGTACATAGTTGCAACAAGAGAGCACAAGCCTGGAAAAGGCAATTGCTTGAGAAGAATATCCTAAGCTAGGAAGTAAGTGGAAGTTACATTACCTACGACTTCCACAACTTCAGGCTGCAACTATCTCAAAATGCAGGACCCCTTAGTTGCCCTCAACTGCTATGCCAGAGTTTCTGGAGGTTCTGTGTGTACAGAAGACCCTGCTGTTTCTGGCTCCTATTTGAAATGGAAATGCGCGTATAAGTAACATCGTCAGCTGGTGTGGGGTTAAGTGATTTTGTAAAACTCTACTTTTCCCCCCAATTTATTATGATGAAAAATTTTTAATTTACAGAAAAGTTAAAATAATATAATGAACATCTGCACACCGTCTACCTTAATTTAACAGTTGTTAACCTTTTGCTATATTTGCTTTATCTACTTACGTATATTTTTTGATGGACCATTTGAAAGTTGGAATATCAGCTTTTCACCCCTAAATATTTCTGCATGTATCTCCTGAGAATAGGGATTTTTTCCTACATACCCACAATACCATTATCACACCTAAGAAAGTTGACAGTAATACTATATTATCTACCATTCAGTCCATATTCAGATTTCTCCAATAATAAGGTATTGGGTTTTTTTTTTTTAATGGTTTTTAAGTCTCTTTTAATCTATAGGTTCCCTAAAAGAGTAGGCTAGCTCTTGAAGTCCTCCTGCCAGGAGAAACAGGAAATGTTGAGGTGTGGAGCATTCAGAAGGAATGGTTAGGGATGCAGGCTTCAATTTATTAATCTTTTATCTAGAGTTACTTTGGTTGCACTTGAGTGCTTTCCCTAGGTTATCAATCTGTTCTGCATTAAGATTTCAGATAAAGACAAGGGCAAAATCCAGGCATACTTTTTTGTTTGCTTCGCTTCATTGTGTTTTTTACAAATTGAAGATTTGTGGCAACCCTGAATCCAGCAAGTCTGTCTGTGCCATTTTTCCTATAGCATTTGCTCACTTTGTGTCTCTATGTAACATTTGATAATCTCACAGTATTTAAAATTTTTCATCATTATTATTATTATATTTCTTATGGTGATTTGTGACCAGTGATTATGCTTTTGCTGAAAGCTCAGGTGGATGGTTGGCATTTTTAAGTAATAAAGTATTTTTAATTAAGGTATGTATATTGTTTTTTTAGACATAATGCTATTGTACACTTAATAGACCACCTTGTAGTGTAAACATAACTTTTGTATATGCACTGAGAAACCAAAAACTGCATTTGACTTGCCTTATGGCAGTATTTGCTTTATTGCAGTGGTCTGGAACTGAACCTGCAATATCTCTGAGGTCTGCCTGTAGCTTTTTTCTTACTCCATTTTCATCTTTATTCTCTCTGCCATTCCTCCTTAGTGCTTGGCACTTTTTGAAATGCCTTCCTCCTCTGAGCATGAGGTAGTGATGATAGAAAGGTTTGTAAATCAGCAAGATTATCCGTGTCTTTCAAGTAATCTTTCACTGATATAAAATAATTTCCCCGTCAATGGAGAAAAATCTAGCTTCATTCATGGCATGTGCATGTACATAACCTTTTCTGAGAGTAATTGTCAACATCTGAGATTCCCTTTGAGTTACCAAGAATGGTGCAGGTTTTGGACACCTGTCCTGGTAGCCTAGTGCCTTCTGGTGAGAATAGTTCACTAGAAACTTGTCCTGCTTCATTCGTGGCTGTTCTGATACCTTTCTGCTCCTTGAAGTTGTTCATAGCTCTGTGCCTTAAAGGTTACTGTATAGGGGGTTTAGCACCTGTATTAAAGCTTTCTTTCCTTCTTTCTCTTCTTCTTTTCTTGGTTGTTGTTAACAAAACTCTTTGTAACAGCATCTTTATAACATTAGTTCTGAAATTTAGGAGCTAGATTGAGATGTGACCATATTGAGTTGTGTTACAAGTTGACATTTGGTTTTACATTTCTCCACTGATTTCCATTTAGCCCACATTTGTCCTGGTACATAACAGTTTTATGGGTGTTTGGCTACTTATTTACATGTTTATTTTTAACATATTGGTACATTATGAAGTCAAGCAGCCATAAACTGATTCTATTTTTCTGAAATACGGAGTGATGTTGTATCAGTACTTCCTACGGGAATTTAGAAAATCAAACTAGAAGAGGTTTCAGTACCCAGTTCTTTCAGATGATCCAGATTAGAAAGATGTCTAATGGCTCATTTGTTAGTTGAAGGGGTTGTACTATATGACAACATTCTTTTCAGTTTTAAAATTGTATAAATAGCTATGCATACTTATATACACACATACGGAATTTCTAGAAGGATTCACAAGAAACTGGTAATAGTGTTTGCCTTTGGCAAGGGAGATTATGGAACTTGGTTGTTAGGAAGGCTTTTCATTTTGCACACTTTTGTGCTATTTAATTTTTACCATGTGCATGGATTATTTTCTCAAGTTAAAAAAAACAGTATAAAAAGAAACACAATTTGGATGTTTTGTGTACTAAAGAAAAGTAATCTGAATGTGTAATCCTGTAAGTACTAAAACTGATTCAGTAGACTATGTAATATGCAGTTATTAAAAAGGACTCCAAAACAATATAGAAAAATTATGAATTAATAAATGAGAAGTAAGCTTGTGACTTACTGTCACTTATCATGACTGTGTGAAGTATACAAGTGATTGTTATTAGGTGGTATATGAAGAAATTTAAAAAGTGGTGCTAACACTGTGAACAAATTTTATATTTTTTCAAAAAAATCTCTTGGGAAAGTTAGTCATTCTTTAACTGACTTATTTTTGTTAAACTAAAGTTGCGAGCAGCCTTGGAGACCCATGGCCAGAGCCAGGGTAAACTGGTCAGGTTCCTGAAGAAAACGGCTGTGGCTGGCAGTCAGGAGAAAAGTGAAGATTAATTAGTGCAGCAATAAAACTGTACCTTCAGGCCCACGATGTAAGGATGATAATAGCTAACCTGGAGGGCTTAGCGTGTGCCAGACCCTTTGCCGAGCACTCCTCTCATAGACTCAGTTCTCTCCACATCCAGGTCACTCACCCCTGACTGTTAGGCAGTGGTGCCATGAATGGAATCAAAGTCTGCCAGCCTGACCCTCACAAGAGTGTACTCCTCACACGAGCTGTTCTCACCCGCCTGGCTCTCAGAAAGGTCCAAAATGGCATCTTCTGTGCCTAGACCCTTGCTGGATCTGCCTGGCAGGACATGATTCTACCTCCTTTTCTGCCCTCTGCTCTCCTTAAGAGCTAGTACACAACAAAGCCCAGCTTGGGGTGCAACCTGATGTTGAAGAATTTACAGCTACCCCTAGTGTGTCCTCTCATCCTAGCTCTGGGCCACTCACTTCCTGCTTCTCCTGCTGTGCCCCGGTTTTCTTTGTCTCATTGTTCATAAAACTGCAAATAGATTTTTGTTTCATGAGCTGGGGAGGAGGATTACTATCAGAACTCCTTCAACCACCCCTTAAACCTCTGAAGATACAGCCTAGGCCACACCCTTTTTAGGTCTTTTCTCCTTTGATCAACTCTTTTCTTCCCCCTCCTTCCTCCAGTGTGCCAGGAGAGTAAACTATTTCCCAGAAATTCCTTTTTGCATTTTCAAAGTTTTATTGTGTACCTGCAGTTATTATCCCACTTTGTCAGCTTATTCCTAAATTCATCCAAAAAAGGAGCAAAATTGCTTCCTTGTAGCTGAGTGATAGCATGACCGTTCTATGGATTGCCAGGTTTGCTTTCTTGGAGCCCATTTCTTTACTGGGAACTCGGTGGAGCCCAGGCAGACCCAGGCCTGTGGTGATCTTTTACCCAAAGGTCAGTCCTCAGGGAAAGATAAAGCCGCTAATGCTTGGTGCAGGAGTAAACCAGATTTTAGAAATAGAATCTGTTTGACATCCCCCAATCTTTAATTCGATACAAATTACCTACCCAGTTCTGATTCAGAGCCAGCTTAAAACATCAAACTGATTAGTAGGTATATGTTTTTAATCAAAGCATGCATTTTCATAGCCTCTATACTAAAAGGTGAAAGATTCACAGTTTCCTCTTAAACTAAATTTGGTTTTGTTTTATGAAATCTTAACTACCCGACATTTAAATCATAGTCTTAAGTTTAGCCTAGACTTCATTCCTGAAGTCAATTTTGATTGCCTTTGATTTAGTTTATTTTCTAACTCCTTTCATTTTTTAGCTTTTAAATTTTCTGGTTTGACACCTAGAGATGAGTTAGAGTTGACACATCTCTCCATTCCTGTTCACTTTGAAGCTGTTTAATGGTGGGCTGGGACCAGAAAGGCAGCTGTCTTCCGAAGGGCCACACTCTGGTTCAGTTTGAGTGGAGGGTGATTTCTCCAACTCAGATTAACTTTGTGTTCTCTAGTTTCCCACAGTCAGATCACCCGCCTCTACAGCCGGTTCACCAGCCTGGACAAAGGAGAGAATGGGACTCTCAGGTAGGCAGTTCCCGTCTTTATTATGTGGCAACGTCTGAATAGCTGCTTTTATTATTCCAAGGGCAGTCGTGATGGGCATTCAGCGTGCGGAGAGCAGGAGCACTTCTTCACTCGTCTTTGAGTATCACTGATGCACAATGGAATTACATAAGCAGAACATTGGCTTTACATTTATCACTAGGTGCTTGCTGCTTTACTCCAACTCCCCTTAGTTTGAGTTGCCATCGTTCTGGTCCTAGGAGTACACTTTTGAGAATTTCAACCCTCTCTGCTCAGTTTTTCCCATAGCCCTTTCCCAAACATTAGCGTTTAGGAAATTCACCAGTAGCAACCCAATGTGGTCTAGATTGTTTTCTCCTCTGTCCTCTCATTTCCCAACCCAATCCATAGCCCTAGGGTTCATCACTTTATGTGTATTAATGTTACATAGGATGTTCAGTATTTTAGTCTAGAGCAGCGGTTCTCACCCAAGGGCTGTTTTGCTCCTGGGTGGCAGAATGTCCAGAGACGTTTTTGTCAGGACTGCGGAATACTATTGATGTCCAGTGGGCAGAGGCCAGGGAGGCTGGTGCACATCCCTCAACGCACAGGACGTTCCCCCACAACAAAGAATTATTTTGCCATAAATGTCAAAAGTGCCAAAGCGGAGAAACCCTGGTCTGGAGTTAAATATATGATTTTTGGAGTAATGTATTGCTATATCATTTTGTATTTGTAACTGTGTTATCATAGCCCAGTGAAATTTATCTCCTTACTACCACCTCCCGACCAAACTCTCAGTAGAAACCGTTTGTTACTCTTGTTGCTCAGCGTTGACTGACCGGGACAGAGTGAAGCTGTCTGACTTGCTGGTGGCTGGCAGGAAATGGTTTAGGACTTCAGCGGAAGGCTTTTGGCACAGGTGTGGAATGTAGCATGAAGGAGGAAGGAATATAATTGCTAATTCTTAGGCAGAAGAGCGAGAGAATGCTGACAAATCCATAGGGCTGTGTTTGTTCGGGGTGCAATCTGCCATCCCTGGAAGCACAGATTGACCACAATCATGCTGCACAGTCATTAAAGTTAACAACTGGGGGATACCTACCACAGGGAAAGACCACACTAGGTGCTTTTTCTTGTTTTTATTTTTATTGAGGCAAAATACACAACATGAAATTTACCATTTTAAAATGCACAATTCACTGGCACTAGGAACATTCACAATGTTGGGTAACCATTATCACTACCCATCCCACATGATTTTCATCACCTCAGGTGGAAACCCTGTATCTATTAAGCAGACATTTCCCATTCCTCCTTAGTGGTTTGTCCTCTGGCAACCACTAATTATTCTCTTTCTCTCTCTGGACATTTCATCTAAATGGACTCATATGGTACGTGGCCCTTTGTGATTGGCTTCTTTCATTTAACGTGATGTTTTCAAGGTTCTTCCATGTTACAGCATGTGTGGTATTCCTTTTCATGGTTGAATAATATTTCATTGTATGTAGCTGTGTATACACATGCACGCTCCACATTTTGTTCATCCATTCATCAGTTATTGGACATTTGTGTTGTTTACCCTTTGGCTGTTGTGAATAGTACTGCTATGAACATTTTTGTGTAGACGTATGTTTGAATTCTCTTGGGCATATACCTAGAATTAGAATTGTGGGTCATACTGTAATTTTATGCTTAATTTATTGAGGAACCACCAAATTGTTTTCCACAGTGGCTGTGCTGTTTGATGTTCCCACCAGCAATGTGTGAGGGCTCAAACTTCACATCCTCACTAACACTTATCTGTCTTCTCATTCAACTATCCTAGTGGACGTAAGTGGTATATCATTGTGGTTTTGCATTTCCCTAGTGGTTATTGATGTTGAGCATCTTTTCATGTGCTGGTTTATTGTTTGTGTATCTTCCTTGGCCTATTCAAGTCCTTTGCCTATTTTTTAATTGGATCGTTTGTTTTGTTGTTGTAAGAGTTCTTTTTATATTTTAGATACTAGACCCTTATCAGATGTATGATTTGCAAATATTTTCTCCTATTCTGTGGATTGTCTTTTCACTCTTCATAGAGTTTTTGAGGCACAAAACTTTTAAATTTTGGTGAATCCAATTCATCTAGTTTTTCTTTTGTTTTATGTGCTTTCAGTGTCTTGCCAAATCCAAGGTCATGAAGATTTTTGACCTACATTTTTTTGTCCTAAGAGTTTTATAGTTGTAGCTCTTATATTTAGGTCTTTTATTTATTTTGAGTTATTGTTTGTGTATGTATGGTGTGTGGTAAGAGTCAAACTTTATTTTTTTACATATGGATATCCATCTGTCCCAGCACTGTTTGTTGAAGAGGATTGTGTAAATTTTCTCTTGAAAAATAAACTAGAAATCTCTATTTTTTTTTTCTTTTCAATTCCAATACTTGAATAATTTATTTGACTTTGGGATTACATCTTCCTCATAAATTTAGATTTAACCACTAAGTAAAGATACAGAATTCACATTAGTTCTGAGTCCTTTTTTCTTTATGGAAAGTGGGTGGTTTGTAAATGCGTATATGTTTTAATTGCTTTCATTGTTTGCTGGAAAACAATGGAAAAGCTTTTAAAAAAGGAGCTGTTTCTTCTTGGGGTGAAAACTTTCCAAGTGTCAGCTAGTGTTACCTGATGCTTAAAATCCAGTCAGATTTGCTCAACTCCTAAAACACACTCTGTGAAAACCAGTGTATTCACTCACTCATTTGATAGGTAGTTACTGAGTCCCTTTGGTGTAATAGGCACTGTCTGCTGGTTTGTACTGTTGGTTTCTGCAAATTCTTGGTGAGGGAAGAGGTAGTGGGAAGTGATGGTGTAATTTGTGATTTCATTGTTACCTGTATCTAACTCATTTTTTTGTACTCAGCTTTACAAAGCTCTAGGTCTTAAATCTCCATCAGGGTAAGGATTAAAATATGGAAGAAGCCCCAACTCCATTGTACTACATAGTACACAACTAGCATATGTAAATCATTTTGTGGACCCACCCACTCTCAGGGATTTCACCCTGGCTGTGCCTCCGGACAATGGTCATTTCAACATCTGACCATCTTGTTAGATTGTCTTCCCTTTTCCCCCAACCTACTCTTCTCTTCTACTCCCTCTAGCCTTGGAGGTTTCCTGGTGAACTCTAAATTCTTCTGTAGCACACAGCGATTTAACTCTCTCCAGCTTTTACTGCCAAACTCAGCTCAAGGCCTGTCTTGAACTTTTCATAACCCATCCAGGTGCTCAGATGAATACCAGTGACCTCTAGTCTTTTGTTACCTGGAATAGGCTCGACTTTCTCTTGATTTTCTGAAATTTCACAAAGATGTGCCTGTTTGGGGATTATTTTTCATTATTCATTGCTCAGGATTAGGTGAACCTTTTCAAATCTAAAAATACATTGCTTATCTGGGAAGTTTTCTTTTGTTATTTCTTCCCCACTCCTTTTTTTTATTGATCTTTATAGTTGTGCTAGTTGGCTATTACCACCATGACTCAACTTTTCTCCTGTTTCTGGCTGTTTGCCTTTTTCCTTGGTTTTCTGAAAGATATCCCTGAATTTATTTTTCAGTCCTTTTGACAAATCTAACCTTTTTAGTCCTCATATTTTTAATTTCTAAGAAACTTCTAGTTCTCTGATCTCTGCTCTATCATAGTAGCTTGTTTTAGTTTTACAAATGCAAAAACTTATCATCTGTCTATTGGGTTACTTAATAGAATCTTTCAGAACTCTCTCTTGTTCCTTCAATTACAAGTATGTCTATTTTGCTTGATCATACTATTTTGTACTATTAATTTCCCCAGAATATCTGGTGAGCTTTGGTTGTTCATTCATATTTACACAAAAGCCTGGGTGAATTACTGTAGAAAATTGGCATGGCTTATTTGTTGTTTCTCCATAGGTCTTTCCCTGGATGGAAGGGCTGACTTCAAATCCTCTATATTCTGAGCAGGTAGACCTTACTTAAGGATATGTAGTCAGGGAAAAAGGGGACAGATTTGCATTGCTCTTTCCCAAATAAAAGGACTGTGTTCTGAGTGGGCCAACCTCCCACACTTGGTTGACCTGGCCCAGGTAGATCTTTCAATTTCTTTTCATAGCAGTTCTTCATTTTTATCTTGGAGACAAAAGTTTTCCATTTTGGGAATGGGCACCGGCAGCAGAGGGCAGCTGGCCCATTCTTTAAAAGTTCTTTAATTAATTACCTTGAATGCTGCTTCCCTTACCTGGCAGCTTTGAGTGTGGTGCCTTGCCTCAAGAGACTCTGCAGGGCAGGTTGGCTCTCAACTCTGCTGCAGCCGTTTCATGGGCCCTCTACTCTGATTTACTTGTCACTGTATTTGCATATATTTTCTGACTTCCAGAATTTGTCAAAATCCCTTGTTTATTAGTACACTCCTCCCACCTTGACTGTTTATGTCATGGTTATGTTCCCATGTGTACCTTTAGCTGACATTCCAGGGGTTTTAGAGAATGAGAAATGTGTATGTGCTCGTTATCCTCAACCAAAAGTCGGATGTAGCCTTGCAAATAAGCCCATCTAGGCCTATACCGCTAAAACTAGGAAGAACTGGATTCAGCACTTACTGACACTTTATGTGAAAAGAATTCTATTACCAAAACAAAAAAATGTATCAATTTCATTTAAATGTTAATGAAATGCTTTAAGTAATGGAAATTGTCATTTCAATGTTTATAAATATAAATATATTTAAATAAACAATAAATTATTTATCTTTATTATTTAAATATGGAAAACTTCCTAATTGAATGTGTTCCCACAGGTATGTACTATTAGCAGATTTTAATGTCCTCATTATGTGTAAGTCATTAGTTCCTTGAAACGTAAGCAGCTAGTTGTGTGGCTGATTCTCTGAGTAAGAAAAGGGACCTGCACAGTGATGACCAGTGTAGAATGCTGGTCTTCTGGTTAGTAAAGGTCTTCCAAACTCTGGTTTTTCCAAAGCATCCCTGTGCCTGTGAATGTCTGGAAAACCACTCTTTGTTGGGAATTTTTTGGCCACAAAGAATTCCATTATATGTGGTTTGGATCTCAGACATTCCTACTATTGGTAATAATGTATTTTCTTAAAAAAATCTTTAAGGAAAATTTCCTAGATATGCTATGAGGTAGAATATAATACTGGTATTTTGTTTTATGAGTACACATTAATCTACATTTCGGTGAATTGTACACGTGTGGCGTGTGGGCTGTTTGGAGTGTTTTTTTTTCCTCTATTTGTATCAGTGGACAAATTTTAGACAAATTGCCCAGATGATCTCCATTCAACTATAGAACAACTAATAATAATAAACTATATATATAGTAACATTTTACAACCTTTTTTGTACTCTTTCATTTTAATTTTGATACTATCAATATTATTCCCCTTGGTCTTATAGAACTGCATTGTATATACAACCTAAATTCTTAGAATTTAAAAATGTCAGACGAGAGTGTTTGGGTCCCTATTGATATTGGAAGTGTAAGACTAGATCCTTAATTGAAATTGAAGGAGCTCAGGCTAGGTTGTGCACTTACCACCTGATAGTAGATCTGTGCCTTTTCTCAGCTAAAATTACTTAAGCTTGTTAGACATTAAACTGAGGTATGTGGCCTAGCACTTCACATCAGCCTTAATCTTCATTTAAAAGGAAGTAGTTATCATTTCTTTACTTATATCAAGAGGAGCTACATTTTGGTGATAATATGGACTTTGTATTTTAGAGCAAATTATGTAATAACAGCTTAATATTTTTGTTGAATTAAATAATCAGGACCTCAGTCATTTCCTTTAGCTTTTCACATTTTAAGCAAACCAGTTATCTTATGAAAGGCTTCTTCTGGTTCATTCATTGATATAAAAATTATTACCCTAAGTGATCAAGGATGATTAGAATCCAAAGTTACTCTTCCAGAGCTTTGTGCTCAGTCCCGTAGATCAGTTCCTACCTGTGTCACCACCAGGTGTTGTAGAAATGAACTTGTTGAATCAATTAACCACTGTGTAAATGTTAAACCTCAAGAGGAACAGAGTGTGAAAGGTTCCTGGGTAAAATAGGGACATTTCATTAGCATTTAGTACAAAGAGGGTGAGGGATTAAGTTTTATCTCTTATGTTAGTAAACATCTTGAAGGCCGGAAGCAGATTTATTTGAGTTTACATTCCTTTTTTACTTTTTTTTACTTTTTAACTGGAAATAATTTCAAATTTACAGAAAGGTTACAAGAATAATACAAAGAATTTTCACATGCCTGATACCCAGATTTACCAATTACAAACATTTTACCACATATTTCAGTGCCTTGTTTCCTGTAGCAAGAACATTCTCATATCAAAATCAGGAAATATCAGCATTTTGATACAGTACTGTTATATAATCCCTATATTCTATTTGGTCTGTGTTCCATTTTTACCTATTAGCTCAGTAATGCCCTTCATAGGCAGTTTTTTTCCTAGTATAAGATCATGCATTGACTTCAGTTGTATGTCTCTCTAGTCCCCTTTAATCTGGAACAAACCTCTGCCTTCTCTGTCCTTCATGACATTGATATTTTTGAAGAGTACAGCACAGATTTGTTGTATACAGCCTTATATTTTTGGCACAGAATATCAGCCAAGAATTTCTTAAAAAGTACCTATTGAACATTTTGGGGGAGAGAATCCTTCAGAATGTTTAATATGGGAAAGAAATGTGGTTTTTATAGAAAAAAAAGAAAGTGCTTTGACTTACAGACTTAAGTTTTAAACCACACTTCTGTCACTTACTAGCTTTGTCACGGGCAAGTTCCTTAATCTCAGTGACTCAATTTCCTCAGCTCTAAAAGGGTATAGATAAAATGTTGGCTTGGAGAACTGAGATAATGTATGTAAACAGTTAGGGCAGCACATGATGTGTGCACAGTGAATGGTAACTAATACTCACTTCAGCATAACTTCCAAGTTGTGAGGGGATAACTGCTCTTGCCATGTTCGAGGGTTAAATGCTTCTCTAGCTCTAGACTGTATAAAGCAATGGAGAAAAAGCCAGAGTCAGGGCAAGGAAGTATGAAAATCAGTTATTTGTCTCATCTTATTCTTTCCTTGGGCATAAATATCACCTCAGAATTCCTTGCATTTTATAGTTGCTGTACATCTTCTTACCAACGGTACAGAGGCCCCTCTGAATTTTTGCTCCCACATTCAAGCTCTGTGGTATTTCACACTTTGCATTTGCTGTTCATTCTCCAAACTTAATACTAAGTACAAAATGGTAATGTTCCAGAAATCATTTACAGAGACAGCTTAGTATTTGCTTGTCAGTTGGTTTATTGACGTAACCTGAGTGCTGAATTCACTGGAATGTGGCAGAGTCAAATCTGGTTTCTTCCACTCCTGAGTTAACTCAAGAAACACTCAGCAGCTATTAAAGTGCTATTCTTTGCAGCTACTTGGATAATTGGCCACAGAAGTAAATTCCAGGAGGTAATATTCTTGCTAGGTTGTACTCTCGCATGACTGAAGGAGTCATGTTAAGGGCCAATGGTCTGTAAATCAAGGTGTGATTCTCTTGGCAGCCGGGAAGATTTCCAGCGGATTCCAGAACTCGCCATCAACCCATTGGGAGACCGTATCATCAATGCCTTCTTTCCAGAGGGGTGAGTCCCTGTGGTGGTTGGGCTCCCTTTCTGGGGCTAATCTGGAAGAATGATGTTGGTCGGGTCATCTCAGACCACCATCCTTCTGCTATATTGAGTATCATATCTGGAGTATCTGACCTGTTTTACCCTTCTCCGCATTTTAAACAGGTATATGAGCCCATCTTCAACATTCTGTCTTTAAACTCTCTTTGATGTGAAACTAAACGTTTTAAAAACTTTTATTTGGAAATAATTTCAGATTTACAGAAAAGTTGCAAAAATGGAAAATAGTACAAAGAACACCTGTATATCTTGTATATAGTCATGTGCATCTATTGTTATACTGTTAATATTTTTGCTTTATTTGTATGTGTCCTTTATCTCCCTCAGTCCTAGCCAATAAATATATATTCAAGCCACATATATAATTGTAAATTGTCTGGTAGCCACACTAAAAAAGTAAAAATAAACAAGTTAAATAAACTTGGCAAATATAAAAAAGATCTATTTTATTTAACCCAATATATCTAAATATTATTCAACATGTAATCAATATTTTAGTTATTAATATATTTTATATTCTTTTGTCATGTCTTTGAAACTTTGTGTGTAATTTACACTTACAGCACCTATAAAGAGCTACAATGTATTAATATAAAATATATATTTTATCATTTTTTTCCATATTATTGACATATAACATTGTTTAAGTTTAAGGTATACAACATAGTGATGTTATATGTGTGTATATTGCAAAATGACTACCACAATAAGGTTAGTTAATCTCTTGCTTTGCATAGTTTCTTTTTTTGTGTGATGAGAACTTTTATAATCTGTTCTCTTAACAACTTTGAAATGTACAATACAGTTTTGTTACCTATAGTCACCATGCTGTACCTCTCCAGAAATTATTCATCTTATAACTGGATGTTCAGACCCTTTGACCACCTTCATCCATTTCCCCCACTTATTTTATTCTAATATATTCTTCATATTCCAATTTTATCAGTTCACCCAATAATCTCCTTTATAGCATTTGCCCCCCTCTAATGTGGGATACAGGCTGAGTCAGTCATGTCTCTTAAGCCTCCTTTAATGTGGAACATTCCCACGGCCTTTATTTTTCTTTTATGACACTGACTAAGGACACAGTTTCCCCACCACACAAGCTTTCTCAGATCAATGTGGGTTTGTCTGGTGCAGAACTAGGCTTTTGTTATGCTTCACTACCTAATACACTGCCTTTAAAGTGCTGAGTAAATATTGATTTGATTAGGTACCATTTTGTGAATAAAGCATTGCCTAAATCTTGTTTTAAGCCATCTCTTTAAGAATCCGTTCCTGGTTCCTTGTGACTTGTCTGTATGACCCAAAGGACTTTAAAAGTTACATGGTTGCCAGTTCTTAATAATGAGACTAAGTGTCAGTGAGGACACCATCAGATAAAATGCCGAGAGGAATCAGATAATGCCCAGAAAGGAAATTTTAGAACTCTGAATTGAGAGCAAAGGAATTTGCAGGTTGAGCAGTTGGGCACTTCACTGAGTACATTTGAGTGACTGGAGGCGGGAAGACTAGCAGCCAGTTTATATGAAGACAGGAATCAAATCAAGACTGAGACCCGCTCTTTTCAGATTCATGTTGACCATCTCTCTTACCCTTCATTACTTTTTCCTTTTCCTCTCCCTGAACTGCCCCTTTTGTTTCGGGTGTGGTTATTGTGCTGAATTCTTCTGTTTTTCTAATTCCTCTTTTAGCCCATGCGGAACACTGAACCCTGTCCAGAGAGAACTTTGACAGCTTTGTGTCCATACTTTTGCAATGAAAAGTAAACCTAGCAGAGTCATTTTGCCAACACGTTTTTTTCAGAGTTCCATAGTCACCATTAATTATTTGAAGAAGCAACTTGTTGGAAAGGCATTTTATGAGGCCAGGCCGCCTTTGTAGTACTACAGTTACCACCTGCCATCCTGTCCACTGATCTGGTGCTAAGGACACTAGGCGGGTGGACACGAGGAGGCTGAGGCCAGTACTGAGCGCTGCTATGCTTTTAGCAAGCTGCACCTCTGCTGCTTGCTCTGATCGAATACAGGTATTTGGCATCTGGGTTTTTTGTTTCTTCTCTAGTCTGTGCAAGTGGAATTTTTTTTTTTTTTTAAAGAATGAAACTTGATACTGCACTGGAGGAGGTGAGGATTTGATAATGTTGGTAACTGTTGAACCACTGTGTTGTGCATTTGAAACCAACATAAGATTGTATATCAGTGATACTTCAATTAAAAAAAGAATGAAACTTGATAGTGGGCCATTGGTATTTAGTTCCTCTTTACTCAGATTCATTTTTGCCAGTAATACATACACTCACCAGCCTGTTTGTTCTGGCATATGACTCAAATCTTATTCCACATTTCTTGATTCCTCAGATCTTAATTATATTTGTTATGAGATATTGCTCCATTAGCAGTATACCTGCTTTGAAGAACTAAAGGTCATTCTTTTGAGAATAGTGGGCTCACAAGCTAGCCTTTGAACTCTACTTTTAGACCGTCTCTGATCTGTGTGTCTGTCTACCTAGCACTTAATAGACTCAACTTATGCATCTATTCACAGTAAGACTAGGATTTATTTTGGGGTAGCCATAGGAAGCAGGAAACCTGTTCCTTTCGTGACTGCCTTAGATAAGTAGTTATTTCACATGGGACACTCTTTTTAATATTAAAGAACATTCTTCAAGTTTTACAATTATTTCTTACAGCACTGCTGATTAGCCTGTGGCATGATAAAAATATTTAAAGTACCAAAAAAGGTTTATATACAAAGAGGCCTTTCAAAACATTATGATCATGAAAAATAGGGGGAAATCTATCCAATTATGAGAGAATAGTAAAATTATAGGACAGCCACACACTTATTATGTGGACATTTAAAATGTTTCAAAGTGTTTATATTGATTGGAGACATGCAGGATATAGATGTAGTATGTTCATAATTATCTAAAAGGCATAGAAAAATTCCTGGAATAAAATAGACTAATGATGGTTGGTAGAACTAGGAGTGATAATTTTCCTTCTACTTTTAATTCTTTCCAATTTTTTAAAAATGTACTTAGCTTTTTACCTAAGTAAACTTTATTTTTAAAGCAACTCTTTGGTAATAGGCCTTAACCTTAAAATATCACTAAGTGCACATGATGCAGGGGAGACATAGGTGGCAGCTGGGGAGTCATTGGGTTCACACGCGAATTGCTGCTCTGCCGAGTCTGAAGCAGTGAGTCCAAGTCCGGTTTGCCTGATCACATAGTCCTGCTTCTACTCAATATGGTCTTCGTGAAGATATACAAGTAAAGAGATGTAAGCAAATTCACTAGGTGATGCTGACCCTCTTAAGTCTTATTACGTCTTTAAGTCTGGTTAATCATTTATAAAGTAGGGATAATAATACCTACCTCAGAATGTTGGGGTGAAGCTTGAAGGCTTATTTGTGAGGCTTAAAGTACCCATGCATAGGAAAGAGACCTCTTAAATAGACTCTCAGGCCACTCTAGCTAAAACTGCTGCCAATATATTGAATTTATAAGAAATAATCACCCTGATTAACATGGTGTTTTGTGTGTTATATTTCCCATTCAGAGAGGACCAGGTAAACTTCCGTGGATTCATGAGAACTTTGGCTCATTTCCGACCAATTGAGGATAATGAAAAGAGCAAAGATGTGAATGGACCAGAACCACTCAACAGCCGAAGCAACAAACTGCACTGTAAGGAGAGAAAGTCTTCCGGCTTAAATGTTTGCTTTTCATTTCTTATAGATCATTTATTTACCCATTTATTCACTGAACAAGCATTTATAAGAGCATAGCAATTGAGAGGTCAGGCCCTGGAGCTAAACTGGCTGGGCTTGAATCCCAACTCTGCTACTTTTTGGCCATGTGACTTGGGACAATTTACTTAAAAATCTATGGGCCTCAGTTTCCTTTTCAGTAAAATGGGGTTTTAAGGTAATTCACATAGGAATGTTGTGAGGATTAAATGAGTTAATATATGTCAGGTACTTCAAACTGCCTGGCAGTATGATTTAGCTGCTAATATTATCCCTATAATTTTACTGAATTCCTACTGTATGCCAGGCACTGTGCTAAGTGCTAGAATGACAACTGTGAAAAAGACCTAGCCCTACCCATAAAGGATAATGGCAATCCTCAGTCTTCGAATTTCATAAATAATGGATGTGACCTAAGTAGGGGTGGTCAGCTGGGTTAGTGCAAGATTTACTCTTTGTCCTCATGCCTCTTGCCTTCTTTCTTTGGATACTTGCTAGATTTCCTTCTGCCCTTATTGGCTCATGTATGATATTGCCCAATCTCTTGTAACATTTCTCTAAAAACTGAAATTAAATTTCTCTTTGCATTCAACACAAGTTGAAATTGAAATTGTATTGAATTGGCTCCAGCTTCTCTTACAAGGGTGCACAGTGGTATACAGAGAGATCTGTGAAGCCACGGAGCACCTGTCAAGTTTTTACTGGATGATTCAAAGAAAAATAAAAGATTTTTAAATACTGAAACAAACACAGATAAATTATAGAATATAATGCCTGAGTTGCATCTGAAAGATGATACATGATACTTAAACTTTGAATTTGGTGCCCTTGGCCCATAGCCCTAGATCTTCCTGGCTATAGCAGTATAAGTTCATTCTTTTTTTTTTTTAATATTTCAAATACAGAGTTTAAAAAGCACTGTAGTAAATATTGTTATATGGGGCAGGGAAGATTTTTGAGCCAAAATAATAAGATACTGTTCTTTTTTTACCACAAGACCACGTGCCTTAATGAGAAAACCTAAATACAACCAAACTAAATATAGAAGAAAATGGGACTAATGAATTGTTTTCAAATTTATTGGATACTTTACGTTTATTAGTGAATTCCAACTTCTTTTTTCAGGACTAAATAGTGGTTGGAATAAAGCCTTGTGTCTTAATGTTTTTAAGAGTTTTAGCATGTATTTAGTACATGTCTGATTCTGACACTATACAGTAGAAATTTCCTTATTCAGTGTCAGACCCAGGAGTTGATAAATAATTGAAAAGGTCAGCTGTAGCATAGAATCATAGAAACAGTGTATGGTTTAACATTTTATTTTACCTTAAAATATTTAAAAACACATTCAGTGGCTAATCATTTGTTGTGGGATCAAGAGTTGTTTTGTTTTAGTAAAGGTCAGCTGATGAGCGTTGCGTGGCATTTTGTATAGAACACATCTATGATGTATAGTCTAAGGTCTCTGGTTGCAATTTCTTTTAAGTGGAAAGAGAACTTAGAGGTACTCGTAGAGCATCCTGAGAATAGAATTTTTCTGATGTTTACATTTCTCCCTCAGTCTCTTACAGCTGTCCTGCCACACTTGAGCAACAGGACTTTTTCAGTGATTTAATTTTGAGTCTTTCAGAAGTAGTCAGTCTAATTTTCAAAGAAATAGTCGTTTTGTTTTCCCATACACATTTCATTTTTTATTATATAATTTTATTAAAAATACAAGTAGCACAAACAGTTTTATGACGGTGAACACACCTGATTCTTGGTAAGCATCCAACTCAGCTGGTGGATTAGATACTGAAGAGTGGTCCGGTAGCTCCAGTAGCTACCACAGCAGGTGGAACAATTCGCAGAGGAAAGAAAGAGCTTCTGGGAACCGAGTAACTTAGTTAGGGAGAAGGCAGTTAAGAGACAGTCTGTGCTCTGTGAAACTCTGCTTGCTTCTCTAGTCAGCAGGTCTAACACAAACCTGTGGCCTGAACTCCCTCTGCAGCATGGGCTCTGCTTTGTTCAGATCATGAATTCCCTTGGCAGTCTGATGAACCCTACTTGACCTCATCTCAGAATGGTTTTGAATGAATAAAATAAAATGCACAGAATTATAAAGGAAACCAATTATAGTGAAATACATTCACCAAAATGTGAAAACAACTTTGTGGTACAGTAAATAGGTGTGCATCTTTATTATACATTAAAGAGGGTGTAACATTGGAGCCCTGTGGCTATGGAATAGCTCTGTATCTCAAATGTGGTGGTGGTTACACAAAACTACATAGGCGATAACATTGCACAGAACTACACACACATGCATGCACACCCACGGTGAAATCTGAGTAAGCTCGGTGGATTGTACCACTGTCAGTTTCCTGGTTTTGATGGTATATTATAATTACACAGGGAGTTACCACCAGGGGATGCTGGGTGAAGAGTTTTCAGGATCTTCCAGTATGTTTTTTTGCAACTTCTGTGAATCTCTTCATTACTCCAAAATAAAAAGTTATAAAAAAATCGACATTACATTAGGGAGAGCGATAGAGAAACTCATTCATGTGCTTCTCTTTGCATTTCATGGCATTTGTTGGGGTAAAATAGATTGCAGGAAGACCGCTAATAAGGTCTTCCTTAGTATTCTGTTGTGTACAATGGAGCAATGCGTTAGAATACCCAAAAGGTGTAAACTCACGTCACACCAGGATGAGGTTCCCAGTGGAATGCTGCGGGGCTCTTGGAGCTTTTTATTGTTTTTTTCATCAATCACTTTCAAAATCAAAGTTTTCGTAAGTAAATGTAGCAACTTTCTGATTGACTGTAAACTTGGAAGCTTAATGAATATAAGAGACCACAGGTCCAACATGTATGAACAAAATCTAAAGATAAATTTTAAATGAAGCCACCATCCACTGTGACTACCTGGCCTATAGGACCCCTGCCTCCACCCTGGGCCATACGAACAGAAATGAATCATTTAGAATGGGAATAGCGTTAATGCCACTCTCTGCTAAGGAGAACCACATTTCTAGGGAACCATATTTCATTTTGGATCCCAGAGATATACTAGAGCACATTTACAAGAAAGTAACTAGAATTTTGATAAGGAAGGGTTTTTTTAATTGTGGCAAACAACACATAACAAGATTTGCCATCTTAACCACTTTTTTTGCTGAAATATTGTTGATATACAATCTTATATTGGTTTCAGATATACAACCCAGTGGTTCAATAGTTATGCATATTAAATGCTTGCGTGCCCTAGTGCAGTTAACTATCTGTCAACAGAGGAAGATGTTACAGAATCATTGGCTATGTTCTCCATGCCGTACTACTGTCCCTGTGACCAGCTTATATTATGATTGAGAATTACTGTGCCCCTTTATCCCCCTCACCCTCTCCCCATCTTCCTAACCCATGGTAACCCCCAGTCACTTCTCAATGTCTATGAGTCTACTGCTGTTTTGTTCATTCTGTTTTGCTTGTTTTTATATTCCACAAATAAGTGAAATAATTTGGTATTGTTTTTCTCCATCTGGCTTATTTCACTGAGCATAATACTCTCAGATCCACCCATGATGTTGCAAATGGCAGGATTTCTTTTTATGGCTAAATAATATTCCATTGTGTATATGTACCACCTCTTTATCCATTCATCTGTTGATGGACACTTAGGTTGCTTCCATATCTTGGCTATTGTAAATAAAGCAGTGATAAACATAGGGGTGCATATATCTTTTTGAGTCAGGGATTTTGTTTTCTTCAGGTAAATGCCTAGAAGTGGAATTACTAGGTCAAATGGTATTTCTATATTTAGTTTTTTGAGGAACCTCCATACTACTTTCCATAGCAGTTGCACCAATTTACACACCCACCAACATTGTAGGAGGGTTCCCTCTGCTCCACATCCTCTCCAACGCTTGTTATTTCTTGTGTTTTGGATAGTGGACATTCTAACTGGTGTGAGGTGATATCTCATTGTAGTTTTCTTTTGCATTTCCCTCATGATTAGCAATGTGGAGCATCTTTTCATGTGCCTGTTGGCCATCTGGATGTCTTCTTTGAAGAAATGTCTGTTAGGTCCTCCACCCATTATATAATTGGGTTATTTGTTCTTTCGATGTTGAGATATATGAGTTCTTTATGTATTTTGGATGTTAACCCCGTATTGGATAAGTCATGTATGAATATATTCCCCCATACTGTAGGCTGCCTTTTTGTTGTGATGATGGTGTCCTTTGCTATACAGAAGCCTTTTAGCTTGATGTAGTCCCAGTTAAGTCATTTTTTATTTTGTTTCTCTTGCATGAGGAGATATGTCCTGGAAAAAATCACTCATGCTTATGTTCCCATCTTAACCATTTTTAAGTGTACAGCTGTGTTATGTATACTCACGTTGTGAAACAGATCTCAACTTTTTCATCTTACAAATCTGAACTGTAACCATTAAATTCCTCTTTCCACCCCCATAGGGAAGATTTTGAAAGAACTGGGCATAAATTCAAGAGAAAGAGCGTGGGTTAGAGATTTATATGAAAGTCTGGCATGTAGAAAAGAATTTATGTAATGAGGATCGTGGAGATATTTCAGTTCAATAGAAAGAAGAATTTTTTACAAAGAAATGCTCATGTTAGATAAGGCTGCCTCTGTTCAAGAGAAAAAGGGCATCTTGTAGAACACTGCTTCTTAACTCAGGTTCCACAGACAAAGGTGTCTGCGAACGTGAAAGGAAACTAGTACATCTTTCTCCCCAGTCTCCACTGAAATCTGGTATTTTCTTCATTTATGAATGTTGGCAACAACTCACAGCATTAATAGCAGTATCTGCAGCTCTGACACCAATAGAAATAAGACATTTTTATTTCACATTGATTGTTGCAGATACCTCAGTTTGTAATTTGTGTTCATCACGGGTTCAGTATTATGACAGTTCTTTGACTCATTATCATTTAATGTATAATAAAGAAGTGCATCTATTACTTTATCACGAAGGTTTTTTTTATTTTTATTTTTATTTTTGGTATCACTAATATACACTTACATGAACAACACTGTGGTTACTAGATTCCCCCCATTATCAAGTCCCCACCACATACCCCACTGCAGTCACTGTCCATCAGCGTAGTAAGATGCTATAGAGTCACTACTTGTCTTCTCTGTGCTATACTGCCTTCCCCAGGCTTCCTCCCTACTTATGTGTGCTAATCGTAATGCCCCCTTTTCTTTCCCCCTTATCCCTCCCTTCCCACCCATCCTCCCCAGTCCCTTTCCCTTTGATAACTGTTAGTCCATTCTTGGGTTCTGTGAGTCTGCTGCTTTTTGGTTCCCTCAGTTTTTTCTTTGTTCTTATACTCCACAGATGAGTGAAATCATTCAATACTTGTCCTTCTCCGCCTGGCTTATTTCACTGAGCATAATACCCTCTAGCTCCATCCATGTTGTTGCAAATGGCAGGATTTGTTTCCTTCTTATGGCTGAATAGTATTCCATTGTGTATATGTACCACATCTTCCTTATTCATTCATCTACTGATGGACACTTAGGTTGCTTCCATTTCTTGGCTATTGTAAATAGTGCTGCGATAAACATAGGGGGGCATATATCTTTTTGAAACTGGGCTGCTGCATTCTTAGGGTAAATTCCTAGGAGTGGAATTCCTGGGTCAAATGGTATTTCTATTTTGAGTTTTTTGAGGAACCTCCATACTGCTTTCCACAATGGTAGTACTAATTTACATTCCCGCCAGCAGTGTAGGAGGGTTCCCCTTTCTCCACATCCTCGTCAATATCACAAAGTTGTTTTAATATTTAATACCCAAAGCAATCTACAGATTCAATTCAATCCCTATCAAAATCCCTATGACATTTTTTGTAAAAATAGAAAAGCCAATCCTAAAATCCAAATGGAATCTCAAGAGACCCCAATAGTCAAATCAATCTTCAAAAAGAAGAACATAACTGGAGGGTTCACACTACCCGATTTCAAAACTTACTACAAAGCTACAGTGTTAGAAATTGTGTGGTACTGGCACAAATACAGACCTGTAGCCGATGGAATAGAATAGAGAGCCCAGAAATAAACTCTCATATACATGATCAATTGGTTCTTGACAAGGGTACCAAGACGATTCAGTAAGAAAAGGACTGTCTTAAACATTGGTGCTGGGAAAGCTGGATATCCACATGCAAAAGAAAGAGGTTGGACCCTTACCTAATACTGTATAAAAAAAATTAGCTAAAAATGTGTCAACACCTAAATGTAAGGCCTAAAACAATAAAACTCTTAGAGGAAAACATAGGACAAAACTTTATGACATTGGATTTGGCAGTGATTTCTTGGATATGACATCAAAGGCAGGTAACAGAAAAAGAAAATAGAGAAATTTGATTTTATGAAAATCAAAAAATTTTTTTGCATCCAAAGACACTATCTGCAGAGTGGGTAACCCACACAACGGGGGGAAATATTGGCAGATCATATATCTGATAAGGGATTAATATCCAGGATAAGAGAGAATTACTAAAACTCAACAAAAAAAAACCCAACTAAAAAATGGACAAGGGACTTGAATAGACATTTCTCCAAAGAAGATCTATGAATAGCTAATAAGCACATGAAAAGAGGCTCAACATCACTAATCATCAGGGAAATGGAACTCAAAACTACAATGAAATACTACCTCACACCCATTAGAATTGCTAATCTCAAAAAAATAGAAAATAGTAAGTACTGACAAGGATGTGGTGAGAATGGAACACTTGTGCACTTGGTAGGAATGTAAAATGGTACGGCTGCTGTGAATAACAGTATGGCAGTTCCTCAAAAAATGAAAAATAGAATTATTTTATGATCCAGAAATTCCATTTCTAGGTATGAAACCAAAAGAATTGAAAGCAGGTTCTCAAGGAGATATGTGCACATTCATAGTAGCATTAGTCATAATAGCTAAAACAAGAAAGTAACTTAAGTGTCATCAGTGAATGAAAGGATAACCAAAATGTGGTATATACATACAATGGAATATTATTCAGCCTTAAAAAGGAACGGAATTCTGCAATATGCTGCAACATGGATGACCTTGAGGACCTTATGCTAGTCACAAAAATACTGTATGAGTCCACTTACATGAGGTACTTAGAGTAGTCAAAATCATAAAGACAAAGTATAATGGTGGTTTCAAGGGTTTGGGGGAAAGGATAAGGAGGAGTTATTGTTTAATAGGTATAGAGTTTCATGTTGAAGGAATGAATGATTTAAAGAGGCCTACAGTGTTAGGAGCTGCCCATCCTCAGCTAGTATGGACCAGGCCCTGTATAAAGACATCTCTCGTTATATCAGGCCCAGGATCAAATAAACTGAAATGCAAATGAAAGGCTAATTTCTGAGTGATCATTTTATGAGAAGAAAGTTATGGGGATGAATGGGGTAATAATTGCAAAACAGCATGAATGTGTTCAATACCACTGAACTGTACACTTAAAAATGGCTAACATGGTACATTTTATGTGTATTTTACCACAATAAAAAAAAACATGTAATAGGCAAAGAAAATTGAACCCCTTGTGGGGTTTTTTTTTCTACATTATAGACCTTCCAATCAACAAGCAGTTAATGGTAAGAAAAGAAAAAAATTATACTTCTTTAGCTTTGCATTACCATGGCTTGATCCAGATATTTTATGCAATACATCTATTGGGTCCTTTCCTTGTAGTTCCTTTCCTTTGTAAATTACTGTGGTCTTAGTGCATTAATTCACACTGACCCTCAAGAAAATATTCCAGATAGCATTAGTGGATTTGGTAGTAACTTGGTGTTTTGGTTAGGATGCCGTGTATTTATTTTCTTATTTTACAAATCAGGTGAGGCAAGCGTCAGGGTTGATTATTTGTCAAGGATGTGGTTTCTTCTATTGCTTTGGTCCACCATCCTTAATGTGAGCTTCATTCGAAGGCACAGCTCCTCTCATGGTCACGTGATGGCTCTCAGTGGCAATTGGGCTCTCTGCCTCCCTGTCACATCTGACATTGGGGAGACAGAAACAGACAGAATATCTCCCCTGAAGCTGCGGATAAGATTCTGTTAGAAACGAGGAGGTCCTGAATGCCATGGAAATAGCAATTTTTAGGATAAAATAGATTAACAGCAAAGAGCTGTGCATAGTTTTACCATTACTTTAGTCTTGGTTTTCAGATCAACTTTTAAAGCTGAAAATGAATTAGAATTCTGTTGCAGTCTATATGTTGGGATCACATTCATGTAATTTAACCAGTGAAATAAAAAACTACAGGAGGAGTCCTCTGTGTCTGCTTCTCTATCTATAAACAGCTGACGCTTGAATAACTCGGGAGTTACGGGCACTGACCCCCACCCCCACCCGATGTGGTGGAAGGCCCACATATAACTTCTGGCTCCCCAAAACGTCACTACGAATAGCCTGTTGACCAGAGGCCTTACTGATAACATAAGCAGTTGATTAACACATATTTTGTATGTTATATGTATTACATACTGTGTTCTTACAATAAAGTAAGCTAGAGAAAAGAAAATGTTTTTTCAAATTGTTGCAAATCTCCAAAAAATTTTCCAGTATGTTTATTGAAAAAAAAACTGCATGTAAGTGGACTCACACAGTTCAAACCCATGTTACTCAAGGGTTAACTGTGTTGGTTTTCTCTGAACTTTCCACAGAGCTGGAAGCAGCAAGATGGCTGAGAGCAATTGAACATCGTATACCTAGCAGCATATTTGCCACTCTTTACCTTTCATAGGGGATATATTACTTTAAAATGTGCGCTTCTGGAACCAAATTTGTTTCTGGTCCATCTTCTGCATAGAACATCTATTCAGGAACTCCAAGAGCATTCTTCGTCCTATTTCTTTTTTTTTTTTAATTAAATACCAAGATTTATTATGCATCAAAAGAAAAAAACATCAAGATTTAAGGAGAACAGGAAAAGTGATGCAATTCTTTTTTTCCAACTTGATCCTGTTTCATGAGGTCTGCTCTGTTCTCCAGGTGTATGCAGTCCCTCCCGTTGCTCCCCCACAAATAGTTGCATCAACTACATTTTCATAATATATTTGGTTCTGGGAGGAGTTCTCTGTCTCAGCTCTCACACCGCCATCCTGAATTCGTCCTATTTCTTTTTAATGCAGTGAAAGAATGTCAAGGGCAACCAGCATGACTAAACTGTACTTACGTAGGCCCAGACCCAAACACACAGTACTAATGCTCTGTCTCCCAGGAGTAGTTCCTTAGTGCTCGCCTCTTCAGACCAGTGACACACAATGTGTTGTGTGTGTGAAAGGCACAGCCCATCTTAGAGTGCCCCAGGGGACGGTAAGTAAGGGAGGGCCACAAGCTTCCCTTCCCATGTTCTAATTGTCCTCTTAAATGGTTTAAGTTTTTATAACACACTAATGAATGATGTGGGAAGTAAGGAGTCTGCATGAAGAGGTTTTATTTGGACGATGAGGAATACTGGTGAAGTGGAATTTGGGATGGCAGCCAAGAAGCAACAGTCAGCAGCGTTATTCACAATAGCCAAAGGTGGAAGCAACCCAAATGTTTATCAGCAGGTGAATGGATATACAATATGTGGTATATACATACCATGGAATATTATTTGGCCATAAAAAGGAAATTATGGCACATGTTACGACATGGATGAATCTACTCATGTTAAATAAGATAGACAAAAGGATAAATATTGTTTGATTCCTCTTACATGAGGTTCCTAGAATAGTCAAATTCATAAAGAGAAAGTTTCCACGGGAAATGGAGAGTTACTGTTTAATAGGAAAGGGTTTCGGTTGGGAAAGATGAAAATGTTCTGGAGATGGATGGTGGTGATGGTTATATAACAATGTAAAAGTAGTTAACTGTATACTTAAAAAGGGTCGAAAGGGAAATTTTATGTTACTGTATTTTACCCCAGTTTTGCTTTAAAAAAAGGAACAGTGATTAAAAGGTAAAGGTTTGAGATTCATTTTGGTCTTTCATTAAGCAAATGTTTGAGCAATTACTGTATGGCAGACACTATTTTAGGCACAATATACAATGACTCATATAGATCAAATAGGTCTTTGCTTTCATAGAGCTTATGATCTAATAAGAGACAGACTATATGTAAAAAAACAAATGAATAGACAAGATTTATGATAAAGGAAATGACTAAGGGAAGATGAGAAGGCAGTAGGGGATGTTGCTAGTTTAGAAAGAGTGGTTAGTGAACACCTCTGAGGAGCTGAAATCTGAGCTAAGAATGAGCCACCCATGCAAAGAACAGGGGAAGAGAGCTCTAGGCAGAGGGAACAAGTGAGGTAAAGGCCCAGGGGAAGCAATGGATACTTGTGTTCTGAGAACGGAGAAGCATTATCAATCGAGAGGTGAGTGGTATGAGAGGAGGGCAGAGAGGTTGATGGCAGGCAGGGGACAATAGAGCTCTTACCATGTGCCAGGCACTGCTTAAGGTACCTTTTGTGTCCTTGTTGGAGGATTCTGTTAATCTCATTGTGCACCTGTCGGGCACCTGAGGTTCAGAGGGTTACGTGACTTGCTTACATTCACATAGCTAGTGAGTGTCAGAGTCGGGGTTCGGTGGGCCCAGAGTCTGAACCATGGGCACTGTATTGCTCAAACATTCAGTCCATGGCAGCTGGATTTCAAGAATTAGCATTTCAGGTTAGCAGAAAGGGATGTTTTTTCCAGGTACCCAAGTAAGATATTCACAAGCAAATGTTTATGAGTTATTTAGCAAACAGATTTCCATCCTGGAGCTACCCTTAGGATTGCTTAGTAGATAATACATTTTATGGTATTTTAGGAAGATGACAGCACATATAGAAGTGTGTACATATGTTTGGGAAATACATTAAACACATATTCCTATAGGAACACTTACGATCCTTGTCTCTTTTCCCTTGGAATGCAAACCTCCTAAGCATATAAATTTTCAAACTTGGTAAAGATAGTTACTCAGCTAACCAAGTTAAAGAGAACAGACAAATATCAGAGAAAGTCTTGCCCAGTTACTTTCCCCTCCAGGATTCTAATGTGTACCGTATAATGAGTAAGTTATTTTTCTTAAGTTTTTACTTTGACTTTTAGTGGACTCACTCCTATTCTGGGAAAGAGGAAAGGGTGATGTTTAAATTTCCAGATACTCATCCTTGTTCTCATGCCTTTGTACCTAGTATTAGCTCTGCCTGAAATGCCACCCCTCATCAGATTTCTGTTTGTCTTTTTAAGTCCTTATACAACCAGAAAGGCATACCCGCCATACGCTTTGTTCCTTGGCATCTCACATGTCTGATAGCAATCAGAATGTATTAAGGTGAGTGAAGTGTGTCGCTCTCCTCTGACAGTGATTTCCTAAGGACAATATCTAAATCTTTGTATCTGAGTAACTCTAGAGCAGCGGATTTGGGCCTTTGAGTATTCACAGAACCTTACTGAAAACATAAAATCGTAGTGGGATACTTGAAGTGATTCAAAGCCTCAGAGCCACACTAAAGTCAGCCATCAGCGCGAGGCGGTCCCTTCCTCAGTGTGCTGGTTGCTCCCAGGGCCCGGGAGGCCATCCAGTGCTACCACCCTGTTCACTTGGCAGCCCTACAGCAACACGGTACTGTCTAAATAGTTTTTGCTCTTCTGAATTCTCTCTTACATACCATGGTTTCTAGAAGATTTATCTCTTGTTAAAGAGAAACGTTGTAAGACGAGGAGACTGTCAAATTGGCATTTTTATTTGGAACCAGGGGTCTTTCCCTTCAGGACTTCCAAGTGCTAAAGAACTATCTGAGGTTCGGCACGAATTTGCTAGAGTGCCCGTTTTCCCAAAGCATGCTTCGTGTGGTCAGCTGTTCGGGGCCTGTGGGACTCCTGTTGTTGGCTCCTGCCGAGGGGCGTACGTACAGTAGGCTTGACGGGTTGTGTGAGATGACGTAACCTACAGAACCACTTGCGGGTTGTTTCTGTTTGCTTTTAAAAACATTCTAAGATAAAAAGAACATTCAGCCTTTTCTTTTTAAGTTTGCTGATTTGTCCGAAGAAGGACCATATTTCACCAAAGCGGAGATGCCATCAATTATGAGATGCATCTCAATTTCTTAAATGTAATAATGTCTTTATAAGTTCCACGGTAATGGCAATCGCTCTTTGAAAAATATTAATTCACTGTCAGTTTTCTGTCTTGTGTCCTTTATACATTTTGTTCCTTCAGGAGGGGCAGGACAGTCCTGTATTTCTACTCACTTCTTGTTTTTCCCCACCAGTTGCTTTTCGACTGTATGATTTGGATAAAGATGACAAGATCTCCCGTGAGGAGCTCCTCCAGGTACGTGGGAGAGCTCCCGTGCACGGGGGTGACTGTGTTTGGGCCCTGCCTGCTTATGCTTGGGGGCAGGAAGTGGTCCTTTCTTCACTAAACATTTATTTCATGTGTGTGTGCAGAGAGGCCTGGCCTAGATAAAAGGCAGAGCAGGCAATGTGAGGAACCTTGAAATACCTCATTGGTTTCTCACAGACAGATGTCTCCATTTTTTAAAATTAAGATATCATTGATACACAATCTTATGAAGGTTTCACATGAGCAACCTGTGGTTACAGCATTCACCCATATTATCAAGTCCCCCCCACACGCATTGCCATCACTGTCCATCAGTGTAGTAAGAGGCTATGAAGTCTTTGTCTTCTATGTGCTATACCGCCTTCCCCTGTGACCTGCATTATGTGTGCCAATCATAGTCCCCCTCGATCCCCTTCTCCCTCCCTCCCCATCCAGCCTCCCCACCCCCTCCCCTTTGGTAACCGTGAGTC
Source organism: Phataginus tricuspis (assembly GCA_029783875.1). NCBI lineage: Eukaryota > Metazoa > Chordata > Mammalia > Pholidota > Manidae > Phataginus > Phataginus tricuspis. Next base: position 15,924,837 of record JAQQAC010003584.1, on the reverse strand, counting down.
CCTTCTTGGAGTCTGGGAGTCTGCTGCTGTTTTGTTCCTTCAGTTTTGCTTTGTTGTTACATGCCACAAATGAGTGAGATTATTTGGTACTCGTCTTTCTCAGCCTGGCTTATTTCACTGCAGATGTCTGCATTTTAAAAGCCAACTAAAGCTTTTTAGGTGCTGACTGGCAGAGCTAAAATATGGTTTAGATGGTTTAGATCAAATAGTTCAGTTAGTGTCAAACCAGCATATTGGCAACCAGGTAATTTTGACAAGGCTTCGGTAAATGCTGTCACTTTGTTTGTCGTTGGACTTGCCATAAGGGTTCGGGAAATGCAGGGCCAGTCTTCCCTGAGCTGACGGCTCACTGTCCTTTGTTGCTCCCCAGGGACAGTCCCCTGTCCTAGCAGTGTCTGGCCTTTCATCCTCTTAGTATTGTCCTTCTCTTTTTGCACACCCCTGCCCCCAAATATAAGTTTATGAGGGGAGGAACTTCCCCTTTTTTCTTTTTTTTCTTAATATTTATGAATCTGGAGGACCCAACACATTCAGGAATTCCTAATGGAAGATTTATCTATTTCAAGATAGATTCAAAAATTAAAGTGGTTTCCACTCACCCTGACGTGAATCTGAACTCTTCCACTGAACTAATAAGGCTTCTGAATGGAAGGTTACTCAGGCCACGGGAAAGACCAACCCAAAGGATTCCTGTATTTCTGTATCTGAGCAAAACCAAAACAGCCTGCAATGGAGTGTTAGGTCCTTTGCTTTTGAATTGGGGATGTCTTCAGTGAGGAGAATTCACCTTAATTAAAATCGCTGCCTAGGGGCTGCTGGGTTCTGAGGAGAAAAGGCAGGCGCAGTCATTCTGTAGTTTTCATCCTCTGGCCCAGATTTCACTGCCAGAAAGCTTTTTTTTTTTTTTGGAGTGGAGGGTTGATTTTTTTTCTGTTATTAGGATAAAAAAAGCCCGAGGCAGAGAGTGGGGAGGAGAGAGCACCAGAGTGCTGTCAGTGCTGCTAGAGTATGCCTCAGGCTGTTCTTAACTCTTCCATGGATCTTAAAAAGGTTGATGTGAGTTTATCCTAAGGAAAAAGGCTGCGAGGTCGTGTTTTCCTAGTGGGATTTTTGTAAACAGTCCTGGTTGAACTTCTGGTGGTGATGAGTGGTTCATTATCTTATTGTGATGATGGCTTCCAGGTGCGTACTTATGTCAGAGCTTACCCGACTGTACACTTTAAATATGTACAGTGCAAATATGTACAGTTTATTGTAATCAATTATATTTCAATAAAGATAGTGGCTGAACTCATTTTATGAGGCAAGCCTAACTTTGACATGAAAGCCTTGTGAAGAGAGTACAAGATAAGTAAATATGTACAGTTTATTGTAATCAATTATATTTCAATAAAGATAGTTGCCATACTCATTTTATGAGGCTAGTCTAACTTTGACACGAAAACCTTGTGAAGACTCTACAAGAAAAGTATCATTCACATAGATGTAAAAATCCTAAACAAAATACTAACACATTGAATCCAGCAATATAAAAAGGATACTGTGTTATAGCCATGGTGGGTTTATACCAGGAATTCCACTGGTTTAAAATTAGAAAATCAATCAATATATTTTGCCATATTAACAGATTAAAGAAAAATTGAATGGTCTTTTCCATAGGAAAAAAGAATTTGATTAAACTTACCCATTTATGATATTTTTAAAGAATAGAAAAACAGAGAAGTTTTCTTAAACTGATAAAGGTATGTACAAAAAACCACCAGACATTAAAAAGTAGTAATAGGATTATTGTCTAACTCCTTACACAAAAGTAAACTCAAAATGGATCAAAGACCTGAATGTAAGTCATGAAACCATAAAACTCTTAGAAGAAAACATAGGCAAAAATCTCTTGAATATAAACATGAGCAACTTTTTCCTGAACCCATCTCCTCAGGCAAAGGAAACAAAATAAAAAATGAACAAATGGGACTGCATCAAGCAAGCTAACTTCTGTACAGCAAAGGACACCATCAGCAGAACAAAGAGGCATCCTACAGTATGGGAGAATATATTTGTAAATGACATATCCGACAAGGGGTTAACATCCAAAATATATAAAGAACTTACACACCTGAACACCCAGAAAGCAAATAACCCGATTAAAAAATGGGCGAGGATATGAACAGACACTTCTCCAAAGAAGAAATTCAGATGGCCAACAGACACATGAAAAGATGCTCCACATCGCTAATTATCAGGGAAAGGGAAATGCAAATGAAATCACAATGAGATATCGCCTCACACCAGTTAGGATGGCCAACATAGAAAAGAATAGGAACAAAAGGGACTGGGGAAGATGGGTGGGAAGGGAGGGATAAGAGGGTAAAAGGGGCATTTTGATTAGCAGAAGTAATGTTGGGGGGGCACAGGGAGGGCTGTACAACTCAGAGAAGACAAGTAGTGACTCTACAGCATCTCACTACGCTGATGGACAGTGACTGTAATGGGGTTGATGGGGGGGACCTGATGAAGGGGGTAGTTTAATCACCATGGTATTGCACATGTAATTGTAGATTAATGATACCAAAATAAATTTTAATAAATAAATAAATAAATAAAACTTACACTGCTTCACTAAAAAAAAAAAAAATGTAAGCAAGCATCCTACTGGAGTTCCCCCCTCTTCCTGTTTATGTCTAACCGTTTACCTAATGTAACACAGGGAGGGCACTGTTCACCTGGGAGAATTATTTCCTGCTTCCAGGAGGGCAGAGGAGGTTCAGAGTGTTCTTGCTCTGGCTGTTTCTTTTTTTTTTATTTTTTTATTTTTTTATTTTTACAATTTATTTTATTTTAGTATCATTAACCTACAATTACATGAGCAATATTGTGATGATTAAACTACCCCCTTCATCAGGTCCCCCCCACCAACCCTATTACAGTCACTGTCCATCAGTATAGTGAGATGAGAATCACTACTTGTCTTCTCTGAGCTGTACAGTCCCCCCTACGCCCCCCCACCCTATGTCTGCCAATCATAATGCCCCTTTTACCCTCTTATCCCTCCCTTCCCACCCATCTCCCCAGTCCCTTTCCCTTTGGTAACTGTTAGTCCATTCGTGGGTTCTGTGAGTCTGCTGCTGTTTTGTTCCTTCATTTTTTTTTTTTCTTTGTTCTTATACTCCAGATATGAGTGAGATCATTTGGTACTTGTCTTTTTCGGCCTGGCTTATTTCACTGAGCATAATACCCTCCAGCTCCATCCATGTTGTTGCAAATGGTAGGATTTATTTTTTTCTTATGGCTGCGTAATATTCCATTGTGTATATGTACCACATCTTCTTAATCCATTCATCTACTGATGGGCACTTAGGTTGCTTCCATTTCTTGGCTATTGTAAATAGTGCTGCAATAAACATAGGGGTGCATCTGTCTTTCTCAAACTGGGCTGCTGCATTCTTGGGGTAAATTCCTAGGAGTGGGATTCCTAGGTCAAATGGTATTTCCATTTTGAGTTTTTTGAGGAACCTCCATACTGCTTTCCACAATGGTTGAACTAATTTGCATTCCCACCAGCAATGTAGGAGGGTTCCCCTCTCTCCACATCCTCGCCAACATTTGTTGTTGTTTGTGTTTTGGATGTTGGCCATCCTCACTGGTGTGAGGTGATATCTCATTGTGGTTTTAATTTGCATTTCTCTGATGATTAGTGATGTGGAGCATTTTTTCATGTGCCTGTTGGCCATCTGAATTTCTTCTTTAGAGAAGTGTCTATTCATGTCCTGTGCCCATTTCTTAATTGGGTTATTTGCTTTTTGTTTGTTAAGGTGCGTGAGTTCTTTGTATATTTTGGATGTCAGCCCCTTATCAGATACATCATTTATGAATATATTTTCCCATATTGTAGGATGTCTTTTTGTTCTACTGATGGTCTCCTTTGCTGTACAGAAGCTTTTCAACTTGATATAGTCCCATTTGTTCATTTTTGCTTTTGTTTCCCTTGCCCGGGGGGATATGTTCATGAAGAAGTCGCTCATGTTTATGTCCAAGAGATTTTTGCCTATGTTTTTTTCTAAGAGTTTTATGGTTTCATGATTTACATTCAGGTCTTTGATCCACCTTGAGTTTACCTTTGTGTATGGGGTTAGACAGTAGTCCAGTTTCATTCTCTTACATGTAACTGTCCAGTTTTTCCAACACCAGCTGCTGAAGAGGCTGTCATCTCCCCATTGTATATCCAGGGCTCCTTTATCAAATATTAATTGACTGTAGGTTTTTGGGTTAATGTTTGGATTTTCTATTCTGTTCCACTGGTCTGTGGGTCTGTTTTTGTGCCAGTACCAAATTGTCTTGATTACTGTTGCTTTGTAGTAGAGCTTGAAGTCAGGGAGCATAATTCCCCCTGTTTGATTCCTCCTTCTCAGGATTGTTTTGGCTATTCGGGGTCTTTTCTGGTTACTCTGGCTGTTTCTTAAGTAACTTTTAATCCAAAATAATCATCATGCCAAAGTGGTACATTTTGGGGTGGCCTGCCCTTGGCATCTATAATACATACAACGGAATATTATTCAGCCTTTGAAAAGGAAGGAAATCATGCAAATTGCAACAGCACAGATGAACATAGAAGACATGATGTTAAGTGACATAAGCCAGTCAGAACAGAACAAATAACGCATGAATCCACTTACGAAAAGTCGCTAAAATAGCCAAACCCATAGAGGCAGAGAATAGAAAAGTGGTTGCCAGGTGCTAGAGAAGGGGGAAATGGGGAGTTATTTTTAATGGATATAAAGTTTCTGTTATACAAGATGGGTAAGTCCTAGAGGTCTGCTACACATAGAGCATGTAGCTAACTGTGTGGTACTGTGCACTTTAAAATATGCTAAAAGGATAGATCTCATGTTAGGTGTTCTTACCAAACACACACACATGCAAAGGAATACGAGGAAATTTTTGGAGGTGATGGCTATGCTTAGCACCTCAGTGGTGGCGATGGTATCACAGATATATCTGTATGTTCCAACTCATCAAGTATATATGCATTAACTGTGTGAGATTTTTTTGTATATCAATTTTACCTCAATAAAGCTAAAAAGAAATGAAAAAAAAAAAGAATAGGAACAACAAATGCTGGCGAGGATGCGGAGAAAGGGGAACCTCCTACACTGCTTGTGGGAATGTAAACTAGTTCAACCATTGTGGAAAGCAATATGGAGGTTCCTCAAAAAACTCAAAATATAAATACCATTTGACCCAGGAATTCCACTCCTAGGAATTTACCCTAAGAATGCAGGAGCCCAGTTTCAAAAAGACATATGCACCCCTATGTTTATTGCAGCACTATTTACAATAGCCAAGAAACGGAAGCAACCTAAGTGTCCATCAGTAGATGAATGGATTAAGAAGAGGTGGTACATATACACAATGGAATATTGTTCAGCCATAAGAAGAAAACAAATCCTACCATTTGCAACAACATGGATGGAGCTAGAGGGTGTTCTGCTCAGTGAACTAAGCCAGATGGAGAAAGACAAGTACCAAATGATTTTCCTCATTTGTGGAGCATAAGAACAAAGCAAAAACTGAAGGAACAAAACAGCAGCAGACTCACAGAACCCAAGAATGGACTAACAGCTACCAAAGGGAAGGGGACTGGAGAGGGTGAGTGGGAAGGGAGGGATAAAGGGAATAAGGGGCATTATGATTAGCACACATAATGTAGAGGAGGGCATGGGGAAGGCAGTATAGCACAGAGAAGACAAGTAGTGACTATAGAATCTTACTATGCTGATTGACAGTGACTGTAATGGGGTATGTGGTGGGGACTTGATAATGGGGGGAATCTAGTAACCACAATGTTGCTCATGTGATTATATATTAATGATACCAAAAGAAAAGAAAAAAATTATAATGAAGTGTGAAAAAAATAAAGTAGTAATAATAAAAGTCCCATTCGCTAAGAAACTGACTGGAGCCCTAAGTGCCACCACGGAGAGGTGGAAAGAGCATTGCCTGGGCATGGAGGTATGGGCGGACAGCTTGGGTTGCTGGTTGCTGGGATTTGCATCACCCCGTTCTGGACCTTCATGTCTTCATTAATGGACTGGATGAGTGATGTTTAAGACACCACCACTCTTGTGCCTGCCCCCCCTAAACACACAGCACACATGCACAATTCAGGTATGTCATTTTAAAAATAAAACACCTTGGAGAATAATTGGACTGAGATCTGAAGCTGCTGCTGTTTGAGGGTAGATTTGTGTAGTTGGCCACACCATCAGGGAAGATGGCAAATGCCTTGGCCACTTACTATTTTTGCTAGCATTACCTTTTTTTTATTAATCCTTCAATTTGTGTATGTTTGTACCCAAAATGTGTAACTTCGAATTTTCAAAAATTGATTTGTGAAAAAAAATAACTAATATTGATGCAAATCAGAATTTCAGTACCCCCCCTTTTTTTTTTCAAATTACTCCTGTAATTTACTTTAAAAAAAAAATCTGTTTCATGATATTGGAGAAAGATGTAAAGGAGTTGGGGAAAGAAAGGCCTGTGAACAACTGGGCTAGAAGGCCTTTTTGTGGAAAAGCTCAGCTCCTAACTTTTGAAGACAGAGGTGGCTGACAGTGATGTGGGGCATCATAAAGCACCCTGTCCTCCATTCACTCTGTCTAAAGACATGTCATTAGCTGCTCTTCTGCTGAAGGTAGAAATTCTCAAAGTATATTCACATTCTAAAGATGTTAGCAGAATTTGGGAGGAAGGTTCTTTGTTCTATTTGACACAAATTTGGTGAAGCAGTGTTAAATTCTCTTTACTGCACTTCTTACAGCAGTTAAATGTACTTGTTTTTCTAAAATGGAGATTTTAGTATTTAATCCTTCAAGGATCTTTGTTTCTTGGCCATGCTTTCGGAAAAGCTGGCTAATGCACCACCTCAGAAAAAACTACATTTAGGTGGGATTCCAGAAAGTTCTATCAAACTGACCTTAACTAATAAGGAACTAGTTTGCCTCACGCAACAAAAAGTCTTAGGTATAGATTGTTCAGGTTGGTACAGTACCTAAATGATATCTTGGAATCAGGTTTCTTCTCTTTTCTTGTTCTGGCATCCTTAGCACATATAGTTTCACCTCACAGTCCCAGGATGGCTGCTGTGCCACCAGTCATCATGACTACATTCTAGGCAGAAACAAGGGGGAGGAGAAAAATGCAAAGGACTACTTCCCTGAGGCTTTGCCTTTCTCTCTGATATCTTGACAGAGAGTTCTGCTCACATTGTCTAGAACAGCCTAGATGAGTAGATAAGGGTTTCAGCATTCTGGCTATTACACTTGAGGACCTCAAAGGAAAAGAGTGGGTTGGCTTTATCTTTAATCTTAGTAAAAGAGTCCCCCTGACCACCAGGTCTCCTGTAATTCCTGGCTCTTGGTCCTGTAGGTGCTCCGCATGATGGTTGGAGTAAATATCTCCGATGAGCAGCTGGGCAGCATTGCAGACAGAACCATCCAGGAGGCTGATCAGGACGGGGACAGTGCCATATCTTTCACAGAATTTGTTAAGGTCAGTCAGCCTCCTCTTGGTTTGAAAGTTAAATTCTGCACAGGAGAGAGGGAGGAAAGCATTCAGATAAAGCTTGGGATGTATATCTCCTGTTGTGACTTTATAACCAATACTAGGATTTTTTTCCAGGTTTTGGAGAAGGTGGATGTAGAACAAAAAATGAGCATCCGGTTTCTTCACTAAAGGACTGAGACCAAACTATTCCTTGCTTTCTTGTATTTAAGAACTGGAACTTGAGAGTCCTCCTGTCCACGAGCCCCACCTCATCCGCGTCATCCCCTTCTCCCCAAGTAGCACTGCTATTGCATGACAACCCCAACTATGTTCTGTCGACACAAACCTGCCTTTGGTGTATAAACAGGGCATTACAGAATGGTACACCCAGTCTCTTTCTGTTTGGTGTCATTCGCTGGTTATCCCCATGTCTAAGTATCATCCCTCCCTATTCTGCTGCTGAATGCCACACATCCATCCAGCCCAAGAAAGCAAGAGAGGGAATCATGCCAACAACGAGCCAGCAAAGCTCTTACCTTGGCTGTGGACTGTGGCCATGCTGCCTTCCCCCCAGCAAGGCTTCGGCGTGCTCCTTCATCCTTTTTTTATGTCCTTTGCTTCTTCCTACTTCTCTTCACCCAACATACCATTCACGTAGTCTTCCAGTCTCCCTGCTTTTTATTAAGCTTCAGTCCCCTCTCTTCTACCTGGCACGCCAGGCTATGCCCGTTAAGTGTATTTCTGACTTGGCAGGATAGTTCTGTGGTCTGGCAGTTTTTATCCACCTTTACTCTTGAATGGTTCTTGGGTGTTGCGTCTCCAGGAGCTTTTTGGTAACCAGCACTTCTCTCAGAAGAATGTGACCATCTCTTGGTTCCCCGCAGTCTGCTCTGTCACTGAAAGGCTGTTGGTCAAAGCTGTTCTTGTCAGGTGGCGGCCTTGGTGAGAGGTGTAGAGCCACGTCTTCTGGTGGCTTGCCCAGCTTGCTCTGCCTCTGGCCTCTGCTTCTGAGCATCTACACCCATGTGGCTGCTTTTGTTAATACAACATTGACTCTTCAGAAAATAGCCACATCCCTACAGGTTTGCCTAGTTTTGGAACACTGTCGCCACCTGAATGGCTGCTCTGACAGTATGCTTGGGGCCTTTCATGGCTTTGTAAACAAGGAGGCTGGGCACCCTGAAAACTTTGTGTATTCCCACCTTTGTAGCATGGTTTATGCCTCAGTATTACATGCCCAGGAATGTTTTTTACTTCACATTTCCAAGTAGAAAGATTAGTGTTACGGAAGTGCCTAATTTAACCCAGTCCAAGATATTTAAAGATTGTCCTCAGTGTCCTGAAGTTTTGCACAAAATTCTCTATGAGTTTTACACATGGCAGATGTTAATGCTGGAAGCCACAGTCAGCTCCTAATACAGGTCCAAAGTATTGAATGTATTGTATCATTAGCTGCCTGGTTACACTGACTTCCAGCTCCTCTCACAGACAACTACTAATCCCTTAGAAATAAGGGGTTGGGCATTGGTGGCACTACCCGAGGTGGCATTACAGGCCTTTGCACAAGCCAGGGCAACTTCTCTGCTGAAGCCAGCTTACTATAGATCTCAGTCAGTCAGGCTGTTGTCATCCTAACATCTGTCTTTATGAGTCCCTTTATCCATATATCTGCCCTTGGCTGATTCTCTGATTCATTGCTTGCTTGCTTGTTTCCTTGTTTTGGAAGGCTGTCCAAGAGGTATTCACAATACTTTAGGAAGGAAATGGCTTAAAAAAAAAAATTTGCTGCAAAGAGAATGGGAAGAACAGGTAACAGGAGTGACCAGACTGGATGAGCCAAGTCAAAAGACTAAAAGACTGAGGAATTCTTGAGGAAGGATCAGTCTGACTTTGTGATCAAGTGATGTAATACAGAAATTGATAGAAGGGAAGAATTGTCTAACGCTGATCTGTTTAGAGAGGTACTTCAGAGGCTCCTTGACTTGCATATTTAAAGTTCCTAAGGTTATGGCTTTTTTCTCCTTTGGCTGTATATCAAACTGTTTTAATCCACGGTTGTGCCTTATTGTTCCATCAAAATTGTATTCTTCAATCCATCAATAAATACTTGTGGTTAAAATAAGTATTGATTTTGTCCGTGTGTCTTACAAGAATTTTACATAACTCAATCCCCCTCTTCAAGTTGGATATCACAGTGTCTCCTTTACTCAGTTTTGTGCCTGTGCTGTCAAGTTCAGGTCTATTCCGCTGCTGCCTGGACATACGAGGTGCACCACCATTCACCTAGGGGCCAGCACCATATGCCTCTGGGCACAGCTTTGTCGGCCTTGGTCATTCCTTGTCTGTTCTTGAATCCCTGGCTCCTTAAATGAAGAAAAGGCCTAAAAATGGGGTAGCTGTGTGTTGCTTGTTATTAAGCTGTTCTTCCCCTCGTGCATGTGCAGCCTCAATGACACGTTGCACCCAGCTGTTATGTGGCGTTTTGCATCTTCAAGCCTCTGTGACTGCTTAGTCTGTGTAGGGTGTGAGGATCTCTTATTTTCAGATTAGTGGCATGCCACAAGACTCAAAGCAGTAATAGCTGGAATCAGTCATATAAACTCCAACACGATGCCCTCTTCTCCTTTTCCCATCCCTCTGCCTCAAAAGTCCATTCAAAATGACTTGCGTGTTTCAGCTCTACTTCACTTTTAGTCTAATTTTAAGATTTGGAGAAGGTAAAAGATAGATGGAGTGACCACACAGTCAGTTTTGGAGGAACCATGGCCATAGGTATACCAATCTGTGACTAATATGTAAATGATAACTGTAAAAAAAATGTATAAAAACATGACAACATCATCTTACTACACTGATGGACAGTGACTGCATTGGGGTATGGGTGGGGACTTGATAATATGGGTAAATGTAGCAACCACATTGTTTTTTTCATGTGGAACCTTCGTACGAGTGTATATAAATAACACCTTAATAAAAAAAAATAAATAAAAGATTAAAGGGGAAAAAAAAACATGACAACACTATATGCAGTTTTAGGAGAACCCCTTAGCCAATTTTATTTCCTTTGTTCCCTTCTGGTCTATCCATGCATTTGAACAAAAATGGAACATAACATGAGATTATATCAATTTTTAAAAATTAACAGATTGTAATATTTCTCCATATTGTTATCAGTTCTTCCTAGTTTATATTAATGGCTACATAATATTTTACCAACTTGATGTAATATTTGACCATTGACCTTGTTTGCTTGTTTCTAACTTTATATGATGTTATAAATGATACAATGAATGCTTTTCTGTACATAACTTTTCTTTTGAAACAATTTACAGGAGTGGTAGTACTAGATCAACGTTTGGGCCTATACTTACCCTTTTGAGAGGCTTCAAAAGAAATGAATGCCAAATTGCCACAAGTAATTGAATTACACTCCTTTACTTTCAGTATTCTTAGAATATTCTTTGTGGTCATTTATTTCTTCAAATTGATTTTAGAATCATGTCAAGTTTTGTATTTAAAACACTTTTTAGAATAGGTTGTATTGATTGGGACTTAGAGCAGGTATTTACTGCAGAGATGCCTCAGAGAGGACTATCTTTACAAACGATTTCTTAGGCTACAAACCATGTATTTATCCTGTTCCCTAAACACTGAGAGCAGAATTGCTCAGAAAGAAGTCGTCATCATTGAACTGAAATTCCCTAAATTCACATTACTTTGTCTGAGCTTTGAGTCAACAAGCAATTCAAACTAAAGATGACTGGTATTTGCCAGTACAGGTCAGTGTAACATCTAGTCGAGTAGGAAGTCCAATTCAGGAGTTTCTTTCTCTTTTCCTTTCTGGAAGGGCACAAATAGCAACGAAGAGTCTCATGTCTTTTAAGATGGGGTAACTGCCCTAAATCTTTACGTGACGTATAAGCCAATCGAAGACTTGGTCTTGTCTATACTCTGCAGTCTTCTAAGCAGTAGAGGCTGTTCTCACCTCAAAACTAGCAAAACTGTTTATTTGGAAACATGGTCCTGACACTTCCCACCATCCTTTGCAGTCTATTCAAGAACTGAGCCAGTAGGTGAATTGTTACATCTAGTACCTGAATGAAATAAGAAATCATTATTTTATGAAATAAAATGCCTAGAGAAATAGGAATTGATCAAAGGAGTCCTTTTGGCTGCTACAATACATACCAAGCACCATTAACCAGAATTTCAGTTTTAGCCTGAAATTCTCTTACTCCCTAAAATCTCTTACTCCCTTAAACACACATATATGATTTCTATAGAAACAACTCTAATTGAAGTTCTAATAAACTGGTTATTTGGTCATTCAGCCCTACCAAATTGGAATAGTTATATTAATGGAGACATTGCTAGAAATGGGTATGTTGACAACAAAGCTGACAAGGGAGGAGACCATACAAAAAACCAAATAGCTTAGTAGACATTCCAGTATAGACCAAATCCTAAGCATTTCATTAACCCTGAAGGCATCACAACATGAGTTTATAGAAAAGACCTTAAGTCAAGAAAATGTCTAAAATATGATGGTGCTTATAGGTGTAAACTTTAAGTAAAATGGATATTTATTTAAGGGAAACATCACTGATGATACAAAAAAAAATTAATGTTACTGCATGTTAACTCAGGCTGCCCCTGGGTATGTAACTTAATACTACGTGTCCCGGTTGAGGCCGTGAATACATGTCACATCTTTTTCCTTACTATTTTGGAAAAAGAAGTGGTTGATGGTGACATGGCTAGAGGATTGCATCTGCAACGACCTAATGGACTGTGGAAAGAAAAAGCATTATTCTCTACGATGTTCAATTTCTTGAGGGAGGGAATGGTCTTTTCTCTGCCAACAGTGGAATAGCTCATTTCTAACCATTATTAATGTATCCTCTGCAGCACGTCATTTGGAAAGCTGCTGTGGAGACTTAAATTATTTTATGAAAATTTTTCTCAGAGCTAACTCAATTTCTGAATAAAACTTTAAATTGTATCAGATGCATGGCTAAATTTTAATGTGTTTTCATAAGACTGTATATCAATGATACTCTTCCCGGCAGAGGTGGTGCCAGACCACTAACCTGGGATAGTATACAATCTGTGTTTACAAAAGATGGCTGCATTCTGTGAACTCCTCGCCTGTGGCCATGTGCTCAGGGGCAATTCTGGTGGCTTCGTAATCATGGAAATACAGATACTGAGGATGGTTAGAGAACAGAGGCAGATACTAGCAAAGTTTACAAAAGGGGAAAAGGGCAGATTTCAGAAATGATCCACTCATCTATTTCACATTTTTCCCAAGCAGGAATTTAGGACAGGTCATTATATGGTTTGTGCAGACATGGAAAAGAATTTGAAAATCACCAAGATGCTTCTGTGTTTGACAGAGAAGTATGCCAAATGACTCTCCTTTCACTTACTTCAAAGCCTTATTAAATTTGTATGTCAGATCAATGAGATAGGTACAGTGTGGTTGATTTCAGCAAAGCATATGGCTAGGTCTCATTTATATGGTTAAGATGGAGAAAATTGAGTTGAATTATAGTTTTTGTATTTTGTGAAAATTAATAATAAAAGAAAATCTCACCAAAGTGGAGTTGAGAGGCCAGCAGCGGGAGCCCCTTCACCCTACAACTAGTAGTCAATTGCAGACCCAACTGGAAAAGACCTTGCCAGTGTTTTCCAGTATGGATACAACTTTGCCAGCCAGGCAGGAAGAAGAAAGACTTTTCTCCCGCCCAGCAACAGTCCAGCCAATGAGAGACTATCACAACTCAGCCAATTAGAAGCCATTGTACTTCGAACTCCCAGTTTACTTCAATAGATTTTTTTATTTAAAACAGTCCCGACTAGTGACTAGCAGTTACCAAAGGGAAGGGGTAGGGGAGGGTGAGTGGGGAGGGAGGGAGAAAGGGATTAAGGAGCATTATGATCAGCACACATAATGTAGGGGGGCATCCTTTGCAGTCTATTCAAGAACTGAGCCAGGTAGGTGAATTGTTACATCTAGTACCTGAATGAAATAAGAAATCATTATTATAGCACAAAGAAGACAAATAGTGACTTTATAGCATCTTACGACGCTGATAGACAGTGACTGCAGTGGGGTGTAGTGTGGGGGGGACTCAATATGGGGGAATGTAGTAACCACAGTGTTGCTCATGTGAAACCTTCATAAGACTGTATATCAATGATACTTTAATAAAAAAAAAACAGCCCCTTCAGAAATGACCTAGGGAAAGGAACTTTTTTAAGTCCCCAGAATGATAATGGTTACTAAGTAAATGTTAGATTTTATGTCCTGCAAACACCTGCCACCCTATTTGTGCTGTCTTGAGCAGAGTAATAAGTGTAAAGTCTTTAGAATTTGAACTTCACAGAATTTCCTAGAGGAAAACCTAACCCCTCAGCATGGCTGTGTCACAGTGGGATGGCTGGGGCCCCAGGGCCCCACGCAGGCTGCACAGGCTGCGCAGTATTCCTGGGAGAGTGCGTTGTGCGCTGGGCCTTCGGTGGTGTTCAGTGCTGGGCACTGAAGCCTACTCTCCATGGGCTCCAGAACATGGGCTCGGTGACCATACAAGAGAAGAGATTACCCTTGTTGAATGATTTCCTTTGGCCCAGAGAAAACACATTTTGGCATATATTTTGCCTTCTAAATCTTTGTGG